>JAPTYQ010000005.1:21633116-21648262 GCA_029814465.1 Ostorhinchus cyanosoma | reverse complement strand
GGTTGAAGATGGACCTGTGGAGTTGAATTAATGAAGAATTCAGACCCAAGCAGAGCATTTACAGTTTATGTAGAGCAAAAGGAAATGTTTGAAAATGCAGAATTCCATTCAAAAGCAAAATATCACTCCTTTAAAACAATTTCTTTTCAAAGATATGAATTTACATGCAGTAGCTACACCAGCTCCGTACATTACAACAACTTTGATTTTAATCAAATTGACTTACAGTGATCAAAACAGATCTGAAAATAATGATCTTTTTTGCCTCTGAAACATAACTTAATTTCATAATGTTCGTGAAATGTGCAGATGGTGGCTCTGAATGCTATAAATATTGGATGAAATGAGTCCTACAGTTTTTATGCACATTTAAATTTAACATTTCCTTAATGAGCAGGATTGGCCTTGTACATTCTATAGAATCACACAGCTGTGTCCAAAGACTCTACATCAGGATCAATGTAATCACAATCACACCTTATAATGATCACACAAGAAATTTGGCTTCCTCTGTGAAGGAACATGATTGTGTGACACTGACAGTGAAATAAGCTTGTTTGTGTAAGAAAAAAAGACAACTTGTAGATATTTAGTTTTATGGCTATTTTAATGATGAAACCTCTTAAATATGCCAAGTGTTCTCAGAATTCTGGCCACCACTGTAGAATATTTTTCTGAATTAAAACATCCAAACATAACAATATGTATGTATTTTCGTGGCTGAAGGGGGATACCATCTGCCCTGAAATATAGAGTTGAAATCATCCCCCCTTTCCATCCCTTATATCATTTTATCAATAAATGTGGTTTTACTGCTATTTCAACATTTAGGGTGTTTTGTGCATATTGATTAAAACACTGCTGGTCTGAGGGCACACACACATATAATGACAACATGATTTCTTATTTTCTTTTTCTTCTTCTTATTATTATTCAATGATCGATGTAAACGCAGCGCAGGTGTAATTTCAGCCCCATGGCAAAGTGACCGGGAGGACAAAACTCTAAGGGAATTCTAGTTTTCACAAAAGTTAAAGAATAACATTATAGGTAAGTCAAGAGGCTGGAATCTCATTCCAGTGTTTCCTGTGGAATTCATCTGTTGGTGTGGCAGTGGCGGGGGGGTTACACATGTGTTTCGGTTGCTGTGGGTGCATGCGGGTGTGTTTTGGTTGGTAACTGGGTTTCCATCCTCCTTATAATACTCTGGGGGTACAGGGTGGTGCAGTCTGTGCCCCCGCAGAAGTGAAAGTGAAACTTTACGCTTATTTATCTTTTCCCTCCTGAAGCTAGGCAAACTTTCATTTGAGGGGGCAGGACGTTCATCCTGGCCTATTAATATATTATACATAATAAGTCTAATGCGACGGTGATGATTTTTTTTTTTTTTTTAATATGGCACGGCAAAACCTCATCAGTGGAAACGCTGCAGTCATGACTTTTATTAGCCCATGACAGTCGCCAAAGGTAGAACCTTGAGATATAACAGCACAGCTAAAATTTACATTTGGAGCTTACATTTCCTGTCTGGTTAACTAATGTTAGCTAACAACTTCATTAGCATTGACGTAAAGTTAGGTTAGGTTTGACATTTAGGGGCCGTTTACACACAGCTGGTTATCTGGCTAAACAGATTTTTCTCTGCATCTGTGCCTAACATTTACACCACAATGTTGGTCGTGCCCACTGAAAATGAAGTTTTCTGAAAACTGCCCAAAGTGGCGATTTTAGGACATCTCTGTTTTCAGCCGTATTCAGGCAAAAACAGATTCATGGGCGGCGCACAGAGCCCTGGAATAACAGTACTCTACGGCTCTGGCTGCTCACTATGATAAGGAAAGCTCATTGGTCTTTTGTCTCCCATTTTGCATTGTGATTGGCTAACCAGACCTAAGCTCCTCATTACCCTGCCTCCGTATATACAGCTGCGTGTAAAAGAAGACTTTTCTCTGAAAGCGGGAGGTCTAAATTGAGACCGGGCTGCTCAGCAAAATAGATAATGTTAGTTGAGTCTCCCACCCTCTGCGCTGTCATCAGCACAAATTATCTGTCCCCATATGATCAAATCCACCATCCCTCTTGATTTTTTTTTTTTCTCCAACTTGAGTACTGGTAATTACAATATGTTAAATGTTTCCAACAGTGCTCAAATGTAGACAAATACTCAATATGATCACTCGTTTTGTTTGGCTGCCTGTCACTGCCATCTCCTTTACAGCAAAGCACTATGAGCATTGGACAGAATTGATTAAATATCAGATAATATTTTTAGATTTCACTTAATAGTAATATATCATTATTTCTGCCACATCACATTATTATTACATTAACTGTGAACGGCAATGCTAATATAAAGCTCACATGTAATATAATGTGATTTTTCTAGCTATTTATATGACAAAATAAGTCCTCCAGTGGATTATATCATTTACTGCCCCTGGAAAGGCATAAAATAGTTTGATCTTTACAATCTGTCTTCCAGTTGTTTGGCAGAAATAGAAAGTTATTTATATTCAGAAATGAAAACCTCGGTTTTCAATCTGATAAAAATGACATATGTGTCTTCTATTTTAGACGCAAATAACATCTTGCAAGCTAATAGAGGAAAATTATCCCCCAATTGTTGCTGCTCATCAGTAAAGCATTATGAGCACATCTGAGACACAAATCAAAAGAAATAAAAGGAAACCTAGCCAGCCACTAATGATGTGTGGATTGTTAAACAGTCGAGTGAGACACCAGGAGGTTTCTCTATGGTGTTAGACGAGGGAAAAAAAAAAAAGATTAAGAAGAAATGAGACAATAAAATAAGGATATGAAGAAAGAAAAAGAGATCACCAGCTTTGGAAAGAGGGACTCAACAGTCTGACTCAGAGGGAAGAGCGGAAAAAAAATGCATTTCCACCTTCTTTCCTTTTTTTTCTTGCCTTTCCATCCTTTTCTATTTCCATGTTGCTGCATCTATCACTCTTTTCTTCTTTCCGTCTTTCCTGTATTGTTCTCTCCGTCAAGAGTTGTCATGACAAGGCTGTTTATTTCTAATGGTTGACATTTTGCCCTGTGCTGCTCGCCTGAAAGAACACACCAGGATGAATGCTCTGCGATTTTCAAAGGAACATCTTGTTATTAGGCAGCGTTTCCCCATTCTAACATACTCTGCACGCAGATAAACATGAGCTGTGTAAATGCACCGCCATACACACCCATACATGCACACACAGAACTGCACACAAAGGAGCAGGGGTGCGTTTAAAAATGGAAAGATGTAACGGGCTTTTTAACCTTTCATCACTGAGTGGGAAAAAAAAGCAGGTTTCTTACTCCCACATCATGTTTCAACCCTCAGCTGCATCTTCTCCTCCTCTCTCCCTCCAGTTCTCTCCTTCGTCTTCCTCCCTTGTGGGATCAAATTAAGGTAGGGGATTATTAAAAAGATGTGGGCTCTTTTCTGTGTGTGCTAATGTAGGCAACAGACCACTCACTGTGGCGCTCTGACAGTCACACATAGAACCACAGAAGAAAAGGGAGGCTGTGGATCTCTTTCTCACTCCTCTATTCTCTCTTTCATCCTATTCTTTACCATTCCCATCTTCTGATGCTCTGACATTCATTCTGCTCTGATCTCTTTTTCTTTGTCTCCCCATTTTTCCCCGTCTCCTTCAGGATTATTACATTTTTCCATTTCTTTCCTCCTTTCCCATCATTGCTTTTTATTGTTTTATCTATCTTGGTTAGGACTTCCTAAAAGACTTGTGTCCTCTAGATTAATAGGCCTGAAAGTCTGGCCTGTGGATTGTAAAGCTTTATTATGCAAATATTTCTGATGTGTTCTCAGACTAGATTCAAATCCTCCTTTCGCCTTTATCATGGATCCATATGTATTATTTGATGTGGCAGGACAGAATTAGTACTTTCCATATCTACGTGGAATGCAACAATTGATGAGAATCCACATCAGAGTCCCAGATGAAATCAGATTCACTGTTAAGGTGTTTTTACATGAGGGCTCTGGTGATACATGTAGCCAGTAAAAGGCCCAACTGTGACCAAAAACCTGATCTAAACTGGAAGCCAGATTTTTGTTCTGTTGACAGACTTCATTCAATTAATGTTATCTTTGCCTTTAAGAGTGATGACATAGAGGGTTCACATTGTTTCTTATTAAATGCATATACATTTTTCTTTGGAGTGTTTATCATATGGTGCTAATAAAACAGATTATCTACATTATAGGGGCTCCCATCATGAATATTTTCTCAAAACATTGGAGTTCTTGAGGTTTTTACAGTAATTTCAGCTCCTTTGCAATTTCCCTTAAATCGGACTGAAATAGCAAACTGTGGTTTAATTGTTGTTGTTAACTCAAGTTAATATCAGCTGATTTCAACATTTTACATCAAACTCTCACATGTGTAAAAAAAATGGATTTCTGGCAAATATCAGATAATACGCGTAATCATTATTATAATAAACTGGTATCCTCTCGAATGGTGATGTCCTTCAACAATTGGTAGCCGGGGACCTAGTCTTAGTCCCCACCCTTATGGGGACTAAGTGGTTCAGAAAATGGATCGATGGAAAAAGTTTACCAATGAGAGCAGATCAGGCCTTTCAGAATTGATGATATATTTTACAGTGAATATGGAAAGGTTATCTGGGTACACACACACACACACACACACACACACACACACACACACACACACACACACACTTAAAGACAAACAGACCAAATGGGGTTTGGACATGTTGACTTGTCACACCCAGTCAAACAGAGTCTGTTTCAGTCTGGATCAGAGAGGGTTTCGATCTGAGAGATAATCATCTAGTGTATGTGTGCTGTGTAAAGAGTTCTCACAAAAAAACAAAATGCAACCAATGACGTCACTGCTGCATGAGACAGTAAACACACTGAAGGGAAAAGACCAACAAAAGCAGATCTGTGTTCCTGTCTGACCTCTGACCTTTCAAACCTAAAATCTATTCCAGTTTGTAGACAGTCATATAGCATGTTGTGTCCTTTCTTCGGACTGGTCAGTTACTGTACTCGTACAGCTACTCAAATTGCTAATACTTCATCTTAAGCTCCTGACATAAAACCACCTCAAAAGCCCATATGAATCTTAAAATGGCAGGAAACCAGAGTGAGGGATGTATTGCTTAGAAAGTGAATCAAGCCAGGGCTACAACATAAAACTGACCTTCCACTGGTCAGATGCTAAAACAGCAGGAGTCCTTTGGCAATGATGATATTGTTTTGATTCTTCTTGAGGTGTCATGAACATTAGGATTCCATGGCAAAACACCAAATTCAAACTAAGTTTTAGGTCATTATTTGGCTCCAGTGAAATCCTATCAGATGGTAGACCAGAGTTAATACATGTCTCCTCGGGAATCCGTCAAATGAAAACATTTGCTCAGGAGAGATAGATAAGCAATAGTACAGCAGAGAGCAGGTCGATAGGCCAACGCCAAAAAGCAGGATTTACTCAAAATGGATTAGATAGCCTTACTTTTAAACTGTATATTGCCATTGACAGCTGGAGCAGGATCAAAGGTAGCGCTGTGTGAGATCCTGGCAAGGTTGGGTCAATTCCCATCAAGTCAACTGGATGTGGAATTTATCCATAGGTGCCTGATCTAATTCGCGGCACTGACGCGGATGTGAAGTGAAATTGAACAGTGGACTGAATGCGCATGGTAGTGTTATTGGTCTTTTCCTCCACTGAGAAAGACAGAAGGAGAGGGCCACTCTCTCTGAGGTGCTGTGCACACCTTGTAGGCTGCCAAGCCCCATTAGAGGGTGACAAACAGACGTCCACTCGGCTCAGCGCTGTCAGACCCCGGTAATGAAAGACACATCAAGCCTAGAAAAAGCAGAGGAAGGAGAGGAAAAGGAGGTGGGCGAACAACATCAACAACAGGCCACGCACCAACACAAACACATTTTAAGACTCATGTCTTAAATGCATTGGCAGTCTGTGGAAATGCGGGGTGGGACAAGATGTTCTTTAACTATGTAATGAGAGGAAGGCAAGGGACAGGCAAAGACAAAAAGGGCTGAACCAAAATAGATAAAAGAGCCAGACAAAAGCGCAGGATAAAAGCAAAAAAAACACATGAACAGTAGATTCAGTGAGATTTAATGACAGCGCAGAAGCAAAGGAAGACGGAATAAAAGAGTGAGGGTCCTTTGCGTCTCACTGAGCTACATGTGTTGGTGCCACACCATTAAACGGCAAGATGCAACGTCAATAATTATCTTTGGTTCAGCCACATTGCTATCAAATGATTTAGTGGTACTAATAAAGCCCTAACATAACAAAGCATCTATCTTAGGTGCTGCGTTGGAGAACAGTGCTCTCCATAATAAAGCTGGTTTAGAGCATTTCTATTCCCTTTGCAATGAATCAGAGTTTGGCTTTGTGAGGCGTGTAGGAATCCATAAGTACATAATAATGAATTATACACGAGGTGGCAGACAGGTTCAGCTGCAGACTTTATGGATTGAGCAGTTTGGGAGTCTTGTCATCATAACCTATGGACATTTGTGTAGGAACTGTTTCATGCTGATGCTGAGGGGATAGCGAGGCAGATAGTGTCATTCTCCGTCCCTGCCTGCTTTGTAATCTTTCCACGAGAAGAGATGAGACTTGGCTCAGTCTAGGGGGAAATGTATTTTCTCTGCATGGATGTGGAGCAAGAGCAAGTGGCCTTATCAAATCTATATTTCTCCCTCAGCGCTGCCTTGAAAGAAGGGAGAGAGGAACGACTCAGAGAAAGAGAGGGAGACCAGCGGTTGGGGGTTATCTAATTGATTAATTTAATGGCGTTTGTAGCACATCAAACGCTGCACTTTTCATTGAGTTGCCCCTGAAGTTGACTGTAAAGTAGTTAAGAGCGCTAAAACAAAAGTAGAGATGACAAAGCAATTTGACGAAGTTCAGTGAATAACAATAAGCAGATATAAGGCCAATAAAGTGGGGTTTTTTTAAACAAGACATTATGTTCATGCAGTCATTTCAGCTCTGGTTAAACTGGTAAAATGAAGGCTGATATATTAAATAAGCCTCAGTCACAAAGCTTCTTATGAACTATGGGTTTGCATGAATTTCCCAGTTCGTACGAGTCCTGGAGTTTGAAGACATTTATTATTATTATTATTATTATTATTATTATTATTATTATTATTATTATTGGGACCTTCCTACATCAGACCTACAGCCACTTCATGACTTATTTCATCGTAAGGTGAATAATAATAATAATAATAATGGATTACATTTCTATAGCGCTTTTCAAGGCACCCAAAGCGCTTTATATTAATGATCCATTATTCATTCGCTCTCACCTTCTCACTCTGGTGGAGGTAAACTACATCTGTAGCCACAGCTTCCCTGGGGCAGACTGATGGAAGCGTGGCTGCCAATTCGTGCCTACGGCCCCTCCGACCACCACCGAACATTCATACGCAAAAAATGTATGTCAGCCCTACGTGAAACTCACGTTGCTCTCAAGTCGATGGCAGGAAGATCTTACACTGTTCCAGAATATTTAGATCAGTATACAAACAATGACTGTGTTGTAAAAGTCCCATGTCATGATCATTGCATTCAGGATGGGAATAACGCCCACAACACTGAAACTTCTACAGCTACAAGATGAAGAAGAGGAAGATCCAGTGGGTGTGGCCACTGTTTTGGTCCAACAGCAGCAGAAGAAGAGGGACATTCTAAAGCACTTAACATAAAAAAAAAGCTTAATTTAGTTTAATGCCCCACAACAGTGATCAATCATCACGAAAGTTCATCTGTACAAGTGTAGTTATGTTCACTTTCACCTCTGCAAAAAACTGAACATAGTTTAATCTTAGAACCCTGTTCATTCATTATTTCCTTCATTCATTCATTTTCTGAACTGCTTTAACCTCCAGGAGGCGCTGGAGCCTATCCCAACATTAGAGATGTCCACGCATAATTTGGTGATGATTGATGCTCTTTTCAGACATTAAATTACATTAAGCTTTTTTCCATTAAGGTTTTAGAACATGACTGTGTTTGGCATTGTGCGCTGTCCGTGGTGCTGAATCAGCATTCCTGTGATGTATTCAGAAAAACTGACCTGTACTGTTAGACATTAGGAGTCATACTAAGACATCAAATTAAGAAATGTGAAGCATAAGGTATAAGAATAAAATAAAGATACATAAGAATACTAGAGGGAAGTGGACGTTAAAAACACTAACTGATCCTCCTTCCTGTGGACTGTGCATTATATTTCTCCAGGTGTTTCTTCATGTTAATTTTTCTGTTAATAAAACACTTAGTTTCCTTGTGCACCACGGTTTGAGTCCAGTCATTCACTGCATCTTGACAGTTTGTATTCAACCCCTTCTAAGGATGCCATGAATGCCACACTACTGCCTTTAGAAACACCTTACCGTGTGAATTTCTGTCTGTATGTCTGTTTGTGTGAACGCTGTAAAGGACCCCTAAAACAACATAATGTGTTCTTGTGATCTACTTACAGCCAGCGCAGGAACATGTGGGTCTGGAAAAGGCCTCCTGATCCACAAACCTTGTGCACTGTTCTTAGGTTGTTCCTAAGGCATTTGTTAGTGCGCCCTGCGAAAGGGGGTTTCAGACAACGTTCATGGAAAATCTTGGACAGGATCAGACACTACGAACTTAGGAACAGTCCACAAATACTCCATTCTTATAAGTCTGCCTTGAGATGGTCGTATGAAATGGTCCATTAATTGTTCACACAATGTTCGTTGCCGTTCGTGACGGCATTTGTGACTGAGGCTATAGTGTCTTGTAAGTAAGATCAATCAGTCAAATTGCTCTGCCATGGTACAAATTCTGCTTTCCAGCCTGCCAAGAATATGAATGAGAAGGTCAAAAAAACTTTTTTGAAACCTTTAAAAGTATTGATTATTGGCTAAAACAGAGGTATCTGCAGTTTTACAGAAGAATAAATAAATACATGAAATAAATAAATAAATATCCAACCAAGTGACAACACAAAAAGAAAAAAAATCAGTGTGAATATGTCATTTGAATTTGTGCATTAATGCATGTATGTGTGTGTGTGTATGCGTGTGTGTGTGTAAGTGCGTGCGTGTGTGTAGATTGCATTCAATGGAAAATGACACGTTGGTGTTGTGCTGTGAATGCATGAAAAGTAGCTCACCATGAGTTAACACCAACACCACTGTGCAATTCAATACTGGCCTGACAAAATCATTACGCTGTTTCCTCTTAGGTTAAAACCCCACACTGCATGGCCACTTAGGAATATGGATCCGACTTGTAAAATGGTGAAAGGGCAGGTTAATACAATCAATTATTTTTTAACAGTAATGGCTATGCAAGAGTCCTTGACATACCCACACAGTCTATCTGTGTAATGTAATGGGCCTCAGTGATTCTTTTGTGTGGGCTTCTGCTTTCGTCGGCCCCCTGATGGACCTAAAGATCAGTCCATTGGAAAAAATCACATTTTACGGTTAAGTTACTGTTTTATGTACAATTAAAGCTAAACACTTTAAAGCAATATAAAGCTGGTGGAATAAATATGGCCACAAAGATTACAACCAAACTGTGACGACTGTAATAATGAAATGTGGCACGTTGGTGTGTGTAAAGGCTGCTGGTCTTTAGGGGGGGGGGCAGGGGTGTTCCCACAACAGAAAATAATTTGGACAAGAAACTCTGTAAAAACATTTCAATTTCATTTTTTAAAAATAGAGAAAAAAACCCACATTTGCATGATATAATACACATCCCATGTGTTGTAGTTGGTGTCAACATTTATTGGAGCTTGTTTTTCACTGTAAGTTCATTATTGTCTGAATATAGTCACTTCCAGGTCATGGGATGGCAGTTAAATGACTGTGGGTGAATAGTCCTTTTGGCTTAGGAAGGATTTACAGAGAGAACTGACCTGAAAGTATATGGTGTCGGCCATGATCAGAGCTGTGTGGACTCTGTAAATGCAAAGAGCCAGACTTTCAGTGCTTCCTCCAGTGTCTCCTTTAGTGTAGGACACACACCAGACCAACCTTTAAAAGAGGTTCAGCATTCAGGATTCACAGGAGGGATACTCACTGACTGACCGACTGACTGTTGGTGTAACTTTGGCCTTTATTTAGACCATCTACTGCTCCAACCTCAGTAATGAAGTCACATTTTTGCCATATTGTTCATGTTTTTGTACTGTATTAAAAAACAATGTACAGAGAATTATGTAAGATGTGCTTAGAATGTTGTTGTTTCAGCACGGCAGACCTATGTAACACCTTCTGATATGCAGTAAGTGCTGTCAGATTCTCTCAGCACGAGGCCAAGGATAAGTGGTTTGGAAAAGTAGATAGGAGGCTTTTTTCTGGACTTTTTTGGTAGAGTCGTGTATATGTGGCTCCTAAAACTTCCAGAGAACAGGTGACATGAGGCAGCGTTTATGTGTTCAGCCTGTTTAGTCTCTTCCACCTCTGTGTGTTTAAGTCAGTGACTGTAATTTAACAGACTATGACACAAATGGTTAGACTGCACGTCTGACATGTGGAGAACAAGAGTATAAAACCCAAAATTAACAGGTCTTATTTCTCCTTTTTCTTTTTGTAAGAAAAAAATACATTAAAATGCTGGCAGACTTTAGTCAAAGATTAAACTAGAGTTTATGAAAAGCTACTTTACAACTACTACTATACTATACTAATACATAGAGTAAATATACATAGTCTCACATAAACTCATGGCTGCTTTGTTGTTATTCTTGTGTCCCTAAGTTCTTTTTAATAACCGGCCACTCCTGCTGTTTGTGTTTGGATGCTGTGTTGTGCTTGAAGCAGGTTGGATGCTAACATTACCCATCTCCATGTCTAAGCTAAAGGTAGCAAGTGAAGACAGGCATCGAGGCACTCAGTACAACAATTAAGGAAAAGCCAATGTGATCATCCTGATTTTCCATCCTACATATCAGACGTTTGAAAATGATCAGGACCTTCCTGACCAAGTCTGAGCTGGAAATGCAGATTACCAGGAAAGGGCAATTTGGCCCAAACTCAGCCTAATTATCTTTAAGTGCAGGGCCAACATAAGGATCATTTGGGATGCATTCATCCATTTATTATTAAACTAGGAATCCATAACAAGTGGTGCCAGGCACAGCAAACCCTGCCCCTCGCACGTATTGTAGCTTATTTTGGCATCAGTCCAGTTGACGTCATGTCTATGCATGTGCTGCTGTCAGCACATCACCTATGCCAAGTTTGAAGTAAATTCAAACAAAATTGATGTTTTTATAGACATTCGCCCATTATAAGGAAATGGAGAAAAATTTTTTTTTTTTTAATTCATGAAGAATTGGAACTTCGACCTACTTTTCCCAAAATGTAATCAGATCTATTCTGGGTCGCTGGCAAACGATAAACCCAATTTGGTAGGAATTCAACCTATAGTTTTGCTGCTAGAGTGTTAACAAGCAAAGACACAAACTAACCGAACCAAAAACAACACCCCTTGCTCCCCTGATTCATTTAAGATAAAATGATCTCAAATGAATGCAAATGTAAAATGTCCACAGAGTCGAGTCCTTCAATGCAGATCTGCAGGAAGAACCTGAATACATGACCCCTGGCCTAACATCTTACTGTATCACCGTTCATTTCTATCCATTCATGCATATGTGAAATAGTCTATTGACTGAAAAACAGGAATGAAATGTGACCTTGATGCAGGCACAATTTTCTCTTCTCCAAAGTTCAAACTGTGGACTCTTAGTCTATGCTACGCATTTTGTTCTGCGAACACTAGCTGCGGATACTGTAAAAGCCTTTCCATTTAACTTTAACCTGAATCTGGCCGGGAGTTAGGTCAATGAGCAAATGAGCACAGACCATATGAACACACACCACAGGGTGAGAGAGGAGGGGGCACATTATTCCCAGTGCTCTAGGGACCCTCATTACAGCAGAGTGTAGGTGCAGAAAGACATGGCAGCGTATGAGGGTGAATAAGAACAGCATGGGGGCAAGATATTGGGACCTCTTACATCAGTCTGTTTCCCTCTTATTAGTCACCTTGTGGTACTGCATGTACAACTGACCACCATACTGAGACCACTACTGTCTGCAAAGGTGTCGAAAACATGACAGCAAAGCAATTTGATGGAAGAAGAAAAATCTACCTGCTGGGTTTACCACAATGCAGCTAAGATTTCAGCAGGATTGGAAAATGTTCGAATTTCATACACATCTTTCTATACTTTTACAAGTTATGTGCAGCTTTAAAAGTGGGTTTATATAACTGAGGAAAAACAATCTCATAAATCCACCTCAAATCACCACATTTCAGAAAATGCTCTGGTTTGACCAATACTTTGATTAAATAAAACTATTAGTCTAGTAAACACCATACTAAATGCTGTCCTTGTATCTTCATTAGTTTTGAGATGCTGGAGTTTTGAAAGCAGGATGTGACAGATTTTACTGTGTTGTTCGAAGGTACAAGATGTCTTTAACTGCCATAAAAGAAGATGATTGCCTATCGGCCAAATTATACATTGAAGGAAACTGTAACATACATAATTCAGTGCAACTCTGGTACTTTGTATCTTCACATTGAAACACATATCTTTTAAATCTTGCTATTTACTTCTATCTTGTCATTCTACTGTGGTATTCTTTTTTCTGAAAGAAATACAATTTCCTGATTGATGAGCCATTACCTACATTTCAAATGCATATTGTCCATGTAAGTCAAAGTCTACCAGAAAAACAAACATATAACCAGAAACATTTGTTAGGGT
Organism: Ostorhinchus cyanosoma; assembly: GCA_029814465.1. NCBI lineage: Eukaryota > Metazoa > Chordata > Actinopteri > Kurtiformes > Apogonidae > Ostorhinchus > Ostorhinchus cyanosoma. The sequence continues at coordinate 21,635,449 of JAPTYQ010000005.1, read as the reverse complement.
ATGAATTAATCAATTGGAATTAATCGTTTCTCTCTTTACAAATTCTAAAGATTACTGAGGTTTTACATGGACCCAGATATGCTTATTTACACTTCGTACCTCAGCCCCAGTGCAATGTAGGTACAGTAATCTAAATGTGTAATACTACAATAATTTAAAGGTATAATATCTTTTTTTTTCACACTCATTTCTTCTTTGTTCTTCTCTTCAAATTAAGCAGATATGATGGTGAAGCGAGCTCAAGGCTGAATGAAGAGAGAGCAGTGAACAGGACTGTGACAGAGAAATACCATTTTATTATCTGATTATTTCACTGCAGTTATGTCCTAAATCGCACACAAACGTCTTCATACAACCATGTGTGAAGATTCTGAGTGAACGCCACCGAAGCTCATGCTTTATCTCATCTGCTGTAACCGACAGGACTGCATGTCGCCTCATAGATAAACACCTGCTGTAAAAACTGACAACAGAGCACAGAGAAATGGCCAGAAACATCCCAAAACACAAGAGAAAAATGAGAAAATACCAGCAGAGGACGGTATCTGACACCATCAACAGACCAAAACACTTCTGGGAGGTCATAAGTGATGGTTGAAAGGGAATAATGTTGAGTGAACGCATCGATTTTTGTCGTCTAAATCATACATGTTATGCTTTTAGTAAGAGATGTAATGTGACATCTTGCACTTGCACTTTTTGAGTAAATGCACTGCCAGCCCAAAAAAATAAAATAAAATAAAAGAGTCCCACACACAATCTCTCACTGGATCACCTTTTGCTGTGCTTTTACGATGGACTGTGGCATCATTTATTCCAGGACATGCTTATGCAATGTCATCCACACTTGCATACATTTTTTACCCAGACCACTGCACTCGATCTTCTCCATCACAATACACAGATTGTCAATAGGGTGCAGGTCTGATCTCTGTTGTGGCCAATGCATGTGTGAAAATAATGCCCCGTGCTCGCTGAACCACCTTTTCACAGTTTGAACCCCATGAATCCTGACATTGTCAAACACATGGTTGGTCAAGACAGGAGAAGCAACCAGCGCATCAGTTAAATAGTGTTTGTCTCACCTTTTTCGTTAGTTAAATCCAAGTGCAATGCAAAAATCTAAGTCTTAGCTAATGTATTTTTGTCATTTCGAGCCAAAATATCTCATCACATTTAAAATAAGGCATAATCACCTAAAGAGTAACTTTACAGTGAGATATAAGAATGTATTTTTAGACAATAGATCTGGAAAATCTTATTTCAAGAAATCTTACCAAGATAATTTCATTTGTTCCATTGGCAGATTTTTCTTTTTTTTGCTGGAATTAAGCAAAAAAAATCTTGAATTAATAAAAAAAAAAAAATGCCAATGGCACAAGTGATAAGATTTTCCAGATCTATTGTCTAAAAATCTGTTCTTATATCTCACTGAGAAGTTCCTCTTTAGGTGATTCTGTCTTATTTTAAGTGTGATGAGATAGTTTGACTAGAAATGAGAAAAATGCACTTGGTAAGGTTTTGATTTTTGCAGTGTGGGGTTATTTTTTTTGGCTGAGTGTATACATCTTAAGGACTAACCAACATGTTCAAACAAACTATAAGACATTTTCTTTGTTGCACAGAATTTCAACATAGACATCATTGTACTGCTCAAGTTGTTTGACTGACAGGTGATTTCAGAAAATCACACAGCAATCAACATTAACCAACAAAGATTTAGACATAAAAAATGGATGTCACAGGTGAGTGCTTTAAAAGCTTGCTTTAGTGTCAAAGGGAGCTGCTGATGTGAGTACTTTGTGTAATAGGAATAGTATGTCTCTAATGACTGACTTAAGTAATGTGATTCATTGCGTCTGACAGTTGTGTGTGTATGCAAATCACACTATAGCAACAAGAGAGTGCGCACACATCTTAAAAGCCACTGTCTGAACTTATGCTTCCCAGCCCACGCTGAAGACAGACGACAGCTACTTAGCTTTTTCCAATTATGACTTTAAGTTAATTGAGAGGAACGACAAGCGCGTTTGAGTTGGTGTCGCTGAATTGATGGGCATGCTGCAATGGTAAGAACTATTAGAGCTTGTTTATGAAAATAACAAGAGTAATATCCATATAGTTCATGTTATGTTTATCTTTAACAGCGTGTACACTTCTCTTACACTACCAGAGATACAGTGGAATATGCTAGATGCTTGAATCCAAGAACTGAATGCATAATCAAACACTTTTGTCTGCCTGCTCTTGCTAGAACTGAGTGTGTGTGTGTGTGTGTGTGTGTGTGTGTGTGTGTGTGTCTCCCTGCCTTGGTCTGTATGCGTGTCTCCCTC
>JAPTYQ010000005.1:21602321-21621569 GCA_029814465.1 Ostorhinchus cyanosoma | reverse complement strand
CTCTCTCTCTCTCTCTCTCTCTCTCTCTCTCTCTCTCTCTCTCTCTCTCTCTCTCTCTCTCACACACACACACACACTCACATGCAGGTAAAGTTTGGAGGTCCAGTATTGTGGTGGTAAATGAAAAGGTGGGTAAGCTGTGACCTTTTAGTGGGTCTTCATCATTGTGCGACACAAATCCTGCTATAAATAAAAATCATCCAATAGGATTTTTATTCCTTCTTCTGGAGCTGAGAAGCACATAAACAGGCTGCCGTGTGAAGGGGGTTCTACCAGAATGTATTGACGCCACCAAAACTACCTATGAATCAGTGTTACATCTGCACAGACTGCACAGAAAAAGTATAAAACTCATTGTTTACACACATCTGTGTTACGGCCTCATCAATTCCTCTCAAATAATAAATTCTTAGTTTCTTAGAGCTAGTGAAATGAATAGTGTCTTATACTCTTCATATGCTATGTCAGCTGATAGTTTACATTATAGCGCTGTTGGACTAGCTCTAGACAGAAAAGACATTTTTAAAAGTCACAATAAAACCACAAATCCCCTCCATATTCTGTACAGTTTGTGTTATCAGTAGCTGCACTAAATATCTGTTTGGAATCATCCAAAGAAGGTCAGAACTGTGGATCATTCAGTGGTGAAAACAACAACACAGCTTCTACCGTTTATCACTTTGTCACTTTCTTTGTAGCGTTTCTTTCTTAGCGGTTCTCATTCCATCTTCTCACTTTGTGACACTTTGGTCCAAGGCCCCATGGCATTAGTTTTCCTCACCATGAGAGACCAGCAGAGTGGCTCAGTGCTCCCTTTAGTAGTCACATATAGATGTTGGACTAGTATGATTTAGATTCAGGTCTTCCTCATCCAACAGACCGGCATCTTTGGTTTAACATGAGAACTGTTTATCCTGAAAACTGGTCATTTTAGAACACATCTGAATATTTTAGATTAGAAATACATCATATGGCACTTTTAAGGGTCGACTGACTACGGACTTCTTAACGCTAGTCTGCTCTCAGCATATGTGGATTACCAGGACACAATTGAATTGAATCTGTCAGGACACTATATTTTCAGTGGCAGATTCAGGAAAAATGGAAAGGGGGGGGGGGTCTGCGATATACAGGCTACATAAATATGTAGGCATATAACGGTGCACTTGTTTGTACCGAACCGTTTCAGTTCGGGGCCTTCAACACAATACAGAGGTGTACTGAACGAATGCATGTAGCCTACATGAAAACACTTGGGAAACGGTAGCCACAAGCAGAGAGTACAACAGAGGCACAGAAGATAGCTGGGACGTTCAAAGCGTGTTCAGTTTCATTTTCATTGTTGCAGCTTTGTGGCACAAAAGAGTCCACAGGTTAGTTTAGAGCAAAAAGGGTTTTATTTTTTAACTCAGTGAACCTGCTCCTCATCTCCTTCACTCTGCTGGGGTGTTACTGTGAGGTCACGTCCACAGCACCGTTCACTCAGGAAACTACAGAGTTCGCCATAAACGAGCACTGATCATTCAAAAATACAGAAGATGGAGTATCTCTAATGCACAAATGACTGAACATATTTTGTAGAAATGTCCTGTATCCCAGAGGTAATTACAGAGCGAACCCCCAATACTCCCACCTTCACTGTACCGAGAACGTATCAAGAATGTATGGAACCAAAGACCCCTGTACCAAAAACATACCAAACCAAATTTTTCTCTTATAAATGTGTGATCCTTCTCTAAATTGTCATATTCCTCCTGCTTTGTTCACAGAACATACTATGCATATTTCACAACACAATATACACTGTAATCTTAACTGACCCAGAGGCTTTTTCTTCTTCAGAGTAGGCCTGCTAGTAGTTCATCCAGGAAAATGTGTGCACGCATGTAGAACCCTTGATCATCTGTCAAGCAAAGCAGTCAAACGATTCACAAGATGCTGACACATGTCAGACAGCCAGTAAATGCAGTAAAATTTAACTACACACAGCAGTCAGATATAGGTTTTGTGTGATTCACTCAGTCACTGGCTGGGTTCTGTGGCAAATGCCATGCACTTCTAGAGTTCCCACTGTATAATAATACATTCCATACCTTCTGTGACTGTGTTTTTTTCATCCAGACCCAAATGCTGCAGGAATAGACGGTTGTCGTTTCATGATTATTAGACTTTAGACCAGTTCAGATTTCATTCCCTTTACTATAAAAATGCTAGTTTTTACAGTAATACAACAGATAGGAGAGCTTCAGGAGGCAAAAGTTAGCGTCCCAGCACCACTTATCCCTAAAAATACCAAGACAATCAGATAGCATACACTGTAGGTCAGCCCCCCAACGACTGGGATTTAGCTCAATAGGTAATACTTTGAAGTGTTTGGCAGATCAGGGTTTAATTCACAGCCCAAGCAGCCATTTTTCTGCAGATTTTGAATTGGGGGCGTGGCTCCACGGGCACTGGTAGGTAAATCCACCATTGATTTTAATTCAACTGTTAGCATTTGAATTTTTGCATATGCCATGCCTTTTATGTACATGGCATGAGGCTGCTATTACATGTACATTAGATGGATTAATAAATAAATTCACACATTCATAAAATTACACATTAAATGAAAAAAATGTATTCTAATTCCTCAAAAGCATTTCTGACATACATATGAAAAGGAAGGTGACTACATTGAGAAGGCATGTGACCATCAAGAGAAGAAAAGTGCTTGCTGCTTAACACTTGCCTTACTTTTTAATTTAATATCTAGTGGATTCCGTTTAAAGGGCTATTCACGTAAACTCTCATGAATGCATATATCGGAACAGTTTTATCGAGAGAAGGTTGAAGTCAGTACAAACATACCCACAGAATCGTACAAAACAGATTACAGATTGGTGGTGTAGTTTTGCCTAATAGCACACCTGCTTTGTATGTCATTTTCTTGAAATGACCTTTCTATAATATGAATTTCAATGTAACACTTTGTACTAACCCCATCTTATGTTCTAGCACACTAATGACTCACAGCAGGGTGTCCTTCATATACACTTACGTAGCAGCAGTAGACCTCCACTGCAAGATTCCTGCTATTTCAAAAGTACTACTGACAGAAAACTTCTACTTTTTGAGTACATTACTGTATCAAGAGGTTGCATAATACAAGTCTGCAGAGACATTTTAATTTGGTGGAGAAGTGGAGATGTGGTGACATGAGAATGAAGGAGAAAACTGTATGTACAGAAACTAATGTCGTGTCTTTCATCTACCAGTAGAATGATATCAGAGTTGGGAAAACAGCTCTATCGCTGATGTTTTAGTTGTGCATTACTTCTGACCTTTTCAAACCCTTTTTTCTGTAAAATGTGCAGAGTATCAGCTTGTTTTTAGTGTCTCTCAATAAAATCTGCAGTTTTCAGCCTCCTTCTACAAGTGCAGGAGCTTCTACAACTACTGTCCTTCAAAATAAGACCACCTCCTCTAAAAACTAAAGATTATGCACGATAAAGCCTTGATGTTTTTTGTTTCGTTTGTGTGTGTGTGTGTGTGTGTGTGTGTGTGTGTGTGTTTTAAACATGTGGTGCAATTTACCCACTTTTACTTTATTTTAAATTGGATTTAAAATTTGGCTTTAAAAATCCAAGACAAAAAACGAGGAAAAAGTTAACCACTGCTCATGGCGTCCATAGTGATGCAGGCAGCAGTGGCCTAAAGGGCTGGAGAAGTAGCCTGTGACTGAGAGGTCACCAGATCGACGCCCCACACCGGCAGAGAAACTGTTGGCTGATGTGCCCTTGAGCAGGGCATTTAACCCCCCCATTTGCTCCCTGGCTGCCTGACATTACAGCCCACTGCTCCTAGTCTGTGGTGTGTTCCTGCATGTTCAGCTGCTGAAGGGTTAAAAGCAGAGGTTCAGTTTCAGTATGTGTTGCATGTCCACATCTACAATATATACTAATAGATAATAAAGATGCTTCTTCTATTTCATCGTTGCAGACATTTCAAAAGCTCTCAGAACAGCTGATTTTACAAAAAGGGTGTGAACAGATGAATAATGTAATGACTTTTTCTGTTGTAAAGATCCAACAAAAACTCACATTCATTTGAGCTGATGACAGCTGCACTGGGTTTGGTTTGGTTTTTGCTTTTACCAGGTACCTTTAAATGAATGTAAGGATGCATGGAAAATGATACATTCAAGTTGATTTAGTGTTTAACATTATAATCTATTGTATTACACTAGCCTTATTATACTGCCATGAATCTTATTATAAATCGGATGCATTGGATTTGAGTTTGTGTTGCTGAGTAGCCCTAAACACACAAACACAAATAAGCCATGAAATTTGTCCAGGAAACACCTCCGCACACCTGTGGTGTGTTTTCCAGCTGCTGGAAAGGAACAACAAGCTGTCACATGCATACAGAGAGGAAGACCCAGAAGAGATGGACATCTGGACTGAGAACAGGGAGAGGGAAAATTAAGAGCCAAAGGAGTGAAGGCAAATGGAGAGAGAGAACAAGAACATCTGGCTGCAACACAGCCCTGGAGGGCATATTGCATTTAGCTATTTGTAATGTGAGCACAGAGACTCATGCTCCATGTCGTGCCCTGGGCCTGAATGCAGGCTTCCTACAAACAATAGAAGCCTATGATGATCTGGAATCAGCTACCACTGTGTCAAAAATGGATGTATTTGTCAGAGAAGACCATGGTCGCCTTTATGGTATACTATATGAGTAGAGTATATGTAGAACTTGTACATGAAGCACATGTTATCACCAAATCCACATTTATAACAGAGTGATGCTAAGTAAAGATTTGTTAAGGATTTAAAACACTCTAGAGAACGCAGAGGCGTTTGGTAAAATGTTTTAAACCTTCACTATCATCAGTTTGCCTCTGAGGGTGAAGTTCACAGCCGTAGATATCAGCAGGGATTTTCCATGAGTTTGCAGAAATGAATTCCTTTGAGGAAAGGCACGAGAACCAAAATCCAACAGCTGAACTGGAATTACTCAAACATAAAGGAAAATGACCATAGGCAAAGTCCAATGTAGATTAATTTAATTTAATTAAACTGCAGTCAAGCCCAGTAATGTAGTCAGTGTGTACTCAAAATACAACACTACAGCTGTTGATCTGAAGAAAAACACTCACTAAAATACACACCAGTTGTACATTTTAATTAAACACATTTTAAAAATGAAGAACATGTCAGATTCAGTAAAAATAGAACTATTGCATACAGTAGTTCTGGTGCTTAGGCCTGTAGTGTTGTACTTTTAAAGCCACTAAAGCATTTGTGTGTGTTGGAGACACAAAAACACACTATTGCCCTCTGCATCATCTGATCAATGACCATCTGAAACTGCATTCATAAGACTGGACAGGTGTCAGGTCCCAGTGAACATGACCTTTGACCCCTACATTCTGTCCAGTTAATCCTTCAGTCCAAGCAAAAATACATGGCATATTTCATGACATTTTGTAAATACGTTCCAGAGATTTGAAGTATCTGAAACATGGGGACTGTCAAAGTTAATGATACAGAAACATCACAGCATTTACAAAAAAAAAGGAAACAGAACTTTACAAATAAGTCTGAGTCCTAATAGAAAATCAGAAATACATAAAAACACATTTGAATTCAATATGTTCTTGCCCTTTTAAAGGAGTACAGCCATTCAGTTTTAATGTTACCTAAAAAGTGTTATTAGTGGTTTTTAAATAACGAATTGTATCATAACAATCATGAGGAACAATTTGGGTACATGTTATCATTTCAGGAGAATACATATAAGATAGGGCGACATGGTGGGGCAGTGGGTAACACCTCACAGCTGGAAGGTGCTGGGTTTGGGTCCAGTCCATGGGGGAGGGGCCTCTCTGCATGGAGCTTCCTCCCACCATCCAAAAACATGCATAGTACAGTATGTAGGATGTATCGACTGTATACAAAGAATGACATGAACTTTCAATTTGAAGCCAAAATACGTTCATCTCCCCTCGATGGATGGACTCAGTATAGTTCATAAGAGGCCAAATGAAAAACTTAAAAGTGCATTTTCATTTCCAGTACATTTTTTACCTAAAGTGATTTTGGACTTTTCATTGTTGTTCATTGACGAGGTGATTGACGGTTATACTGACCTACTGCAGTCCTGAATCCATCACAGTCACATGAAGGAGTGAGTCAGTCAGCCAGCTGCCCAGTGGATGGGATGTTTGTGGAGACTCAGGCTCCTAATTCCATCCCAAAGTCAGCATTGCAGCTCCCATGAATGATGTATTTAGGTTTTAATTTTAGTGGGAAGAAATGGTGTCACAACAGCCATCTTTTTTTTTTTTTTTTTTTACAGTCTATCATCCAAACGTTATAGTAAACCTACTTTGTGTACTGCGCTCGATTGTTTTTCCACACTTGCCATCACTTATTCACATTTGTTATCTGTCAAAGGCGCTGTGTACCGGGTGTAAAGACCACCTTTGTAACAAAACACAACTCATCACAAACCCACATTCATCTGACCCTGTCCATACGAAGACAGTTTTGGTCGTATCTGCAAAGGTTTTATATCAGACAGGCCTTCTCTCCACACGAAACCGGCATTTTCAGTCAGTGAAAGCGAAACTTTCTGAAACTGGGTCCCAGAGTGGATACATTTGAAAACACTGGTTTCACATCTTTCTGTTCGAACAAGCCACAACTTTTCTAAAACGATGATGCCATAGGGTTAAGGTTACAATAACTAATGAGCTTATTGGAAAAACTGAAATCAAATCTTCAGCTTCTCTTTCATTACAATAAGCAACAAACAACCATAGCAACAATATTCACTACATGCTCTTGGATTTATCGCAGAAGGGGGGGAAATATTGAATCACAGCTGGTAGAACCAAGCTTTCTGCACATACTCCACGCCTTCCTCTCTGTTTTTTGTGAGGTCATAACGCCACATACAGGCCTGGCATTTGGGGGTTTTGTGTGAATATTTCCTGAAACGACTTAAAAACAACAAAGAAAAGGATCAGATAGGAAAAGATGTGCTTTGGTGTGGACATGGCCTCATTTTGACACCACTCACACTGAACCCACCCCTCCAAACCATACAAACACCACCCAGACACACCTCCTTATCGAACACTTCTGAAGAACCACTCCTCTGTTACAAGTGTTCCTGGCTGCAACAAACAAACCACCTTGATGTACACAGAAGTCTCATTTCCCTTCCACAACACAAACACATAATGTCCACATTGTCGATTGAATAATTCAAGGAGAACCGAGTTGCATGAGAAGCCCTTGTGATCCATGTATCATGTCACAGACAAAAGACCGAATTTCTAATTTAGCATCTGTTTTTAAACAGACATCTTGACCTTTGGCCTCCAAACTACAATCATCTCATCCTTTGGTACAACTGAACATTTGTGCTAAATTTGAAGAAAAGAAAAAAAACTCATCAATTCATTTCTGAGATTCTGTATTCACAAGAGTCATGTTGACTTCTTGAGTTAAGGTCACAAACGTGCTGTGTTAGGTCACAGCAACCTTGATTCAACATGACATAGAAGGCTTTACTAAGTGGGCCTTATTACCATTAATGCATTACATTTTCACTTTTCATTTGATTACTTGATTGAAATAGCTACTTTCATGTTAAAAGTATTCCCATTTACCTCAAAACACTCTTGTTTTCTAGCGGAAAGAAAAACATACATCAGAGAAGCTCGGCAGTCTATTTGGCTTTCCTTCAGTGTCAACACAACATGCTGCTGTGTTAGATAAATGGACAGAGAGTGGCAGCCTGCAGATTTGGCAGAGAATATCTCATGGCTTTAAATAAAAAAAATAAAAGCAGACATATAAGGTGCATTTACCGCTGTTCTGAGTCTACAGAGGCCAGGGAAGAATGAGGGGAAATATGGCCCTGGGGGGAGGAAAGTGAGCGATATACTGCAGTTCCCCGGAGCCTGCTGTTAGAGCCACAACCTTTACACCGGCCCCCATGAGACCGGGCAGCCGCTGCTTGGCATCAATATTTAACACACTATACCCTGACTGGACTTAAAGCTGCATCAGAGGGAAACATACATGCACAAAAGCACACTGATGCATGGGCAATAACACACCTGAACACACATTCCAAATGGTTTACACGTTCAGTTGCACTACGCACAAATATACACATGTAATGGTGCTGAAAGGTCAGGGTGAGACACCGCTTTTATTCTTTTGCTCTGAACTAACTATGTCTGCATTACAAGTACCTCAAAGATGGAGTAAATGCTTAAATTCTTATTGGCAAATAATTTCATTCTTAAAGCACCAATTTTTCATCATATCTGTAAAACCTGAGTCACAGCCTAAGTATCATGAATCCGTTAGTCTTTCTGTACCGACACACCTGAATCACTCCCCTCATGGTGAACAACTCCAAAATATACTCCACCACTAACAATGCATTTGTTTGCATATCAAACCGAAACCTAAACAAAACCATTACTTGTTTTTTTTTTCAGAATTCCACACAGCTGGATTATGACCGCAGCGGCAACAAACACAGAACTGGCTTCATTTGCCTCTTGCTACTACGGCTGCGTGGAATGCTGAAAAAACACAAGTGACGGTTTCGTTTAGGTTTCAGAGTGATTCAGGTGTGTAATCATGGAAAGACTAATGGCCCTTTTCCATTGTGTGTTTGCATAACAGCATGGCACAGTTCGGTTCGACTCTACCCCCATTTGTTCCTTTCCCACTGGGGTTGGACCTGGGACCTGTTATGATTTTTCATACCCGTTTCAGAGGTGGCTCTAGCTGTGCTGAGTCGGCACTAAAATGTGACATGAACAGTACTGTCCTCTGATTGGTCAGAGGAAATGTTGACTATACTTGCGACAAAGGGGATCTTTAAATAATCACCCACCATGTGTGGAAAACATACCTGCAAGAATGTCAGCAGCGTTTACAGTGACAACAAACCACATTGCAAACAGCAGCAGCAGCAGTACCGCCTCCATGTCATCCACAGGCTCTATCGTTGTTGTTTACTTTACTGACCATGGCCTAACACTTCATTAGTCGCCTGAAAACGACGTATGGGAGTGTCGACCCCACCAACTTCAACTTGTCCCGACTAGCAATGGCTGGCAGTGGAAAACCAACCGTGCCGGTCCGACAGTGGGTAGAGTCGTGCCGTGCTGAAGCGTGCCGAGTAGAGTGGTGTAGGGTTTGAGTGGAAAAGCTCCATAACGGAGCTGTGATACGTAGGCTGTCACTCAGGTTTTATAGTGTACAATGATCTAAAAAATAAGGGACAATGTTCAACTTTTCTGCTTTAGAATATCAAAACAACCTGACCTATATCAGGTATTTTGTTGATTTATGTACTCCCGTCACAAGTTTCTAAAAATGTTCAAATTCCAATAAATACAAGTTTTTATATAATTTATTTTAGCCACTTCATCGTGAACCGATGGAACATCAGAGACTGATTGATGTAAATCATACAAAGCGGGCTCACTGATCAGCACTGCTCAGCCTTTAGCTTTGATTAAGGCATGCTTTTGTTCTCACATTGTTTCAATAATCTTATGCCATACCACAACATTTATTTCCATCAGGTTTTGGATACATAATGTTACTGACCACCTGAACCATCCCCAGATCATAACACTGCCACCAAAGACTTGGACTGTAGGAACTAGGCATGATGGGTAATCACTTCCTCCACCTGCCTTCTCACCCTGATGCGCCCATCCTTCTGGAACAGGGTCAATCTAGCCTCATCAGAACACTTGACCTTTTACCATTCTTCCAGAGTTCAGGTTAAGAAAAGAGAAGCTACTCACTGCATCAGTTAGGCTTAAAGTGACTGTTGCAGCTGAAATACTGTCTGTTAAACACTGTAGTTATTATCCAGTGGACGTATCTGAGCTACTGCTGAGTGAAATCCAGGTAGGGACTGTTTTTGGTCAAACTGTGGATTGGAATAATAATCCTGCTACAATTTGTGACCAATTTGTGGATTATGTAAACCACTGGTCAAATCATTTGATGTTAAACCAAATTTAGTAATATACTAGCTAATGGAACCTGTGGCTGTTTCATTGGAGTGAAGTTTTGTGCCTAATATCATTGAAGGCTTGATACATGGCCTTGTCTGTGAACATGAGATCTGCCACATTTTCATTGACAGCAGTAAAGCAAACAGCAGGTCCTATGATCCTATGCTACTTTGCAACATCATCAGTGTGTCTTTTGTTATTCTTCTGAAATATTCAGAAATATTTAAATTCTGATTAGGAAAGGTAAAAATAGTCCTGTGAAGTATTATTCACTCAATTCCACCCATTTCCTTCTGATGCTAAATTTCTCCGATTCCCATGGCTGTTTCATGTTTGCACTCAGCTGTGCAGTACGTCTGCCCTTCCCATCAAAACGACATCACACTCAGCTGCACATTACCATCTTGTTGGACTGCAACAAGCAAGACTTTGAAGGCTTCCTTCTAAGTTAATGGCCCAGTTAAGGAAGCGGCGCAGGCTGTTTTTAGAAGCTGTCCAGAAAACGATGCTGACAGGAGCCTTGTTTTACCTCATTTCATCTCATTTGAAACTCATGTCCTCATTATGTCAGTGGAGCGATGGAGCTGTAAATAAAGGTGGAGGAAAAGACAACAAGAGACAGAGGTAAAAGAAGAGCGATAGACACTGCGTGTCCCGTGGCTTTCAAAATACAAAGGCTTCAATCAGGATAGGAGCTCTAATTTGCCAGGACCTGTCTAGCTGGTGCAATCGCTCTCAGTCTAAAATGTACTCATGTACACATAAACACACTGTGGATAAAAATACACTCACACAGATGCATAAACACAGAGCCAAGATCACAAGCACCCCAGGGTGCTGCTGCGTGTACATTTATATATATATGAAAGTGTGAAGGTTTTGTTCTGTTCCACTGCCTCGTTCTCGTGCCATGGCTTCGTTGTTTTAAATCTCTCAGTGTGTTAACGCGTATGTCTTCTAGCCATTCTGATTTTCAGTGTTTTCATTGCCTCACTAAGCTCCAGCAGATGTTTCTCTGCTTTTCTAAAGACCTTCTCTGCAGCCTGGGCGGAATATCAGAATACCTCTTCCTAATCCACTTTACCCACTAATCCCTGCTCCGTAGACCTGTTGGCTTGCTTTTTATACAACACTAGTTCTTTCTCTCTCTCCCCCATTCACTGGGGGTCTTAGTGAGATCACTATCGAGGAAACCCATAGAATTAGTCTGGATCACCGGACCAGGGGAGGGATCTTACTGCTGCTTGATTTACTGATATTCAGAGGGAGTGGAATTGATCGGAAGCTATGGGACCTGGGCGCTGTCTACCAGGGCTTTGCAGAAGTGAGTTAAGGTTTCCCATTCCGCTGTTGGCCCGCCAAAGCAATGGGGACGGGATTTAGCTGCCTGACAAAAGCTTGAGAGGGATGTGATATGTCATCTGCTGCTGTGGGATACAAGGGGATATTCACAGACACAGCGTAAATAAAGGGAAAAGGAACAGCTAGTGCTGGAGACACAGCACAGACAGCCCACATCCCGCAACCCTGAATGAATGACTGGAGGGTGAGATTTGATTCAGGCGACTGGCAGCGGGACATCTGCAGGGGGAGAGGGACAGAATTAGGCTAACTGGTGCATTTCAATCCTTGTATTCTCAGAGTCCTTGTACTCAAGGGGCCCTAGAGTCTGAGGAAGAAAGACTGAATGAGTCGCTAGAGGTTAACAAATGGGCAATCTAATATGTCTGGTCAAGCATCCTAACTGCTGCAGTCTGTGGAGAAATTGGATGAATAAAAAAACTTCTCCTGGCTATATGAGAAGCAGAACAGCAATCATGTCTTTCAAGGGTTGTCACAATTATTACGTAATCGCTTTATTGCAATTATTTGAGCTAAGCACAGCTATTTTGCATCACCATGATAACTGGATGAAATCGACTGGATGAAGAAAACAGAAATGTAATGTTTCTCTTATTTCCACAGCAATTTCCACTGTTTCAGGTTTGAATGTTGCTCTTTAAATGACATAATTTCTCATTGCACCCCCATCTAGTAGCACCTGTCATCAGTAATTTCTTAGTATTTTTCAGTAAGAGGCTTTTTATATTGTCATTTGTGTGGAATCAACTTACAAGGCAAACAGAAATGCACTAAAGATGAGAATATGACCTAAAATAATGAGTGTAAAATGTCCCTGTACCAGACATGTTTACAATATTAACCGTGCTTGTGTATTACATATAAGAAAGAGATTTTGTGAATTACGGGTGGGGGAAGAACCTATGGGGTGCAGTCATTGCCAGCTGTAAGTTATGTACCATTATTGTTTCAGAAGTGATGAGTGCAAGTAAACAAGCAGCAATCAGTAAGCAAGGATGAGTGAAAAGCATGAGTTTGTGCCTGTTGTTTGTTCAGCCATAAACTTTGCTCTCCGCCATTATCCTGGGACACGACCCAGCACTGGACCAAAAATGGTAGATGCTATTCGGTGGTGAGGACACATTTCTGTGGTTTGTTGCTCAAAGTTTGTCTAGAAAAGCCACGTATTGCGATGCTAGGTTATCTCAGGCTTGAATTATTCCCAAACTTTATAGTTAACCCTGCACACAGTCTAGTGATTCTAACTACTATGAAAATATGATCTAGGTATCTACCGGGTGTATGGTTAACTCACCACCAGCCTGGTCACTGTTGTCATTCCCCACTACCAGTTACTTAGATTACTCAGATTTTTCAGGTTAGGAATGGATATTTACAGTACACGGTGAAAAGTCATGTACTGCCATTATCAGTTTCCATTGTCACTTAGAGTTTCTTCAATGTTGGCCTCTACCTCCCAATGTAACATGGGAAAATGCACACCCATCAATTGATACTGACATTGTCTTAAGGCAAAGCCACATCACCTAATGAGATGTCAGTATGTAAACATGATGTAACACATTTTTCATCTTTCTGGCCAAAAAAAAATCATGTATATTGTAAAATTACCTAAGTCTTAACATGTACAGCAGCTAAAATGAATCCACAAGTGTCACTTAATAGAAAAAAAACCCCACCTTGGGCAGTAAAACTTTGCTTATAACATAAAGTACAGTTTATTGTAAGATTATACGTAAGGTTTTGAATGCACAACCTTTACTTGTTGTGGGGTATTGTCACAGTGTGCCCTTAGTATTTTCTACTTAAAAAAATGTGAGTACTTCTTCCACCAGTGGTTCTGCTTCAGAAAATGAACTTTGGGCAGAGCAGTAATAGCTGATAGGGCTCACTGG
The DNA here is from genome assembly GCA_029814465.1 of Ostorhinchus cyanosoma. Taxonomy (NCBI): domain Eukaryota; kingdom Metazoa; phylum Chordata; class Actinopteri; order Kurtiformes; family Apogonidae; genus Ostorhinchus; species Ostorhinchus cyanosoma. The sequence goes on along the minus strand of JAPTYQ010000005.1, from coordinate 21,608,255 downwards.
GGTCAACTGATGCATCATCAATGGACAGAAGCTTAGTAGATTTTGTTACTGATTCAGAACTTGGAGGAACATTGTCAGAAAACTTCAGCCATGGCTTTCAGATGACTTTGTCTGTACATTTTTGTTTATCTGACCATAGCTACTGATAAGCATCTTGTATCGCCTGCTGGCAAATACATGATTGACAGCTGTAAAATGTTGCCAAGCAACTGCGTGAAAGTTTGTACTGAGAAACACCTTGCTGTGATTAAGATCAAGAAATGGAAAGTAGAAGCCTCGTAGTCTTAGGCAGAGGGTGAGCACTGACCACTAAATATTTTTTTGGCAGGCTCCTCTGGTTTTACTTGTAAATGAGTAAATTGTGCTTCAAGACATGCTTAACTTTTGACTGAATTAAACAAAACAACTGCTACCAACTAAACATTGTAATGCTTGAACACCAGCATGTTCTGCATCTCAGACTTGTCTGCTGACTTTCAGATGGTACTAGGCTATTTTTCACTCAGTCTCTTAGCAACAGGCACAAGTCAGCATTGTCAGAGTGTTCTGTCAAAGGTGTCACAATGAGGTGTGGGCAACCGACACATCTTCAACTTAACAAGTTAAGTTTGATGTCAGGAGCTTTAATCCTCATTACAGAATAAAAATAGACAAATCATAGATCACTGAGGGGTAACTACGCCTGCCTCCTCCACCAAGTCAAAGGTTTATTTTTCATCTGTCGTGGTTAAACTTCTCACCTTGCTGCAAAGAGGTAATAACATGCAGCTCGTAAGTGACAAAGTAAACTTCTGTCCACGCCCAAACACACTTTATAATGACGGCTTTTCAAATAGAGGCCTCAGATCAGACAGGCTTGAAGAACAAAGTGTTTCCTTTAAACATTTCACAAATGTCTTAACAAAAGCCCAAGCAGTGAACCTTTTTTTCCACATTTCAGTGTTTTCCATATTGAGGTTCACTCAAAATTTAGTTTGACAGTTGGACAGAGACAGAACTGGTGTGGAGTAGAAAGACTGGCATCTGACAGATGGTGACGGACCAAGATCCCAGGGAAAGAGAGGGTATGATGAGGAAAAAAAGGGTGGAGGGTAGAGGGATGACGAGGCTGAGAGGCAGATGGAGACTCAGCTCCATCTCACTCTCCCCGGGGAGAAAACAGTTGATCCAAGATCTGAGCTGTAAAGAGAAAGCGATGGAAATAAGAGAGCGGCAGGGCATGTAAAAAATGCCAAGTGGGGAGTGAAAACAGTTTTTGCTTTCTTTTGATTTTGACTGCTGACCAGGCTAAACAAGCGGGTAAGACATCATTTTAGGTCTTGGCAAATTTAGAGAATGAATGAAAATGAATTAAAAACAAGTATGTCTGTGTGATAGGAGAAAATGATAGGACAAACCATTTGAGCAATTTTTCAAATTCCATTCCAGTTCCCCCTCTGTTAGTCCAACTACCTTATTTTAATGGGATTTAAGAATAACTAGAGGTAGAATTCTTCATTTCTGCTATTCTTCATTTCCTCACATTTTCAAAGTGGTAAAACTAAGTTCACTTTGTTTTTAAATAACCTGGAAGCTTTTGGAAATTGATGTCATGACTTTATCAGACTGTCATTATTCAGAGTCAATTGAGGCCGAACCTGTGGTTGTATTTCAGGGTCCCCCTTCTGACACGACGACCTTTTACTTGTCATCATCAGAAAAGCTTGAGCAGACAAGCAAAAACTACACACTCCACAAGTTGGCCTTCTAGTTGGAGAGATTTCTAAATGTATGAAGGTACCACAACCACCAGGAGATGTTTATCTGTGTGACACCAGTAGCTGGATTAACAATTATTAAAGTGTAAACTCTTCTAAGAGTGAGATAAAATAATGGTATTCTCAATTTTATGATTCATACTATTATTATCATCACACCATCAAAATAATATATTTGGGCTAACTGAAGTAACATAGGAAAAACATATGGAAGTGAAAAGAATAGTGGGAAATTTAATACAATTTGCTGAGGCATCTGTAAAATTTTGACCTCAACCATATGGAAAAAAGCTGGGAAAGAAAAAGTAAAAGGAATAAAAGAAAACAAAGACAGAATAGTATAGCTGAGCCTTCCACTGAATGGTAATTAAAGGGGAAAATGTCATTAATTAGCAAACAGGCCAGCTGTGGCGCTCTTTAAAGCTCAGCTTCCTAACATTAAATATAGATTACAGGACATGCAGAACACACACACACACATGTAGAGACAAAATAACAGTGATGCACAGATCTAATTAGTGGGATTGATTTTTTCTAACCCCAGTGGAGAGACAGCAATAGGAGAGTGAGATTCTCTAAATGCCATTCCTCTGCAGGAATCCACTCGCTCTAGGGGTAGGAAATAAAAGACAAACTGACAGAAAGATTAAAAAATTAGAAGTAGAAAGAAAAGATCAACATGCATCTTATTGTATAAAAAAATATTTCCAATAAACGATATCTTGTAATCATGCATCGCACTCGGTAGAGCAAAGAACAAATGGAGGCAGACAGAAAGCAGAGGAGAAACAATGCTTTGTTGGTCTGCAGCACTTAAACTTCCTACAACAAGCAGGACATCCACTTGGCTGTTACCATGGCAACAGCGGGGCATGTGGGAGGTTTCTCGTACAGTAGTTATTCTACTTTTATATAGCCCATCACGTATTATATGTTCATCCGATGACATAAAGATGACTTTCTCCTTTTAACCTTTGCCATTCATTTAGTTCAGTTCAGTTCACATGTTTATTTCAAAGCTGCTGCCACGTTATAACACTTAACAGCTGACACCGTGACAGACCGCTAAACACGTAGTTGGAAATTTAACATCCACATCTCTGTTCAAACTTGACCCATTACATATTACATACACTGGTATGAATTAAGCTACTATGCATCAGAAGCTTTGTTTCACCAGGTACCGTCTTTTAGAGCTAAAGCCAAAGTGTAGACATAAATGCTACATTACCAGAGTGCACTAGAATCATGATGGGAAAAGAAGATTTTGCTCTACCTCAAACTCCCAGAATGCATTTTTTTCCAAATACTTAACTCTCTGGAGGGTGGGGAAACCTATCTGAGCTACCATCATCACCTCCATATGCCCTGGATGTATCACCAGTTCCTAGGGACCAACATCCATTCACTGTTACATTCACATCTAGGCTGGAGTTAGAGTGGTCCATTGATGCACATGTTTATGGACAGTGGGAGGAAGCCAGAGGATCCCCTGAGAACCCCCACAGACATGAGAGAACATGCAAACTCCACACAGAAAGGCCCCCCCGAGGCCGGCACTGGCAAACCCAACACCTCCCTACTGTACTGCCACCAATGCAATGCTGTCCTAACTCCAATCTTATGAAACCAAAACACTTTTCTTGCATTTTCAGAAGCAGATTAATGATGTCAAATTGGTTTAACTGACCTGAAATATGTCCTTGTATGTACACCACAATCAGAATCGTCTTTATTTGCCAAATACATAAACATAGATGATGTGTTTTTTGCCAGTAGATGTTGTCTCTCTAGTAAATTATAAATATGAGATACACACAATACAAGAAAAATATATACATATAAACTCTATATACAGAATGGCACAGTATCAGCTTCTGGACAGTTTTTTGCAGTTTTTTGTGTGATTGGGAATTCAAGGGACATGTAATGTATTGTGGAAGATCAACACAAGCAGTCCTTTTCAATTAATTGGTACAAGTTCAACTCTGCTTTTTTTTTTTTGTTTTCCATCAGACAAAAGTTGCAGATAATGCCTGGTACTGAAGTTCCATCAGAGTGATGCCGATACTAAAAGTTGATGTGAAACTGAAGATTACTGATTGGTCAAAGAGGATCATAACTGTCACTCTTCCATCAATATATGAGACAGGACTGAACAAAGCTATTTTTATGTTTTTCCCAGCAGTCTGCCTTCAGTTCACTGCGACAAAATCTGTCTCCTTGCTGTGAAAAAGTGCCACATACTGAGAATCAAGAACAGCATCCCTTCGTTATCTCCATTGTGTGTTATGTTGGAGATGACATGGGAACAGTAGCGCCACAATAAAGACCGGCTACAATAAGAACCTAATATGTCTGCAGAGGAGAGGGAAGAACCTGGTTCCAACGGCAAGAACAATCAAGCTGATACTATGAGGTGAAAAGCAGACCAAAGGTGAACTATCAGTGCCTTTTCATCCAGGAGTACCAAACATCTGTGCATATGCAGTAGATCCAGCACATGTAAACACCAGCACCATTTTAGCATCACTCCACTGGCTGTTCATACATTTTAACATCAGTTTTATTTACTTTTAAATGCTTAGATGGCCTCGCCCTGCCCTACCTCTCTGAGCTGCTGCAGCTTTAATGACCCCCCCCCCCCCCCCTCAGCTCGCTCAAATCAGCTGATCAAGTGCCCCTGTGTGCCTCAAACATAACAGACGTTCAGGGGTCAGTGTGCCTTTACAGCAGCAGCTCCTAAACTATAGAAGGATCCTCCTCTGCAGATCAGACAGACCTCCTCCTCTCTGTCTGTCTGTTTTTAAATCCCTTCTTAAAACCCATCTTTTCTCCTTGGCTTTTGAAAACATGTGAGATCTTTCAAGGTTATTATTTGTATTGTATTGTTTTCATTTGGTAGTGGTTTATTTTTCTTATTTTTTTCTTGTTTTGACTTGCATGGGTTTTTACGGTTTTATTGTATAGCTTTTATGGTTTTATTTATACTCTTTATTATTTTTATTCTCTTACTTGGGTTTTATTTTATTCTACTGTACAGCTTTTGTACAGTTTCTATGTCTTTTAATCTATTCTGTATTTTCTTCTTCTTTTTTTGTTTGAATTATTTTCTGTACAGCCCTTTGGTCCACTGTGGTTGTTTTAAAGTGCTTTACAAATAAAGTTGGATTAGATCATATTTGCAGCCTATGTTAAAAGCTGTCATGTAAGACTGTGCTGTCAGAACCCCAGGTCTCTGTTGGTGATCGATTAGCTAACAGGCCTGAGGGGTGTGAGGTGACCGCCGCTGACTTACATTTGTCAGTGAGTGACAAGAGTGGAAGAACAGCAGATCTGTTACCTTACACTGCAGTAGCTACAATAAAGAATCCATCATGACCAGGCCTAGACCAGACCTAGACCAGACCTAGACCAGACCTAGGCTTCTGTGTATTAATCTGTACTGATGCTATCAGTGCTGAGTATGTATATTTCATACCTAGGCCTTCAGTGGTATTTTACCTGACTTCATCCACCTTTTAATATCAATACTATGCCATCAATACTATAGAAAAAAAAACACACTGTTACAAGACATTGCATCACAAATATCAGGTATCTCACATAACAAGAATAAATGAATTACAAAAGCAAGAAACCCGATGACCACAACTCAGCAGGTCTCCTTTGGCTACAGCCACAACTACATCACATACACAGTGAAGGCCGATTTGTTCACTCATTTAAGTCAAAGAGTTGAATCGATTCGTCAATACAACTGAATCGCTTCAGCAGCACTTTGCTAATGTTTTGTTTATTGTCACATAAACTAGTCAGAATCACTCATTAAGTCATAGGTGGAACTGTGTGCAGCAGCTGGTAGTCTCCACGGCAAGATCTCTGATTTTATTGTGAGAATAGTTGCTGGACGGACCAAGCTGAGGTAGTGAACTGCTGGACAACAGTGACCAAGAAGAGCCAAGTAGAGCCACTGAATCAATTCTGAGTCATTCACAAATCAATGACTCGCTGAATCACCCTAACCCTAAAGTAAGAAGAGAGAACAGACAGAAAGCACACTGATAAACACAGAGCACGAAGTAGATTTAAGCTACATAAAGTAGAAACAGACAGACAGACAGACAGACAGACAGACAGACAGACAGACAGACAGACAGACAGACCGAAAGACAGA
>JAPTYQ010000005.1:21561794-21572063 GCA_029814465.1 Ostorhinchus cyanosoma | reverse complement strand
TAATTATGCTAATGTTACAGCTTCACTGGAATGAAATTACATAATATAACTAGGTGTATTATAATGTAACATATGTCACTTAAACATAATGTGAGTTAAATACATTATTTCATCTCAATGGTAATTAACTAGTTGTTTGTATGAAGTCTACTAGAGTGAAAAAGGTCCCCTCTGAGCTCTTCGGTGAATGTCTTTTATTACCCCGGCCCCCGAAGGGGAGGCGAGGGTGTTGTTTTTGGTTTGGTTTTTTTGTGTTGTTTTTGTTTATTTGTCTGTTTGTCAGCAACTCTACACAAAAACTATTGGACCAATTTCCATGAAATTTTCAGGAAAGGTGTGAGGTGGTCCAGGATAGGTTCCATTCAATTTTGGTGAATGTAGGTCAAAGGTCAAGGTCACCAAAAATGTGTTTTTGCAATGATGAGGGGTGGGGTTTGTTGTGCCTGGCTGGCACCACTTGTTATTATCATTTTTGCTGGATCGTTGTGAAAATCCTTGTGTTAAGTGTTTAAAATAACACATAATGCAATACAATGACTCAAATCAACCATATTTAGAGTCCTGTCTTGAATTTAATGAAAGACATAGGGTGTAGAGTTTATAAGTGTCATGATTTAATGAAGACAAGTAAATGAGTCTGAGTCATCCAGAACAGTTCTACACTGTCATTAACCAAGCACATGTTCTGCATTTACCCTGGAATGAAGTACTAACACATCCAGAGTGAACCCCAGCTTGGCCCATTGGTACCTGGGGTAGACTCCAGCACTGCCCTGACCCTATCAAGGTTTAAGCAACTTAGAAAATGAATAATAAAAAAATAATAATAATAATAATGAATGTAGTAGATTCAAGGTAAGACATTCATAGACCAAACCAGGAAACTTCGGGTGTTTTTACTCCTGAATTTCTGTCTGATTTAAGGAGTAATGTACTGTACAGTATTACAATGTGTGACAGAGTTGTGCATCACCTTGTTTCGCTTTGTGTTCACATTGCTCCGCCCCCAACACCACACCCACGTAAACAGGTGAAAGCCACGATCCTTCATGCACTCACTGAAAATCTTGAATACTTCCAAGTTTTTGTGCGTTATCGAGCATTTCCAATTTATGCTCGTCTTCCCAAACGCCAATGAAGTATTCTATCTCTTCCTCTCGATTCATTTTCTCCACTTGCTTATGCAGCGGTAGCTCATTAAGCTCATTAGCCTAGTGTTTGCTTACGTCTGGAAATGGCACTTTTTCAACAGAACTGCTCTGCTTTATGGTAATGTTTGCGACATCATACTCAGCGTGGTAGAGAAAACCATACTTGTCTGTTTTTATCACTGAGGTTTATGTTCACACTGTCAACGAACCACTCTGCGGAGCGATTGACACTGAGCTGAGACCACCTCTTCCAAGCGGTTTCAGCTCAGGTGTTTTGTTCCAGAACGGAGCGCGATTACTGCTTTCATATATGTCCAATCAAACCGTTTTATTTATTTATTTCATTAAGATTCCTACACAAAGTTATTAACTGACCGAGAAAGTACAATAGTTCTAAACTAAGGGTATCGAGCTTGTAGCAGCAAGATGCAAGTAAAAAAACGATTAAGCTGAGAAATATAAATTACGCAGAACAATTACATGCGTGACCCCCAACGGAGAGATTCAGCGAAGGAATTAGGAGCAAATGCTTTTCCTTCAGATGACAAAGAAGAAGTGCTGAGATTTGGACGAAGCAGGAGAACTCTTCAAACTTTGTCAACCGTTGCCGAAGCCTTGTCTTTACAAACACTGATTATATTTTCCCACTAAACCGACTCAGCGGTGAGCCCCAAGCTACATTTCGACTCTTCTGGACCCACAAGGCAAGGCTGAAATTCTACTCCGGCCTTATCGATAGGCAGCCATCTAATCAGCAGCCGGTTCAATTTAGCCCAATACACCTCTGGCCAGTCACCGCGGCAAACAGCTTAGCACTGAGCATTGAGCCGCAAAAATGGCCCACACCCATCGCCTTGCAATGAGAGCAGCCAGACAGTGGCTAGAGCATCCAGTTAGTGTGAGTGTATGAGACTGAGAGAAAGTGATAGCACATTCCTGAACTGTACGTCGGCTCAAATGTATCAAAAATCACTGCACGGATGGATATGACTTGCCTTGTATTCGTTGACTCTGGGCAATATCATAGCTAAGTGGTGCGGCAGGGTGGTGGGTGATCGTATGAGGGTTGGAGGTGGAGGGGTGAGGATATCTAAGACGAATTAGAGAGACATGATGAATGACGCAATATTTTCATGCCAGAGGGAAACTATTGCACTTCAAATTAGAGGGGGTGACAGAGAGAGGGAAGGAGACAGAGGAGGAATGAAATAAATCCGCAGGAATAAAAGGCTAATGAGAGGGGGAGAGCATTTTACCACTGGTGGGAGAAAGAAAAGAGACCGGAAAATGGAGGCTAATATTCAGTTTGTCAATATATCAATCTGACACTGGCCTTTTATTGAAACCTCAGACACCGTGCTGGCAGTAATGACAGACAAGATGTAGCTTTATTGATCAGTGTTATTATACAGCTCAACACTACACAAACTGTCTACTTTGATGGGAAGAAAAATGTACTCAATTTTACAAAATTTGGTGTGCTTTCAGTCCTCCTACCGAGATGGGGATTTTAAAGTCACGTGCCTGTGTTTGTATGTAAAGTTTTAAGAATTTACATAAAAAAAACAAAAAAACAATTGATCTTTTTCCTATTTTACATGTCTTTACTTAAAGGAGCTATTTGTAATATAGATGAAATAGTGTTAAATTCTATTGAGAAATGGCAGTTTTGTGTCATGCTAAACATGCTGACATATTGTACTGAAGGGTTGTGTAGTGAGCTATGAGCCAAGCCTGGACCAGTACTCCCATAAAACCACTAATTACCACTAGAGCCATTGTAGTCATGGATATGGCTGCAGTCCAGGTTAGAGCTAAAGTGGAGTCACTTGCTATATTCACCAGGCCAATTCTAAACTCTTCTCAGTCATTTGGAAGAACATGTGGTACAAGGAAAACGGTAAAGTAAACAGTAACACGACAGCTTCAAGCAGCATATGACTTTTACTGCTCATTTTTCTTTAAATGTGTAAAACCCCAGTGATGTCCTAATTATCACTAATCCATTAGTCTTTCAGTGCTTACGCATCTGAATCACTTCTCTGACAGTGAACAACTTCAAAGATGAGCGGTCCGTTTGTTTACATACCAAACCGATACGTCACTCGAGCCTTTTCGGAAATTTTGTCGCAAAGTACATGGTAGGAACAGGAATTCCACGCAGCCACAGCAGCAACGAATATAGAGACAACAAGTAATGAAAGCATGTCCACTACTGGGTCAGAAGAAATGGAAGGAATCACTGTAAGTCAATGGTCATCTTATAATACGGGGTGTGTGATCATGAAAAACAATAATTAGAAGTCAGTTTAATGGCATTTTCAGAATCTGTCATTGTGTAGACTTATCATACATACTAGGGATGACCTGATCTGATCATGTGATCGGAAATCGGGGCCGATCACATGATTTCAGACTCGATCAGAATCAGTTAGAACGTCCCGATCAGCAATCAGAAATAATACATGTGTTTAACTCACTGGCTGCCATTGACGTCTATAGACATCATATCATCATATATAACATATATATTATAAAGAATGAATAACAGGATCAGTGGGTGGAAGCAGGAAGTGGTAGAATGAGAGAGAAGATGGAGAAATGAATGAAAGCGGAAAAGTTGAGGCAGCTCACGATCGAACAGAGTCTGTGTCAGTGCGGTTCAGAGGAAAAGAGGGACTCCGATCAAAAGAGGAGCTTCACAAAATCAGCCGTAAAGGATCAAAGCGGGCCAAGCGGTGAGTGTCACGGCAGGTGACGGAGTGTGGTTTCACCGCCACAGACCTGGTCCGTTTGGGTCCGGTTCATCTGACCCGGGTTCGTCAGATGAGTTGGGCCGTGGTGGTGAAACCGCGGCCATGACGCTCACCGCTCGGATCGGTTAAATAAAAATAAGGTGAATAAAACAAAGAGACATCCTGGATCTGTTTAGTCGCTCTCCGTTTTCTTAATGTATTATAGAAGAATCGGATCGGGACTTGAATTGGCCGATCACTAAAAATCAAAGGACTTGGACTCAGTGGCAAAAAAGCCTGATCTGGACATCTCTAATACATACTGAAGGAGCGCCCAGCCGTTCCCTGTATGTTTGTGAGGCATATGTGATAAACCGACAGTGACGTAAAGTGACGTATCAGTTTAGTATGTAAACAAACAGACTGCTTTTGATGGAGTCATCTTCAAAGTTGTTCACCATGAGGGGACTGATTTAGGTGCATAAGCATGGAAAGCCTAATGGATTAGTGATAATTAGGCTATCACCGGGGTTTTACAAAGTCTCAGAAAAAATTGTAATGAAGGTCATATGGTGCTTTAAGTTTTTTGCAAAGCTTGTAAAAAAAAAAAAAAAGAAGACTGACTGGTAAATTGTTTATGTAAAAAGTTAATGAAGACACACTACACAATAAAAAAAGTCCCCGTCTTGACTCAGTAAGATCCTTCTACTGAATAATTATTGCAGTGATGAGTATGTTTCAGCCTCAAACAACTTATTTAGCTCTTGCTGATGTGGTGAGTACAGTGGCTTCTCCTTCCAACAGTAAAAAGTCTTGTTTTCTGATGAGTCCAGATTGACACTGTTCCAGAGTGATGGACGCATCAGGGTGAAAAAAGACACTGATGAAGTGATAACCCATAATGCCTAGTTCCTACAGTAAAAGCCTGTGGGGGCAGTGTTATGGTCTGGGGTTGTTTCAGTTGATAAGGTCTTGGATCAGCAACATGTCCCTAAAATGTCCCCAGGTGACTCCCTGGATACACTGAGTGACCAGATTTGAACATTAGTGGATTTTTTCCCTCCCTGTTGACACAGACATATTCCAAGATGACAGGACCAGGATTCTTCAAGATCAAATTGTGAAAGAGTGGTTCAGGGAGCATGAGACATCATTTTCACACATGGATTGGCCTCCACAGAGTCCAGACCTGAACCCCATTGAGAATCTTTGAGATGTGATGGAGAACATTTCACACAGTGGTCTGATTCTCCCATCATCGATATACAAGATCTTGGTTGAAAATTAATACAACTCTAAATGGAAATCAATGTTGTGACATTTACAGTGATACTCCATGGGCATTGTGTGGTGTAAATGATGCCGCAAAGAATGTGTCCTGTAATGAAAGATAACGAGTCTGACACGACAATGAATGATATATGATTCTTGTGCAGTGGAAGAAGTGTAAAATTAGATGTCAAATTCTAAAAATGTAACATCTTTTTTTTTTATCTTATCTTTTGTAAAATAAATAAATAAATAAATAAAAATCGGACTGTAACACCACCTGTGGCTGAACTAGGTTTCACAAATAGTACCTCCAATCAACTCTAAATGGCCTGAAAAGTGCTCCATGTGGTAGGTTTTGGAGTGCACACACATTTTTGGACCTCCCACTCATTTCATTCATTACATACAATACATTCTGTTTCGGAAGTACACATCATTCCGGAAGTAAAATGGCAAAATTTCCAGAACGAACGCCCTGACCAAAACGAGGGTACCACCGTTGGATAGTTGGCACCCATAATGGGGGACTGGTGGGTCAAGGTGTCATCTGTCTATGACCTTCAGTTGGACCCAAAATCTAAATATGTAATCTGTGCATCTGCAGCCTGAGTGGTGCTTGCGGGGCCCTACTGATTTGGAAGGAGTTAAATGGATTTATTAAATCATCACAATCCCTTTCTGCTCTCAAAAAAAAAAAAAAAGTCCAATCAGAAATCAGGAAGTAATCCTCAAGTACCCTAACCCTACCCACCTACCCCTCACCACCCAAAACAGAAATACAAAGAAATTCCTATTTTATTCCAACACCTATTCTTATCTTACTGTAATACTTTGCTTTAATTAACAAAAGACACATACACCTTCAACGACATAACATTGCAGATATTAGTTAGTTGCTCAGACTGTTTGCGTTAGAAAAACTTGGAAATGATCGATGTGCTCCAGTTTTTCTCCTATCAACTTGTACTGTGTGCTCGTACAAAACACTTATATTTTATTTCTGAAACGACCCTATTCAGCATAAATCTAAAAGGAGTGATATAAACAGTCAGAATATCTACAACGATTTGCAGAAAGAGCGAGAGATTTGTACCGAAGAACTTCAAGAACGTAAATGGAGATAAAGAGGAAGTCAACTAAGAGACAGACACACACACACACACATGTGTACAGATCTCTAACGCTAATGCTAAGGTAAAGTTCTCCTCAAGATGAGCTGTGCTGTGAAATATCCAAGCTTCCGGACCAGTGATCAGCCAATCCAGAGCGGCAATCAGACTGACAACCCAGCAGCCCATCTCTCCCTTCCTGCTTCACTTCACTGACTTTCTCTCACATACACACACTATATATACATAATCATACATACCATGTTCGAAACAGGGAGCTAGACCTGCCCCTTTCACCTTCAAACCAGTCTAAATGATAGAGGCTAATTTAAGCCATACTGTTCACACACTCATGTACCTGTCAGATGGAAGGAAAAGGGCACAGACTGAGGAGGAGTTGGTGGTAAATATGAGAGAAGATGACACGTCGGAGCACAGGAGGAATTTTGGGTAACAACATGACCGAACTTTCATGTCATCAGTTCTCAAGATCTGGGTATACTATCCGTCAGGGCTAAGAAAATGAATTTTGAATCAGGATTATAAACAACCAAGATCAAAATAACAAAGCTGAACATCAAACCATATACTGTTTTGTAAGAAGGTAGAAAATATGCTAGTCTTATCACCACCTACAACTTTGATGTCTTAAAATTTTATTGGTGAAAGCTTGATTTTTCAGATATTCATGGTTATATGCTAATAACACAAACTTATTTTCAACCTGCAGCTAACATCAGTTATTAACAGATTGATGACATTGATTGGACTCAGTTAAATACGTCTTCAGTTAGCTTGTTAAAATGTAGCGCCCTGTCAAGTTACAAAGTGCATGAGGAGAAGCGGGCTGATGGAGTACCTTTCTGTCTAAAATCGTCAGTTTTTCTTGTCAGTACTTCACCTTCCACCTCACCTACCTGACTGATATCACAACCTGAGACAAGGCTGCAATTGATGTTTGAGCCCATTGTATCACGTTTCGCTTTTCCATCCGTTCTACCTTCTGGATGGATGTAAAGCTCTAAAACTATCCCTGAGGAAAAGCAGAAAGGAGCCCTGGAGACAAACTTTCCTAACTTTTCAAGCTTTTTCTTCCAGTTACCTCAGATGACATGTTCAAACACTACAAAGCATCCATCTTCTTCAAGGTAAAGAGCATGCTTTGCATTATCAAGGAGCATCTATAAATAGAAAACAAATGCATGTATGCACACTGCTAAACACACATGGAATAGCCTGTACACACTGGCAGGTGGATTGGGGTTTCTATTTTCTCCCAAGGTAATCCTTGTTTGTCTGTTCACAAGTCGTTTCCTTCCACTTTAGGTGTAAGAGATGGGTCAGCATCTGTTTTCCCTCTGTGAACGTCTAGTTTGCAGCGCAGTGGGAAAAGAGAAAGGAGGAGGGTTTTTTGATGCGACACAGAAATGGGAACAAAATGTAAACATGCCAAACGCCCATTTCCCCCTGGGAAATCAGGCCTCGTGAAGACGAGGTGTCAGAACACATTCAAACATGGTGTATTGCTTGCCTTAGTGTTCTTGCTTTAAGACAGAAAACATAACGATAAGAAGAAAGAAAATAAATGGGAGGTACAGTGGAAATAGGAAGAAAACTCAAAGTGTTGTGCAGTTGTACAAGCCAAGCAGATGGAGAACCAAAGAGGAGGAAAAAACTTCATCAAAGTTTTAAAGAGAGCGTCAGCAGCACCGAGCAGGCATTTAGTGCTTGTGACAGCACTTTGAGATTTGATTTTCACCCCAACTGCCGTTGTGCTTGTTGACTGAACCTTTTCTGTTACTGTTCTGTAATAACAGGCGTACTCTATGCACATTTGCTATTCTCCGTGCTGAGTAACACATATAGGGAGGGGAAAAAGGCAGCGGTTTACCCATCACTGGTGTGAATAAGCTGCTTGGCCCTCTGTAACAAGAAATTCAGCACATTTTTATATTGAGCCAGAGCTGAATAAACACTACGCCACAAGTCAAAACCCTAACACTTCCTCATACAAAAACAGCTTCCAAAATGACTCCCAAAATAATGCATATCACTGTTTGCATATAAACTGGTCTAGTGCTTCTGCAGGAATACAATCAGCTGTATCCAACCGGTGGATGCAGGGACCATGTTTCACCCACTGGTTTATAAACTGCTCTTCTAATACCAGTACATTTCCATCTGACCATCACCAGTTTGAGTTTTTGGAGCTGTAAGTGACTATATTTGTACAAAAGGGCCTGAGCTGCAAGGGTGTTAGCACTCAGAGGTTACGGTTCAGACTAATTTACTGAGTTGGTGAAACTGTACATTTCATTAAGTTCTGAGAAACAAAATCATCTTATGGGGTTGTTCGTATAATTAACCACAACTGCAGTTTACCTACCTGTCCAGAAGAAATGCATATAATTGTAAGGATTGTGCACAGAGGATGGACATTATGATGTCACCCACTGCTTTGTGGACTGGCATTTTTAAGCCTCAGCATGTTTAACAGTGACTATGTTGATTGAATGGAAACTAGTGATTATGTCTGAAAGAAAAAGGCAGTGTTGGAGAAGAGTCGAGGATGAAACCGAAACAGGCTAAAAAGGACCCAGCGGCCTGGAAGCTAATGCTGAGTCACTGAGTGAGCAGCGACATGCCATAAAACATGGTATTACAGTGAAAGTTATGATCACACAACACGCTCAATTACTTATATTTTTATTCTAAAATACAGCAAATTATATTGTGTAAAATACAGGGGAGTGCATGTGAGAAATGGTGTCAACATGAAAAATGACAGTCATTTTGGTATTTTGGTTTTTTTTGTAGTAAATGCTCTTAATGAAAAAACAGTATATGTTGGACGGAGGCACATTTTGTGATTGTATGACCAAAAAAAATCATTATTATTTGCACTCATCTACCCCACTATTATCTGTAATACAGAGGAAGCCGCATAATGTCATAAGACTTTGTGCCAAGATTTGTTTGCCTTAAAATGAACGTGAAACTAAACCCCCTGCTTTCACGTCTTGTTTAGCCTGTTGGCGATTTTCTGATTTGATGTCACTGTGCATTTTACAGATCTCTGAACCAAGGACAATGCAGATGAAAATGTGAACTGTTTTGTTGTCAAATTGGTCTGACGACACCTTTGTCATTCTAAATAAAATCACATGAATAGAGAAAATCTGTTTCTACGATTACTTTTTCTCTGTTTTCCACCACAACCATAGCAGACGTCAATGCTTTAAGCCATTTTTTTTCTGCATTAATTGCAGCAATGGCACAATTAACAACTGGATTCTTAATTAATTGCAAAAAACATTTAAATTCTCTCCCGCCAAACTGTACTTTCTGAAAGTAAACAAGTTCTAGTTTCATGCCTCTATAAAAAATATATGAAATATATTAATCAAATAATTCTAACTCTGAAACTAAGTACATGTAACATAAAACTTAAATGTATTCATCACCATGAAGGCAGAACAAATAATCAACAGTGCTGTGGCTCTACTAAGTATTTTAGCCTCTGGTGAAAGTTTATTTGGTTTCCCAGTACATTTAAAGCTTGGTTCACAGTCAGCGCTCTCAACAACCCTGTTTTCGAAGCAAACAAACTCTGATAAACCTGCTGTACACTACGTCTACAAATGGCATAAAAACAGGGTTTGTTATTTGGTGGTCAAAGAAGTCAAACAATTAGCGGCTAAAGAAACAAATAATACTTTTTATCGAGAGGAAAACCAAACCGAAGATAAGAATTGAATGAGAATTGTGAAAGATGTTTTCAACTTCCATTCTTCTTGGAAACTTTAAATGACATTAATGAATTAATGATCAAATATCCACTGACAACAAAAATATCTGGAATGTAGTATTTGAAGTACAGTGGGCACCATGAACACATGAAGACAGAGAAAAGAGCTGCATTAAATGAGGCCTGTATTCTAGATGGTCTTAAAGTTGTTTCACACCAAGAACATAATTCTGTGTATATACTGTACTGTCTTC
>JAPTYQ010000005.1:21416129-21430493 GCA_029814465.1 Ostorhinchus cyanosoma | reverse complement strand
CTTGGGGCGTACTTCTGCAGCCATTATTTTTTTGATTATGCAGGCGCAGGTCTTAATTTTTGATAGGCGCACCGTGCAACCGTGATTTCAAACATAGTCGCACCATCAAAATTCTAGGCACATGTGCAACTAAAGCAGTCACACTCACGAGCCCTGTGGATCTGGAGGGCGCTGTGCATAATGCCAACAAACCTCAATGAGCTAACTAGTGCCATGAAGAAGAATGGGACAAAAGACTGATAAAGTTACACAGAAAGGGATTTCTTCAAGTTATTGCAGACGGTGATTCTACAAATCATTGAACTATAGAGTGACTTAGTTTTTTTTTTGTTTTTTTTACAAACACTGCTTCTCCATTTTGGCTTCATTTTTGCTAAATAATGACACAGTGGAATCTGGTGTGCATGTCTTTGTGTTTAACTCCTCACATTTGATTGAAATAATTTAAATATTGTCTTAGGACCAGATGATTTTTTTTTATTATGTGTATTCTTTATTCCATGTATTTTCTTTCTGTAGTGATTGTCAGTTCCCAGAGTGTTTCAGGATCTTTCATGCCAACAATGAAAAAAAGCCTACTGCAGCTTCACCATATTTATCAGCTAAAGACGTCAATGGGCTAGTTTTCAGCTTGATTGGCCATGACTGGTGGTGTTAATTTGTTTCTGTCCACTAAAGTGGAGCTCTTGAATTTCAGACTTCTGTGAGTAAGAGTGCAGCAAGATCTTATTACCATTTAGGATACAATTAAAAATGTATTTAATACTCTTTTATTAGAGAGAAAAAAGTTATTTAAAAAATGTTTGTGCATGTAGACAATCCGTTTTTAGATAGAAATGAGTCAGAGTTGTCCATGGAGTGTCTCTGTCATCATAGCCACACAAAAGTTACTTAAAAAGGTCTAGTTTATGACATCTCTGCTTTGGTTCTACTGAACCGTTTATCAAATCTGTGTCACCCTGTCTTAAAGGAGCCGTATGTAGGATTACAGCCAAAACTGGGACTGCAATCACATTCAAAATACTGTAGAGCATGGTATCCCCCCCCCAAGACTAGGGGTTGCCAGATCCAGCATTAGCATCTACTACACGGAGCTACCATCGCAAACGATGAGTCCTACACCAGTGGCGGTACCCGCTCTGTTCACCCAGGGTCGAGCCATGGCCTCTTCTCCAGGCTCGGTCCTGGGTGAACAGGCCGTGGCCCAGGCCCAGTGAGACCAGACCAGAGAGAGCCGGCGTCTGTCTTCAAATTCTTCTCCACTTTCAGTCGTCTCCATGTTTCAAAAGCATCTTCTATACATATCCTTGTTTGCTTTCTCACTTTGTCACGACATATTTGGGAATATTAAGAGGCCTTTTAGGTTTAGTAATGTCAGACATTTGTGATCAGAAATGTTCCAGCTGCAGCTCAGTGGAACTGCCAACCTGGATGAACAAACACTACTGACTTGGTGATTGGGAGATAGATGATGGGTGAAACAAATGGGTGACCAAAACACAAAATGACAACCAAAAACTTGACTTGTGGGCTGACACTTGGCTTTTCAAATGTGAATATTCTGGCTGGATTACTACTATCAATGATATCAGGCCATTTTATGATTACTTAGAACATAATTCTTACATATAGTATAGCTCCTTTAAACTATTGATGTACATTTTGTAATTGTCTTTATTAATACATCCGGTAACCGTCACATAAACAGGAAGTATTTAAGTTATACATATAGAATATATGTATTAAAACAGTTGAATGCTAAACCAAAATTATTACTGAATGATTTAGATATCATAATTAAATTCAAATATCAAATGAAACCCAAGATATTATCAATTCAGTCACTGTACTTTGACATTGTACTACAATGACACTGGAGTATAATGTCAGGTATCACTGCTAATTGTTGACTGAACCTTTCAGAACTCTTACAATATCGTTCCAAGGGCAGCACAACACCTTGTGAGAATACAGCCCATCAGACAGATCTGAGCTGAGTGTGTGATGACTCTGGCCTGATCCATGAGCTTTTCTGAATATGTATGTGTGTAGATGTAAACCTTGTGTCTATTACAGGAGTGTTTTTGTCAATGGGCTGAAAATGAAAGAAGTTTGATCAGAGACAGAAGTTGAAGGAAAGAATTTTTAAAAGTTTGAGAGAAAAAGTAGGCAGTCTTTGATGAGGTTCGAGAATAAAAGTTGAAGTGGCGAAGGAGCAGACATTTAATAAAAGAAATGGGATGGAAGACAAAAAAAGCCAAAAACACAATGTTCAGTACATCAACACCTCTGAAATGTCCAGACATTACACACTGGAAAAGCACCTCTGCATTTCTAGCAAATAAATTCTCTGCAACTGTAACAACCCAAAAGTGTCCACAAAAGAGAGCAGCATGATCATTCAGACCAGATCATTCATAAGGTCAGTGTAGTAGCTTAATGCAGCCCTTGAAAGGCTATAACACCCAAGGTCACCACAAAAAAAAAAAAAAAGATTTGAGTTTTTCATAAAATATTATGTCCAACAAACTGTGATGGAGACCCAGGACAATATGCTTCTGATTAGAAACTATCACAATACACAGGGATTCAATATGACCTGCAAGTCCTAAAAAGCTCAGTGTGTAAAATTTAGTGGGATTTAAGAAAAATTAAGAACAGAAATGGAATCCACCACAATGTGTCTTGGATCTAAGATAGCACAGAATTGATTCCGTTTCTTCTTATTATTCTCCTTTTTTGCAGGTGACTTTCAATATTAAGCTGCATTAAGACCACCCACTATGTTTGAAGCTGAGTTATTATCCCTTCATCAAAGAGCCCATTAAGGACAAACTAAACACTGGTGCAATATTTGCTTGCAACCTGCAACCACACCATTAGAGGCTATTGCATATACACTGCACCTTTAAGAACTTGCATTATTGCATTTCGATAGAACAGTAGATCCTCAGAAAAAGCTGAATCATTCACTTTTAGATACTATACATCATACATATTTACAATAATGCGCTTTTTATATCAGGAACATTACAATGCATATTTGGAACATAAGGTACTTTCTGAAGTGAAACAATAAAAATTACATGCACATGAAAGTGAAATTGAATTGCAAAAATGACTTTTTGCAAGTCGGCTTTTTTCTGATTTTCTCTAGAATACTTTGAGATAATTTATGCTGTGATTTGGTGAAATATCAATGAAATTGAATTAAAAGAAAATAAAGTGTTGCGCATAGAAGCCGCTGGTGGTCAACCTAATATCATAAGAAAACATTAACTAGCTGCTGGTAAAAATGAAGAGTCCCTGAACACTATGCAACATCAATGAGATTCTTTCAGTTACAACACAAAATAAGAATACTGTAGTTGGCTCAGTATGGAAAATTCACACTTAAAAAAGAAAGCAGAGACTTGTACTTCACCGGAAACAGTATGAATACAACATATTTCTATTTTGTCATGTGACTTCATTTCATTTTATAATATACATTGATTCCTCACATTCAGATGGCAATGCATTCAAGAAACAAGGGCAAGTTATGGCTAAAAGGATGTTTAAAAAATGAGTTTTCATTAAATAATGTGATTTCTAACAGGTGATGGGAACATACAAGTGTATAAGGATTTGGTGCAAAAGTAGCAGCTGCAAAGGTCTGGTCCTTTGAGCTGATGAGCCAAGGATCTGCACTGTGTCAACAAATGCATGACAACATTATTGAAATGGGTAAACCCCATTCTCCTCAAAGAAAGCTATGAGGGGATTTGGATATTTCAGCCTCTATGGAGCATACTGTAATTAAAAGATTCAAGAATTCTGGATGCGTTTCATTGCATAAAAGGGCAGGGGCCTGAGCTGAACAGCATGATTTCCAATCCCACAAACGGCACCACATCGAGAACCGTCATTCATCTACAGCTGAGCGAACCACATGGGCTCAGGATTACTGTGGCAAACCTTTGTTGAGCACTACAATGCATATTTACATGCATAAATGTCAGTTCAAACTTTACAGTGCCTTAGCTTAATTGTGTCCATAAGCATTTGGATTTCTCTGGTATTGGAGCCAACTGGGACAGACCACCACTCAGTGTAAATGCAGAATGGTAATGGAATAAATGAAGAGATGGACGCTGTGTGCTCCAGACCACAGACGAGGCCCTGGTCATTTACACATCTCAATGTACCATTAATGCTAAAAAAAAAAATCTATTGATCTTTCAGAGGAACACTGCCTTTAGGACGCCAACCTGTCCAGGAATGTTCATGCAAATTTCAACAAGACAATGCAAAACCTTGTAGTGAGAAGATTACATGGTCATGTCTGAGGGAGAAGAGGATGCTGGAGCTGGACTGGCTTTGCAGTCCACATACCACTGTTATACCATTAGACCTGTTTACAGGAAGAATGAGACAACATTTCACCTGAAAACCTTCACCACTGAATGGCTTTTACATGTTTTAAAAAGGAATGCAACCATTGTAAAGTGGCAAATACTTTTGTGTCCTAACTTGTTCTCAAATGTGTTGCAGCCTGAATGTGAGGACTGGATCTGTTCTTCCAAATAAAATGAAGTTGACTGCACAATGAATTAACTACGCTGTGTTCATACTGTGCTCTATCTGAATTACAGTATCAATGTTTTTCTTTTTTTTAATGCTGCATTTTCCATACAGTTACAACCACTTCTTATTTGGGGTTCTAGTAATAAATCTTGCAAAACTGTTGTGAAATGCTGGTTAAAAAAGGATAAATTAAATATGGTTTAGCTGTTTATTACCTCAGTTCATATTTCTTTTGGTTTATTCAACAATTTGCAAGCTCCATATGTCTTTGTTGAACATACATAGTGTCTACTAATTAAAAGAAGGTGAGAGGAAGGTGCTACTTGTTTAATAGACGTTTGATAAATCCACTGTCTCCCTGACTGGTGGATTATGTTGGAATTCTACATGAATAAGTTTCATTTGGGTAAAATGTTCCACATCACTGGTCTATCTGTGCTGTCTGCACTGTCTTGATCTCAATGAACATACTGTTCCTTCTTCCCTCTGATGGATAAAGACAGTGACGTCTCACCAAATTTATGTAGAAATAATGCCTAAAATTGTTAAATGTTTAAACAAGGTGACAAGCTAATCTTCCTGAGATCCACACAGAAGGACAATACAGAACATAACAATTCACATTATTAACAATGTAAATCTAACAATAATAATAATAACCATTATAAACATCATTAAAAACATAAATCATTAGAAAAATATGGGATTACATTACATGATTACATTCATGAGTTGCATCCATCAAAGAAAAACACACTCCTCTCCATACAGCACTTGCTTTCTTAGGTGATACTTGAAAGATGATTTACCATTCGATTTATGTACATTCAGGGGGTAATTATTCCAATGATTGATGGCTTTATAAAAAAAACTGTCCTCTTTAAAGCATTTGATTTTGTATATGGCTACATAACTTGGCCGTCACCAGCTGACTTAGTAAAATGAGAATAAACGTGACTACCTCCGACAGTTTGTAAAGGAAAACAGATGGAGTAGAAAAAATAGTGTTGCTGAAAATCGTAACTGTGTTGAACACAAGCCTATTCTCAACTGTTAACCGTAAGAGTTGATGGTGCTTGTTCTTATGGGACAATGGCAGACTAACCTGACAGCTCTCTTCTGTGCTATTTGGAATATCATCAGTTGACCTTTAGATGTGGAGGATCATACAGGTGCACAATAATCCATGTGACGTAAAATTAGAGATTTAGTCGCCTGTCCCAAAATATTCAAAGGGACATAAGGAGGACATTTCACCATGGAGATACCACTACCCATCTTCACTAGTATGAATATGTTCTGCCCATGACCGCTAAAATAAAGAAAATGTTTGATATGCATGATTCTGAAATTGATCTTCAGTTATACTTTAAAATGCTGGAAGGCAAGTCTTTCATTTGAGACACCGCTAATAAACGGCAGCTATAATAGAGCTTTGAACTGACTGCTTCAGTTTTCACTGTCTGTTGTGGTGCTGACAAGGTTCTGATAAAAACATGGGTGAAACATACCTGAGGAGGAGAATCTTTAATAAACATCCAGCGTGATTACAATTTATAAAAGTATCGGTGGAATAACAAAGTACATGCAAGCAGAGACACTGCAATCAAAACAAATGAGTCTCATACATCAGTTTACTGTCAATAACCATTGATCTTATCTCCATATAGTTGTCTCTACAGGCTGACCAAGTAAACGGAGTACAGTTAATCTAAACCCAGAAACAGAACTGAGGTTACATTTTAATGTAGATCATTTGTTATTGTAACATTTCTTTTTAGTGTTATTTTACATCACCATACATCTACTCAGTAGACTGAGCTAGAGTAGAAGAACAAATGGAATGAAAAAAATAAACACAAAGGGGAAGAACTAAAACAGATTGAGTAATATTACTAAAGTTGTATACTTTGTAACATTTCTTCCCACCATCAAGATATTGCAAAAATCATTATATCCTCTATCATCAGTGTTGGGCAAATTACTTTTAAAGAGTTATTAGTTACTTACTAGTTACTTTCCCACAAAAGTAACTAAACTAACGGAATTACTCCTTCATGAATGTAATTAGTTACCGGGGAAAGTAATTATTGTGTTACTTTTTTGAAAAACCTTCAAATATGTAAAAAAAAAAAACAGATTTTTGAGCGTGTTTCACGGGTCAATTGCATAGAGTAGTAAACTGTTTCCTCCTTTGTGGGTTCTACTGCCTCTCCTTCTTATCCTTTGGCAAATTTGAGTTCAGGAAGACAAGTGACCTAACTTTTGCCGTCTGGAGGCGACCTTTTTCTCATATTAGTTCTGTCTTAAAGAATACTCCTTCAGATGGAACCAACGTTCCCACTAAACAGAGCTGAACCATGACTTTGGTATGGCTGGGGTCCACCAGGGCCCGGCTTTTCCACCACATAAAGGGATCTGCATTTATAGGAAGAAGATGCTCCTCCAGTTAATCCCGTACCTCCACTTTTTTCAGTTGCTCCTCCCTGATACAGCGGTCTTCAGTCCAGTCAGTCGGACTCACTTAAAACCTCCCCTAAGTTAGCTGCGCATAAAGCTGCGTTCAAGTGAATGGGGTGTGCTGCGGACAACTCAAACTCGTAGATGTCATTAGTCGTTCAGGTGGAGGCAGGGTGGACACCTCAGACTCCTGGGCACACAGGTGAAACATGAAGGCACTGTGGGATATTTGAATATAAGAACAAATCGGTTCTTATCATTCACTTAAAAGCCGTTCAAAAGACTCAACTCATCCGCGAACATCACGCCTCCAGTGCCTGGATGAGCGGGCCAGGATGGATAACAGCTGTTAGATATCAGTGCATAGTAACGAGTCACATTTCACTGCTGCTAACGGTAACAACATTTCAACATTTCAAATAGTAATTAATTAGATTACCCATTACTGAAAAACAATAATGCCATTATTCCCAACACTGACTATCATTATATCTGATCATCATTATTCTGATCAATTTATTCTGAAATCCTTCTCCAATATATCTTTCTCTTTTTGCATGACAACACTTAGATCTCTGGGAAAGTAATCCATTAAAGACAGTCATACATTCGCAGATTTCACAGATTTTAAACCCATCGTTCGTCTCGAGTTCTGTCCAAACTTTGTGAAATGTGTTCCATCTCTTGCCCTTTCATTTCCATACTGGTTTTATACATCCTCTCTCTCTCTCTGAGGGGCTTAAGTGTGTTCACTGAGCCAAGGTAAAGCTTTAGGGCTTGGACTTTTCTAAACTTCAGATGGTGCATTATTATCCAGTGTGGCTGAGCAAGTGCTGCAAATATGTACCACCCCTTTGTGTTATAAAAAAAACAAAAAAAAACAAGAAGCAGTCCTGACAAAGATGGGAAAAACTGTTCTTTTGAAAGTCGTAGTAAAGTTGCAAACCGATGAAAACTAGGATAAAAGTTGCAAAGCTTTGTACAGTTAGTCACACCAAGGAATTAGATTTGCAAATCTGGAGAGATGAATTCTGAAATTGTGTCGATGTATGTTTATCTAACAGAACTAACCATGGTGTATTTTTCACAGGTTCAGGTTACATGAATATGGTAGTATAAAATGTAATGTATGAAGCTGGATAGAAGCAAGAAACATGACTTGTGAGGGAAAACTGCATCTAGCACGGGCAGCATTATGAATCAAATTGTACTCCATCAGCAAGTCAAGTCTGACAGTTTATGGTACATTTCCATACCTTAAAAAGAATTACTGATGTGAAAGGAAAAAATGATTGAAAGATCAATATTTTTTGTAAAGATCAAGAACCGAGTATCACAAGATAAAGCAATGTAGAGGATTAGATTGCCTCGATGTCTGTGCAGTATGACATACCCTCAGCAGTCATCTAGTAAGCAGAACTGATCAGAACAGGCACAATGATTCAACACACAGTCAGAGTGGTGCTTTGAGGTAAATTAAAGGTGATGTTAGAGTGTATAGATTTTGTCAGAGTGGAGATTTTACAGATTTCACCGTTACGGGTGCCACATTTGTTCTCCTTCCTCAGTCAGGATGACAAGTTGGATACCCCACTGTGAAATGAGCTCAACAGCTGCATTAACACAGATGTATCAGCAGGTAGGGAAGGAAATAGATATAGAAAACTGAAGGAAAAAAGAGGAAGCCTTGAGCAAGGCACCATCGCTGACACTGGTAGAAGCTGATTCACACTGGGGCGCCATTCTGCACTATACTGGAGGAACTTTGATGAAAACATGAGCTTAAACTGGAAACATGGGCTCATTTTCACTCATTAATGTCTGTTTTACTCAGCCAATGCTTCAGATTCTTCCAATAACGATGTCATCAGTGTCACCTTATAAGTATTCACGTAATACGTATTCAATGTGACCCTTCTTGTACAGTATAATTGTGTGTGGGCTGTGCAATATGACCAAAATAGTATCAGATATATAAATTTAATTAATAAATACGCATATAAAATACCACATAGAAAGGACTACTTATTATTGAATTTCTATGTGCATAAGTAAAAGTTACTTATATCTTGACTTATAATATGATTAGTTTTCTTGGTCATATATAAAACTGTTGTATGAATCTGAACATAAATATATTCCCATCATTATTTTCACATATAATTTTCCACAGTTTGACATTTCAGACACTTGACATATGTAAGTACTAGTATCAGTACCTGTCCATATCAGTCATTTGTATTCAAATCTTCCCTGTGCACTTCTGTTAAAGCCTGTAAGAACAGAAAGGCAATTTTATGAATGTCTGAGTGTTCATTGGCAATAAATGCACCTCTTCATTAGGTGTACATTAGGTGCATTTTATCCATACTAATGAACATAGCATCGTTATCATTATTGTTAGCAATTAGCATTAGCACTCACATTAGAAGCAGTGAGCTGCTATTTAAGGCGCTCAGGGACCAACTCCATATCTTCATCAGAGTCATGGTCATTGGCACCAATAGGAGAACACTGGAAAAAATCTAAATCTTACCAAGTGTATTTTTCTCATTTCTAGTTAAAATATCTCACGACACTTAAAATAAGACATAATCACCTAAAGAGTAGCTTTTCAGTGAGATATAAGAACTTATTTTTAGACAATAGATCTGGAAAATCTTATTTCAAGAAGATCATTTTCACTTATTCCATTGGTAGACTTTTTTTGCTTGAATTAACAAAAATATTTTGAATTAAGTAAAAAAAAAAAAAAAAAAATCTGCCAATGGAACAAGTAAAAATTATCTTTGTAAAATTTCTTGAAATATTGTCTAAAAATAAGTTCTTATATCTCACTGAACAGTGACACTTTAGGTGATCATGTCTTATTTTAAGTGTGATGAGGCATTTTGACTACAAATGACAAAAATACACTTGGAAAAATGTAGATTTTTTTTCCAGTGCGTGTTCCCGTTTGTGATGGCATTGGATAAAAAGGGGAAACTCCTGAAGCATAGATAGATAAAGCAGACTGACAGAAAGGCCCTGATCAGACTGGGAATGAAACAAGTGTTAACCACTGCCCCACAGTAACCTCTGTATATGAGCCACTGTTAGACTTCTACATTACTTCACAATGAACCTGAAAAGACTCATTTTCCATCACAATCAAATGGTCAACTAAAAGTTTGATCCGACCTCGGCAGCCTTATAAATCTATTACAAACCAGAGGACCACATCTATAATTTTTCTAACCATGATCAAGAAGCCGATGTATCAGGAAATGAATCTGATATGAATCATCCATTCCACTAGGTACAAACATGGATTAGGAACTAGTATGTAGGTGAACATTTTAACCAGACACTTTAATATTCATGCTTCTTAAAATTGGATTTCCTCTTTCTTCTCTAAAGCAAATTGTCAGCCAGGTGCGTCGGCTTCTCACATCATATTTAGACGCTGTCAGTACCCACTTCGTCTCACTTGGTCCCTTTCCTACAGCATTTCAAAGCATTTCTGACAAGGATGTTGAAATCTGAGCCGCCACACCATTGATTTAATGTATTTGTTTATGACTCATGCTGTGCCAGGTAGATGTGCGGTTTTAGAGTCATGTGACATAAATGACGAGAGGAGAATCACACCGGGTGAATCATGGGAGGACCATGGCGACAGCTGCCACATTCGTGCCCTGTACTGGGAAGGGTATTTCAAGCTTTGCCTTTAACCTTTCCATGCAGGTGCTGAGATTTCTGACCTTTACACCATGTGGTTCCCCGCTGCCTTTGAGTGCTTCTGATAGTTATAGAGTGGAGCTCTCTAGCATGTGTGTGCTGTTGAGAGTCCACTTTTATTGTGTACATGTGTGTCCTTTTGTGTGTCGAGTGTGTATCTGTGTGTGTAGGTGTGCGTGTGTTGATTCGGTGGGTGCTGCTAAACCAAGCCAGGCCTTGTGCAGGAAACTCGATTTGACACGAGCGCAGTGAAGATTACCTGTGTCCAGACAGTTATTGCCTTACAGACAATAAGAACCGCCATCACTCACTTTTAAAGGTCAACGTGCTGAAACAAGGGGCTCCAGCAGGCCGGAAATAACCTTACAAAAGACCCACAAGGGAGAGAAGGGGGGAGAGAGGTGAAGGTGAGGAGAGACAGACATAGAGAGTTGGTGGGGGTCTAACCCCAAAACAGCAGGCGTCGATCAACCTACTGACCTCTGACCTGAATTCATCCCAACCTACTCCAAACAATCACACTATGGCTTCTCTTCCAGGTACATGTTCATTCAGAGCATTTCATTTTTATTACCTTTTACTTTCACTGTAAAATCACTATTCACAATGTAAATAATTAGTGTGAGTTTAACGACCAAAATTAAAAGACATTAGCTCAATTTTAACAGTTCAGGAGGCAAAACACCAACTGACAATGTAGACGTTTCTGTAGGTGCATATACCCCCATTCCCATTAGCTTTACTAGACCGTCAAATAAACATAACTGTAGTTCATTTGCATGTTATAGCTTCATTAATAAGGTATTAGTGCTAACAGAAGGCCTTGTTTTCCTACCATGTGGGCTTTGATTGACAGATGTGACTGACAGCTCGTTGGTCTGCTGAGTCAGACTTTCGGAGTTTCTGTTTATTTGATCAGTCTGTTCCAGACAGACAGCTATATAGTTATACAACCACAAAGTCAGGAATAATAAAAAAAATTTAAAAATAAAAAAAAATCGGTAAAAATTTTATAAAGTTAATTATTTCATTACAAATGTCGCTTTTTCACTGGCAGCATCGATTAAGCTCTCCATGGCCAGTCTTATGTCTTTATTAAGTGAGAGCAGGTATCCCCAGGTACAAACAGGTCCGGCTTTTAGTACCATCTACACTGAGCTAATCGAATACTAAATGCGATGTATAACCATGCATGTCACAGACTGGTCAGTACAGAATCATCAGTACTTCACTATGTATCATCATGTCATAACATGTAAGAATAGAACCAAGTAATCAGAGCCAAGTCAAACTAAGCTCACATGAAAGCTCCAAAAACCTCAGAGCATATGTTCAAGTGGGCTACATTTTGATACATCAACCACAGATTCTAAAGTCTAAACAAATATATTCTAGCGTGAAATTTTAAAACAATGTTGTATGATCTAACAACAGCAGTATTTTGAAAATGATAATTTGCAGAAGTTTCCTCTTCTGTGTCTCCTATAGCTGCAGTTCCAGTAAATATAACATCTATATCTTTACATCACGTACAGTAGATATAACAACCAGTAATACACTTGCATTAGAAATGTAATGTACTGATACCAAAGTAAAACCAAGTTGAAGTGGGTTGATGTTATAGTGCATTAAGTGGAATTATGGCAAAAGAAACTCCACATGTTAGTTCAACTTATCTAATGTACAGTAGCTCATGCTGTCATTAGTACATTAACTCATGCTAGTGGCCAAATGAACAAACTTCAGTATCAGAACAGACATTCATAAACCAATGGTTAACAAAACAAGCTGGCTACTCCATCTTCTTCTTTTGTGGATGGTGATGCGTTTCTCAAAGCATCCTTTTATGTAGTCTACACTGAATTATACGTGGTGTGTTATATAGAGTATTATAACACTCATCGGTAGAGAGGAGAGGTTCCACTTATGACAACAGTAGAACAGTGGACAGGCTGTGTTCATGTAAATACTGTACAAGAGAGGTTTTCCACCAATAACGTAACCAGCAGGCAAGTGTTCTCCACCTACACAGTGTTACTGAAATAAAGACAAAACTACATTTTTAAGCTCAAAGCATCTCTGCTTGCTCTTTAAACTTCTGGGTGTTTTTTGGTTGTTGTTGTTTTTTCAGTTAGCTGTTCACTCTTTTGCAGTAGCATTCAGCTAAAACAAACAATTAAAGCGAGGAAAAGTTACCATAATGAGGGGAAACTCTAGCTCAAACTATCATTTTAATAAGGAGAAAAAAACATAAAAGCAGCCCTACCTATCAGATAAAAAACCTAGAATGTGCTGCATATGCATCACTAAATATTCCATTGTTGTCTTGTACATACATCTGTGCTCGTACAAAAATATAAACCTCCCTGCCCCCTCTAGTCCCCCACCTACATACGTACACACAAACGGACCCACACGGCAATGCAAAATCAATATGTCTTTCAGGAGGCTGCTGTTGTGGCTTGAATGTGAATAAACAGTCGTATATTTCAGCAGAGGATCGATGTGTGTAGACAGATGAATGGCATACAAAGACACCTCTGAACAGGACAGAGACCTTTGTGCGTGAGTGTGTGTTCGAGTGAGGGACTTTGTCACTCCCTCTCCCTCCATCTCTCTTTCTCTCTCTCTCTCTACCTGTCTTTTAGTCTTTCTCTCCCTCCTGTGTCCAACTGCTCTTTCGCTCTCCAAGGATCAATAGGTGTGATGGATTAGTGACAGGTACCACACACTGGAGACACATGCTATCAAGCAACAACACTTCCGAGTCAGAGCCATTTCAATCACTCTCTGTCAGTCATAACCTGTTTTCTCGTGCCGCTAAAGCTGCTGTCCTGGTGCGCTTTTAACCAGTTCATTTCTATGTGTGACACAAACACTTCCTCATATGCACATTCACACTTTGTGTTCACAGCGAGGTTGAACCCACTGACATTTCATTGTGTTTTTTTGTTAAGTTCGCCATGCAGTGTGTCAGACGTGACCCCCTCAGACAGTAGCTGATGCTCATCCATTACATCTGTGGAAGTGGTTGATGGTTGTATAAGCCTCCAGGAGGCTTTACATAAGGCATGTTTGTCTAAAAATATACAAGGTAACAGTAGCTGGGTTTTCCATGACAGTTTTCCACAAAATAAAAGCAACATTTCTACAATTTTGAGTACTTGCCGATACGAGTACTTAATAATGTCATTACAGCTCTTAAATACTTTTGAAAATGTGCTTTATTGTCATCATCAGTCTGACTGTAACAAAGTACTGCTACTGACATTGACATGTGTTGGAATGAGCATTTCTCAACTAATCCACCAGAAGAGGGTACCACTCTTAATTAACTATACTTACCAAATACCCCGAAGAAGAGTAACGTTTTTTTGAGAAGAAGAAAGTCAGTAATAACAAACATGGTGGCGACAGAGGTAATGCTAATGTGGATACTAATGTTGATTTAGATGAGGGTGTTTGTCATAAATATGTCAACAGTTTTTCACTAATTCCCTCAGCTGCTCATTGAAAAGTTGCGTACCTCCACGGTTCCTAATGATACTGCTTCTCCGTCTGGGTACACGCAGAGCCTCATATATAAGATAATGTGATGATCTTTATACGACTCTGTAC
>JAPTYQ010000005.1:21359870-21374433 GCA_029814465.1 Ostorhinchus cyanosoma | reverse complement strand
AATCATGCTGTCTAATCAGCATCTTGATATGCCACACCTATGAGGTGGATGGATTATCAAAGAAGTGATCACTAACACAGATTTAGACAAATTTGTGTAAAGTATTTGAGAGAAATGGGCCTTTTGTGTAGATAGAAAATGTTTTAGAGCTTTGAGTTCAGCTCATGAAAAATGGGAGCAAAATGTTACGTTTATATTTTTCTTTCCAAACAATTAATAAGTGATACATTTTTTCTTTTCCTGACACACAGCTCCGATGTAGTTAATGGTTAATGGGTTCCATGAAGATGTAAAATGCTTGATGAAGTTTACAGTTTTACCAAGTCAGTCTACTAGCATTTAGCATTAGCACAACTTGGATCCCTCACAATCCTGCTGATTTTGCAAGTTTTTTTTCCAAGTATTGTCACTTCCACTTCCAATAAAACAACATAGTAAGAACCAAATTGGAAACTACTGGGTTCAAAACAGCAGCTTAAATCCAAAGGTGATGTCATGATTCCTTCATCCACCAATTATACACAGTCTAGGGGTTTTATGAGAAGAAATGAAGTCAAAGAACTAATGTTACTCATGGACAGCTGTTATGTGATGATGGTCCTTAAAAGTTTGAGAACAATTTAGAAATGTGTGTGTTAATTCAATGACCCAAAACATGGTGAAACTTTTCCCACCCATTTTCCACTAACCATTTGTTATTTTTACTATGAAAGTGTACCAAAACTCTGAACATCTAGCATTAACAATTCATTTAAAGGGGATATCAGAGTTAGACATTTCAGACAGGACCACAATCACATGCGAGTCTAGGAGACCTTACTTTATTAATTCAAACAAAAATTTGAGTCTCCACTATCAAAGTCTGACAACCTAGATATATCTATGTTGAGTCATGGTTAGAACAAAGCTGATTTCTAAAAACCTCAAGTGTTGTTGCTGCTGAGGATGGAAAAGGTTGCAGATGAAATTCTAAAATGTTTGGGCTCCCACCAGTTTCCTGTCTGGCAGATGGTGTACAAATGAATAACATTCAATGCCGCTGTTATCTTCCTCAGGAGTAGTTCAACCACGAATCACACCAAGATGAAGGCTTGTTGGTTAAAGTCCTGGAGGTCTCATTCAACCCCAGGGAAATACCTGGAAAGCTGCAGAACTCTGCTGTCAAAGCTTATTTCACTGTTCATCAGCCCGTCATCATCAATAGAAGATTTACAACAATAAAAACCATGCTTCAATTCACTGTATGAAATGCTCAAAGGATGAAATGCTCTGTCTTACTAGTACTTACAACATTACACACCATCATGGGTCATATATTCAGTTTCTTCCAAGCCCAGGAGTTTCCCCCTGAACCTTTAACTTTGCTTTTCAGTATGGTCAGATCAAGTAGACTAGAGGATAAGTAAGAAGCCCAGGCCATCTCACCATGGACACTGTTAGCAAGGAAAGTGGTTGTACAGTTCTGAAAACCTGAGAGGCTCCCAACATTTGACATGTGTCTATAGGAATGGGGTATTATTCTACATCTGGAGAAAAATTTGATTCAGCGTCAAACACGGAGGAGGTTTTTCTGAGAATCTGCCAACCTTTGGTTACTCTGCTTTGGAAATCAAACTAAATTTTTAAGCAGTTAACTAGCTGTTTAACCAACTAAATGTGTCTAAGTGTCTAAACCCTACAACCATGTTTCAGCCCCCAACATACAGTATGTATTTTTGCTTTTTCTTTTGTCTTTTTTTTTTTTTTTTTTTTGGATCTCAACCTTACGTCAAAAAACTCAGATCTGGAAAAATCCCAGCAGTTACAGCAGAATTGCAAGAAAGAAGCCAGGACTGTCCAAAAAGAGCTTTTCTGCCAGTCTATGGTCTGCAAAATGCCATGTGGAGAATCCAGAAAGTTTTTGGAAGGATGTTCTGTGAATGGAGGAGACCAAAAGTAGACTTTTTGGGCATAAATGATAAAACTTCTCCACCATAGCCAAGCTTCAAAACATGTTTTTCTTTTTTAACTTAACTTTTTTTCCTCCATTTCCATTTGCTGTATTACTTCCAGACAGTTAAATCCAATTAAAACTAACAAATGTAAACCTGCAAAAAGGATATGTCAATGTAATTTTGGTCACATATCCAAAGGTCACATAACTACAGTAGTGCAATTATTTGACAATGTATTATTTTACACAGTCTCATTCTCTCATGGAGAATGAGTGTTCCAGCTGTGAATGCGGATATTTTAACTTGGGTGAGTATTTCAGTGCTGGGTTATGTACATGGAAGTCATATCTGCCATGTTCATTAACAAAAACAGGCATGAAACAGAAAGACAATTGGTCTTACATTTCAAAATGTGTCCAGATAAATGTTTTTTTCATGAGGTGTATGTGTAGAATTAAACTATTAGAATACTACAACAGTGGTGGCATAAATGTTAGCAGAAGCACAAACAGAATAGACATCATTAACAACAGCTGTGTGTATGACAATTAATAGTCAATTCAATTTTCCATAGCAATAATATAAACAGGGAAGAACAAGAGATACCGACATGACCAAAATACACTATTCTTAGTTACTGTTACCTGAAATGACTTTGGTTACTGACACCATGAACCCGATGTGTAAATTTAACACTACTGAGTAAATGACAGTAGGACATCTACTACAATGACACTGGTGCTGATGGGGTACCATTCACCCCTGAACAGAGTTTGGGGGATATTATGTTTTAGGTCCGAATGCTGCAGCCGGATTTCCTTCATGTGAACACAATAACTTGAAAAATATTGGGTTTAGAAATTCCATGTTTTCAATATCAATAAATATCATGGAGAGGAAGAATTGATTTGATTTTGGACTATTTACATTTCTAGATTGGCCACAAGGGACCACTCAAAAGTTTAAAGTCACTAAACACTTTTGTTCTTGTGACTTCAAATCAAGTATAAATGAATGGTCATGACCTGGGGATGCCTCACGTCATGACATCATTGAGGATTGGGGGAGTTTGGGAATATATCTCTAGCAGTCACTTCCAATGACATAAGCCTAGTTCATTATTTTGTACCCTAAAGATTTAGTTTTTTTCTATCCGTACTAGGAAATTTGTTGTGGACTCTGCACTGAATTACCTCTAAAACTCACAGAACAACTCTGGCAATAAGAAGCCACTTTATTTGATACCAGTAATTGTAAATTTGATAAGGAAATTCAATGTCAGTCAATCCAAGTGTATGACCCTACTTAGTGGCAAACATGGACACCAAATACAAACACTGAGAACATGCACGCACACACAAACAGATTACAGTATTGTTTTTGTGAATTAGACGAAGACAGATTCAAGAGAGATTTGTCTTCTCAGGCGACATAATCAGATTTAGTTTTTGGCCCAGAGCATCCTGTGGAGCAGCGCTGATCTGATCTGATCCCTTCGTTGAGCACAATAGCAAAAACCTAGACTTAACCCTGCCCTGCTCCATCCTACTCTGCTCATCTCCACATGCTAATTTTATTTTCCTACATCCCCCCCCCCCATTTTTTTTCTTCACCATACAGTTTTACTCATCTACCATATTTCCATCAGTATTTTATGGCCCCTTTTTCCTCAGTCTGTGTTGTGCTGTAGATATGTCATGACAATTTGATACACATTACCCATTTTTTTTTTTTTTTTTTTTCTCGGGATAGTCTACTGGAAGCATGAAACAGGACAGACATTAGTGTACTTGTGTGCATGTGCTGTGGATAACATGCAAACTGGCATGGTGCTACTTGCCACTGATGCTAGAATCGATCCATGAAAAAGAAAGGATGGACAAAACATACTCATACACATTCCCACTGATGGGTGTAATGGGTCCTCTTTTTATGATGAGCAGCAGTAATTAAAAATGCCACTCTGTGTGACAGGGCAGGGTGGGAGGAGGGGAAGTAGGAGGGTGAGGAGAGATGGGAGATGGACAGAGAAGGGTGGAGGGAGGAAGGGGAGTCTGGTCTGGTCCTCTCTTTAATGAGGATCCTAATCAACCCAGCAGAGGCTGCCCTGAGACCCCCCTGGTTCATTAGACCAGAAAAACCAGACTGCCAGTAAAGGAGGGGAAGGTGGGAGGGGGTGGAACCAAGTCGAAAACAGAAAAAGAAAGAGGGAAAAGTTTTTACCAATTGACGGAGCTAAAAAGTGTTACAGTGGAGGCGAGAGAAGGCAAAAAAGCTAAAGGCAAGCGTGAGTGGAGACAGAAAGAAAGATGGGAGGATGGCCAGCAGAGATAACAGTGTGGGTCATTGGGCGAGTCACGGCTGCCATCGATCCCCTGATTGGCTGTCTGACGGTTTCAACACGGCTGCCAAACCCTTTAATACAGGCTGCTCCTACTGTGTGTGTGTCCGTGTGTCAAAATGAGCGCTATCGGTGCCATATGTAGTCCATGTCTTTGCCACCAGAACTGATATCTGTCCAACTTCCTCAGGTGGCTGATAAGAGCATCTTACAGCTGTACTGATAAACTACACACACACACACACACACACACACACACACACAATGGTTTTCTCAGCCAGTGAGACAAAACTTACAGGACAATGTGTGCAAGTGTGTATGGGTTGAATGTAACGTTTAGTGACGTGTGCACACTATGAGGTGAGAGTGTTACAAAGTGTTATACTGGCCCTCAGCCCTTCCTTTCCTGTCCTCTCACATTGATTGGACAGCAGGACGAGGAACACACATTGCTTCCAGCAGCCCACTCAACTCAACCCCTTCTTCTAAATGCCAAGACACAGTATGTGTGTGCATGTGTGTGTCAGAACTCATTTCATATTGGGAAATTCTAATGGATAAATCTCATCAAAAACAACTACATGCGTTTTTAATAAACTGACATAGTTTGGATTTGGATCCCCAAGGGTGCCAGGGTATTCACTCTCAGCCAGCCTTGAAGCAACAATTTCTTCACATAATCTCACATATTTATTTTAACAACCATGCAGGGTACGTTTTATAGTATCCAATAGCCTCTGTAAAGTTTGCAATGTGGCATCAGATTCTTTATACGTGTTTGACAGTTACAGGGTTGTGAAACATGACAATATCCAGCACTGTGCACATGTCCAGGCCGACATTAGGTTTGTTGGCTTAGTAAAGTTATGATGACCACACATCTACACTTTTCAGTCTCTGTATTATGAGACAATCTGGATATATGTGAAGTATGTACAGCAGGGAACATTTAAGTTTTGGGGAAAAGCCTTTTCTATAAACCAAAGTGGCTGCATGTTTAGATTTAATATGTTTTAAAGCATTTTCTTCAGACAATATGACAATCATTGCATTGATATTCTGATGTTTTATACCAGGTTTCATTAAACACATGTCAGATATTTCTAACCGTTTGTGCTGTTTATTGTCCAGCGAGTTTTTTTGTGACTTTTAAGGCAGCGTACATATCTGCTGTATTTTTTTGTTGTGTCTGAAGAAAAGACAATGAAAAATAACTATGTTCATTTCAACCCTGCAAAAACAACAAAGATAAAGGTGGCCTCAGACTTGCACAGGACTGTTTATATCATGTGACAATAGGAACATGTTTGCTGTTTCATTTAACACTTGATCTTTCATTCATTGTGTCCCAAATTTCAGTCTTTAATGAGAGCTTTTTCTTCATTAGGGTGACATTTTTCGACATTGCATGGATCCCAATAGAGAATCTGAATGAATGAAATTCAAACAAACATGGAGGAGCCTGGATGTGAAAATAGTCATCCGGAACAGGAGAAGGACAGGCTGAGACAAAACTATGAACTTGTATCTAGATATAGCACTGCTTCTGACACAGTTTTGGATTGAACATGAAAAGTCTGACAGACTAAAAAAACTGTTCAGACCAGTCCACAAACATCTTTAATCACATATGGAAGAAATAAAACATACGTTTTAAGCATACATTAGTGTTTGCAGCTATGGCTGAGGAATGCTCTCTATATACCCAATTGTGTTGAATTCACTTGAATTATTAATATTTGCGCGTAGGTTTTGATCAAATGAGGAAATGATCAAATACAACGTTTGATCTGTCAAACATACAAACAAAATATAATAAGATATAGTTTTTTCCATGTGATCACTCATAGCATCAACCATTTGTTAATTTAATTTACACAAAGAAAAGATGGTTTGTATTGGCAGAAAAGACATGACCATCACTAAGCCTGAAACACATGAGTCAAGAATGTATGTGGCCTGAGCTAAGAAATCACAAGGTGAATATTTTAGTTAAGATAAGACTTTATTGATCCCAACATGGGAAAATGTTGCAGTTTACAGCAACATACAGCACACCAGTACACAGGTAGAAAGAAAACCACAACAGTGAAATATAAAGGAAAATAAGAAATCTTATGTTTGAATAAATATTTGTGGAAAATAGGATTAAACATTCTTAAAATGTGAAAATATAAAATAAGGTTTAAACTTTAACGGTATTTACATAATTTACATACATTAACATTATGGTTTCCCATGTACATGGTGTGATATGGGGGGGTTGGGGTTATTGTGAATTATTCTGTCTGATGACTGTGGAGAGGAATTACCTGCAGAAGCACTGAAATGGATATTCACTCCACAAAACTGCAATTATAGTCAATAAAGGCAAATGTGTGAAAATAAGGTAGAAGTGTTAAAAAAAAAAACAAAGGTGAGATGATGTGATTAAAGGCACAATGGCTAAAGTTCATAAAGACAAAGACATACAAAGTCAATCATGAGCACTGGTAGAGATCCATAATTGGCCAGTAGACATTCACCCACCTCTCCTGCCCATAACCCTCATACTGTCACTACTCCACACAGATTTTCATGCCAGACAACAAACATTCATTATGCTCGAGACAAACAATTCAAATTCTCCTCATCTAAATAGACATTACAGCTTAGAGGAGTAAACAGGATTCACAGAGGAGCTTAAGTCTTTAGGATGCTGTTGTGCTTTCCTTGGCTTGGAGGATACTCAGGCACCTCTCTGTGCTAAAAAATCGCTCCCTGGGTCGTATGCATCTCGCTGCATTAGAATAATCACCTGTTTTGTTTAACTAAATTATGGAAAACAGGACTGCATTATGACTGAGCAAACAACTATTTTTAATCCCGAATGTGTAACTTGATTAAACGCAATTTCACGGCACTCTTTCCGACAATGTGGGCGCAGCTAAATCGATATGTACTTTACACAAAAGTTTACTGCTTAATAAAATTTGTGCATTTAATAAGCAAATTATTCTAATCGTAAACCTTGTGCCAAAGCAATTAGTGATAAATTATAATCTTATGATAAATTATCTTGTGTTGACAGCCTGGGGGAACGCTGCAATCAAACATTAATTATTCATTGGGTAATTAAGTTCATAGGTGTTTCTCCCTCCCTTTCTCTCCTACTCTGTTCCTCACTTTTCTTTCTGGGAGGTGTACGTTGAGTGTCCAGAGTTTAGTTATCAAAACTTTGCATTGATCGCTGAGTGTGCAAACTCAACACACCAAATTAATTCAATAAATACCGTAAAATTCAATGCATCTGCACCCAACAGTTTACCTGACCACCTAAAATCAACACATTTTAGCTAATGTTAATACAAAAAAAAAAGCAGATAAGACAGTTTAAAATGCATAACTACCCTTGTACCAATGACAAGTCCTTAGAATGTGGGGATTTGGAGATTTTAGCAGCCTCCGAATTACCATTTTACCCTTACATCCAAATTATATGTGGGTTTTTGAGCCATATTCCAAGTTCTTCAGAATTGTTATCTTCAAATGTCATTATAAAAAGGGATTTAGTATTACTCCATCCGAATTGCCGTGTCTTCCTGCAAGTGTGGAAAAAACTCTTTGAAACAGAATTCCCACCACCATCTAGGTAGATCAAATGAATCAGACGTCTGCTGGGATGACTTTTTTACATGATTTTGTTTTATTCCACCATCAGTCCAAAACCAATTACTGCTGTTGGTTTGCTATCACACAAGACAACAAAAGACAACAAATCTTCCCCTTAGTTTAGCCTGTCATTGTATCATTTTGTGCAAATGCTAAGACAGGACAGTTAAGAATCATACCCCCTCCACTTTTCTATTACCATCTTATTAGGCAACTCTCAAACAGAATCACAGATTTTCCACAACTACAGGGAAAACCTACAGCGGCACTTGGGAAGAAAAAAAAAAAAACTATTTTCTCATGACTACATATAACTGACAATTTAAACATTCATTCTTTGCCAGACAGACAGGTACTGAATTGCATTCTGAAAATAACCGGCCGGCCCAGATATGTCAGATGGGGTTGAAAGGACAAAGCGTGTTCACTGGAAAAACAACGGCAGCATTCATCAAGTTCAATTACATGGAAAAGACATCAAATTTAGACAACAAGATGAGCAAAGCTGCAGCAGTTTTGGGATGGAGTTTTTTTTTTTCGTATTACAGATTTATTTTCTCCTTCACTGGAAGAGACAGTCTATTACCAATAACAAAGATTTGGATGAAGACATGGGGAAGATTAAAGTATCAAAGAAATAATGAGCTCTAACTGTCCCTCTTTGTTTTTCCTCAAAGCTTCGCTCCAGACATCTATCACATTCTGTCCGACTCCGACTGTCTCGGTGTGATGAAACAGCATGCTGCTGCCATCTAAAGGCAGGAGACGACTTTACTGAGGCGCCGCTCTTATCAGTGGGAGACAAGTATGAACGCCTTCATTTCAGGGCTGTCCGATGTCTCTCCTCAGTCCAAGACTAAAACTGGAATGATCAAAAGCCACTGGTCTCCATGTTTAAAAAGACAAAAAGGAGAGAAATTTTGATGTTTGAAACGTGAATAGTTTATATAAATCTCCATAAAAACCTTAGGTAGCATATTTGCACATTAAGCATATAATAATAAACATAACCCTTCTGACCTGCACTTTAAGACCCTTAAAGACCTACAACTATTATTGGGGCAACTTCCAAATTAAGTTTTCTTTACAATTAACCTTTGCAAACAGTTTTATTACCATCCATAATAATGTTACGCTTTGCTTTTTTGGTGAAAATCTGGTATTTTCCTATATTTAATTTACTGATCATGTAAATGTTTGTAAAAGCTCAGAGTAAATTCAGAGTTTATTACTGTTTCAAAAGTACAAAAAAAACATTAACTGAACATAAAACAAGCATCTACCACCACTGTTGATTGCCAAACTACATGGGTTTTATGGGTGAATAAATGTTACAGGAAATGACAGTGTTTCCATTCACTGTGGAGCAGCTAAACATTCAAATGGGTCATATCTGATGACTATTAAAAAAAAAAAAAGACAAACGGCATTTTGTCTGAATTATTTACTTGTATTGATAGAATAGGTGGCTCAAATTCTAAAATATTTTTAGATCAGTAGATGCTTTTGTTTAAGTCTTTGAGTGTTGAGAGTAAAAACATGTCAAATCTGAAGTATCTAAAATAACTGGTCAACATAAAGTGTAATAAATACAAAACCAAGATGTTAATCAGATGTTAATGAATTTGTGCAGAGGCAACATCAGTAGTTGTGTTTCCAGTACCCTCAGAAATGTGCAAAATGTAAATTGCGCAATAGAAAACTGGTAATGGAAACACAGAAATGTCGTAAAAACTGTCAAAGCTCTCAAAACACTTTTTACCCCCTCATGAGGTGGTTTTTTAGATATTTCGATATAGGAGTATAAAGCGCAAAAGTGTAATGGAAACACATTTTGCACATTTTCACTCATCTGTGCACAGTGGTTTTGCTCAGGCCAAAGGTTTCCCCTACGACCCTGGACTCAGAACAGGTGGTTCAAGTTTGTTCAGGACAACAGACATTGGCTTTAGTGGAGGAACTGCTTCCTGAGGGCAGATCAAGTCTGGTACCAACAAACGTTCAATAACATCACACAGTTAATAAATGTTGCTCGGGTCATTTGGAAATTCTTGATCCACAACTCGGTGGTGGATTTCTGAAGTACAATTCTCTGCCAGAATTCCATTCCAAGGACTTTGCTCTGGAACGATACTATGTTCCCTTCTTCATTTGCAATAGCAGTAGATGCATCCGACATTACAACGCCAACACCGTGGAGGTTTTGCATGAAACTCAGTGTGTCCATCTTCCTTAAACAAGAGTCTTACAAGAACTATACAGTATTTTACCAGAATTACAACAGGTTGTGGGAAGGAACTTTACTAGAGTCACACCTCAGTAGTCTAACACTCTTCAACGGAAACACCTACAAGTAGCAATTGTACTTTGTCGAAACTGTAGAAATATCGTTTTCATTTTGCAGAAAACAATGGAAACCCGACTGCTGACGTCTGTGGTCCAAACAATAGCTCACAACAATGAACATATTCTTTGAACTATTCACATGATTCCTTAAATGTCAAAGCAGGTGCGTTACAGGCACTCACATCATTTAGAAGTGGACAAACGGTGACATGAAGTACTCACACAAATAACAAACTAAATAAAAATACAAAATTTCTGTTAACAGCAGCAACTAAAGTGAGTCTCTCCATCAATTATAAAGTACAAATCGTCTTCTACTACTGCATCTCACTCTCATTTATCCATATACTTAAACTCACTGCTCTTGTCAAATTGTGCAAGTTTTTTTCCCATAAAATTTCTTAAACAACTTAAAATCCCAATCCATTAAAGTCCCATGTGACTCCACATACTAAACCACAGCAAGACGCAAACAGCATATAGGTCGTCAACATAAACATTACAAAGTCTCAACATTTCCTTGCACTAAACACCTGTGGAAGTAACTACAGCGCTCTCAAGGCAGTACGCTTGTGATATGTGAGGCTGGAAATTGTCAATTACATTAGTTGGAAATGGATTATGGGTAGACAATTAGGCCTTCAATCAGATGTCACAATTGTTGTTGGTTCAATTCCAGTTACAAAATATACACCAGGGAAAAATACACTGTAGAAGATGCCTCCATATTCATGTGCTTAGGTAAAGGTTGGGATGTGTTTTGCACCAGGACGTGATCATTTGGTGAAATTGGTCAAGTCATTTCACTAAGCCACTAGTGGCCCATCCAGTGTGTCTCCCATAATGCCTTGTGTGTTCAGGTTGGACAGACTGCAGCACAAACACACATACAAACAAAGAATTGAAGAAGAGCAGTAAGCTGTGGGTAGAAGAGGTAGAATGTGTTCCCTTTTAGTAAAAAAGAGCCCAAACCATGCTTCATTTTGACTAAAGCTGGTTCCTTAGATAAAACCATACAGGACCCTTTGACAGTGCTCATATCTAACTACAGCTGACTGGATGGTATTAACGTTGTTCATATTAACATTCAGTATCAACGGGTGACCTGTCCAGGGCGTTTTCCAGCTTGGCCCGATGTCAGCTGGGATGGACTCCAGCGCCCCCATGTCCCTGTGGAGGATTAAGGCTATGGAAAATGAATGAATGACTGAATTATTAATATGAGAGGCACTAGAGGAAGAGTTGGACACTGAAACCAGTGCCAGTATGGCTCAAATGGTGATGAACAGAAAGAGTAAGGTTTATCATTTTTTTAAATTTGAAAACGCACGCTGTCTTATCCTTCATCTTTTAAGTCTCATTGTTTTCTAGAGGGTTGTAATATGTATAAGAATTCAAATTAATGAAGTTATCAGTAAATGCAGATATTCTTGGAAATCAAGTTGACATTAAACATTTGAGATTTTTTTTTGTTTTGTTTTTTTGGAGTCATGTTCTATTGCAGCATTATCTTTAAAAAATAATTCAAATACTAAAACAATACCCAATATGCAAACATTTAAGCCAGTAAAATGTATGCTTGGCCCCTGATGTTTCTCCATTTACCATCCCATCTAACCTTGGTTAGTGAATCTCAAATTGGTCTAGGCATTAATAACCTTTTAATAGTATAATTTGACCAAAAATGTTGAGGGGGGAAAAGAAAGGAAATGCATATAGACCTCATAATAAAGGACATTCAGACCACATACCTCCACCAGGTTTTACACAGTATTCATTCAATCATCTATATCATAATACTTGAAGGTCTTAGATCATCTGTGTGTGTATCTATACAATTCTGAGAAATTGAGATGTTTTTTTAACTGGCCAATTTGGTACCTCCAGTTGAGTAATAGTCCCATCTCCACCTTAAATATCTCAGCAACTTGATAGGACCAATATTTTGGGAGATATTAGTAATTTTGGAATACAATAGTCTTATAGTCCCTTTGCATTGCCCATGATGGCTGATGGGAAGTGCAGGACTATGCTGCATGATGGGAGATGAAGTTAAAACCAAAAACACCACATTTACTGACTTCAGTCCCTAGATATCAGTATTATTATGACCTGTAGCTCCCCACTGGTCAATGCGCTAGTTCTCCATAATCCTCAAGAGGGTCATAGGATGGGGGTACATCCTGGATGTGCCATGAGTTCATAGCAGGATTATACTCAGTCTTTCTCAACACCATCCCAACATTTTCTGGTTTAGAATTAAATATTGCAGGAATAAACATTCTTGTTTTGAATGCATGACATCTCTAGCTGTCCAATGTTTGGATTTTTCAGGGTATCAAGGC
This sequence comes from Ostorhinchus cyanosoma, assembly GCA_029814465.1. Classification (NCBI taxonomy): domain Eukaryota; kingdom Metazoa; phylum Chordata; class Actinopteri; order Kurtiformes; family Apogonidae; genus Ostorhinchus; species Ostorhinchus cyanosoma. Next base: position 21,361,816 of record JAPTYQ010000005.1, on the reverse strand, counting down.
ATGAACAAATAATATTTGTTATGCAAAGTTCCAGTGGTTACAGGTCTAGTTCTGCTAGATTTGTACCCAATTTCTCCAAATGAGACACATCAAATAACAGAATGCATATTATGTGAAAGATTATGTGGCAAGATTTTAAGTGTATGGTAGGATCTGTATACACACACACACACACACACACACACACACACACACACACACACACACACACACACACACACACACACACACACTAAGGATTTGGGGTATTTCTGGGTCCAGTCTTGCCTGTTTATGGAGGAATATATCAATAAGTTTTACAAAGATCTGATCAGTAAACTTCCAGATATTTACTTAGATATTTTGACAAAGTGATTCCACCACCTGGATATCATCATACTTTTATGCTTTTCTTCCTTTGTAAGTTAGACCTGCATCCTCAAATATGTTAGATGAGAGAATTTCAAAAAACCAACATCAATGGGAAACCAAAATACAAATTCTTAAGGGATCTATGAACACAAGTAGACATAGAACAGCTCTATAGTAAACAAGTCGCATTCAATAAGTAAGAACTTTCCAAAGAATAAGCAAACAATGACATCTGACACTATTGAGGTTCAGTTAAAGAGGCTTCAACTGAACCTGTTTTTGGCTCCATGCAAACCTGTCATCAGTATCAGTACTTTTATTTTTCTTAAAGCCCAACTATTGTACTCTTTTCACTCTATGTAACCTCAAATATGGTGCTGTCAATCAAGGGGAACGTTTTAGAAGGCAAAAAACATGAAAAAAAATGGTCCGGTACGTTTGTTGTTGGCCACCTCTGACCATAAACACTCATTAAAAAGAGCTGTTGCGACTCTTGCCGGTTATCTACGTCAATGACCTTTTTGCTCCCACCCCCAACCCTGTCAATCACTCCTAGTTCCCTCCTCCTATCAATACCTCTAATACCTCCTAATCAATGTTTGCAATCATGTCAGTGCACACAAACGTGCCATTAGGTACATCCTGACAAAGTCTTTGCTCCACGGGCTCAACACTTTCTTCTGCCTCAGCGTCAGAATCTAGCTCTAGGGCTCCAGTGCTCTTCCATCTTCAGATCATACACTAGTTCATTGCTAATGTGGCTAACACGGTCGTGCTCGAAGTGTGCCTTCCAGCAGGAGTCATGTTGATAGCAAACCTGGTGGTTGGCTGGCTGGGATGCCAATCATTGATTCATGAATATTCATGTTCTGAGCTCCAAAAACAGCGCGCTGTGGAAAGAGCACTTTAAACAGAGTAAGTTAGGTGAGTCTATTCTAAATCCTTGAGGTTTCTGGAACATACTCAGTTGCACATTGGCCACTTTTGCATGATGTTTTTTAATTCTGAATTATTTATTCTGAATAAAATAATTTGGAATTAAAGCAATTTCCTTTGTGTTTACATGGAAATGCTTCAGTTCTGCTTTAAGACCTGGGGGTACAGAGCGTTCTGATTGGACAGAACACGGACGAGACGTCAAGATGTCTACCAGAAGAAAACAATCTCATCCAGTTCCTGATTCTTTTTCGTTTCAACTAGCAACATGGAAGACCAGATACTACATGTGATTTTTACATTTATTTTTGTCAACAGACTAATTCATTTTGATCGTCTGAAGAAGAGAAGGATGTTAGAGAACCAAAGACGGCAGCAAAAGAGCTCACTTCAGCAGCGCAGAATGTGCGTCATCGCGACAGGACAAGACAAGGAGCATGTGCAGAATGACCGGAATATGTTAAAGCGGAATTAACTGTTTACATGTCCGAGGAATGATTTAATTCGGAATTAAGAGTGGAATTAACCAGTGACTTTATTCAGAATTACGTTTAATTCAGAATAGTCATTTTCAACCAGAAATAGGTGTTTACATGCTCATCTTAAAGCGGAATTAACCTTTATTCAGAATTAAACAGGAATAAAAACTCTCATGTAAA
>JAPTYQ010000005.1:21343988-21354551 GCA_029814465.1 Ostorhinchus cyanosoma | reverse complement strand
ATAGATAGATAGATAGATAGATAGATAGATAGATAGATAGATAGATAGATAGATAGATAGATAGATAGATAGGTTTTTTCTAATGATATGATAGTTGAAATATGCAAATACTTTTACATTTCCCTCCCACAGGCTGGCAAAATACATAATGTATTTTAAGTTGGTTATTTGTGCATTTTTTCTTTTAATATTGCAATATTTCTTTTGTTTGTCAAATGTCAATCAATGCCTCTCTTTTTTATACAAATAGAATTTTTACTTATAAACTTAAGGGCTCAGAAGGACTTTCAAAACTATGCAAAAGTATGCATTTTGACTTACAAGAGGTGAATAGTCAACTCTAAGTAGGATTACTATTAAGGAAATGTTCATTAGTGAATATTTTCCAAGAGTTTATTTTAATGTGCGTTACTTAAATTCATACATATGACAGTAAATGGTGTTCAGAATGTTTAGGCCTGTTACTGTTGCCCCTGTTTGCCATCTATTTATCACCACTAGCTTAACTTCTTACCAGCCTTTTGTCCTGGCACAAAGATGACATTCTTTTAATTAAAACACTTATATTCACAGCTCCCACATTAATGCACCTCCACTTGTCCAACATCAAATGAAAGCCAACAAACTCATCTGTATAAACCATTCTGAAGTGAAACAGGTTGTTTTCCAGAAAACCAAATATGAGAAATGTGGCTCGTCTTACTTTGGAAGTTCTGTCATGTGATCAATCATCTACGATCCAGACAAATGTGGGCTCGGTTTCCTCGTAACACTCCAGCGAACATAATCCAGTCAAATATTTAGGTCCAAAACACACGGAAGATCCACAAAGGCACAGAAACTATAGGAAGATTTGTCCAACTTGAGATCTATGTTGGTGATTTTTTTCCCCCATTTTCCATAAAGATACCGTCCACAATTTACTTTTTTTTGGCGGTATACCGGTATTGATTGATAGACGAACTGTTAGCTTTTGATTGACACCTAACTTGGCCAATCCAATGCATCCCATTGGTGAGTAATAGGAGCAATAACCAACCAAATATCAGAGAAAGGTAAACGGTCATGCCCTGCTCACACCGCTGCTTTTCCAACAAATTAGGTCGCACTTATAATCTGGAGTGACAGGCAGATAGCCAATGAGCTGCTGAACACGAGGATATGTGACATATGGGGTTTAGTATAGATTTAAATGCCATTTTTGGAACATAATTCTAGTTTTGACTGTATTTTACAATTGACAACGGTGATTTCCTATGGGAAATACTTATTTTCATAAGTTTTTGCTAAAATATCTGTATTTGAAACATTCAACAGTTATTTGTTTATTCAAAAAAAATCCAAATGTAGCTACTTTGGAAAAATTGATAATTCCCAAAATGTTTGCAAATGGTGTTTCAATCCATACCTACCAAATGCAGCTTTATACACCCTTGTTTTCACAAAAGAAATTAAGGGTAGGGGGGAAAATAAAATAAAATCAAAATTTGTGGTTCTAAGTATACAGCTTTTTTTCCTGTCAAACTGCAAAAGTGACTGCTTCAGTACAAACTACAGGGTTTTACCTTTAAAAAAAAGTCCATTCTTTTATCTGTACTCCAAATGGTTGAAGAACAGCTGTAATTTTAATTTGGAGAAGTATTTTTCAGGTGTTTTAAGCAAAATCACCCCTGAATGGTAAGGAGTAAATACCTGACAGCATGTAAGAAACACAACATCCAACAAAAAAAAAAGGCATGGACAAAAATCCGCTGGTAATTCAGAGCAAATGCACAGTTGTTTTTTAACTCCAGTAAAGGAGCAGAAATAGAAATTGAGAATCCAAATGCATCTAAGTGCCAAAATCCTTAAACCACAGAAATTCTAATGACAAAATAAAAAAGCAAAAATATACAACATGCCTGGTGATGAAGCAGCACATACCTTGAAGTGTGAAGAGATTCATGAGTTTGGAAACTAAAGTTTGAGGTTTAGGGATGGAATCCTTAGAACCTGAGAGGATGTCCTGAGTCTCTGAACAGGGTTCTGATGAAGCCTTCACACTGTTCCTGGGCCTTTGGAACAGGTTTGGTAACAGACACAATCTGAATGCATGAGTAGGATCCCTTCTCGTTCACATTGTCTTTCCCATTGTCTGTGGGTGTCTTCATCTTGATGTGAGTGTCATCTTCTTGAAATCTGGGAAGGCTCCAGATGGATGGGGTTTTGCTCCTCAGGTTAACATGGTAACTCTACATGCTCATTATAGAACCACACAGTACACCGTGCATTTCAACACTTGTGAATTGAAAGTAGTAGTAGTAGTAGTAATCCTCTGTATCTATGTCTTAGCAAAACTTAAAGATGACTATTAATCCAGTGTCCAAGGGCTGTAATCTGGTGATCCCAAACAGGCAGTATTAACTCCTCCTCCATGAGCCATGACAGCACCTGCCCATAGCCTTGCCAAAAAACAAAAACTCACCACCTGGATTTAACTAAGCAAATAGGAAGTGGCCTTCCATTGGATAATTACTGCAGTGATTAATATGTTTTCAGCTGTTTTGTTTTTAACTCTATCTGATGCAGGAGCTTCTCGTTTGTTAAACAACCATCAGTTTGATAGAAAGTATGAAGACTGGACTATTTGAATGGAAAAAGGTAATGTGGTCTGAAGGTGATGGGTACATCAGGGTGAGAAGGGAGGCAGATGAAGTGATTACCCATCATGCCTAGTGGGCAGTGTTCTTTCAGTTCGTCCACTCCAGGTTCAACAATATTGTGTCCAGAAAATGAAGAAATAAATGCAGCGACATTGTGCTGTACAAGCTGACTGAAGCAACTGTGCGACATAATCAAAGTTTACAACAGTTCAACTAAATATCCATGTGTAACTTTTTTGTCCAGGGTGTGTTTGTCTATGTTTCAGCTTCTTCAGTAGGTGTGTCAATTCAAGTGTTAGTAGTGAATGAACTGAATCCCAACATTTTGAAGTTCTGTGCAGCGGGTGAACTACAGTCCAGGTGAAAAGATTACAATTCCTCCATATACCATGAAGACATATTCCAATTGTTAACTACAAATATTTAACTCCATGAATAACTGCATTGAGTGTAGTACGTTTTCCTAAAGCACATTCAGGTTCACCTGAAGCAGGCTGTCACATGACCACAGCATGAACATCTGATATAATGTATAAAATACATTTGACATATTTTTCACACGCAATACTTTTAATATTTTAAAAGTTTCATAGTTTGTCCCAGTGGTTTCATGTTCATGTCCATGACAAAAAACAAACAATTGTGCATGATAAGCATTGTCTCTACTCAGTAATGATGGTTTTGACAGTTTTGTTGTTTACATCTAATAATGTACTTTTATAATTGGCTGTTTTTGATGCAAAGCCTCGACTATAGAGCACTTAAAGCATTTTTATCCTTCAAAACATAAATTGTCTAATTCTGCATATATACTGTGAGGTGTGTATGTGCGTGCGTGCGTGCGTGCGTGCATGCGTGTGTGTGTGTGTGTGTGTACACAATAGCCCTTATTTGTCTCACTTGCACCTCCTTATGTTGTTAGCTCTCCATCTCACTTCCGGGGTGCTACACAGATGCAGTAATTGCCACTGGGGTGATTGCTCCTCATTAGATGCTATGGAGGCTGTAATTGGCCAACCCAGGCACAGCGATCAATGCTACCATTATTACTGGGATTTCAGGTACCCAGACAGGCGGCCCAGCCATGGCCAAAGGGGAACTGAAAAGGGGTAGAGGTGAGGCTCCATAGCTTGTTATGGCTGAACAAGTGCTTGTTGAGGTGTCTATCCAGCAGCTTGGCGGACAACGTGCATCTGCTCTCTCCATCCTGCTCATTGACACTTTTCCACCATAGACTCTGTCTCTCAGCCTCCTGCCATCTCACACCCTGCCTCATTAACGGGACTCCATTCAATTCATTACTCATGCTTCCTCACAAACCTTGTCAAAACTCCATACTGTGGTCATTGTAAAGAATTTCTGGCATTACAACTATCACAGGAAATACATTTGCTCCAGTGTAGTTATTACTTTCACTAAGGAAGTTGTGTGATCATTCCTATTTGTCTGCCTGTCTGTCTAAGTGTCCATCATCCATCAACCAGTGGCAGAGGCACAAACTTACAAATTGGACACAATCCTGTAGTAACACTGAGTAACATGTACGAACCGTTCACAGATCAGACATGTCACAGATCATTCGACTGACTTCACCTGCTTGGTCAAAATACAACACTGAGCTTTTGTTTTTTGGATTATGGTTGGTGTTCAGTTTTTAGGCTGTGACACTTCATGACCATCTCCATACTGCAGACAAGTGTACGGGATAAATTAGGGAACCACCAGCTGGGATTAGCAGAATGAATACCGACAGAGCCCAGAATTATTTATGACCCGTTTCTGTGTAATATAAATAGAAGACTGGCCTATTTTTACATTTACAGCTCAGATTTCTGTAGTGCTTATGCATCATCTTTGCAAAGTTTGGATGTCTGGGCCAGCCAGACTCACAGATTGTAGAATACAGTTGCTGCAGCTGCCGCACACATGGTCCAGATATCTCACATGTTCACTGTGACGACACGGTAAGACCTTTGTTTCCATGGCAACATTCAGTTAAATTGCCCAGTGTCACACATTGACAAAAAGGATGAGAACAAAGTGGTTTGATTGTGGTTTGGTAGAAGAGCAGACTACTGGCCTTGGTGCCCCTCTGGTATTCAATATAAATATAATTATACACAAGCTGCTTTAATAGTCATTGAATTATATGAACACAATAAATTGTAGGACACTCTTAGATGTAAAGGTCTGCTTTTTCTGACCTCTGAGGCTGTTGAGCATTGCTATAGACAAGTGGCACAGATGAAAAGCCCTTTAGAACCTGTAGAATGAACTTCATCACTGGTTTTTGAATTAAGTTAATTATGCAACTTTGTCCTGAAGAACCTTATGAAAATATTTTTCACTGAACTCTGTAAGAATTCACCCAAAATATTATTTATGATGCATTTGATGACCTTTTGTTGAATGGCAAACCTCTAGAAACCACTTTTACTCTCTCGGAGTCAAACACTCCATTATTGCTCCCTTTTAGCCATTATAAGAAATACATAAAAGCCAGACATCTTCCACACAGACCTAATGCTGATGGTATGATGCCCTAGAACAGGTCTTTTACCTGTCTGCTTTTGTAGATATATTTATCACACCATTAGCTGGGACACTTTCTGGCCTTGTACAGATTAGGTGATATGAATATCCAGAATCACACTTTCTTTCAAAAATGTCTTAAAGCTTCAACAGGTGAATGTTAGATTTAAATCTATACCAGATAATGGAGGTATTGAATCACCATGATCCTTCACCGTATGTCCACTAAGGGTAAATTCACACCGTGTTCCTGCTCAATTCAGATTTTTTATGGAAATACATTTTTTGTGTAATTGTTCACATTATAATGAAAATGCAAGGACCATCAGACTCATGTGTGAACAGTTTACGGCTCTGAAGTGGCCCATTATGTGCACAAGAAGATGTGACGTCACATGCAGCACACTGTGTTTAAGCAAGTAAATATGGAAGTCGATGGATCACCTTACAGAGTTCATCATTTTTGCAGCAGCTCACTTTTCTCCTCAAAACCGTCCATTATTTTGTCATTTTCTAACATCTTCTAAACATCCAGCTGAGTGGCCATGAGCATAGAAGCCTCCAGGTGCTTCTGGCAGAGGGAGCTCCTGAGTCAGTGCTTTAGTATTTATATTCAGTGTTGAAAAGCTTCTTTCACACACTACCTGTGTGACTGAAAGAGTAAAGAGGAACTTGTATGCAAGGCCAATTATGTGGTATGCATCTGTCAGGAGGTTGTTCTGTCTCTGAGTAATGAACTGAGATGATGAGACCATGACTTTCAGCTGTGACTGGCAGAGACAGCCCAAACACCAACTGAAAAGGGGAAAGGGGTGTGACGCACCCATGTGGACCAAAGTTATCTGGCCTGTCACTGGTGAAACTAGCCTATAAAACACTGGAAACCATATTAAAGGCCTTCCGTCAACCCAGCTGTGCCAATACTCACCCTGTTGTGGACTGCTGGCCACAACCATATGGGCCATCTAGGCATTGGCAACAGAAGATGGTTTTTCCTTCCTCTCACCAACCATACCAGCCCACTGACCCAGCAGCCCACCAGGAAAACTCCCAGTACTCCCAATAGCCAGTCTACCCCTGGTGTTAATAACACCCTGGATAATGAAATTCTTCCAAAGTCTGACCAAAAGGAGGACACCCACAGTCTTATTGTGGAAGAAATCCTGCTTTGCACTTATTTTGCTTGACATGTTGAACCACTATTACTTCATTTTCATTTCTATATGAAGAATGAAAAAAGAGGAGGTGCTCCCGGAATGACACGGTGCCAGATCCCCTGATGGTCACCTTTGACCTATGTATCTGAAACACAAAAGCAATATATACACAAAAATAAATCAAAATTATGAGAGAATATAGGTTTAAAATATACACACTTATGATCTAATAGATAATACATAATTTGACCTGGAAAACACAGCTGGACTGCAGCTTAGACAGAGTATGAGAGTGTGTTATTCTTATTCCAAGGAGGTTCTGCAGGTGAATGATCCAGGTGACTAAAAAGGGAGGGGAGAAGCAGAGGAGGATCAAACCACAGTCACCACATATGGCAAAGAGTAAAAAAATCTAATAACCTCATTCTCATCAAAATGGTAGCTGTAAAGTCAGACACAGACACGTTTTCAATCTAGGCAGTATAACATCCTATAACTGGTTTTATGTGCAGTGTTAGACTGGGTAATACTAGAAACAACCTTTTAATTTGGCACTGTGTGACTTAACACAATCCAGAATGATGGGCCTGATTACAAATGAGTGAGGGAAAAGGTTTTATCACCACATTCTCTGAGCTCTCCTGAAATATCAGTCCAGTTAACGGGTAGCCCCTGCATATTTATGTTATATCGAGTGTTAAAACTTGGCTTCGTGAAGTGATAAAGTTAAAGTTGTTGTTGATGATATTTTTAATTCTTTGTGGAGGCACATATAAATGAGTACACAGCCTTGACAGCTTAATGGATACTGAGAAAAACAACAAATCTTCATCATTACAGTGACTTTAACTGCCTGCTCAACCATATGGTTGAGCTACTCTTCGGGTACTCATCAGATTGTTCTCGGTGAGGAAGTTAAAGGGTTAATAACATACATTATTTGTGCCGCTGCAATGGCATCTGATGATATGAAAGTGCAGTGTTTTTTTGTTGTAATTAATACCATCGCCACATGGTGAATTGGCTTGTGATCAATGTGTATAAAAGCTGTAATCAGCAGCTGCAAGCACAGGAAACCTATAAGCGACTCATAATGTACCAAATGGAAAGTGTCTGTGGCCACTACAGTTGTTTCATATCACTGTGAACTGGTGACAGACCTTCATATGTTTGTAGCAGAAAAAAAAAGCATGTGGCTTAATAAATGTAAGTCTGATTGAACCTTCAAATTCATTGATACAGGTCAAAAACAGAACGGTTTCTAGTGCATTTGTTGTGTCACATTGCCCTCTTCAGGAAGAGTACATAGGGTGTTAAGTTGAACTGGATAGAGCAGCATCATGGAAGTAACCACAGAGGGGCAGTGTTCACCCACTGATAAATATTACAAGAGCATCACTCAGCTCCTGATCTGTTTACACAATATTATCTTATTAGCAACATAGTGCTGTTTTTAGATCTGCTGACAACATGGTCAAAGCATACTGTAGTCAAATACCAATAATAGCATATTATTTTGTTTGATGATGACCTGAAACCCATGTTAACATTGATGTTACTCACTAAAACCAAAACTTGAGCTGGAACATATGCAACTTCAGTCAATAGTAATTATATTTTTGGAATGAAAAATATTTGAGAACTCTGGGGAAAACACAATTATGGGGTTATAATTTATTGATGAAAATGGTTGCGACCAGGTGTCTTCTCATAATTAGATATTTTCATACATGAAATAATTGAAAATTAAATTTGAATGAATTCATTTTTATTAATGAGGCCCTTTGGCAGTTATATTTTGCAGTACACATAAAGAATGCGGGCCGATCACAATTCTACGTTTAGTCATCCTCACTGACACTTGTTTATTCCTATCCATGGTCACACACATATTAAAGAAAGCAGTCACAGAAACATCTTAGAAACATTGAAATCCCTCAAATATATGTAAAACACAAGTGTCATACTGGCATAACATGTAACGATTAAAGCTAAGTCTTGCTCTATCTGCTTATTTCATACTGGCAAAAAGGTGACTGTTCATAAAGTAAAATATTACATCAGATTTACAACCAATTCACAGTCACATGACCAATTTAGGGTCCTAAATCTGATCAAGTGTAGTGTTAGTATCTGAGTGAATGTCAGCTCTTCTCTTCATATGTTCAGTCACTGATGCTCGCTCAAAGTGCAAATCTGTCCTGTTTTGTTTGCAGTGCACCATTCCTCCACACGATGACAGTGTGGTGCCACTCAATATTCGATTCTTCCTTGGGTTTGTCACCTCTCTTGAGCTTAATCTGTATCAACCAAAGTATATAAAAGACCACTGATGCACACAAACTAATATAAGTGACTAGAATAGAATTACTGATGAAGAGACTATTTAAACAGTTTATTCAGCATGTAATGTAAAAACGAATATAGACTGACACTTAAGATAGCTGTGAATAACTTTCCTTTAACTTCCATGGTGATGATAGGCATGACATGGTACTGTATGTGTTTACAATCTGCATAAAAGTCTACTAGCTCTCCTTTCTTTGGGCCCATCAGTCTGTCTCTTCCAATTCTGATGCATCATTGGTCCACTCTATACGGCCCAGGAAGCATCGGGAGATAAGGAAAAGGGGTAGAGGGCCTGGCTCCGTGATCCCTCAGATAGCACCTAATCACATTCATTACATCAATTAGGGCAGGCCATCACAACACCGGGCCGGTACTCAGACCTCCATCTCCTGCTGATCGATGCTAAACACAGAGCATATCCTCTAGTCTTCACCCTTCATCCTGTACACCACTAAACCGCACGAGCCCCACCTGCCAAACCATCCCACCCATCACTGTTTTATTTTGTTTTTTTGGGGGGGTCTCAGCATCTTCATTGTGGTTAAAATGTTTCTGATTAAGCTTCTTGATATTTTTTTATCCGATGGGATTTGATGGTCGAGTAGCCTTGAAGGTCGTAAAGGTAATTCTGCATTCTCCACTATCAAATGAAGGTATAAAAATCCATGAAGGAAAAGAAAAGACGTATGTAACCTAAAGTCTATATAACAGTCTCGATCAATAACTCAGTTCTTAAAAGTGTTCAGAGTGTATAAATATAATTCAATGTATTGGCAAACCAATCATTTCAACAGTAGACCTGTGGTACACTTAAAGTAGTAAGGATATTATGTGGTTTAAAGCAGGAGTTTCAATGCATATCCTGAAATCCCCTGTGTGTAACTCAATCCATATAATGATTACTGAAGTAGAATCTGTAAGTGGATAATATTTGGTATCATTTTTAAGTCCGCACAGCAGTTAAGCCCCGCACAATGGTTCTTGGGCAATAAATATAAAATCATAATCTAAGCTGGTTGGTCATTAGATGTAATTTCAATGGTTTACTACAAACTGCAGAGGCACTGTTTCCTTCTGCCGATAGATAAGAGAAACTCAATAATCAACAGAGAGAAGTCACATTTGAGCTCAAAAATAAAAAGCAAAGAAGAAAGAAAGAATTCCAAAGGAATAGTTTGTCCCAGTCTGAGATTTTTACTGGTTTCATAATCTCCTCATTGAAAACTCCTTTAAGAGAACAGGGAACACACAAGAATCTCAGGCCTGAAAAGAAAAGAAAAGAAAAGAAAAGAAAAGAAAAGAAAAGAAAAGAAAAGAAAAGAAAAGAAAAGAAAAGAAAAGAAAAAACCTCCATGTGTTCATGCTACTTTACATATCTTATTAAATTCAGTGTATTTAATGTTAATACAGATTCCTGGTAAGATCAATATGACAGGAAGACCTAATCATAGATAAATATGTGTTTTAATAAAGCACCTTGATGAAAAAATAAAATAAAAACCCTTTGCACATTATGTTCTCTAAACTACAGAACAACAGTAAAGTACTTTTTATTCCCCTAGAACTAATAGAGTTAATACGTGACACTCTAAGTCACTGGAGTGTATTTGTGCACCACATACTATAGTTATTTCCATTTATTGGACTGTCTTTCAATAATTATTATCGCTCTATATTTAATCATTTGTGTGGTCAATTTGTACCCGACTGAGAACAGCCACATTACAGCCATTCAACTATTTACACCCACAAGCTCACAAAAACATGATGCAATATCTGAGTCTGCATGGAAAAGAAGTATTATTAAACTAAAGAAAGAAAGAAAGAAAGAAAGAAAGAAAGAAAGAAAGAAAGAAAGAAAGAAAGAAAGAAAGAAAGAAAGA
>JAPTYQ010000005.1:21303137-21313931 GCA_029814465.1 Ostorhinchus cyanosoma | reverse complement strand
GGGGGATGACGGTGGTGGTAGGAGGATGGGGTGCTGTGTGGGTGGAGGGGGGGTGATGTGTGTATTCAACTCCGGGCTGACTCCTCTTATGCTAATACAGCCAATTTCCTCTTTTATTTCATTTCTGGAGCCGAAATCTGCGATCTGCGATAAGGTTGCCGTGGCGACCGCCTGTTCCCCGGGCGGATGCGGGCAGCCGTGTGATGGAGATGTGTAAGTCGGCGGGAGCAGCAGGGAATGAATAATTTAAAACTCCACCAAGCTGGAGAGATAAGAGAGCAGGGCTGAGGCCTCTCTCTCTCCTTCTCTCTCACCCCCTCCCCACAATCCATCTCTCCTCCTCACCCCTTCTAACTCTCAATCCCTCCTTCCCTGTGCTCTTTTTTTCCTCCTCTCTTTCACTTTCTATTTCTCTCTCTCTCTCTCTCTCTCTCTCTGGACATCTAAGGCTTCATCCTCCAAAGCAAGCTGACCTCCAAGGTCAAGGGCATGATGGGTAATTGAACCGGCGGTTTGGGGCGCCTGGGATCAGCCCTATGGATGATACAGCAGAGACAAGAGTAGATGATGGTGGTAGAGGAAGGCCTCTAGCCCAGTCTGCTGTTTCTCTTGCTGCTTGATTTGAACGCCGATCTCTGGCTGCCGAGCACGCAAGCTTTCAGCGAACTTCGTCTACTTCAAGTTAAGCCCACTTGGCTCGTGTCATTCTCACATTAGTCACTTGAACAACCGCCACTCTCCAACACACAATGGTCCAACACTTGAATGTAACACATGCTTGGAATAGTTGAATGTTCCAGCTGAATGGTGCTCCTGTGTAAACACACTGAGGCTTCACCGTGACTCAATGTCCTGAGATGCTTCTGTGTGTGTAGCGTTAGGGTGTGGTTAGGTCAGGTGGGTAGTGTACAAAGATCCTCCAAATGATTTAAACCCGAACTTCTGTCGTTGATTGACCCTACATGACAAAGGCTGCTGCTGTGTTGTATCAGTTTTTATGTTTGCTTGTTTTGTTCATTTTTGAGCATTAGCAGAATCATATTGATCTAGTGTTTAAACCCTGGAACTGGTGGTAGTGTTCACTCTAGACTCACAACTATATGCACTTAAGTACAATATCATGGTATTCCCTCAATGGCATTTAATCTGGATCAATTGCATTTTGTAATTTATGAGATCCACACAGAAAACACACTTGTATAAATAGGATCCAGAGGTGTAAAAAGTATAGTGAGACTTTTATTTTTAATATTGTGGCTTTTTCTTAAATAATTTTCTTTTAAATATAGACAGATCCTTCATAAAAAAAGTTGCACGGTGAAAAGGACTCCAATCCAAGCAGATGCAGTTTCAGCAGGGTTTGTGAATGTTTTTCACTTGTAGTGTTAGCATCATTGGAACAAGAAAGGATACATAAAAAAATGACTGGGATGGTTTGTGGAAGCCGGGAATTGAACTTGGAACTCACTGCTTAGGCACTCTGAACCCACTCTAGTATGTTTTTTTTTTTTTTTTTTACTTTTACCAAAAATGCATATGCCAAAGATTAAAAGTCATTCATTTTGAAAAATAATTCCAAAGTTGCAAAAAAAAAAAAAAATCCATAAACAAGATGACTGACAGTATGAATCAATGCAAAGGTAAGCTGTGTATTGCCTCTTGAAATATTGTCATACGAATGATTTGACGATCTGTGAGGAGACATTTTTATTTAATTTGGTGTTTCTTGAGGTGCTCATGCAGGTCACTGGCTCGGCCACTCAGCTGGTCGGGTGCTGTGTGTTACGTTACATCCTCGACTCCTGTCTGTCTGGCCCAGCAACCTGTTTTCATTCCACAGTGGTAGCACGAGGCTTTATCGCCATGGAGATAAACCGGGGTTATAAACACCCTGCCGGTCACATCCAGGTGAGGGGTTCACGGTGAGGTGTGGCTGGCCAACGCCTGCCTCTGCTCTTTTTTTCCCCTCCACCCTCACTTTGTGTAGGGACCTATCCTAAAAAGACACAAGTGGAGGGGAAAATCAGAACAAAAAAGCTGATTCATAAACAAGCCACACAGGGCGCCCGCACAGGTAATCTCAGCCCAAGCGTGAAGCCTTCATCCCCATGGCGCCAGGAGGCAGCTCACCCCGCCAGGATGCAAACACAAGAAAAAAAACAACATATTTTAAAAGGAGTTTGACCATTTTTTTCCCCACACACAAACTTTAACAACCTAAACAAAACTGACCATAAGCAACACTAATTAAGCAAAAGTGTGATTTACAGATGAATTTGTACTTAACGCCTTGTTGCATGCAGTGTATTCCCTTTGAACACCATCTTTCATCTAAGCAGATCTCAGCCCACATCCTTCCAGGCCTTCTTCACATCAAGATGATAACACATCTGTTTTGTCTGTCAAATGCAACATCTCAAATTCCTTCACTTGACCCGTTTCTCTTACAGGGAAACACACAAAACAACACGTACAGCGCAGCAACAAACATGCAAACAAACTTGATATGCAAAGATCTAAACACGCAGGTTCCTTTTTTCTGCATAAAACACTTGCATTTCATCCATTTGACACATGGTGGCACTACGTACTTATTAGAGACCTGCAGCTCCCTTCCCTCCATCCCGCCTTGAACATGGAGAAGCACCAAGCAGAACAGGAGTAAACACACACACACACATGCACACACACGCACACGTACACACACGTACACACACACACCTAGCAGATACTCCAGATTACATTGATAATACCAAAAATATTGGCCCATAGAAATAATACAACACAGCGATAACAGAATGCTATCTGGTTTGATCATGATACCACAACTAAACGCAAGCAGAATATCAACTCTCACAAACAAGAAATAAGAAACTAGGCCTCACATCACTGAAATGACAAAATAAAACAAGACTGACACCCTGTATCTGACACAAGTGAAACCCAGTAGCTCAAAAAGTGTCCGTGTGATGAAAATTACTGTGAATTTTACAGATCCACTAAAGTGGTGTTTCAGCTTCTCTGTGTGAAGCCATGTAAATAGAGCAGTTTTAAGAGGCTTTCAGGCTGTGTGTGAGCAAATATGATTTCATTAAACAGGATATGAGCCCTCTTTTCTGATGGCTGTTAATCTAGATTAAGGTTTGTCTGGATATTCACAAATAGATGTTGGAAGAATCAAGCAAATTAAACACACCCCAGTCATCAAATCTATTCAAACAGGGTCAAAATATAGAGGAATTTTTGGTCTTTATTCAAACATTATTATCTCTTTAATTAAATTATTCCCAAATTATTTCTCTGTTGAATTTGTAATCTACATAAAGGAATAATAATAACTTTAATATATTTGTTTTAAATGGAGAGATTTGCCTGCATGGGATGCACATCAATCTGTTTTCTTTCTTTCTTTTTTTTTTGAAAGACACTGCTAGATTTACATTTGTTTAATTATGGAGGCTTGCGATCGTCTCTATCTGAACTGCGAGTGTGGAAAAAGAATTGTAGGGCCTCAATTAAATCTGATGTTAATTAAATCTGATCTTGTTTTGTGTATTAATCAAGCGGCAATTTTAATCTAGTGAATACACAGACTGTAATAAGAAATGTGGATATAGAGGGAGAGCAAGAATTATTTTAATTTCATGCTTGTGATGAGTGTTTTTTAAATATTTTATTTAGCTGACTTGCATTAGTTCCTAATCTCCCCACCCACCCCACCCCTTATTTCTCTTTTATGCAATCTGAGCATCAGATTCATCCTGTGCTAAATGTCTGCACACACATAAAGAGAATGTGAAACAGCTTGCATGAATAGGCCTACATTCAATGAGGTGTCTTAGAATAACTGCTGCTGAGTTATTATGTGAAGAACTCTTCTGTGGAAAGGCTTTTTTTTATGAATATTGATGTATTATACTTAATATTTCATTTATTCTCTCCAAAGAATAGATGCTTGCTGACATTTAAGCGATAATATTTTTTCATTTGACTTTTTAGTGTAAAATGTATTTGTTCTTGGCTGTTCTTGAATCCTCTGTTTGTGCACTTACTTACGTACGAGTGTGTGCCCAAAGTGTGAGTGTGTGCTTGTGCGTCAGAGTGTTAATTATGTTTACATCAGCATTAAACTGCGCCCTTATCAGATGTACTATTCCTTTTCAGAGACAGGTTCTTGGTAGAGTGACACCAGAGATAAGTGGGAAAATTTACTCTGTGGTCAGCAACTCTTTCCACAGATACACACACTTTATTTCCTCCAGTTATTTTAAGCAAATGTTCCTCCTGAATGCAGAGATAGGGAGGGAAACACAACCTCTATCCAAACCACATTAGGCTAATTAACAAACTCATTTAAAGCCGGAGAAATATTGATTGCCATACATTTGGAGACGTAGAGGATGGAGGTGGCGATGGAGTGGGGTAGGAGGAGGAGGTGGAGGAGGAGGAGGAAGTGAGGAGAAATAAATAAATAAGAGTCTGGCAGGTGTATGTAAATTGTTTGTTGGCAATGGAGAAATTTAAATTACAGTTCAATCAGAGAAGAGGAGAGAGGGGGAAGAGAGTGGTGAGCACCCTGTGATTTCCCGTCTCCACGCTTAGTTGATATTTCACTGGGTGAGGATTGAGCGCTACGGGTGCATTTCACACCCTGAATGAGAAAGGCAATCTCGCTCAGCCGACTAGAACAATAATTAGAATGGAGATTAAATAAAAATAATTAGAAAAAGTTCATCTAGTTTTGATGTATTAATTATTCCGCCCCTGCTTTATTCCAAGTCTAATTATCTGCTTCAGTGAAAATGCCAAGATTTTCTGTGAGTCATAAAAAATTACATTCATGTAATTATGTCAGCAATTTGGGGGGAAGTCAGCTAAGCAGAGCGTCGGCTCTCTACTCCCCCCAGTTTAAAGTAAGTAACTTCTAACTACTTATAACTTATAAGTTAATACAGTCCCTTTCAAGCCAGGGGTATAAATAATAGAATGCAATGGGAGATTATTTACTCTTTAAATGAGGAGCTGCTCTCTCTGCTCTCCCAGCTCCAGATACTTCCTGCCTTCACACTCACATGCTCTGCACACCACAATGAAAACAAGACGAGTTTTTATCCATTCTTGGTCAGTAGATAATAATTTGCATATAAATGGAAATATTTATTGTGACAAAAAAAAAAAAAAATAAGGAAAGGGAGATGTAGGAAGTAATATGCTCATTTTTCAAAAACTCATGGGGCCCAACTGTGATATCTGTATTTTAGGAGTCAAGCAGTTTAAAAAATAAGACGAACTGAATCTAAAAAAAAAGAAAGAAAGAAAAAAAAGAATAAATAAATAGCAGGAGAAGAAAGGGAGAGAGGAGCCAAGGGAACCTTTTAAGATGTTTACTACACAAATGGAGTCTCCAGAGAAGACAGCGTCCTGATGAAATATGAGAGATAGCTGTCGACATTCTGTACTTTTCTCCTGGCTGTGTAGATGGAGGCAGGCAGACTGGAGGACTAAGCTGTAATGACTTCCCTTCCTCTACCTGACTCACCGGGGGAAACCAATAAAGTTACAAAAATAAACTTTACAGATGTGGAAAATGTATTACCTAGATAGGAAATAGGTGACTGCACTTGAAAAGAAAATGAATATTGAAGGTGCACCGAAAAAAAAGTTAAATAACAAGCTTCAAAAATTCAAATGCAAATGTAAACACACTTTACAGTTTGAATAAAATAAATGTAAAGTGATACATGAAAGTGTGAATATCTTTAACATATTTTTTGATAAGTCACACAAGGTGGCATGGAAATGCAAACCTCGGCTTACACAGTAATCAGCCAGACCGGGCACTTTGAACTGCAGAAAATATAGAATTTCATGTTTGGAAGGCTGCATGAAGATACATGGTGCAAACATGAAGTCAGGTTTGTTAGTTTTGTCTCTGCTCTTTTGAAAGTTAAATTACCATTCATAACCACCGTTAAATGGATGAACTACAAAGCATTACAATAAGAAATTGCAGACTTTCTATTTCCTTTTCATCAAAATATATACGGTTTGGATTCATTAAATTATAACCAGTATGGTGCAATTCTGTGTATGTGGCTGCTGGGGCTCCTATGGTTAACCAGTAGGCATTTTACATCAAATATATGTGCTGCATGTACCCGCTGTAGATGTGATTGTAGAGGTGTGGTACGCATGTTAGCCCAAACTGATTAAAATCGATAGGAAACAGGAAGAGGTGCAGCGTATTACATAGTCAGGCGTTCTGGTACAGCAGAGATGTTGGCGTGCTTGCCCCCCATGTAATGGCTTCACATGAGCATACATACATATGAAGCGCCACAGCAGCGAGCGCCGAACAGATAAGGGTTAAAGCTCTTTGACTTTCTGTTTTCTCTGTTAGAAACCATGCTGAGACTCATGCCGTCAGGATTCCTATTTCCATCATCTCAAAACTGCTCCGATTTCCTTTGATTTTCTTGATTTACTTGTCAGTCGGACACGCTGTGGCTCTGTTACAAACTTTGGATTTCTTAGATCAAATTAGCATTGTAATAGAAAAGGTCTTGTGGAATTCTAAAAGCATTTTGCAGTAGTGTCTAATCTTAACATTATGGAGACCAACTCATTTTTATTCTGCTGATTATACTCCTGTCTATACAAAAGCGTTCACATTCTTTTTTTCCCCCCATTTACAATCATTAAATGACCAAAATGTGTTGTATTATGTGTTTCTGAAACAGCCCGTAAAAGGCTTAATACCATAAACAAATGAGCAATTTCTTCCAGTTTTTGTAGGGCAGAACATCAGAGAGTAACTTGAGTCATATCCAGGCAAAAATCTGATAATTAATATCTTCCTGAGATATGCTAACTGATCTAACGCCTACACAGTCCAGCTATTACCATACATGATGCATAATTTGAGTGTGAAGGCTTTTGTACAAGAGCAGAATGTGTGTTTCACATAGGCTACTCTTTGCTCATCCTGTGTCGCCTTGTGCCTTCTTTCTTTTGGGCCTGTATCTATTGCTTGCATCTGCTGAGGAGACACCATGTATGAGTGGTGGTTATCAGGCCCTGATCAATGCAAGCAGGAAACATACTGATTAGAAGATGAACAGACCGCAGAGAGAGGAAAATATGACCACACACAAACCTACGCTCGCACACATACACACATGGTCTTAGTTTTGAATTTGTAAGATATTTGCCTTTTCTTTGCAAACATAATACTTCTGATTGAATTTTCTAGTTTGACCGTAAGAACGAAAATTTGCTCTGGCTATATGAACGAGCGTGTCCAAGTCAGCCAGGATATGAGCCAACAGGAATGCAGACGCACACATACACCCAATTTACAAGAAGT
The DNA here is from genome assembly GCA_029814465.1 of Ostorhinchus cyanosoma. Lineage (NCBI taxonomy): Eukaryota > Metazoa > Chordata > Actinopteri > Kurtiformes > Apogonidae > Ostorhinchus > Ostorhinchus cyanosoma. The sequence continues at coordinate 21,306,565 of JAPTYQ010000005.1, read as the reverse complement.
CCATTTGTAAAAGCTCACATTTGCGTTCACACAAGCAGCTTCTGATACTTGGAGTCAGTCCTCTTGCTTTGAGAAGCAGTGGAGTGTGTACACAGTTTCTCTGCATTGTGAACAAGCTGTAACATAGTTTTTTTTTTTTTAAAGAAGTTAGGAGCTTAACGGCACTTTCATCCACTATTGTTAAAGTTCCAAACACTGACTTTAGTGTGGATACACAACACATGAGTGCACGAGCTCTGAAGTGACTGGTAGACACAGCGTTTTCTCCAGATAGATTTGAGAGAGGTATGTGATACCAGCAAGGCCTGGAAACTAATTGGTTTGTTTGGAATTTTTACTGAAAGTATTAACTCACTGCAGCTATTTACCCTCCGCTCAAGAACTTCATGTGTTTACTACAGAAACAACTGCTAAAACTTTCAAGGATTTGTATTTAATGGGTATTCGACAGCAGTATAAAGATTTGTATTTATTACTTATTGTTTTTCCTCCATTTATGTACATTTCAATATACTTACTGAACTGAGTTTTAGCATGCTTGAAGGACTTTATGATTGTCTGAAATGTTGGTTGCCATTTTGCAATGTATTTTGACTAATTTTGACAATTCGGCAACATACATCACTCACTAAAGGTGTATAATGTCCACAGGCATTTTTGCATCAGACTATTTACATTAGGGAGCATGCACTTTATGGCTGATTTTACTGAACCACCCTACTCTAAAAACCACGCATTAATAAAATAAACAATGATGCACATAGTTGTGCCTATTAGTCGTTCTTAAACCTGAAACACTTCAGCAGACAAAAGTAATCTCAGAGTTCACTGCAGCTTCCTTATGGGTATGTCAAAATGTTTACATAGGTGTTTGAGTAAATATGTGTGTTAGTTATTAACTGCATTTAAGATGCCGATTAAAGGTGGAAAGCAGTACAAGCCTCGGTCACAGAGTTGTGTTGACTTACCTGCGGCCTGCAGCAGGTACGGGCCTATAAAGTTGACCAAAGTTTGTGCAACCATGCCAGAAAAAACATTTGCATGAGTATGAGATATTATTCACCAACTATTGGAGAGATTCAGATATTTTCAGCAAAAAAGGCAATATATCAATAAGAGATCTACAAAACTGTTACCAAATCAAATGTTTTGGGGTTGAAATGTGTCTTAGAAGTGTAGTGGTGTAGCCTTGATACTGAGAGCTGTTTTGTTTGGAGTAATGTGGCTATAAATTAGAGTGCATTGGGCTACTTAATGTCTTAGGGCTTTCATTCCATCATATTATGCTCTAACTACATTTGAAAATGACAAAAAGTCAGCCACTTCTTTTCCACAGCCCTGCCAAGTAACATGGTTATTATTTCCTCAAAAATATCCATTAACAACAATCAGCGACCCCATAAATTCATAGTTGAGCAGCCAACAAAAACACAGCGCAATCAATCCCAGTCTTCTACAAGACTTCTACAAATTACTGCCACCCATTATTATTAGTCCTGCCATTTTAACTGCTACAAACCAGAATCCAAAGATCCTATCTGAAAGCAAACTTCCTGTTGTTGGACGGGGCATTCTGTTTTCTGTTGTTATTGTTTCTGTGCTGGAATCTTGCGCTGCATCCGGATTAGAACCACATAAAATCTAAATGTGCCCCCATCAGATCATTTTATGACAGGTTTCTGACTTGAGAAAGAGTCATGATAATGAGGAGTGTTTGCTTTAGACTGCTATTTAGAGCCCGTTGTCTTTGGCCAACAGAAGGCGCCAAGCGGGGGGATCGAAAAGAGGGCCTATCAATTACTGACCTCAGTGGTCAACCTCCTGACTCATTTGGACTCCCATTTTCTGACACACACACACACACACACACACACACACACACACACACACACACACACACACACACACACACACACACACATACAGAGCCACAGGTTAAGTCTGGGGTTTGGAAGGATCCCAGGGTGAACATTTAATTTCTTAATGCATTTTGGATCCCGTTGGGCCTGTCCTCAAGAGTAGGCCACATGGGACCACTCTGCCAACTCTCATAATAGGATTGAGTGACTGTACTATGTGGTTCAAGTGTGTGCATGGCTATACACAACTGCAATAAAGCAGACTTTATGCCATAAACAATATAAGTTTTTAATTCTTCATCTCTTAATTTTTCGCTTTCATTTGTTCTTTTTCACCATCTTGATTATATCACCGTCGTGCGTGTGTGTGTTGACTATACTGTGTGTAGAAAGGAAAATAAAGCCGACATTAATTAGCAAGGTTGAATTCCTCCTCTTGGAGGTTTGTTATTGCTATGTCTGAAGCGAGAAGGACACGGGTGGCTAATTGATCGACAGGCTCTCTGGGACCTGGTAATGATAATCAATATTGACATGTTTTCTGCCCTCACCATAACTCATAAACAACTCTACGCCACCAGCCTCGCAACCAGCCGGGTATGTGTACGCCTGCAGCAGCCAAACAAAAACAACCAGGATGTTTAAATCTAGACTGAAATGGAAAATGTCTGCTCAGGCTGCATCTTGACCGCTGTGGATTTTAGGTGAAGATGCAGAGACAATTCTTACTTTAATACGATATCTAAGGCACCAGTTTTTAGATAGATGAGTAGAGTAAACCGAGGCAAATAATGGAATATTCTTAACTTTGGAAATGCATCCAGTAAACAAAGAAAAGGTGAATTTCATCAGAAGTTTTGTCTAAAATGGAAGCTGACTACATTTTGTCTTCCAGCTTGTATAGATGAATTAAAGCATCAATATTGCAATATTCTAAAGCATGAAAACATTTACTATAAATGAAATGTCTGCATATTTTACTTTAAAAACAGTTTGTACATTTTCGGTCCTAAGCCATAACCAAAAAGCTGATGATGTAGTAGAGTAGCATGGGGCTGTGGGGGATGCTGTTTTACAGGAATCTATCTGGTGTGGCTCACAGAGCAGTCAGAACTCAAGTTCACATATAAGGCAATGTATTACGTCAGTATTCATTAAAATTCCATTTGTCCATTTTCTGAACTGCTTAGTCCTCAGAAGGGTTGTGGCAGTACCAGAGTAATTCCGGCTACCTTTGGGCAGAGACAGGGTCCACCCTGGATGTGTCAACAGTTCATCTGAGGGCTGACATATACAGATGAACAACCATTCACTTTTTCATTCATACCAATGGATGATTTATATTGACCATTGAAGGTACATGTCTTTTGACAGTGGGAGGAACCTGGGGGACATGCTAACCAATGCACCAATAAACCACTCAGAATTAGAGTTTAGATGAGTAATTGTAAGGTGGTTACTGAACACATTACCTTTGTGAGAAAAAAAAAAAAATATATATATATATATATATACACACACACACACACACACACACACACACACACACACACACACACACACACACAC
>JAPTYQ010000005.1:21254092-21272264 GCA_029814465.1 Ostorhinchus cyanosoma | reverse complement strand
GTGTGTTTGTGTGTGTGTGTGTGTGTGTGTGTGTGTGTGTGTGTGTGTGTGTGTGTGTGTGTGTGTGTGCGTGTGTGCGGGCGGTCGGCCTGTGCTTTACTTTGTGTAACATTGACGTCCCTTCTAAATATACACATATACGTATAAACTGAGTCTAAAATATAACCTCAAAACACACATTTGTTAGGGTTTTAATTTTTCCACTTGCATTCAGTGTTTCAAATGTAACTGGGTGAAGAAACTCTAAAAGAATGTTTTGTTTTTAACCTAGTATGAATACTTATGTTTATCAAATATATACGATTTTGTGACGTCAACTATTAACAATGAAAGGCAGGAAAAAATAAAATGCACGTCAGTTTATGTAATCATCGGAATAAATTATGAGTATTTTTTTTTACAGCATGGAAAGAAGAATGGATTTACAGAAAATAAAAATTAAATTAAAAACCAAATGAACCTATGAGTTTGTAAGACGAGTGGATCGAGAGAGTGGGTGAATTAAATTGCCGTCTGGTTCAGGTGGCCTTAAAGAGCTGCTAACCTAAAGGTCGGTGAGTACGGTGTAGACTTTTGTGTCCCACCGTGGTCTGAATGTAGTTTCTGTGGCTTGAGAGAAGAAAAACAGACGACTAAGACACTTAACCCCTTCATATGAGTGTATGCACAGTCAAAGTGTCAGTTTGGTCATGTTGCATTAACTATGACTGTGTGCTGCTCTGTGACCTAGAACCAACCGTTCGGAGGCTGACTTGTATTGAACTTCAAAGGTCTGTGTTGAGGACTGACATTTTAATCTGCTAAATCGATTGTGCTGTGTGTGCTGCTCACTCTGCACCATCAGCACTGTTTGTTTTGTTTTGTAATTCTCAGAAGCACATATACCACTTAAATTATGTCCATTTGGTTTTACTATTCTCTGGCTTTTATATCAACTGTGTTTGACGGAATGAATGTGTTATTATGATACTGAATAAAGGTAGAATTACAAGAATTCCTGAATAGAAATAACAACTGTGTGTCTTTAGATTTCAAGGAAATATAATTGTATTGTCAATTGTTAATTAATTACAACATAATTTATTAAATACAGCAAAGTGTGTCATTGCCATTTTTACTAACATTTTGAATGATTTTCACATTTTTAAAATGTGGTTTTACAATGTTTAATTTTATTTATTTTCTATAAGAATCTAAATATCTCTACTCTAAAATAAGTGTTCAGATTCATAACAAATGTATTTCTTTTTTGACTTATTTAATCTATCAATCATTTAATAACTTTGTGTAACATGAATGATAGTAACTTCCTCTTCCCCTCTACGAGGACTTTCTCGCTGCTAAAAGTAGGTCAACAGGGATTTCCTGCCCTCAGACTTTTTCTTTCCAGCCAACACCTGGCCTTTGTAATACGACTTCAGCAAGAGGAAAGACTGCTCTGCATGTGCAACATATGGGATCAAACGTCACTACAGCCTGTATGTTTTTACCACCAAACATGGAAACTTAGACCACTATCAACCTTTGTAGAGCAACTGGGACTTTAACTCTCACAAAAAAACTGAGAAAGAGACACTCCTTAAGGTTTAGCTGAGCTTCAGGCTGGGATTTTAAAAAGCAAACACACAAAAACAACAGAAGAATATTTATTCCTCTAATATTCCTAATTTAAAGTTTGCTCGAGAGATGCATTATGAAACAAAAGCCTGCCGTTACTTTTTTTTTTTTTTTTTTTTTCAGAATGAATTATTAACAACCCGAGGCTTACCTTTGCATTTCTAATTACGTGAAGAAGAGAGATGTGTCTCCAGCTCTGCAGGCATCCAGCAGCCACAGCAGGAGTGTCATTGGAGAAATCCAATTCACAGAGTCTTGGAGGGGTGCTAAATCATAAAGTAGGTTACAGAAAACTCTGAACAAGTCCAACTGTTTGAATCTGATTTCTTAGATGCATTCAGAACCATATTTCAATAGGCAAACCAAAGCAAAGTACCGTGGAAATGCTCTCAAGTGCACCACATTACTATTGTTTATCAAAGGGCATAAGAAACGTGGGCTGATTCAACGTGATGGGAAGGGCACAGGCAGAACAGGGTTTGCACAGGTCTGATGGGCCGTCGCACACACAAATGCATAACATGGCTGTTTGACCAGTGACTTTCACATTAGTTTTCTCCACTTTTTTCCCCAAAAGGTGTCAGATCACCCACAGTGGGTATGTGATCAAAGTTACACAGAGTGTGGTTGAGGGGGAGGAGACGACGTTTTGCAGCAAGCAAACAAAATAATTCATGACAGACATCTGATGTGGGATCACAGTCAGATTCTTAGAACAAAAAACTGAAGAACACAAGAGGGGGAATACTCACCTTTGCATAAACGCTTTCCTCTTCCTCTGATACTCTCCGACAACCGCCCTCCTTCGTTCAAACCAACACACACCTGCACATTTACACTCAGTCATACTGAGAAGGCTATGCTTTAAGATTCGGAGAACAAGATTTCTTTCTTTGTTTCTCATCATGATCTTTCTGAATGAATAATTTTCCGTTTCAGGGACACCACTGAGTATGAAAATATGTCAGGTCTCAAAAGCCTCTCTAAGAATTACATAGTCACACATACAAAGAAAATCAAGAGGGACAGCTCCATTAACAGCAAGTTTCTGAGAGAAAAGCAAAAAACAAAAAAAGCACATTTCCAGCATGAAAAATACACACACACACACACACACACACACACACACACACACACACACACACACACACACACACACACACACACACAAAAAAGCCCACAGTGTCAGAGTCGGTTGCAGCACTTTTCCAATCTCTCGATGGAGCACACGAGGTTGCTGAGCGTCACTCCCCTGCAGAGGGTGTATTCCTCAGTGTGGTTTTACCCTCTGTCTCCTTTGCACCTTTGGGCACTTGCTCTGTGGTCATCCTTTCATTTTACCCCCATCCCTCTTTCCATGTGAAGAAAACCTGGCGACCATGACAATAACCTGCTATATAAATGTGTTTCACACTGATGCGCAACCAAAAATACAACCACATGTTTACGCAAGTGTTTTCATCCAGGCAGTCGCTCTAGGCTGGGTTACTGTGGTTGTGGTGGCACCGAAGGGGCTCGCAGAGCATTCTCCACTTCACTAAAATGGAAGAAGTATCCAGATCCAGGACATAGTTTTTATAGTTCTGATGTCTTCCACTGTTTATGGATATCCTCCTGAGACCCAGCGATGCATTTTTGTCCTCTGTAGGGGACAAAAGTTTCACAGTATTATTGTAAAAAAAAAAAAAAAAAAAAAGTTGTCCATTGCAAAGAACATTGCATTAAAAAATAAATAAACCAAAATCATTTTAAAATGTATCTGGAAAAAACTGTTGCATAATGTGGTTTCCACTAAAAACAACAGTTTAATGTAAAAAAGGAATATCTTTCTCTTTCCTGGGTGTCAGGAGGTTACTTAAACCAACAGCACTGCATTTCTTCAAGTCATGAATACATAAAATCACTACATATCTGCACCAAAACTAAACATCATATTCAATATACAATACACTTTTCAATATTTTAACCAACCTGGTTGCCTGAATGTTTTTTTTCCTGTCCTCAATGGAGCAGGTGTTGGTTGGTCAGGTATTAAAGCTTTTTATTAGAAATAGGAAAATATTGTGTCTTGGTTTTAACCCATACAGACCCAGGGCTACTTTTGCGTCAGTTCCCAAATTGAATTTTCTCTACAGCTAATCTTTCTTGAGTGATTTATCATCATTTATTATAATATTGCCTTCTGTATTTTGCCTTTTATCAGTATGAATTGGGTATTTTCCTTTATCTAATTTACTGATCATGTAGATATTCATAAAAGCTTAGATTAAAGTGGAGGGCCATTGTATCAAAAACAGAGAAAACTGCAGAAAAAGTTACTTTTTCAGAAAAATATATCATTAACTGAATATAAACCCAGTGTGTCCATTCACTGTCATTGATCCAACTCCATGGGTTTTACTGGTGAATCAATGTTGTAAAAGATGACAGTGTTTCCACGGTAACTACAGAGCCTCTGAACGTCCAAATGGGTCATATCTGATGACTGTGAACAGACGACAAACTGCATTTTACAATAATTATTTACATGTATTGATAGAATTAGTGGATCAACAGGTATTAAACAGTTTAGATCAGTAGATGGTTTTGGATGTTTGGGTGTTCATGAGTTAATATTTCTAAATAAGTACGTGCATTTAGTCATGTCTGATTCAATGGTTCACTTTACTATCATGGCTTTGAGGACATTTTCTATATTAATCCATGCTGTTGTCTTTTTCTAATCCTAGCCAAGTGCAGTCAGTGCCTAAACTTAAAAATCATTAAATACACATGTAATATGTAATGTAATCTCAAAGTGATAGAACTGAAATGTATCATGAGAGGTTATAATGCAGATAGACATCTACAGTATGTAATGTAAAACTAAACACATCCATGGTGTCATTACAGTATGAAATAGCTTTTGCAGTAACAACGACTTTGCTGAAAGAAGAAACAGAAATATTAGTTTTCTGAATACTGCCAACTGAAAGCAAATTTGAAGGTCAGATACACTTGTGCACCCCATTAAACAACTGTTCATACTGTGGTGTCGAGCTATCCTCCCCATCGTTCTGCCTCTCAGTTTCAATCAGGAGTTTAACCTCCGAGCAGATTCTGCTCACGCTATGGCAGCGGACCTGGCCATGCACCATGGGAGAATTACCTCCCATAATTATACTGCAATTATGACCAAGATAAAATCAGCATTATTCTAAAAAAAAGTTTAAATGAGTAGCAGGATGGAGGGATGGAAGGAGCTGGAGCTTTAGTGTCTCTGAGGGGATTGGTGACAGTCCTGTGAAACAAAAGGAGGCAAACGGACAGAAAACCTTTCTAATTAAGCAAAAAGAAAAGATGGTGTCTCTGGTAATTATAAAAGTGTAAGAGATTCTTAACTGGGTTGAGGGTAATTTTGTTTCACTTCTGTAAATTTCCAAAGTTGGGTCCAAATGGTGAAAAAACTTTCTCAGACAAGCGGTGGGAAAATGTGTGAGTGTTGATATTACACAGAAAATGTGACCGCGGTTATCAAAGCTAATCTTCCACAAACTTCTTTGACCTTAGGATTTTATCAGACCCGTCTTGACACTGAAAAACCAAACTTACGAGCCACTAGGGGCTGTAAGTACCCGCATGCTTAAATCAGTCTTGGCTGCAGCAAACAAGGCCTGCAACGAATAAGCTCTCCCTTCAAACCTCTTCAAACCGCCAACTGCCGCCCAAAAATAGAAATGCAAAAAAAAAAAGGGAAAAAAAAAAACTCGAGGAGCTTTTGGGGCTCCACTTTCCAGCTAGTCATCTTCAGTGACGTGTGTGCCGCTTTAAGTCTGGAGCTGGATGGCAGCAGACAGGACATCTGCTCTTCATATCCGCCTGGTGTGTTGCACAAAGTGGACTCTCTTAGCTCCAGCCATGGGCCCAGCGGCTGCACAGCGGGCACAATTCATTCTCCAAACACAATTCGGAAAAGGGACTTGTTTATCCAACCATTCAAGTCTTGGATCGGAGGGAGATAATGTCTGGATGGGTTTGAGTCTCCTTTTCCATGTAGCCCCACACATCTGTATCTGAGTTTTCCAGTCGTGAAAGCTGATGGGGTGGTTGAAACTGAACCTCGCTGGTGTAAAATATACAAACACATGCTGCAAGAGGAGTGCACAAACAGAACTACATAGGTAGGCCAAATGGGACTTGCATTGCCAGCATTTAAAGAAGACGTTTTTGTTCTGTAGTGCATTCGAATTACGGATAAAAAAAAAAATCTTTAACCTCCAGTTGAAACTTACATTACCATTCTTTCACATTTCTACAGGTCACAAAAGGTCCTCAGATCCATTTGTAATGCATTTTCATCAGTCCCGTGTCACATTTCTTTAATAACACCACAATCTCAAACCTCCCATCACCCTTTTAAGGTCAATGTATTAAAAAAATCAAACATTTAAAAGCAGCAAAAATGATTTATAACCTGTGTATTTCAGATATGAAATGGCTGTGAAGTATCTCCCGGCAATGCCATTACTTATTTCTGAAAGCCCACCTGATTGTAGTCAGACAGATTCACCTAAAAACACCTAAAACAGCTCAATAAAGCACCTTGAGCCATGATTGGGATCTCACTCATATTCCCTCGTCACAAAGATGAATGCATTTGCAGAGAAAGGATGAGAGAGGGGGCTGAGTTTTAATAAATTCTGCATCATGCTTCCGCCACGGTGCCCACAAGCTGGTGACAACTGCATTTATTTAAAGACAGTTTGATAAATTAATTTGTTTTTTCTTTTTTTTTTTATCAGGTGAAATACATTCACAGACGAATAATGATCTTGACTGAAAAATGAAACTGTTACAGCCAAGGAGAGACGGTGTTGATTTCATTCACTCCATTTTCATTTTTCGTGAATAGTTTGATTGGTAGAAGACGACGCTGCAGCTCCAGTCGCTTCGTATTCGCTTGATTATTATTCACTTGAGAAGAAAATGTAGAGACATGTGGCTATGTTTTTTTTTTTTGTGTGTGTGTGTGTATGTTCGGGGAATTTTTCTGTTGTACGTAAAAAGGAAATAAACCAAGAGCCGATCGTGATAAGAGAAAATTGTGCAACAGAACAGATCAGATCGTTGGCCAGAGGTCACGCATGTAGACTAACGCATCTTAAAAAAAAAAAACGCATACAAAATTTACCAAAGCTCTGGAGGAAGCTAATCTTAAAGCTGATTTGAAAAAAAAAAAAAAAACCAAAAAACGACACCACTTTAAAATATTGAAACTTGCTGCGCTGAAAACAGAAGGAAACCATTCATAATATCAGTATCGGTGGCATCTGCACACATTTCAACCCGGCCTGCAATATCCTTCAGAGGACAAAGTGTACAAAATGAATCAATAAACTCAAAAGGCCTGAAATTTCAAATCTATTAGAGCTGCGACGAAGCACATATTACTTCAGAATGGAGTTGCATTAAGTGTCAGATGTCTGCGATAAGGCTGCCTTCATTTGGGTTTGCTGTTTTTTTGTCTTTTTTTTTTTTTTTTTTCCCCTGATGGGACGCATGAGTGGTGACTCCTTATCATTCATGCCATAAAGCCCTATCTGTGTCTCTTATCACCTGTCTCTGCGCGAAGGAGGAAAAGAGAGTAAGAGTATGACAGAGAGGGAGAGAATGAAGGAGAGAACGCAGATGATGATAAAAATCGCTGCTGTTTCTGCTGCTGTGGCCACATGCAAGTACACCTGTATGAGTGGACACAGATGCAGTCTCGCTACCTTGAAACACACGTATCAAACAAGGCCGTGGCTCTGACTCGCTCTTATCTCCTGCAGCCTTTCGCCATGAACAAATGCGCAGCGCTACCACAACAGCTCCCCACCAAAAGTACAGAGGAAATCAAACTGTTGCAGAGAATCGGAAGGTTTTTTTTTCTTGGCTTTGTTCACTGAAGGCCTGCTGTCTTATCTTCTCAGATGAACTCAAAGTCTCTGCCAGCCAATAACTTTGATTAAACTGTCGGTGTATGTAAATTTCCAGTTGAATTGCGTCGAGATGTGCAAATGAAACCGTTTTTCCCTCTTCTACTGCATCATCACTTTGTGTATGTGGGATAAAATGATTTGATCACTGGAGAGTATAAATTAAAAACCTCTCTGTAGAGTGTCATGGCTTGCAGATTGTGCGTACGATACAACGCGTTGACCCCGGTTGATTTAGCAACGCAGTGTGATAATTCCCCTCATCCTGGTTGTTTTAAATGTGAATCCCTTTCCTATGCACGGCATAACCTTAATCTCACTGCCTTTAACCTTGCCATTCTCCTCCTCTATCTCTCCCTCCTCTCGTCTCTTGTTCCATCTCTTCCTGCGTTTGTTTATCCACCACTCTCTCGCTGCCTCTCTGATGAGTGTTTTATCTTGCGGCCCACCTTTTCACACTGCCGCGTTCACAATCACAAGTATCACCCGTAATTATCTCCCCGTATTCCCCCTTCTCGCCCTATCGCCGGTATTCATCTCGGCGCTGGAATTATATGCGTTTCAGCTGGGTGCCACTGCACTCCCTCCTCCCCAGAAGAGAAGAGGAGGAAGACGATGAGGAAGAGGATGAGAAGCGAGGGAGAAGAAGCAGACCTGGTGCTGGGTAGAGACAAATCTAGTGTGTCGCAGGTTGGAGATTGTAAAGCCTTGCTGGCCTGACCTGTATCACCATACAGCCGCACATACCCACATCTCAGGTGTAATTACTTTGTTTCACAGCTTCTTTTATCTCCCATCGACTTTGCATCTGTCCCCTTTCATACTCCGGCACCGCTACGCATAATATAGTTGTGGCCCCTGTCAAAGTCGCCTTGACCTTCCTCCTTTTTGCCACTGCCATTGTACCAATAAGAAAACCAATTAATGACTTATCCGTCCATCTCAATGTCAAGTCTTTTTCTGAAGTGTACTATTATGTCTGCTTCTCCGACGTGCTGTTAATTAACTCAATGCTTCGCCTTCTCCATCTGAGCCTCCCACCGCTCACTCACCCAACCACGCCGGTATTCAGGGCCACATAATAGTAGGGAGGCAGAGGAGCTCACACTCCCTCCTACACACACACACAAAAAACCTTAAACTTCTGAGAGCAACAGAATGTAGAAAGAGGAACGGTGGAATAGCAAAGAAGGATATGAAAGGATTTAATGAACAAGATGTCTGAAGGAGAATTCAATGGAGAGGCCAGATAAGGCTCTAAAGTCATTAAGAGTGGGCAGAGTGCGGTGCATCCGCCTCTTTAGGTGGAGACGACGGAGAAGTAAAACCCTGCACATATCGTCACCTTTCATAAGGGAAGCCCTAACACTGACTTGCTGCGAAGCGAGGGCGAGCGTTTGCTTCCCCTTTATCACATTCATATTCTAATTTTTGAGTAAAATGTCAAAGATGATAGACATATCACTTTTAGCTTTTCTGTCGGAGCAGCCAGCACTAAAACCCTCTGTACAGTCTGTTTTTTTTTTTTTTTAAACAGAAAAATACCCACTAGGACTCATGTTAGTGTGTAATTCCTATAGGTGATGATCCACGTTGCTTTAAAACTAAAAGGCCCAGTCTGTGGTCAAACACAGCAGCCCGGCGTGCAGTAGTGATTTAACCTTTTTTGTGCTTTGGACAATAAAACTACATTTGTGCTTTCACTAAATTTATGCAAAACACAAAACTGTGCATAACCTGTGGCAATGTTCACTCTTGGACACTGAGCATGATGTCTATCTGTTTCACTGGTCCTCATTACCATACCGATTTTAATTAAAAATTAGCTGTATTTTCCTAGAGGATATCTATTATGAAAACCATTCCAATAACCTAGTGTATTCCCTCTTGTTTTATTCACTTACTTATTTATTTATTTGGTTTTTTTGAACTTTCTAGTAATAAATTATATACTCAAATAGTCAGAGTGAAGAACCAGCCATATCTTTTTAATTTTCTAAATGCAATTCATTGCTCTGAACGTGGATTCAAAACACTAATTAATTTGTATTTGATAATTTGCCCATTTTCACGCCATGACATAAGTGCAGTTTTTTTTTTTTTCCCTTTTAAACTTTGCACTGCATGCACAAGTTTAATTAAGTGACAACTCTTCATATTATCAACATCATGAATTGTATGATTTTTGTAGAAAAAAAAAAAAAAAAGTAGGTCTGTGAGGGTCTTTTCTGCTCTTCCTCTCCACTCCCACAATTTTCTGCATAAAAAGAAGTTTGAGAATTGAGAGGAGTGATTGCTTGAGGAGGTATACATTTCAAGTTAATTTTACATTGACCTTGTAAAAGAGGATTGTGAAAGAGCGTGGATAAGTTAAACAGTAATGAAAAAAGAGCTAATGCACCTTCATCTGCCTGTGCCGTGCTGAACTGTCTCACTAACAGACCATCCACTCCTCCTGTCTGCTGCAGCGCAATCACATTGTAGAGACGCCTTTCATGCACCCATAACCAACCTACATTTGAGCTAAATTACACATTAAACCAGATTAATGAGATTTTGGTTTCAGGGGTCCAAATTTTACCATGTCTTTTTGCGGGGGCGACTGGAAATAATTGTCTTCATTGAAAAGTTCGGACCACAGATGACTATATACAGCTCCACTCCACTTAATACACCTTAACTGTAAAAATGTAGTTGGTCTTACCTGTGTGAGTAGCATTGGACTGTGTGGGAGAGTTTGTAGGTTGTTGTTTCTATCTCAAAGCCTTTTATCAGAGGACTCATCTGACCTTTAGCTTCATTTTACTCTCTGTAATATCATACTCTTGTCAGTTTCTATGAGGCTCTCTTGGTTTTGATGCACTTTAATATTGCAAATGATCTCTGGTGTTATTACTACAGCTACACACTGAAGAAACACACCACAAAATTATCTAAATATATGTTTTCTATGTAGGAATAATCCTTCCTATATTATCTGCACAACCTTTATTTAGGTTCATTGAAAGTAAGTAAATAAATAAACATAATAAAAATAGACTACTATTAATAATAAAAAATATACTTTATTAAGTTTTATCCTCTACAATAGCCAGTTTTTGTAGTATTTAGATTAAATTCATATTCTATATAACAGGATCTAGCTCCGGTCTTCCCATTTTTATCCAATTTAAGAAAGAAATATATGTTGTGCTGCTTCTAAATTGGAATTGTTCTTTCTGTATTATCCTAATATTCTTTATTGAGGTTGTTCTTAATAAAAATAAGCAAAATGCACATTTATTAATCATGAACACACACTTTCTTATCATTTCTTTTCTAAAATAGTCAATTTTTTCAAGGGTTTTGATTCAACTCATACTGGCTATAACACAGGTCCACTTTTGACACACAAGGAGGATATATTTAATAAAAAAGTGCATCAAGCTGCTCTTCAAGACCTTCGTCTCATTAACTGCACTATATCTTTAGGCACATTAATAAAATGATCACTCTCTGTCCATTCTTGTTCTTTTTTTTCTTTTATAACCATTGAGAATCTGTTTTTGTGAATACACCTGCATTAAAACAATGTAAGTGTTACCCAACCACGAGAAACCTTTAACCTACAAATAACTGACATTTTATTTATGACTTATCCTGATTAGTTCATAAGATTCAAGATTCAACACTTTCAAGCTATAAAACTTAGTTGTCAGGAATTTGCCTCGGTGTGCTCCTGACAGATCAAACACACAAATCACTGCATAATACAAAGTGATAAACAATGATGCACAGACATCATCCCATAAAACATCTCATAGACCTGTAGATGTTGGCTCGAGTGCAGAAAGAAAAACAAGGAGCTACAATGGACTGATACAATAAAGAGCAAAATATGGTAAATTTCAGTATTTTCTACTATGAACAGTAACATAGAACTGCATTCTCCAAAAAAATCCCCTTTGCTTTTTCCAGATCCTACAATGTTGGAGCTGTTTTGTCTCTCCACAAAACATTAATCTTCTTCTCAACCTCTTTGCTGACTGTGAATATTCTTTTTCATCTTCAGTGTGGATAGCAAAACCATCCCACTGTCCGATCGCTCCAACAAATCAGCCTTCAACCTGTCCGTTTTCCCTTTCATTAGCTCTTTCTATCTGGACAGTGCTTCCTCATCTTTACCGGTTTTGTCCATCTGTCACTGGACAAAGACTTGACAAGGTCCTGGCTGGGCCCCGAGCCCAGAAAATCCTTTAACAGGCCAATCAGAACAGGGGCCGATCCCAACGCAGCCATTAGGGAAACCCGAGCGCCAACTCCGACCCCCTGTCTCTCACAGCCTCTTTTACATTTTAGACGCTCTACAAATTGAGCATCATACTCCAGCCCTCAGCAGCCATTTTGTAAATGATGGGTCCAGGAAAGAAGAGAGGGTGGGGACAGACATGAAAATGATGTTCATCAGTTTTATGGAAAAGATGGGCACGGAGAGATTGAAATGAAATATCCTGGCTTGCTAAAAGGGCTTTCTATTTCTCCCCCCTCCCCTCTTCATCTCCTCTTTGAACCCCAACCTTTAGTTCACTGACTCAAAACCGTGATAAAACCCTATTTCTCCGCTTTCATTCTTTCACTTGTCCTCTTCTCCTCTTCGATCCCGCCACAAGGGAACACTCAGGCCTTTGTTCTGTGAATTGGTTTTCAGATGTTATTTTTTCTTCACTCTTTCTTTCCCTAAGAGCATGTGATTAAAATCACCTCATTCGTTTAGCACTGATGCCTTTTGTCTATCCGGTCCCATTCTGCTGGGAGTCAGAGGGCTTACCACTCTACATCTAACAGGTAGGCATTAATAGGATTTCACTCTTGCTCTCCCCTGCACCGTCCTTCTACATATTTAGAGCTTAAATACATGCATATGTATAAATTAAGACTCAGGGCAATAATCTGAGCTTTTAATAAGAAGCAGTGCATAATTTTAACTTTTAAGTCTAGGAGGACTCGTGAACACCGAAGGGAGTATGAATATTTTACATGTCCAAACATGACTCTGTTTGGCCAATTTATAGAAACAGAGTTGTGGTAGGTTCTGTAATCCAGAAGGACAAACACCAGTTATCCATGGGTAGAGATTATTCCATTAGTTTCAGTACATTTAAGAAAAAAAAAAGTTGAACTTGTAACCCAACTGAATAACACCAAAGTTCTATACAGTAATCTGACGTTCAAGGTAGTATGTGAATCTATAATCAGCAAATGTCCAGTTATTTGTTTGGTTGGAATAAAGAGAGATAATGAGCCAGAGCTTCCATCGACACAGTGAAACATACATGAAAATACAAACAACAGAATCTGGTGTTTCAGAAAAGACAGGAAGTGTGATCTAAAATGACCTTTTTGACCCGTTCCACCGATCATACCTCCTTCTGAAGGCCTGAAACATGTTGTGATCATGACCAACTCCACCTCCAGGAAGTGCTACACCAAAACACAGAGTTCTCACTCCCTCTGAGGAAAAATCTTCCTTTCTTCCTTTCCTCAGTCGCTCCCCCAAGCTGTCCTCCTCTTGCTTCGGCTGCCAAAGGCCTTGATTAATGGGCTGCTTTAATTAATACTTTTACAGTACTTAGAGCAGAGACCTTGCAATTAGCATTGGCCTAAAGAGTGTAATCACCTGAGCTCATCCAGATCTTATCCACTCACTGTCTAAATGTCTGACTGACTGCTGCGCACAGGCACAGAGCATGTGGAAGCTTGTAGAGCTCAGATATTTTCTGAGTGTTGTGGTCTTCCTCTTAGAACTCAGGTCCAATCCTTTATAGAGACAGAAATTGATTTTAGTAGGAGCGACTTTGCACCACAGTGGCCTGAGGCAGTTAGATACTTTCCAAACTATGTCTAAATCGAATGCTTAGATGCTTTAGGAGTTTGGATTTTCAACAGTTAAAGGAACACTTCGCAGTTTTTATCAAAGTGGAGTGACACTTAAGTCTGATCTTCAGTGTACAACCTCAGTGGAGACTAAAGATAGGACAGAATGGTAAACTTTACTGACTCAGTAACCTTTTTTTCTGTTTTTCCATCACTTTGGCTCCTGGATGCATGACTAACTGACCAGATTGCTGCAACTTTAGCAAAATCTTATTTAAACTTGAAAAATAACTTTTTATGTGCTTTGGTATAAATTAAGATAGCAATTAAATGTTTTTCTTCTTTTAGTTTATATTCACTGATTACATTCTTAATTTTATAAAATATTAATATGTGTAACAGTCTATATTTCTATATTTATTTATCTGAATAATCAGATTCAGAATTGTTCAAAAAAATCATTGAAAAATCAAATAATTGAATTTAAAAAATCTATATGCACAGTATAAACTGTACTTTCCAGCATGCTTTGGCATACATTTAAATAACCTTTTCTTTTTCTGATACTAAGGAAAATGTTATTTTTCCCTGAGCTGATGTTATTCCCCAGATTATACTGTGGTTGTAGTCGTTCAGCAAAACTTGTCGCCAAGCGTAAAACTTGACACAAGCAAAATAAATAAAAGATTGCAATAAAAATTTAACATGGAGGATCCCCGAGTAAGATTTCAGTGAATGTAACCCTGATTAATTTAACAAAGTGGAAATTCTGAGTTGTGACAATTTAAGAGCAATATATTTTTTAACATAGAGTAAGTGAACTGAAACAAAACATAGAAGTCTAATAAGTTCTCATACTCTTAAATCACGCATCTAAAAAATACAGTGAAATTGACTTGTCTTCCTTTTTGCAGTATAGTGTAACGTAAAATACAGCCTTTTTTTTTCCCACCATGTATTAAACTGAACTAGCAGTATTATATCAGGTGTATTAGTACCACTCAAACAAATGATGACCGTATTATTTTTGTCACGTACCCCTGTAGGATTCATAAAAGATGTTTTATAATGTGCATTGGAGAACCAGTACAAATGAGTGCTTATATTGTATCCACACTGACAGATTAATACCTTCAGTAAAGAGCAAATAAAAGCAACGCCTTTATTTTTTTGTTTTAAATTGGAACTGAAAACAGTGGGCAGGACGAGAAATTCCATGGCATTAATTACAAACTGATTAGACGCTCCTTTTGCAGGAGGCTGTATCATTTAATTGAGGGGAAAATAATGATCACAATTCCAGCAACTTCTAATTAGGAAAACAGCTCAAATCTTATCAGGACAGCGTGATGCATGCTGAACACACATCGGTTTTTTCAGTCGTACACACACACACACACACACACACACACACACACACACACACAGATACATCCGGGAAATAAACACACTCTATAGAGTCTTTTTTCTTTTTTTTCCAAGGATACACGCTCCCACTCTGAGACAGAGGAACCAGTTTAAGCACATCAAGTCAACTGCGGATTATGTTTGTAGATTTTACCCGAAGAATCAGCGGTGCGCTTTCTCAAAAGAGACACAGACAATTACAGATCTGATAACCCCTGAGTTGTAGTTGTTGCAGTGTGTTTACACTATCTGACACGGCTGAAACAACAGCACAAATAAGAACAGAGAGAAGATTCGCATCTCAACTTTCCTGACTTGCCGCTTATCACAAACCACAAAAATCACAGTGTCAGACAGAGCTTGGAATGGGACCAAAAAGCCAACACACACTCAGACACACTCCTACAAAAACAAGCCACCGTCAGTCCAAATTTTTGAGTTTGAGTTTCTGTATTTATTGGCAGCTGCTAGGAGTATTTTGTAATACTTAAGAGGATATTTCCACAGTGATAAACAACAGCTCAGAGAAACCTTTCCAAAAGGAACACGTAATATTTTCTATTAAATTGGCAAACAACAGCAGGTTTGTGTGTGTCTGTGTGTGAGACCTCAGGGGGGAATTGCATACAGTATAGGACTAGTGTTATGGAAACTGCAACCATTTCACTGAAGGACACGTTATCTTGCCTGCAGGTCAATGAGACAGTTTTGATGCATCTAAAATGGAATTCTTATTTGATACAAGCAGTACTGAGGTGGGGGTGGGGGGTATTTGTTCATTCATTCACGTTGCTGGCCGTGAAATGTATACACACAACACAATGATTAATAGGCAGTTTTGTCATTGGGTTTATTAATGTAAAACTGCCAGATTAATGGGCCACGTCTAGACACTCTTACTGCCTTCTCTTCTTTCCTGCGGCAGATCAAGTGATTGGCACAAATGTGTGAATTTGTGTGTTTTTGGAACAGACAGGCAATAGTTTAGTCGCCATTAACCGACACCGCCACTATTGCTCACTTGTTTTGCGGGATGAAAGTGAACATTGTGTGTGTGGGTGGCTTTTTCAATTCTTTATAAACAGAATCATTACAGTGTATTAGGCAAAACAGCAGTAAATCAGCAGTCTGACAAGCCTGGCAGAACAGCACGATTGATGGCATGGAGTTGAAAGGAGAAGACAGGCGGTGCATACTCATATTCGATATTGCACTCTTATCACCAGAAACAATTGATTGACTGTACATTTGCAGCTGTCATAAAGGGGTGGTTGCAAAATTTGACAAAATGAAATAAATAACCCCACGCTCTCCCCACCTTTGCTTCATTTTTCCAGCGATCCAAAGCATAGCAACAGCCAACATTCAAAACAGTGAGAAAACAACTCATTATAACCCATCACACTCGCACATACACACATGCACACACTTGCACAAGCACCCGCATTCACATCATCATCATAAAGGTATCTACTCAAGGAGAAATTGGAATCGGCCTCTCCTTTGGATCATTCAGAGTATTCCTTTACCGTGTTTCTGCAGCCTTGGAAGAGGATGCAGGAGGGTTGTGAATGTGCGAATTTGTGTGTGTGAGTTATGTGTTTGGGTAAGGCTGGGGGATTGTCCAGGGAAAGTGTCTGCTTGGCTGTCCCTGGCTGAGAGGTAAGCCTTGCCGGTGGTGTGCTGAAAACTGACCGTGTTGTCGTCGACTGCGGTGCCAAAATCACTGACGCGTTTTAGAAAGGGCCCCCGGTGCCTGGGAGGATGGGGGTATTAAGCACACACACTTACGAGCACACACAGTCGTGAACATGTACAATGCTGTTCGAGCACACACACCTACTCAAACAATACTCAAACAAAAGCACAGGCATATACCATAACACAGAGCCAAAGGTACACCCTCAAATGCGAACACACATACATACGGTACGTGCAAACACACACACACACACACACACAGTCGGAGCAGCGAGCCGAGCCGCTGTGCCAGGTGGCAGGGGGAGGCTCTCGGCTGAGAGCGAGCGGAGAGGAGGAGGAGAGGCTCTTGGCTGGCCTTGAAAGCGAGAGGCACAAATGGTAGCGGCGATGCCCAGGTTTGGATGCGGCCGGGGGAGCCCTGGAGGGGTTTCCTGGGCACGCAAGCAGGGAGGAGGGGAGGGCTTTGCTGGGACGGTTTTCTGGGCTGTTTTTGGGCTATGGTCAGCCCCCTCTGTAACAGAGAAGTGTGATCCCAGGCACAGCTGTCCTGTTCTGAGGCGGACCTCCTTGTCCACGGGCCCAGAGCAGCAGCAGGGATGGGGATGCTGCAGCGGGTTAAGACTGGGCTTACACACACGGTATTGTTCCCAGCATCGGCACCGGATTCTAAATAAGACGTACCTTTTCCCTCTAAGCTGTGTGTGCAGCATGGTGGGTTTAGGACAAACGCTATGCTAATTATCTCTGGAATAGAAATACAACACCCAGAGATAAGGTGCTGTGTGTTCGCACCCGGCCCGCTGAGGTGATCAGATAAGGGGGACTTGACTGGATACAGTAGCCAGATGGATTGGGTACCCTCACACACACATATTCACCCAAACCAACTAAAAGAAGGTCAAACTAGAGAAATCCAGCGTCAAAGCCTTAAAAGGAGCCCTCGCATCTGTACAGAAAGCTTCAGATGGCTCAAACTGTAAATTTGCTCCCTATTTATCTGCCGCAGTACATTGTAAACCACATGGGAGCTTCCCATCTCAGGGTATCCATTGTCCCTATTGCCCCTGAACTCTCCAACTACCACAAACAGGATCAGGTCCCAGTGGAGAAAGACGCTAAGAAAGGAAGACTGTGAAGAGGAGGCTGGT
The DNA here is from genome assembly GCA_029814465.1 of Ostorhinchus cyanosoma. Lineage (NCBI taxonomy): Eukaryota > Metazoa > Chordata > Actinopteri > Kurtiformes > Apogonidae > Ostorhinchus > Ostorhinchus cyanosoma. The sequence goes on along the minus strand of JAPTYQ010000005.1, from coordinate 21,254,581 downwards.
TGGGGGGGGAGAAGGACAAGACCAGGTGGAGGTGGGAGGACGAGTGAAAAGCCAAAAAGGAAAAAAAAAAGAGAGAGAAAACCGAGGGAGTGAAAGATGTGAATTAACAAAGTATTGGTGAGGTATTCTGGTCGGGGCTGGCTCACGTAAAGTGAGCTGTGGGGTGCGTAAAGTGAGCAGGGGTCTATTTGGGTCGTTTTCACATGGAGCCTGGCCAGACTCCAGAATTGAGCAAGGAAAGAGAGAGAGAGGGAGAGAGAGAGAGGGAGAGAGAGACTAATGGCTAAGCCTTTCACTAGGCCACACTGCAGTGAGCCGTAATTGAAGGTAATTGTTGGGAAGAGCCGACACACACAGCTTCCCCTCTGTTCCTCGGGCAGAGATGGACAAGCCTGGGATGACAGAGAGGGGAAAAAGGGGGGGAAGAGAAGGTGTGGAGGGAGCAGTGTTGAGGGTGAGGACTGTAGGGGGGCCAGGTGAAGGGGGGGA
>JAPTYQ010000005.1:21240473-21252509 GCA_029814465.1 Ostorhinchus cyanosoma | reverse complement strand
CACACACACACACACACACACACACACACACACACACACACACACACACACACACACACACACACCCACACACACAACGGCATGCTTTGATAATTAGCCAAGCAAAATGAACTTTAATTCTTTCTTTTCAAATGCTAGATCTAGCCCATAATTACTGCTGTGTAATTAAAAGTCCCAATCAATCTGTTGGATTGCCGAGTCTCAATGAAAGAACAGGAGAAATTAGACCTTAATCCTCAGAGCACTGTCTCCCGTCGCACTTCTCATGTCCCCTTCACATGTGTTGTTGGTGTTAAAATGTACACACACTCAACACACACACACACACACACACACACACACACATACACATACACACATGCTAACACACTCAGCCTCCAACCCTGAGAAGACAAACCCTATTTTAAGTGGGAAAGCTTCTTTTTTTTGTCCTCCTTACCTCCTCCTGCTAAAAATGTATAATATAATATAGACCATTATGTTCTTTAAAAACTCATTACAGGGTTTGAAATGGGAATCTTGGGAAGTCTGTTTAAATATTGCCTCCTCCACATTGTGCAGAGATGGAGGCAAGACACATCGGGGGACGTGGCATGCAATTAAGAGCAGAATGGATTAGTTTCCTTTTTAAAGTTATTGAGACACAATGAAGGGAGAGGCTTTCTCTCTTCCCCCTCTCATCTGTATTGATGGCTCCCCTGTAAGCCCCTCTGCTTGCCCTCTCCCAGTTAATGACAGTTTGCATTTCACACTACAGGAACCAAGGAAAACCCTTTGGCCTTTCCCTGTGAAGAGTGAAGAGATAGACCAGACAGGAGAAAAGAGGTGTGACAGAGCCGTTTGACTTTGTAGGTCGTGGCTGTCGTGGCGTGGAGAGGAATTAGCCCAAGACAAACATGTCAGAACGACTAAAAGGCATTACTTCTCTTCACATGTCGTAATAGCCTATTCTTCTCTGCTCATGCTGTCCTAAAAGTCACAGAATCCAAAAAGTTTGCAGCGAGGCAGAAATTACTTGGCTTACTGTATTTAACAGGCCTGGTGTGCAGTCGCTGAGGCTTGTTCAACACACAAGTCGGAAAAGAAAGAGTGGTGCTGCCGGGCCTCTGCGTAAGCCTGTTTGTGTTCATACTCAGTTCATGTCTGAGGCCGAATATTAGACCCTCACATTTTCTATAACTGCATTAATGAGATGGCAGAGGTAATGAGTTTTTCACTTTAAAGATGACACATTTTGAGACGTGTGTGTGTTTTTTTTTTTTTTTTACCGATTTCCTCACTGTTTATATTACTGTTAAAGCTATGCCTTGTCTGATGATGCGATACATGTCATGTTCATATTACTTTGTTCTAAATGCAAAGCAGTCTAGAGAAAACAAAATTTGCAAAATCAAGGAACCAAACAGCGTCACGGCAGATTATACTGCTCTCAAACCACTAATGTCATTCTGCATAGCCCTAAAATGCAGAGCTTATGATTAAACACCAAGCATATATTAAATTAAACCATACCCCCCCTTTAAAAGAAGAGGTTAAAGAACTGCATTAATAGTTTCAGGTATAAGAAATGGTATGATAATCAGCCTGGTTTGGAGTCTATCCTGCCACAGTTATGTGCAACGCTAATCCAAACGCAGCTCCTTTCCTGCACCTGAAAGCCTCCTGATCTCGGCTGAATTCTAATGATTGAACTGAAAGGCATCAGCATGCCAAATCACATAATGGAAATTCAGAACAAATGCTATGACCCCCCCTGGCCTTTCCTTTCACCGCACCACATCTTATCTGACTCCTTATTCTATCAGTAGAGGTGCAGCACAATGGGGCACAAATCACACATGCTTTATGTGTGGAGAGAATACTGTAGCACTAATTTACCTTCACATAGACAACACTTAATGCCAGGCAATCAATACACAAATATTGTTTCCATACATTTTGTTGTCAAAGAATTTATCTTCGTACCCCTACAAAACATAAGCAATTTCACAGAATATGTTTTTTATTTAACATGACAAAACAATAATTGACTTTAATGTTTCCCCTGTGTAAATGTAACACCTGTACATTCCATCTATGATATCTACAGTATGTACTCCTAAAATTAAAACTTATAAACTGTATGGACACAAGTATTTGACACATAGAATTCAGGTATTTCATTGCTAAGAGAGGGTTGGACAGGAAAACAACAATGACAAATTTCATAATATAAGTATATATAATAATAATAAATGTAATTTCAATAAACATTTCATTTTTAGGGTTCATGTTGATTACATTGTCATCTACACTTATAAAATGCCTTTTTTTTTAAAGGTAATTTTACTAAGGTAATTTACTTTTTTTTATTATTATAAATGTCGTACCTCTTGATTTCTAAAATATTAGTCACGTTCTGACAATAAATAACCATTTTAAACCACAAGCAAAAAAAAATAAAATAAAATCAACCTTTACACTTACAAGAAATATTCATTTGGTATTTATTGTGATAGTTATCAACAACAACTGGCAGGCCTTTTTTATGATAATATTCCAAATCAACAGGAATGGAAAGTCCACAAGCTGTAGATATTGAATATTTAGCTTCCCAACATATTTACAAACCATGAAAACTATTCTAAACCGAAACCATGTCATGTATTGACATATGCTGTATATCTAGCCAATACAATATAATTCCATGTACCTATACGTACATAAGTTCATATATTATTAGCTTATGTTATATGAATTTGCAGTTTTGTTGAGTTTTGTTGTTCTATGTTAGCGTAACTATCGTCTTAGAGAAAACAACAAAATACTTGCAAATGTTGGACTCAAATTTTGATGAATCACAAAACATTTCTATAGGCAGAACCAAACTTCATAAGGATGGAGTCCGTACTTTGTTGGTCTCACACACACAGACTCACACTCTGGTCCTCCATCACTCCTGCCACCCCTTCATCACAGAAGAGCAGCCTAATCACTCACTCTGTATCCTAACCAAAACAAAATGGTGCCAACCAGTAGCTTTTAGCTGTGTTTACACTCCTAACTCCCCCACCTCCCCACAGTCCTCTCCCCCTCCCTTCCCCCCGGCGGCTCGTGGCGGCATGGGTGATTAATTTGGGCCGTGCAGACAGGTAAACACAGGCCTATTTACATGGCTTACCCACCACCATATTTATACTCAACAGGACTAAGCTTCAGATAGAATATCCTCAAAGCTCCCATCTGTTTATTTTCTCTAACTGCTCCTTGAGCTCCGTCCTGACACCCGTCCTCTACCTTCTTCTACCTCCCTCTCACTCTAAGCCTGACTCCCACTACACTCACCCTCCTCCTCCCCCTTCCTCCTCTGACCTGTCTCACTCATAGGTCAAACTCAGGGCGTTTTTTTTTTCATTCTCACAAGAAATTACTGAGTTGGTCATGGATTTTTATTTCTACTCAGTCTGAACTGTTCCATCCAGGCTTTCTTGGCTCATAACGACTGTACTGCGGTGATAAATTACATCATGCCTGTTGATACATGTATAATATACTTCATTTGCAGTTATACATGCACAGATGTCAATTTAACCCTGTGTTAGACCATTTATTTCTTGCAGCACACAAACCCATATCCTTTCTAATAAACTGAATGTTTTAATAACTGATTGCACTCCTAGTTTTGATCATATGTTTTTTTTTTGTTTTTTTTTTACAAACCATTGAATTTGCCAGGTTAGCCTGCTAAGATACTTGCACGTAAGCAGCCTGAATATATCACAGAAGCAGAGTTTATTCACTGTAAACCTAAACTAAATCATGGAACCTCTTGTATCTTCACCCACACATACATTCTGTATCTAGAGTAGCTCCACACCCACTCACATAAGTGTAACTTTAACACCAGTTCAGTCGTATGTTATCATACAGTAGAGGTGCTCCTTGTCATGCTTCAAATTCCTGCACCGCTGCAGGCACCTAAACAAGCCCCGCCCACCTACCTGAGGTCAACACAGGGAAACCAGGTCAGAGGTAAAACCAAGAGTCTCATGTGATTCTTCAGGCAGAAAAGGCTGTAACGACCATGTGAGCTAAAGAGGCCAGACCCATATTCACGCTTTACGTTCAGAAGTGCCATCGTACTGTTGATCTTAAACCTCTTGCACAAAACGCAGAATCCTAATTGTACATTTAATGCAGTTACCAGGACATAGAGATATGAATAGAGAGTCCAAATGCATAAAGATGATAGAATTACTGCAACAAGATGTGCATTTATGTGCCCTGAAGCATCTGGAGAAACATATGCAAAGTAGTTAAATGCACTGTGAACTGTCAAATGTGCCAAAAAAGAGGAGGAAGACCATGAAGCAGTTTCAATGTGTTCCAGCCTTGTTCTTTTTATTGTTTGTTGTGGGGCATTTTATCGTGTAAAGGTCAGTTACAGACTTTATTTTGTGCTGCCACTCACACAAACTTGTCATATCATCTACTTTTACCAATAAAACACAATGACAGGGTTTGTGTTTTAATCTAAAGACCAACAGTTGGATGAAGCGTTCTATGTACTTATCAGGTCAGTCTTGTCTTGATGGTCTATAGATGTATGGTTTTTCTGACTGGGCTCTTGTTCTGATCATACGTAAATTTACACAGAAATCCCACTTTTGCCATCTTAAACCTCAGATGATGCATTTCTTTTAGATGAACCTTTAAAAACCTTAAAAAGTTCTAAATTAGTTTAATGGTTGAGAGGTAGCAGTACATATAGAATAATATGTATTTACAACAATGGTTTTTTCTTTCTTGTCACTTGTATGTAGGCATCTCCTTCCTTACTCATTACATTGTAAATGTGCTTCATTAGCTTGTCAGATCAACAGGTGCAGGCTGAACAGGTAATCTCCAGTCTCCATGTCTTTTTTCTCTTTTATCTTAAGTGGATTGTTAGTGATGAAGACAGCAGTGGGATGAGGTAGGCTAATAGAAAATCCACTGATACACTCCATGCAAGTGGCATTAAATACATGCATGCATGCAAAATCTTACTTATAAAAACTGTGCATGTGTAATCGTCATAATTTAATTACTGACCCGTAGAATCTTAGTCCGCAATCCGTTCTTCAAAGATTTACTGTAAGCGCAATACTGCAAACATATCATACAAATGTTTTTCTCTCCATGTGAATCCCATCATGCCTTTGGGTAGGGATAATTACTTATCAACACTAGAGTTCCTTAAAGGGGTGTCCAAGAGTACACAGGCTGTCTGTTTGTCTGGGGATTTTTATTCCACCACCTCGTGGAGATGATTTGTCTATTATCTCCGGTGGATTTGTTCCTCTCTTCATCTGCAGCGCATTACTGCAGTCATAAAGCTGCAAGGTCAGGGGAAAGGCAGGCAGAAAGGATGGGTGGGAGGGGGAAAGTTCTCGCCTCTCTAGACTCGCCTACAGTGGAGCTTTAAACACCAGATGTATGATACAATAACTTATGAAAGACTCAGCCAGCAGAGATAAATCAGTGACGGTGGACAGGGTTAAATAGCCGGTATCATCTTTATCATAGTAGCTACTGTTGAGACGGACATTATTCTGCATTTCTGCTTCATAGATGCAGCCGCAGTGAAGAGACAGAGATTTGACAGACATGTGGCAACGAAAGGTCTTTAAGACGTGCAGTGGGTAACTTCCTCCAAACTTGTACGGAAACTAAAAAAATCACATTTACCTTTTAAGTTCCTATATTAGTAGTACCATCTACATGGGATTTTGAATGCAATAGTTATTAAAACTATGTTCAAACTTACACTTAGGTGGTGGTGAGTATCTCTGGGTTTTAATCGAACTTTTAGGTTATGACAGAGCTTAAGTTTTTGGGGATTTCATTCATTTATTTATTTATTTTACTTTACTTTTATTTATCCAGGCAAAACAGATTAAGAACCCATTTTTACTGACATTATAAGGCTGCACCAGCTGAAACAGTTGTCACTTTAACTTTAATGTGAAGTATATTGTTTCCGGTGTGAAAACTACAAAGGCTGTCAGTGCAAAGACATGAAAACATGTACATTTGTGTTAAAGGGTCTGAACATATGCAAACCTATCTTCACACAAATTCAGATTATTTGAACTTGGAAGAATAATTTTCATGAATCAGCTTTGCCAGAGTCAATCCGATTCTCCAGTACCATGACTCAAACAGAGTTTAGTGAGGCATATCTGTGCCATCTCAGGGCCTGTTTCCCATTGTTGTCAGAACCATGCAGAGCAACATGGGGATCAAATACTTGACTTAACGTGTTACAGTGTTCTTCGTTTCACATACATACATACATACATACATACATAAAACAGAACATTTGAAATCAAACTTAGAGAGTAATTAAACAACAATGAAAGGATTTTTTTTTTTTAAAAGGGAGAGAAGTATAGGATGATGTACTATCTAAAAATATGCATCTGTTACAGTTGTACTTTATTATAAACTACTACAAACCGGACCATTAGCTAATATTGGTTGTTAAGTGTGAACATTCACGTCTTTCAAAATACTCCCAATATTCCTTTGACAGTACTTTCATGACTAATAGACGTCGACTGTCAGCCCTTATCAGGTGTAATGTTTTCAGTTACATAGCAGTTGGCTTGGAAAGGTGAGATCATTTGGATAAGGAGAAGTGAATGATACTGTCTGTTTTGCCTCTGAACATGTTCGCTGTGATAGATTTCCTGTAAAAGTATGCAAATGAACATCAACAAATGATTGCGTGATTTTGTTAAGCTAGTAATACTGGTAACCTGACTGAACTTGACATAACATAAGCAGAGAAAAATACAGGGTTAGACAACTTTCTAATTAACACCAGCTAATAAATAACTGTTTGTTTGTGTAAAATATCAGTATGTTCTCTGTAATGCAACCATTTCCAATAAATGTTTCCAAACTATGTCATAGTTCATCCCCAGCAGTTGAATAAAACTGAATTGCTATAAAATTATCATAACTCTCTGTTTTAGTTTAGCTTTAGTTTTTTTATCTGTTCGTCTGTAAAATGTCCAAAAGTAATCTGCTATGAGAAAAAACACTGGAGAAAACACTCCATTAAGAACAGTTTCTTTCATCAATTGGCCACAGGAAGTATAAACATCATTTTCTTTTATGTCTCTGTGCTCCAACTAAACATTTACTAAATATATTTCATGTATATGTTAGTGTAGACGTGGCCCTCTTAAGAGTGAGCTTACATAAAACTGGCACAACAGGCCACTGGTTCTAATGATTAAATGATGTTTTAAGTTTTCCTAATCTTTGTATATGTTAACATATTTTACCAGATGAATTCATGACCCATTCTCCAATATGGCACAAGAGTCTTAAAATATCACAGCATGCCATCCAATACATGTTGAGATATCTGGACCAAAATGGTGGTATGACTGGACTGAGATGTTTTGGATAATACCAAAAGAATTGTGGGAAATGTAGGAGGCTGCAAATACAAAGAAAAAGTAGGCAAGCAGACTGAGGAACAAGGAAAAGTCTCAAAGTAAAATTGTAAATTAGAAACCTCAAAGCCCAATAATACAGAACAATGAGTATCTAAGCAGAGAGTTTGTGTTCATAATCACCACACAAAACACAACCCACCAGCATCCACTTCTCAGGAGCCACAGTGTGAGTCCCTGCAGGAGGAGCTGAAGGTAGCTAAGGGTCACCTATTCTATTCTACATGCAGACACAGTGCAGTAATACCATACTTCACAGCCCAGCCTTAATCAACTGCTGCGCTGACAATGTAATTATGGAAGTGTCCAGGCACCGCAGTCAGCCGGGGAATTCTAATTATTTACAAGGCTAAGGAGGCGAGCCAACAGTTCATCTAAAAAACCCATGACCGGTCCTCTCTGCACATCCAAAATCATCTCCAACAGAGGGCTGGATGGAATACATAAATGGAATAATGTGAGACAGAAACAGATAGCAAATAGAATACTTTTCCAACAAACAAAGACGAGAAATGTTGTATAATTCAGCTTTTAGTTTAGTTCAGTGAGACTGAGAAGCTGAATTTAACCCTCACCTCATTTAGCAGGTGGGGTTCTGGGGGTTTCGGTCATCTGTGTGAAGTTCAGATCTTTGAGTTCTCTTTCCATGTTGATCTGAAGGAGTATTTCAGATGTGAGTGCTTGACAAAGTCTGATTTTGTTGGACCAGAATCAGGAGCAGATGAGTTTATTTGCCATCTTGCTGTGCTATAAGCAACCGGACACAGTCGTAAAACACAGGTAGTAGAACTTCTGTGGTTGCTTTCACATGGCACAGTAAGAACAAGTGTTTATGATTGTCTTCGGAATAAAACCGTCACACAAAAACTCTATTTCTCAATTTAGACCAATGACAGACTGCTATGTTTCGTGGGATTTAAACACTGGACAGCAGAAGTGCATTGAGTCATAATGATGTTGTGTCTAAAGCCACTTTTACACAGAGATACTGGAAAAAAACATGAGATGGTGATCCCACTTTTTTCACTATTCCAAAAATGTTAGCATGGATAGAGTCCTCTGCCCCAAGTGACAACAGATCTCAGCGTCTCCCCAGTTTGACATCTTTCTGGTTGCATTGGTATGTTTGTTTACTGTAGACAAGGCAAGGTTTATTTGTATAACACAATTCACACACAGGGCAACTCACAATGCTTTACAAAAATGGAAAAGAGACAGGTTAAAAACACACAATTACAGTTAAAACATAATCAATAAAACATAAATATCAATTAAAATACAGTCAGAGGTCAGTTGTATGCACAGTTAAACAGAGTCATTTTCAGCCTGGGCTTTAACACTGTCAGAGTAGAGGCCTGTCTGACTGTTCCAGAGTTTAACTGCATGGAACTGAAACGCAGCTTCACCCTGTTCAGTCCTGACTCTGGGCTCCAGCAAAAGACTCATGTACACGACCCATATTCATTTTTTAATCCCCCTGGTGTGGGGGTCACACATGCAATAAGTCATCAAAACATCCCACCTTGGTTGCATAATGAGAGGTGTTCCTTTTCCATAGTGATCCCACAGACATCGTTCCGGAATAAAGGTGAAATATTCCCAGAAGAGAAGTGCTGAATAAAAGGGGCTCAAGTCTCACAAACTCCTTCCTTTCATTGTCTTCTGCATAAAACCTTCTGAGTGCCCCTTAGTCTTCAGTATATTTCTGGACCAGCGCACTAAAAAATGCCCAGTTGAGCCTGACTTTTCATTTATCAACTGACAAAATCACAAAATCATCTTACTTCTTATTCTTTATTATAAGGAAGTGTTTTTTTTTTTTAACATTGATATCTGTAAAAGCTCCAATGATCCTTGGTGTCTGCATGTGGAGAGTTTGGATAGAGTATTCAAATTTTGAGTCGTTAACATGGTAATATTATTTGTTTATCTAATTCGCTGTAACCTGAGGTCCCAGCAGGTTGCACGCTCAGCAGGGAGTGAAACAGCATGAAGCGCAAGAGTAAGGAGAAGATGACAGGATGAGACAAATCCCAACTTAACCCCTGTGTACTTAATGTAGGAGTCTTATGGGGAAAAATGATGATTGCTTGTGTCGATCTAAAGATGCTTCTACAACCGTGATAAGCTCTAACTGTTACATTGGAAGTGAAAAGAGGCGTCTTCATCAATCTGCATCTATTTGGACTATTTGTACAGTTTTATCGCTGCAAGATGGACAGTTTTCTTCTGATTAGAGGACATGAAGTTTAGATTTTAGATCCATTCATTCACAATAAAACGCTTTGTCCATCAGTCCAGTTTGCTGATCAATCAAATAAAACATACACTGCAGAAAAGAGGTGTCTAAAAACAAGATAAATCTGAGGAAAAAGGTACTAAAACAAGTGAAATGATCTGTCCATGCAGCAAGATTTCTTGAATTAAACTGTTAAATCTAGAAATAAGGTTATAGTGTAAACATGAACCCTTAAAAGAAGAAATTAACTCTTAAAAGAACAGGTCTAAATCTAAGCTTTTAAATAATTTTCCGTGCATCTACAGTGTCTACTTTAATACCTGGTGCCGAATTATTGAAAGAGTCTAAACTGTATATGCCGTATCTTGTGTTTTGACTGATTACTCCTACATTAACCATACTGTAGGTGTGTCCCTTTCAATTTGTCTGCCGTTTTACTTCATTTATTCACATGCTTGCACAGTATATTCAAGCAAAGGCAACAACAATAAAATGCAGCATGTATTGGAAGGCCTGTTTAAGGAAAACAAACAACAGGTTGTCAAAGCTCAGACATGCATCATATGAGTTAATGTCCTTAAAGAAAAAAAAAATACCACAGCATTAATCTTCCAACTGGTATGATTTAGATCACACGGAAAAATATGCAAAGTGTAGGTGTGGCAGGTAACCAAGACGCTTCCAGCAGCACCTCTGCAGAGAGCAACAAACTCAAACACTCTGAGCTTGTAGACTTTATCCTCTCCACTTCACACGGCAACTGGAAGAGAGGCAGAGCAGCATCTGTCTTATCAGAGTGTGTGTATGCTTGTGTACAGTAAAAGCCTAATCTAATCACCACACACTCACTGGTTCCTCCAGGTGTATTACTGTACCAGGAGTGTAATGCAGAGAGAAGGAGAGCAGCAGAGATAAGTTATATTGATCTGATGCTGCGATTGTCACTGTTGCCTGCATTGAATAGCTAATCTCTTTTCTCACGGGTCAGAGGGAAGAAAGGCAACAGGGGCTGCAGGTTTAACCATAGCCAATCCACAAATTGTTTCAAATGATTGGTGATTAAACAGCATCCACTAGGGTCAGATGGGGAACTGGATCGTACAGCTGAGTTTGGGGGCAAAAATAATGGAGATGGTGTTGATAATAATGATGTTTTGAATCGTTTTTTTTGGTATGTGAATGCGCTAAAACTGAGAGCTGCTTATTGTCGTCCTCAAATGCAATTTAATGATGTGTATTTGTAGTGTAAACTCTGTGTTCATCTGATTATATATTTTTGTTTTTTTATGTTCAGATCTATTTAGAAATATAAGCAGGCCTTTTCACTTTTTATCCCATTGTAGTTCGTTTTGGTTTTACATTACAGTTTTGTGAAAGCATTCAATCTTTAAATATTCATCTCGTGTTTAGATTTGACATTTATTTTGATGTGAAAGTAGAAGAACACAGAATACTCCTTTTGAGTTTCTTTTCTTTACTAGCTGATAATAGTCTGTGTAATAATATCAGTAACAGTGTCGGATCTGAATCACCCTGTGCTTTAGTCCAATCCAAACTCAGACTACTTCTGTGAACTGGACTAAGGTTTGGAGTTTTTTTTCCAGCAGTGTTACAGAAACCCTCAGAATCCAACCACATGTGCCGAGTGTGAACGCACCCTAAGCATGTTTTTGATAATGACTTTTTTATGTGGTTACTTACTTTTCTCAGTATTACATATAGATCAGGTACACTAGTACAACACAGCAGTGAATGCACTACATGCACATCTGGACACTACTATTACTGTTCACATTTTCCACCTCCTGTAGAAACCACGACAATAATGAAGTATACACTTTTATTCCACGTTCTTTGAGGCGTTTAATCGAATATTTCTTTTCCTTTGCTGTGAGTTTTTAACCTGGATAGATGCTGCTCTGTCTGTGGCGAAGAGTGAACTGCTTACAAACAAAAAAACCACACATTTGTGGACTGAAAATTTTCACAAAATAATTTTCTTAGTACTATTTTGCATTTTGCACACGAGTCCTTTGAGATGTATTTTGATCTCAGTGTTTGTTTATCCAGTACTTAACTGTAAAAACCAAAGTTACTTGCCATCCTTGTTAATCATCTCACAACCCTTCAGATGGAGGTTGCAACCACCTTGGGACTTCCCAAACTGCACGATGTGGTTTTTTGAACTTTCTGAATATCTGTAACATTGGTCACATTGAAACTGAGACCAGCCCGGGGGGGGGGGGGGGGGGGGGGGGGGGGGGGGGGGGGGGGGGGGGGGGGGGGGGGGGGGGGGGGGGGGGGGGG
>JAPTYQ010000005.1:21225343-21238266 GCA_029814465.1 Ostorhinchus cyanosoma | reverse complement strand
GTACTGATGGAGTACTGGTTCTAATGTAAGTACTGATGGAGTACTGGTACTAATGTAAGTACTGATGGAGTACTGGTACTAATGTAAGTACTGTGGTGAAGGGGTTCATGTGGACAGGGGTCTGGATCAGCGCACATGTCGGTCTGATGCTGCGTTCAAGTCCACCCGTAACTCGTCGTTTTCCAGCCTTCTACCGGTGACAGTGCACTGGAATGTCAGTCAAATCTGGGACTTCCCACCCGCGAACTCGTACTAGATCCACCTTCTCCTGGTTCCGAGTTGTGACGTCACATGGCCCGTCATACAACAACAGACGCGCTGTTTCTGCAGATTGTTTATTATAACGAGGTATTGCTCTAACGTTCGGTGTCTGTAAATGTTCTGCGTACACAGCAGCTGCTCTAGTGTCAGCTCGTCTTCAGTCCATTGATTGGAATATTACTTCGAACTGTCCGCCATGACGATTTGTTTAGATCTACCTCCCACAATTCTTTGCGGTCCGGCAGTCTGGCGTGACTTGCCTGGAACGCTACAAAGTCGTGAGTCGTGGTTTGAAGTCGTGCCTGAACGCAGCGGTAGAAAAAACAGGTTCCTTTCACCTTACATGTGGTTTTCCTGTATTTTTTTATACATACTTCTTGAAAATATCTAGAATTTTTTTTGCAACTTATGGGCAAGGAACCAAATATGGTAACTTCACTGACCTTGATTTTTTTTCTACGTGACAATGGAATTAATGAAGTCTTGTTTTGTCCTGCAGTAACACACTCGATTATTTCTATGAGTGAACTATAAAAGATGAAATGAAATAAAATAGAAATAAATGACTAAACTAATGAATGGATATTCGTCACATTAAACCACTGGTTCTGTGTCTTTTTCAAACACTTTTTTTTCTAAGAACTGATTAAATTATGTCCAAATTATTTTTAAATATTCTTTGAAAACTTAACATTTCAGGTTATTTTAATCTGTTTTTATTCTTTATTTCTTCCAGTCACTCTTTTCTCTTAAATTTTTATTGAACCTGTTTTATTCTTTTATTCTCTTTTGTTTTCATCACATAATTGTGTAATTTTACCTCTTTATGTGCATTTGGTCACAGACATGACTAATAATAATGATAAGAATAATAATAAGTTGTTGAATGTTTTCTTGTTTTCCATTGAACCATGTGTTTTATTTGTTTCATGTTGATTTATTGGTGTTTTCGTCTCCATCTGGGTTTGACCTGATTTTCCCACGAGGCATCGATGTAAAATGTAACGTGATCAGACTCACAACACGCCAACGACACACAAAACACACACCAGCAGGACTGACACTCACACAGAAACACACAGACATTTTACTATTAATATTTTACAATTACCACCTTTTTCTACATTTTTAGGAATTGAGTTTGTATTTCATTTATTAATTGGAAAAAAATCTTAGTTTGTGTCTGAATTTATTGAGCTGTTTCTCATTTTGTGACTTTTTATTTTTTATTGAAAAACACTGGTTAAAGGGTTTTTTTTATTATTGTATATTTTAACCCAGTGTTTTTCTGGGTTTTTTTCCTGAGTTTTTGATCTTTTGAATAGTTTCCATCATCACACTGAGCAACGTCACATTTTACAGAATAATGTATTTAACTTTAATTATTTATAACTGCATTAAAACTATAGCTACAATTAACTGAAGAGACATTGAAGAAATAAAACTGTTCAAGCACAAACAATGTGGCACAATTTACTACAACAGTAAATGAATGAACTGATTCATAATAGTTAAGACTGTAATGACAGTTTTCATTTATTAACTATTAAATACTGTATAATTGAATTCTGACTGTTTAAACTAATGCACTTTTGCTGTAGAATGCTGCTGATAATGTAAGTAGCTTCATTTTTCATCATGTCTTTGGATTTCTGCAGAAAATGCTCATTACCCTCTGTGTGTCAGGTTTTATTTTACAGCCGTGAAACATTGAATGAAGAATTCAAGAAAAACAGCTCAACATGTCACAGCATGGACACGTTAATAACACGCATGAGTTTGATCGATTTTATATGAATTAAACAGGAGGAAAAATGAGTAAAATCAATGTGTTTTTTTCCTGCAGGTTAACGTGGGGGGACATGCAGATGCTTCAATGCACCAGATGTTTGTGGGTTTTTACATTTGGATTCAGTAAAAGGACAATGAGAGGGTGGTGTGTGATGTGTGTGATGGGTTTTGTGTGTGTTTTCCTGACGGTATCTGATGTTTGTGTTGTGTTTCATGAGCAGCAGCTGCAGATCAACGCTCACCTCCTCAGTGTTCGACGTGTCGACGCTGACACAATATTATTATGTGGTCAGTGATGGATCATCAGCTGCAGCTCAGAGGAAACTCACAGCTTTACCCTCAACAACACTACACTTTACTGCAGTTTTCTTAGTCTTGTTATGAAAATGTCTCATCTATGTTCAGATATTTTCATCAAGCAAAAATACATGATGTAATTCTGCTGAGAAGCACTGGTTTGACAGAAAGAAAAACTGGGAAAATCACATTTTTACACTTTGCAACAAGAGGATTAACATTTTTACATTTGCATTTATGTATAAAAAAGCATGTCCATTCTTGTTATTTCATGACATGTGTAATAAACAGAAGAACCTGCACCAAATCTATGAATATATTCACTGCAAATTGAACAAAAATTAACATAAACTAAAGGAAAAACTGATGAATTTGGTGAAGTTTAAGAAATCTAATGTCCTTGTTCTTTAAATACAGCAATAAATATAAAGAATAAAATACAAATATAATGATCATATAGAAGCTGGAGATGAAAAATGGTGTGCTTTTGTTTATTTGCCACCGATGCAAATGCGACCACAGCAGGATTAGTGAGTTCTCCATCTCTTTGCTGATAGCGGTGGGAAGAAAGAGGGGATTTTTATGCAAAAAAGATCTCTCCCACCCTTGCTATGACAATTGCAATGCATCACTTCATAGACAGTTTTTAATCTGTTTCAAACCAACCACACTTTGAACTGCTGGGAATGCGAGATATACAACTGTGGGTATATGCTTGTGTGTGTGCGTGTGCCTGTTTGTGTGCATATGTGTGTGTGTGCGTGAAAGAGAGTTCTTGTGTGTATGTGCTGTATGTGTTTTCCTGTGATTAATCTTTGGAGTTGGTTTAAGCACACTGCTGACACAGCACAGATCTCCCTCTCCCTCTCTCTCTCTCTCTCTCTCTGGCTAACTTTGTCTCTCTGTCTGAATGCCCTTGGATTTAGCTTTGAATAACAAAAAGTTTGTATCCTAATTCACTGTAGCTCTATTGTGTCCAACTTTCCTCATACTCTACAGAAAACTTAACTGGAATGCCACAAATTGATCTCTAATCAAATGCTGTCATACTCCAAGCTCCTTAGATTTATATACTCGCATTTCTCTGTTTGTCTGCTGTCCAGTCATAAGTGTTATTAAAAGCTTTTGGAGGCCACGTGTGTCAGAATATTGTTATTTCTATATATATTCACAAGCTGGATAAAATAAAAGCTTTAAGAGGAAATTGTGATTTGATTTTAAATACATTTTTCCCTTTTTTTCGATGATTCTTTGTCGATTTAGCATAGATTCCTCTAATTATACATGCAGTTAGCCCAGTATTCATTTTTAGAAATCGGGTTTATACTAAAATCATGTATTTTCTTTCCAAAAACTGATTTCGTAATGAAAGTATATGGAACACATCACACCTTTGAGTTAATTTTTGTTGCCTGATGGTGTCTTTTCCATGCCAGTTTGATGTTCTTGTACCGTACAAGAATGTATCTAATACCACAATTTGACACAACATATTTTTCTTATTTCTTAGCTACTTTACTCTTCACATGATGCTTTTGGGTTGTCCATCAGACTGTCTTGTGAACTCCAGAATGCCACTACTACTTCATAAAACATGTCTCTAAGACTATGTTCAGACTGCAGGTGAATGTGAACCAAATCTGATTTTTTTTACCCATATATGAACTGTTAAAGACAGTTTGAACAGCACTAATCAGATTTTTAATTTAAAAATTTTTTTTTTTTCAAATCCGACCCAGGCCACTTTCATATGTGGTCCTAAATCTGATACATTTCTGATATTTTGCAATGTGACTTCAGTCTGAACGACCAGGTGGTATTCATCTGACCTTTACGTTATTGAAATGAGACAAATGTCACAATTCTACACCTAGATGAGATGCCTCCGTAGTTACTTCTGTACAGACAGTGCGTGTCTGCGTGGTCAGGTATTACATCAGGAGTTCTTCTGTGCATGTGGGTCACTTCAGGGTTACATTCAGTTCACACTCAAAACTGACAAAGGTCACATTTAATACATAATATGAACGAGTACACAAAAAAAATAGAATTTCACCAAAAAAATCTGAATTGTGCATTAAGACCTGCTGTCTGAACATAATCTAAGTCAACAATTCATCCACTAAATACAGCGAACTAATGATGTGATGACATTTTATGTTCAAGAGGTCAACGTCACCATGGCACAGTAATGTCCTGCATATACGTTTTGACATTAGTCTGGATATTATTTATTAATTTAACATGTTGGCGTGTGCTGTGTTCACTTTCTGTCTTTCAGTATCTCCTGTTGTGGTCCAACAAAAGCTCTTTGGTGCCGTGTAATGAATCTGTTAAACAACTAAAAGAGAAAGAAACCAACTGGAACTGGTCACTGGTGCCATAGATATTAATACAGTGAAAACATACCTTTAGTACCTGTTATTAAATTCCACTCATTCTGCTTGTTCCCTCCTACATATGAGTCTGGAGAAACACTGATATGAACAGTGTGAAGCCGTACATCTATAAGCAATAATTCTAGTTTGCAAATGTCGAGTAGACTTGGTTTTCTTGCTTTTACATCAATAAAGCCATGTTGAAGATCCTTTATTAATGTACACTAGCTAATATTTACATTGATCCCTTATGCAATTTCCTCTTTAACAAATAACACACTGATATATTTTTCTTACTATATTGTAGCTCCATTAAACACAGCCCTCTGTGTCTATTTTGAAGGCATATTTCTGATATTTTTACATCTTATAACAACGATAAAGGCCTCAGCTCGTGCAAATCAAGCTGTCAGCAGTTTATAGAAATGAACAAAACCTATAGTTCCATAAGCTGGGTAAAATTGCTGCCAATTTGAAATATTTCCTCCTCAGCATTGAGCATATAGTATATGAAGTGATATAAAAGAAACTGGTGTGTTTCCTATTTCTCTGAAATAGTCTGTCTGCTCACTTTTCTTTGCATGTTCCTTTGATTCCACATATTCAGACACTGAGTGTCAGATCAAACCTTCAGACATCCATCACCAAACCCTCAGAAGAAAGGAAGAAATGTCAAAATTCAAAACCGTCATCACAACATGCTTCACTGTTGTCGCTCCTTCAGACAAATACAACAAATTCGGAGTTTTCGTTTAGGATTTCTGACTGACTACACAATCATCAAGGGCTATGGGCGTATGACTGCATATCATAAAAAGGGAGAGAAAAGGGGGTAAAAAGAGGAAAACACGGGCCTGTTTATCTTTCTCACCGCTGTTGGCATCCCGAGGAGAGTGTCTGGCTCTGGGTAGATACCAACGGGACGACACAAAGGCGAGATAAAGCGTTAAGACATTTTTTACTCATCAAATTTAATAAGCCTCATCTCAGACACACAGGTATTCAGCGCAACGCTTTCACCGAAAAGGTAAACACATCCATTTTGTAAGCTCTTGCAGAAATCCAAAAAAACCAAACCTCAAACCAGCGGCTGACATGCATTCTAAATGTGTCAGGGTGACAATAAGATACACTATGAATAATAGAATAAACAGATACATATTTCCCCTATACCTCTCTCTCTCCCCTTCCGTCGCTGACACCTTGGCAGCGTGATAAAACCCCCATCAGAAACACTTTACTTTTCGCACTCCGCCCATCCTTCCTTCTCGTCGTCGGCAGCAGAGGGGCTTACCTGTGCCCTGCTCGACTGACACCTAGCATTCGAAACAGCTCGCAGGATTTAATCAGTCGTCATTATGGCTGAGGAGAAAGGGGCTTCGGCACAATGCTGACACAAAGACAGTCTAAGGGGATCTTTGTGCTGTAAATGTGCTTCTCACAGTGGCTGTGTGACAGCTGACGGTGAGTCTCTGAAACACTGATCCACTGTTTCCTTGTAGAGACATCAGGGTGAATACAGAGGTGCCATGGCGTGCGCTGAAAGCTCCCTCAAAGACCTGAATGCTGCACAACACCTGCATGGCTGCTGTGGCGGATTAGGGTGTCAACACACACAATGGCTGTGGGAACTCAATGCCTTTTGACTCACCTCACCCCCCACCCCCCCCAACCCAGCAAACGCTCTCTGACGTCCCCCTTTGTCAAACACTCTATTTTATTTATCACCACAACAGCTCAATGGGGAATTAAGGGGGAATAAAATGGTGACAGGTTATTGAAAAATATTTATACACTTTAAAAAATAAACATTTTTCAGTTAAGTTAATTTCAGTCAGGGATTATCCCAGGAAGGTGACAGAGGTTGTTGTTTCTTGCACTTTGGGGACTTCGGTGACATCTGCCTCCGGTGCAGCCTCTAGCTTGCAGAGCGCAAGATGGCGGAAAAATGCACCGAGGAGGAAGAGGAAGTTCATTCCAGTGCAACAGATGGAGCCAAGGGGTGGGTGTGGAGGAGCACGGAGAAGGATAAGGGAAGGCCGGTGAGTCTTCGGCAGAAGAATTTGGCAGGACTGCAAAGAGTGTCACAGCCTGGCAATGCCACAAAGAGCCCAGGCCCTCGATCCAGCTCGGCTCCACACCTCTCTGGCAGACATGCCATCACAGGCTTTGTTCGCAGGGGTCTGTGCACTACTGGGAAGCCTGGAGAAAATAGGAGAGTGAGGTGCACCTGATGTAACGTGTATTGATGAACACCTGGGCCATTATGCTGTTTTACTGGCAGGGTTGTGAGCTGCTTCATATAGGCATCTGTGTGAAGTTTTTTCTTCACCTTTGGTGCTGAGCAGTCATTGCTGTATTGTGCTGCATGTTTTAGAAATTACTGGGGTCAAAATGTGGCCGTGACATACAGTCTGTTACACTGAATGGAACACTGGACTGCAGCTGCAGTGTGTGGCAGGTTTCCTCATACATGCTACATTTTCCTTGATGTTGTCTTCATATGAGCTACAACAAATTCATGAGGTAGATTTAATCGTTTCAAATGCTTCCTTATCTGCACCAACAGAAATGATCTTAATCCAAAGTTGAGCTATTAGCCAACGAACAAGTTACACCGACATCTGATAAACTCATCTCACACTAAATATACACAAGATGAGTTGAAACTTGCATGTACTCGCATTGCACCAGTCAGCAACATTCTGAAAAGGTACCAGTTTACACCAATACGACCAGACATGACAGTGCATCATCTATTTTATTGGCACTGTTTTGTATTTAAAAAGTGTTGCACAATTTAACATGTGCATGATGAACTGATAGTGAGCTAGTTTCATTTCTAGAACTGATTAAGGTATAAACTGAATTACATGTGACACCATCAGCCCAATTGAGTTAAGCAGCAACTGACCAGTTCACACCACTGCACCTCCAATGACTCCTCTTGTTGGGAATTTTTGCTCCAAACTGGGTTTTTATGGCTTTATAATATCACACCAACAACACTGACCACAGCAGCTGTTTGGTGGAGTTCAACTCATTATGTTCAAGTGTATAGTGCTTCAGTTGTTGCCACCTTCAAGCGTTATACAATAGTAAAACCTGTTATGTTACAGCTGCTTTCTTCCCTCCAAAACAACATAAATGATACCGACATGACATTAGCCCCCATACACACCTTTTAGCTCCATACACTCACTCAGACAGACACAGACATATACATGGTCCATAATCTTCACTGGTATATTAGGAAAATAGAGAAAACATAAGTGAAAACCACCCTAAGAGCCCTCTAAACATTCACAGACCCTGGATAAATAAATAAGTGCAGACTAACTCGACTCACTCTCCATATTTTATCCTAGTCAGAGTAAATCTCTTTAACACTGCTGTTGCCTTCCTTCCTCTGCTGCCCTTCAGTGACAGCGTTAGCAGAGTAACAGTAATGCAGTAATGGTATCAGAGAATGAGGCCCTAAGCGCTGGGCTTTGACGGCCTGCCTGCCGATGATGGATGTCTTCAGAAACTAAACTACTCTGTGCTCTGCAGCCCAGAGCACCGCTGTTGCGTGTTGGGAACTCCTCTGTAATGCTACAATGGATATTTGAGAATGGATGTGTGTATTTGCGTGTGTGTTTGAGAACATGAGCATAGATGACTTAAAAGTGTTTGCATGTGCTCTGCAGTTTTCTGAGCACATGTGCTCAGACTTGGTGTGTGTGTGTCCTGCTTCAATGAACTTGGGAGAGTCGAAGGCTCTTAGCATGGAATGTGAGGGATGTTATATAAACACATTACCGACAGTACCAACGTACAGCCATACACACTGCTGGCGCCAGCCCACACTGCATTAGTTGACATTTTATACAAAAATGGTGAAAATGGAGCGTCTGAGGGACCGGCGGCAAGTTTTCTGGTTCTCACCAGACGCTGTTTGGGTTGAAGTTGTTCTCTTTTTAGCCCCCTTTGACTTTTGATTGCTGACTCTGCCTCCCAATGGGACTGTCACGAGGTGCTGCGGTCATTCAGCCTGCTTATATGACCTGACAATTTAAATAGGAAGTCTAAAGGATTTAGTAATTCACATCAAGTACAAGAATGGGAAATTAGTCAGAGCCCTAAATGTGATCTGGTTACACGAGCGAAAAGACTTGCTGTGTGCAAAACATAGACATTTCAACACAAAAAAGCATTTCCTTTACATTTAGAAAATGCACCAATAATGGTAAACAAATGCAGAAAAATGTGCACACTCACAGTCAAACATACATGTGTTCTCCTGTGCACACCAAAATGAACACACCGACTTTGAAAAAGCAATTAATTCCAGATAGCATGGACATGAAAGGCAGCGGGATGCTGTGAACATTAAAAGGCACAGAAGCCTGAGCGTTGCTTTCCTCCGTGTCTTTAAGGCTTTCTCAATCCTGGCCCTTCTAAATAGGATTCAATAATGTCCAGGTTGCTTGTTTTTAACTTCAAAGATTTCCTACCAAACGGCTTAAGTCCAACAGAGCGGGAAAGAGAAGGAAAACACAGACAACTCATTAAATGTCAATGTTCACTTTATTACATTGTACTCTGCTTTCCTGTGACACTAAGGTGGTTTCACTCATGGCCTGGGAAGGCAACTTCAAAACCTCCAATATGTTGCTGGTATTTTTTTTTTAATTGCAGGACAAATAGCCAATGGAGAGTGTGTATGGGCTGTCAGGACCTTTGAAATTTTTACCTCTAAACAGGGAGAGTTGAAGAGGTGCTTCACATGCACTACACTTAATTGTTACGTTGAAATTACTTCTATAGAAAAGAAACAGTGTGAATTTTGCAGATGTCACATAAGATTTATTGAACACTGAATAATTTTAGTATGAATAAACATTTTGATATCTGTTGCTATTGATATGTGTTACATTCTACTTAATTACCCCCCAAAAAAGGATTTAAATCTTAGATGTTCACAAAAATTCTACTAATATGTATGAAATCCAAAATACTATTAAAAGCAGGAATAATCCTAATATTTCTCTAATGTAAATTTTTCCCGTCACCACCAAAGCTGCTCTTTGAGCTTTCTCAGAAATACTAGTCTGCACATGCCGTACTTCACTAGCACAGATCTGGATAGTTGGACACACATTAAACACAACATTTCCCACAGTGTAAAGGAAAATGCAGAAAAAAGTCTTTGGTTGTAACATTGATAAAGTCACTGATCTTGAGACTTTTACACCTTTACTTCAAAGTGATTGGGTTTAACTACACACCACGCAGCATCAGAAAATGGAATGTAAAATGTGTTTGGGTGTGGCTAAAATCAGCCTCTGCTCAGTGGTGACAAAAATATACTACAGTATGTTTCCACTTCCACTTTCATCAAGGTATAAAACTGATGTATTTTTTGAAGTTCTAAACATCTAAGTTTGGCAAACTTAATTTCTTAAGTTGTATTTTGGTTGCTGGATAGCAGTTTACATGCCAACTATCTACAAAAGTGCAGATTAAATGTACTTAATAACAGAAAACAGTTTTATACTTATTTTTGGATTGTTGGATTTGCATCATTTGGTAAAAGTTTTGTCTCTCATGTTGATATTAAACATGCACAACATGTACTTAGACTGTACTTGGCCCCTCTAGCACTTCACTGTCAGTCATATGCTTTTTAGTAAACGCACTGCAAAGGCAAAAAAAAAAAAAGAATCTACACTGGCAAGATCCACAAAAAAAAAAAAAAAAAAGGAAATTGTGTTACAGGTGATCAAGAGAAGAAGATGAAAAGAAAAGAAGAAAAAACACAGAGCAGTGGCAAACCTGAATTTAGCTCTTAAACAGGTCACCTCTCCTCCACTTCTTCTCCCACTCTCTCCATGCCTCCCATGTCCGTTAACCCCCTCGTCAAGAAACAAATGTTTCATCACCGGGGGACGAGCACACGGGGATGTTTAACCAGGCAAATGGAGTGCCTCCTCCTTCTCCTGGGCTGCCACCAAACCGCTGGCTGGGAGAGCGGCCAGGAAGAGAGGCAAGAAAGCCAGTTTGAATGTCAGCTGGCTGAGCTCCGGCTGCAGCAACGCCATCTCCCAACACTGAAAAAACACACACAGGCACACATACACGCACATTCAGGCACCCGCCATGCAAGTTCACGCAGCGCTATACATACAAGCAAACATGCACACATATTCACCCCGACACACTGTTCATGCTCCGAATCAGAGGGACGACGACACTAACGCACACAGTGAAACACACACTTAAACACATGCACAACCCGAGTCCCCTGGCAGCGCGTCTTTCCACAGCGCAGGCCTGTGATACTGAGGCTGAAGGAATTTGCTGTGGATTACTTCTGGACTGAGGCGGGCAGCTTTGGCAAGGAGCGGCCAGGCCACTTTGAGGATTTAACCGGCAGCAGCAGCCACTGCCTCCCAAAAGCCCCGGGAGCCGCCCCGACACCGGCAACACACACTCACACAAACGTTTAACACATAAACAATCTCATCAAGTCGTCAGGGATAAGATACTGTGAGAGCCACTGGGACTGAGGGCATCAGTGTGGGAGAATTCACAGAACCTGAATATTTAGTCCTATTTAATATCGATTAGCTGAGGAAAATGATAAAATACACTTCTTTAAAAAAAAAAAAAAAACCTGCTGGAGCTGGTTTTGTCTCCGTTAGCGGTGGCTCAAGTGAGACAGGACGAGAAAGGTACGACGAAGAGCAGAGAAAGAAGCAGAAATGACCTGTCCTTTAGAGAAGTGCTGTAATTATCCAGGGAATGTCAACATTTCCTTTTCTCTGCCACTCCCTAACAAAGCTCGACACTGGTCATCTCAGGAAGCTGATTTGTGTGTGTGTGTGTGTGTGTGTGTGCGTGTGTGAGAGAGAGAGAGAGCGAGGGAGAGAAGGAAAAAAGAGACAAAAAACATGCTTGTGTTTCTTCCTCTGTTCACCTCTTGAACTTTAGAAAGAAACCACATTATCCTACTCTTGGACTTTGTGCAGAAAAACAACTCCGCTTTTTTTTTTTTTTCTTTTTCTGACAACTTTCCCCCTCAATCCAAGAAACCCCCTCATTTTGACATGTGAAAATGTAAATGTATTAATCATCCAATCATAAGTGATGTGGCCGAAGACGAGACTGAATGGAAAAGAAGACCAAGAGGGGGAAATGCAGTGAAAGAGCAGCAGAGAGTGCATGAAGGAGTCAGGTTTCAGTAGGGGGCAATGCTAGGCTACACACAGACAGAGCTGAGACCGACTGCTCCAGCACATACTGATCATCTTTAATATCAGCCTCACCACTGGATTTACTATTCCTTTATACTGCATCAATGCTGTTTGTACCACGACCACAATAATAACATGGTCATCAGCTTTGGGAAGCAAAGGGACATCATTCAAAATGTAAAACAGATGCAGATGTAAAGCCTTAATAATATCTGGAGCTGCATCATTTTGCACGTGGATCATAAATGGCAGTTCTTTACAAGTGTTTATCTAGTTGCGCAGTACTTTAAAAATATTAATGACTTAGTTTGATCCTAAAGTCGTCCACATCCTGCACATTGCTGTCATTTAATTGCTTTCTGGGATGTCTTGAATTGTTTGCAAATGAAGAAATCTTTGCAAATATAGTTACAATAATGTAATACTAAGTGAGTTTGCCTTCCCCCCATGGCAGCTCAACATCCATACTCATCAGCAGCTTTTAATCTTGCCAGAATTAGCATATTCAAATGGTTTTCCTAATGACTTTCATCTGGCAAAAAGGTAATTTCATACACACGAGTAGCCTTCAACTTTGAGGCAGTAAAGACAAAGCTGAGTGCAGGGGGCAAAAGATACTGCAGCGAGATAACCGCCGCTGTGTGCAGGCTGGTAAATGCTTTTAATAGGGTTGTTTTTAATTGGACGTATGGATTTCAACTTTGAACTGTAAATGCAGCTGCGCTATATGTGCAGGAGTTGCTTAAGGGGAGGAGGAGCTGGGAGTGCTGGTGTAAATGGCATATCATGGGCTAATACTGGGGTGGGAAAGGGTGGATTTGAATGATCAGGCCACTGTTGGGTGGAGATGGCTGAAAGCACATACAGAGACACATGTGTGTATGCACGTACACACACACACACACACACACACACACACACACACACACACACACACACACACACACACACACACACA
>JAPTYQ010000005.1:21137801-21151438 GCA_029814465.1 Ostorhinchus cyanosoma | reverse complement strand
TGTGTGTGTGTGTGTGTGTGTGTGTGTGTGTGTGTGTGTGTGTGTGTGTGTGTGTGTGTGTGTGTGTGTGTGTTAGCCTCCCTCTGATGGCTGGCGTCGGGGCCCCCTGCTCAGCCAGAGCCACAGAAAACAAATAGCCAATTTGGTTTTATTGTGCTTCTGGAGGTCCACTCGACCCCAGAGACAGATGACAGAGCAGCACAACACAGGAACACAGGAGGAGGTAAATGAGACTCAATATATTTAACGTACATGCTGCTAAAACACCACCTAACACAAGGCCTCTCTGAGCAGGCATTAATGATATACCACAGCCCCTTTAAGTGCTGTCAAAAGAGACCTAAAAGCTGATTTAAAGCCTCTGTTTGATGAAACCATGATGAAATTCTTTTGGTAAAAGGTGATGAAAAAGCTTTCAGATTGTTATTGGACTGAAATATTTTGATTTGAATCACTTCATATCAAATGAATAAGAATAAGACAATATGTGCAGTAATACCGCATCCAATAAATTATTATTATCAAATTTGAAACTAAATATTCTTAATAAAATACATAATCTAGTTATACCAGGACATAAAAATATGCATTGTCAAGAATAGTAAGAAGAAAGAGATGATTTAATTAAAACGAGGAACAAAGAAAAAGTAAAAGTTGGTCCTAAAACAGATTAAAAACTGATTATTTCAGCTGTAATCGGTATGAGCATGTTGTAACTTATAAAGGAAATGAATACACACAGTTTCCAGGTTCCTGAGCTTTCTGTTTTATTTATGCTTCTAGAAAGTGACGTGTTAATGAGCTAGTACTAATAAATATTATTATTATATACTATAACATTTTCAAGAGTATTCTGAATAATGAATACTGTGCATTTTGATATGATGAGGATATTTTTCTGTACTTTTGCTAAAAGAGTATTTTTCATAGTCCTATCTCTACTTATTAGCTTACATTTCCCTGTGTACTAAACTGACAGCTGAATTTCACTTTTTGGTGATTCATACTTCCAGATAAGTTGACGACATGTGTTTTCTGCATTTCGTAGAACATTTTCCACGCTGCAGGCTTGGATCACTCTACCAAGAAATACTGGTTTACTGAAGAGTTTACTCAGTGTTTGGCTGTGATAACAGCAGTGTGTTTGCAGGTTAGATCTTTATCTACAAACTACACTAAACAGTTTGTCATCAGGTCAGACTATAAAGGTGCAATATTTTACTTTTCTTCGTGGCACCAAAGTATAGATTTAAGCAGAATGGAAAAAGTACCACTCAAATATGTCCTTTGATGCTTTCCAGATCAACATCTGCATGTGTAAAGCCACTGATACATCACTCTAATCTTGTTAAGTACACACTCTAACAAGGCAATAAATGCCTCAACAGCCATGGTAGAAGCAGTCCACACACACACACACATGTAACACAAACACACACTTTAAGGCCGTGCATGGCTGTCGGCAGGCCTGCTGTGCTGTCTGCCCTGACAGCCGTTAGCGTTAGCCATAAAGGTTACAATCTGAGTGACCTCTACAGTAGAGACTCACGCTGAATGCACAGAGGCCTGGTGGGCTGTAAACTCCCTCATCAGCACTGTACTGGGCTCTAAACAGCCGCCTATTGGCCCCATAAACAACTTGAGGGGTCCCTATCAAACGACGTTGGGGTGGGGTGGGACAGATGGAGTGACAAGATGGGATAGGTAGAGATGAGGAGGGAAGGGTGTGTGTAATTAAAGCAGGAGTCAGGACTCAGAGGAGACCAACAGATGGAGAGGAGTAAACCCCCTCCCATCCCAATTCCACAGAGGACTGAGGATGGCAAGCAGAGGAACGCTAAGAGCACAGTGTGTGTGTGTGTGCGGTCCTGGGTGTGTGATAAGCACATGTTCCCCTGGGTGAGTGCTTGAGTGATCTAACAGGGGCAATTAATTTGTTTTATATACGATTTAACTCCTCTGAGCTCCGACAAAGGAGGCAGTCCTCTGGGAGCTCTGAATGCTCTCTGATACAAACCAGGACCACAGGGGAGATGCACAATCAGCCCCGCGACAAGAATGCCCGTTTATGCCCGAGCTTTCATGTGTACTGACGAGGGGTGAGGAGGGGGGCGATCCACATGTAAACTCATTTTCCTCCATGAATATGTAATGGAAACTGATGAGGCTAATGACTTGTAGAGGTGACCTACTTATTTACGCAGAGGAAATGGGGATCTGAGGCTTTCATCAGTCACACATAAGAGGAATCTTAGATTATTTATGTACAATGATGCTTGTGATATCCCAAGAGGGCCTGTCGTCTCACTGACTGCGTTCTTTCGATCTAATTTATACCTCTGTGTCTCTTCACATTGTTGTTTCGTCTGTAGAGGATGCAGCAATGTGACCTTCTGATCAATCACTCAAACAGTATAAGTTTTTAGTTTGGAAAAAGTCAACTTTTATGCATATATTATCATGTAATTTATATTTTAAGGATCACTAAAAGGAAACATCATTGGTGATTAATGCGTCAGGGTAATCCATATAGAAAGGTTACTATTAGAAACGGTGTTTTTTCACACAGCTATAATAGGTGACGTTTTTGTAAATATATTCTCAGGTATCCTATTTTCTGTGTTAAATCAAGTCCTGGTATCTTCCCCAGAACCTTAAAACCATCTATCATTGTCTAAACATAACTGAGGTTGAAACAAATGCAGACACATATCTA
Organism: Ostorhinchus cyanosoma; assembly: GCA_029814465.1. Classification (NCBI taxonomy): domain Eukaryota; kingdom Metazoa; phylum Chordata; class Actinopteri; order Kurtiformes; family Apogonidae; genus Ostorhinchus; species Ostorhinchus cyanosoma. The sequence continues at coordinate 21,148,722 of JAPTYQ010000005.1, read as the reverse complement.
CAACATACATATTTTTGGTTTTAAAATTTTGTGATAACACATATTAGTGGTTTGTGGAAATTTGCTGGTATTTTATTTCATTTTTGTATCAGAAAGATAAAAGTTGAGCATAATACTTCACATAGGCAGGACAGCCATTAACGTGGGACATATTCATAAAGAAGATTCAACCACAGTTGCATAACTTGTTGTATTACGTCAGGTTTTGCTCCTGAAGGTCACATTAATGCTAGATAATCTGTATTTGCAGTCTTCATTTCCACACAGATGCTAAAGCTCCTTTAGACTGCAGACTCCTTTGGTAACAGTCATTCAGGGCATCATCAGATATGTTTGGCTTTGCACAAACCAACATTTTAGCTTCAAGGCAAATGTTTACTTCTAATGGTGAACAGAATGGGAGGTTAATAATCTATGTATTAAATGTCTGTGTTTTAGCGTTAATAGCTTCATTTATTGACCATATCCTGCAAAGGTTCCTTGGCATTTCTATCTTACAAATCTTGAATTTTTCCTCATAGAAGCCCTGCTGCTTTGGATGGTTTTCACTCTTCTGGTTGGTCGCCAATCTGTGTTCAAATCAGCGACTCAAACAGGTGTTGAAAAGCCTTCAATCTTGGTGTCAAAAACCTGCCGTTTCCCCCACATTCCCTCACAGAATAGCTTATGCTCCGTGGCCATTATTGCCTTATTGATGTTGATCCTGTGTCAAGGTTACTTATGAGAGGTCAGAGTGCAAGCTCTCTGCAGCCCATGTGGGTAAACATATGAAGAGTCACTGGTCACCCCCCCCTCCCAAAAGCACTGTTACTACCCCTCATCAAAACCCTTTTCACACCCCCTTACCCTCCCGTTTCTGGCCCTCATTTAGTCTCATTAACTCACCCGTCCTCCTCTCCACCCCCTCCTCTCCACTAGCCTCTCCTTTTTGCAGCAGAGACATGATGCTATCTGCTTATCAGTCCATATTGGTCTCCTGAGGGAGAGCGGGACGCTGGGAACCAGGACCTCCAAACAGTTCTCTAGAGAAAGAGAAGAGAGTGGGACAACAGGTTAGATGATGGAGGGAATGACCCTTTAAAAACATCTGGGTGTATGGACGTGGTCATCACAGATAGCAACCAACCCATTGTGCTCCAGCCTCATTTAATTAAAGCAAAAAACAACCTGGAGCTGACGATAAGGATAATATGGGTGTCATCAGTTGCTCGTATAGGGAGGAGAAAATGTGATGGGGACAAAAAGACCAAAAGGGAAAGAGCGTGGGAAATATCTGACGAACAGGAGAGAATGGAACAGTAGTTTCATCCTCTTTACGCTATTGTCCCAGGATGTGGATGCAGAGCGATCAGCAGGTCCACAAAGGCACTAAAGCCAGACAAGTAGTTCTCCAGACACTGCTGTTGATTCTTTTTATATATATATTTATATATCTCCATGGTTGCATAGCATAGTATGTCTCTGCAAACCTCAGAAAAGTGTCATTACTAAACCAAAAATACATTTCATATTAACATTTCTAGACACATGCATATCAATATTACATTGCTCATAGCACTATATAAACAATACACTTCCATCATGTTTCAGGATACAAACTCCATCTCCTATCCACCCCTAAACAGTTTGGGTTGTGTATCAATAAATAAAGTGACTCATAGTTTTTGTGCAGACAAATTAATATTGTATGTTCAGGTGGTTGGTGGAAACATGGAGTAGAAGTATTTTACTCTGACAAATGCATTGTTAACAGTGTAGATAGAACGTACACAATATTAACATGCAAAAAAAAAAAGACAGGGAATGGCAAACTTACAGGCTGTATGCTCAGCTGGCACACTGGGAAATGCAGATTGTGAAAGTCAGATCATGAATAAGAAGGCAAAAAAATAATCTAAATGAGAATATGCAGCGTGTTAAGTAGCATTATCATTATTAGTTTGTATGATAGTCAGTGGAGGAACATGTATTCAGATCCATAACTACAAGCATTCATTCAACACTGACAATAAAAGAAGTGTATCCTCCAATCCAACACTGACTGGAAATGAGTACTATCAGTCAAATGTGCGTATGGTCGTCTTAACTGTAATTAAGGCCATCTGACAAATAGCAACAAGTTTAATTAAAACTGCAAAACAGAAATACTTGTAAAGTACATGCATCTCCAGTTTGTTCTTAAATACACAAGTTGAGTAAAGTGTTTAGTTTCATTGCAGCATTAGTAATGCACTGTGTATCCTGATTACAACATAGTGATAAACAATGTCGAGTCAAGTCTTCACGTGTCCAAACTTTTGAGGTAGTTTTTTTTTTTTTTTTATTAAGACTTTATTTTTCAGTTTTCATATAAGCATCTACATTACCACAGGACATATGAACCAGTCCAACACAGAACAACACACACATAAACATCAAACCCCACCCACCCAAAGACTCAGAGAAGGGAAGATAAATGAATGAATAAATAAATAAATAAAAGGAAAGAAAACAAAACAAAAGAAAGGGGGCACACAGTTAGACTGACTTATTGTGAAAGAAGAAAGAAATGTAAATAAAGATACAGTCTGATGCCTAATGGTTGCATTAATAGTCTGTTTTTGTAAACAATTATACAATACTAAAGATCACTGCAAGACATAACTTTTAACTAGATCTGTGAAATTGTAATAAACACATATTTATCATATATATTAATTTTAAAGTAAAGTCATCCATTTGTGTAAAGACCAGAAAATGTGATAATCTGATGAAAAGACGTGTAAATAAAGGAGAAAGAAGACAAGAAATACAGCAAAACACTTTCTGATTGTTAAAAAATAAGATGTAAAACTCAGTAATGAATGAGACTTCAAATTTGACTTTAATTCATTCAGAAGATAAACGAAAGACAGAAGGAAAATTTCTTTTAACAGAAAAACGACCACATCATGAACGAAAAAGAGCAGAAAAAAAGAACAATCTTTGACTTTCTGCCCTTATTTAACAAAGTACTTGTAAAAGTTACATAAGTGATTTTCATTTGCCACATCAGCAGAGAATATGTCAGTTCAGGAAAACCTGCGAGGTGCAGATAGGACTTTGAGGAAATGTTTATCAAGCCTTGGCCCTTTTCAGTCGTGTCGTTATGAGGCAAATAGTTTGGCTGATCAGACCTCAGACACCAGGGTAAATAACACCTTAGGGAATGCAGGGAAATCAAGCAAGCATACTTCAGTCTGAATCACTTCTGCATAATTATAAACAGAGAAAGGATGAAAGCATCTGTCAGAGAAGACCCCCCACCCATAATCAAGCCAACACTAAAAGATGGAGGCAGTTAAGTGGTTTGACCTGCAGTGACCGCAGCGCTGGTGGATGCATAAGAATCCAGGCATTTTTGGCATAGTGACTAAAAGACATTTAGGTCGGAGAAAAGAAAAGGAGACAGGGAGTGTGGTAGAGACACAGATTAGCTTTCCTTTCATGCTCTGATTTATAGCCGTGTGTCAGGTTAGTTGAAGGAATTTAATATAAAGTGATCTATGTATCTTGGCAACAACTTGGTGTGACGAAAGGCTTGATATGAGTAGGTAGATTTCCATTCCTGCATCACTCCACCCACAATACCACACACTGCACTGCAGAAAGACAGCTACAACACTGACAGCCTTTCTCTTTTTACATGATCACTTCTTTTTTTTTGATTTGTAATTTTGCACTAAAATACACAAATAACATAAACTATTTCAAAGGATTTTAAAATTTCAAATACGTGGAGAGCCGCAGTGAAACTATGCCATCCCCCAAGTAACGTAAATCAAGAAAAAAATGAGTCATCTTTTGCAGAACACAGGAAGCTTTTTGGTAATTTGAGCAGAAATACAAGAAGAATGGAGCAACATCAAATACAGATGTATTTCCTTTAGCTTCAGTGTGTGTGTGGAGCGACCCACATACACTAGGATGTACTCAGACTGAAGTGTGCATTCCACTACATTTACACTCAGATATTATTCTGACGACGTAACCTGTTTATTCAAAGATGGTTAATAAACTCACACACATCCAAGATTAGGTACTGATCAGTATCAATGTTGCACTGATCTTGTTTTTGTGAACAGAAACACTGTGAAATAAAGGTATCGCAATTATATTTGAATAACTATTGCATTTTTACTTTGGCACAAATGACATTTTTACATTTTTTGTTCTTTCATTTCATAGTAACACACACAGTTGTGATTGTAATGCTGAAAGTGAAACTACTGACGTCATTTCCAGCTTTATTAGTAAAATATGTAAATTAATGGAAAACTAAAAGGAGACTAAAGAAGTGAGGACAGATAGACTTACAATAAAAAGAAACGAATAATGAAGTCATCTAAAGTAAACAGTTGTGTCAGTTCTGTAAAATAATAGTGACCAGTGTTTAGACAGGTGATCTGTACAAGTGACATGAATAAATGCATAACAATAGTCAATGAGGGAATGTGTCTTTTTGGATATTTTCTAATATATAAGTGATATTGACTTGACTTCAGATACATGGACAGGTGCATCATGGGACAATCTGTTGACATCATAATATTTAAGTCGTCAATGGAAGGAGGTCAGTATGGACAAACAGTACAGAAGCAAAAATATGAGCCTCTGGTACTTTCAGTCCAATATGGCGGAGGTGTTGCACCGCTGACACGAAGAGCTGTTGCCACAAAAAAAAAAATAAAAATCACTTTCACTTCTTTTCAGTGTGTGTTTTTATAGTAGCGAAGAGCACAAGCACAGCGGTTAAAGGAAAAAGACCAAACTAGTCCTTTTCCAGAGCCCCTCCCAGGCCTTAATGGTGCTCTGTTACCGTGCATATGTCCTTAATGGAGTTTCTCCCTTTAGCTCCAACCATAATCTTTTACTCAACCCTGATACATACGCCACAAGAACAGAGAAATTAGTTTATTTTCTTAAGGTGGTAAAAACAAGAACCAAGTTGGCTCTGGACAAAGCATTTCATACTTCATGAGAAACTCCAGAGCAGAACTCATGGGAGATCCTCTGCACTTCCACATTAATCATGCTCACTTTAAAGTTCTGACCAGTGTGGTGCGGTGTCCAAGAACACCGCACAACCAGAAAGTTCTGTCCTGATGGTGTGTCGAAAACAAGCGCAAGAATTCCCAAACTGGGGCTGTGAGAACCAAATGACCTCAGTTTGTTCTTACAGCCTCAGGAGTGACAAGAAACTTCAAGGTTTGACCCTCATCAAGTTGTTTTTGTGCCTGACATTGACCGAGCTTTAACTGTGGTTGGGTCACAGTCGAATCACAACATTTATTTTGTACATATTAAGGTTATTTATCCTGCTTTCTACTGCGGTACCAATCCATCATCTTGTAGGCAGGCATTAACTCGAGAACGCCGAATGTATCATATTTGATACATGAGTTTTGAAGCCCTCTACATGATCAGTGTGATTTTTTTTTTTAAAAACCTGATGTATACAATTAGATACATGCAATACACAGATAATCCACCAGGGGGGATTCATTCACCAGAGGCCTTTCCATACACACTACAAGACTGTCATTAAAGAGGAAGAGGCAGAACTTTGACAATTTTGAAAAGTAGTTACACATTAATTAGACATGTTTGTGTTATATTATGTGTTTGTTTGTTCCAAAATAATACTATCTGAGCATTGAGACCCGATGTATCAAATATGATGCAAAATTGAAAGTCATACATGGAAATTGATATTTGAAAAAACTTTTTTTTTTCCGGTTGTTCAAAAGGACCAATACAGCCTCCAGTTTCAAAGAAGTGGAATTTCCAGTCAGTGATTGAATGGTTCAGGCTTTACAGGGTTAAACATGTAAATGCATAAACACTCATACGTCGTTCTCAGAGTCACAGGAAATCAACCTCTTCTGTTGTTGACTTTTTGGGGAATATCCTTGTGAAAGTGATTTAAAGATCAAAATACTGGCTTCTAAAGAATGTGTAACTTGTTAAACCTGAACATCAACTCTATTCTCTGATGGTTACATGTAGGAAAACAAACTGTCCACCATCTTTGCCTCTTATCCAACACAAAGCTCAGTTTGTTTGTTTTTGCTCAGAGGTGCAAACTGCGACCTGTGTCAGTTTATCTCCAGCTGACAGCTCTTCATGACATCACACAACCTGTACAACTGCAAGAGGGTGAATGCAACAATAGACCCCTCTCACTCCACTGTTGACCAAAAGATAGAAATGATGCTAACGTTAGCTCTGCTATCACACCGCAAAGCCCTTGAGCGTATGAAGTGGCCACAATACTGCCGCCCCTCCCACACATACACACACTCATACAAACAAACACACAGAGATTAAATCTGGGCTGGCTACTGCTGGCCTCTCACTTTGATGAGCCAAGGAGCCAAGAGTCTGGGTGCTGGATTAAGATGGCTGAACTAGATTCACATACACACTCTCTCACACTCACTCCCTAGAGGGGTTAACCGTGATCCCCATTCATTTACATTGAGTAGTCTTTTTTTTTTTTTTAAGCAAACACAAAGACACACTCTACAATGGTTAAAAAAAATCCACCTTTGAGATTAGCCAGCATAAACAAATACTTCGTCATCTGAGAGGTGAGCTTTCTCTCTTCTCTCCATCACACACAAGAACCAAGGCCTTCTTTAGTCCGGGCCTGTTAATAAATTATATCTGGGGTCTAAAGGAAAGATCCATATTATTAGAGCCAGTGGAGGGTAGTATGTCTGCGCTGTGTTGTGTTACACTGTGGAAAGCTCGCTTGATTCTCACCGTGAGGTATTGTTTATGGAAGCTGACACCACAGATTAATAGTGATGAGGAGTGGATTGATGTAGACTGATTCATGGTGACGAATTAATGATGTTGTTTGGTTTAGGCATCACCTTTTTTCTTTTTCATTTGTCAACTCGCAGACTTTCTACTAATAGATGGTGTTTCATCCGGTGCCTTTTGCTCATAAAAACATCTGAGTTATAACACATCCTGAAAGGGTTGCACCTGCAGGATTTTCAATAATGTGTATTTGGCTGAAATGATGTCAACATTTGCCATGAAATATAGCAAGGGTGCTTCATTTTTAAGGTACTAAATGTAAAGTATTTTCTCAGATCTTTGCGTCTTGGGCTGACGTTCACTTCAAGAGCAAGACGAGGCAGAGCGAACACATGTAAAAACACACACGCATGCATACATGTCTGCAGAGGGGAAGGCCTGAGGTGTGTCTGACAGAAAGTGAGCAACAGTGTAGAGCATTAAGGCCTGTAGGATTACCAAAGAGTATGAGTGAAAGGCAACAAGAGTGCTTAAGTATCCACCTGATCCCCGGTTCACAAACACACACTCAGAAACTCACACCAATCACTTAAACATCCACACCTGTAATTAGCCATTCTGCCATCAGGAGGTGACCAAGTGTGTGTATGTGTGCATTTGTCTATTCTGCTATGGACTCTACTGACTACTAAAACAACATGAGTCGCTTTTCCATTGACCCTCAAATATCGCAAATATAACTAACGCATATAAATTCACCTAATGGAAAAATGATAATTTTGACAAAACTCGGTTTTTGCGCTGGCAAGAGGTGGTTTTTCAGTCATTGTGAAATTAGTATATTACGCAAAACTGCAACGGAAAGAGCTTTTTTTGTAACTACAGTCAGGTGACTCAAAAAACAGATGTTGACGGACGTTACAACAAGAGAAGAAGAAGAGTTTTAAAAGAAACATGGTATGTGAACACACCAGGAAACCACATTGTTTTTAATTTAATACACGATAGAGGGGAAATATATAATAATGAATATATCGGCAAAACAACATGAGATTTATGTGCGTCGCCATGTTTATGGAATGACTTCTCGTGTCATTTCATGATAATAAATAAACAAATAATCGCATTTGGGATTTAATGGAAAAACAGACATTACACACTTCAGTTTTTTCAACATTGAATAAATATTGGTAAAGTTTTGCGTATATATTCAATGGAAAAGCGAGTATTGTGTAATATGTGTACTATATTTTATTATTTATTTATTTATATAAACAAAGGAGACATGTATAATTCATCCTCCTGACTTCTGCCCTCCATCTTTTCATTTACAAGGGAGTTTTGTTTTCTGTTGAAGCTGATCTAGCACCCATATTATGATGAGAGAAGAGTGGGTGAAGAGAAAGATGAGACATAAGAGAGACTGCCAAGCTCTTCGCACCTCCTCCTTGCCCCGAGCGCAGATTTACGTCTGTTATTGTGCAAGCATTTCACATGTTTATTGTCCTGCTCAGAAACCATTCACTCTGTTCTGAAGCATTAGTCAACAGATTTCTTCATTAACGCTGCAGTTTACCACCAACAAAGACGAGGGGAAAAGACAAGCAGAGGTTGTCAGTGAGCAGCTGTAGGAGTCCTGCTTTTGCACACATACAGGGAAGTACTGCAACAGTTCTAGTTTAGACGTGACATGTCATAATTTACATGGGCTCCTGCTATATTTATGGCTTTCAGTATTAGGTGTAGACATGTTCTGACTTCTGACTGTTTGCTGTTAATATCAATAAAGCCAGGGCAGTCCCCATACTGTACATAGCTGTGGTTATATACACAAGGATTCACTGAATTAGCATAAGACATTTGTAATTAGAAGTGAATTCACATACACATACACATGAGTTCACATTTGATTTTTTTTTTTTTTTTTTTGTGCATTTTATACGCAAGAGACTGTTTTGCTTCTTCTTGTTTTTACTTTTCTTAACATATTCCGTCTCCAAGAAACACATGGAGCAAAACTATGCCACATGTCTTTGTAAATGAGTAACACTTTGACAAAGTGAGAGACGGATAGACACTAAGAGCGTTCTCACCTGAGGCACAAAAGTGCAACTGAGAAACTTTCATTCATGAGTAGTTGGTTCAGTTAAGTGTTGCTGAAGGGTTAGCTGAACCAGCATCAACAGTTATTGGAGCAAAGGCCATTTTAATGTAACCATGACACTTTGTACCAGTTGTGCCATTGATGTGCACAGTATGAAGTCCTCATAAACAGGTGAACCATAGACCAATGGAAGTATGCTTCTATGAATGAATATTAACGTATAATCTCCACATTCTGCCAGAGCTGCAGGTTTGGAACCATCCACTACGATTTGGGAATAAAGGAAAAAAACTGTCTGGGTTGTTTAGTTAGTTCTGCTTTTATTTCACATTTCGTCTTGTATTGGGCTGAATGTAGAACACAGCGTCAAAGACTTTTCAAAAAAGCATCAACAGATCGAACAGATGCATATGAGAATATATGCTGTAATAACAGAATGACTAAACCGTGCAAAAAATGTGTGTGATTGTCAAAACTTTCCATTTTCATACATGTAGTTGCAACTTGGAGGTTGTTGTTCTTGACTTTCAAAGCTGTAACACTCACAGAAGCAGAAGCAAAGCCCTTCTATGACTGTAACTGAAACAGCCACTCAGTAAAGGCAGGATTATTCCAACAAAGCACATCCGGTCTGTCAGTCGTATTAACGGATAGAGAAAACTATTACATTTATGAAACTGTTAAGTGTAAAACTTATTAACCCAGGTTTTATGGGTGACAACAGAGAGGAAATAGAAGGCAGAGTGTTTAGGACACTTGGATGGTTTTACTTCTATTTGACTCTGTGTGACCTTTTACTGTCCTTAGTAGGTGGAGCTGACACCATCGGTTTGAGACAATAATACTAGAGAAAGAAATGACAGACAGATCAAAGTCATTTGAAGGGGAAAAAAGGCTCTAGAAAATCAGGGTAGACAGATAGATTACTGCCTGTAATTCAGCAATAATTTGTCAGAGGAAGCAATTCTCTCTGGAGCGTTGCCAAGTCTGAGTATTTTACAATCAGATGAGGACTATCATTACATCTTTATTAATTATAATAAAACCTGGCAAGTGCAATAGGATGAGTCAGACCTCCCACCCCTAGTCAGACACTCCGTCTGTCATTCTGTTTGTAAAAGTCTGTCAAACCAGTAATATAACAGCTAGAACACATTACTTCATCCCAAAAGCTTAGTGCTGTTTTGTGTGTGTGTGTGTGTGTGTGTGTGTGTGTGTGTGTATGTGTGTGTGTGTGTGTGTATGTGTGTGTGTGTACCTTTATACAAAAGAAGTATTGTAATGTTTGCATACACGAAGCAACATGTTTTTAATACTCACGCCGTTTGGAGACCCTAAGTTTCTGCTTTAACTTGTGTTTAAAGGTAGAGTAAGCAATTCTTCAGAAAAGCTGGTGACACTTGAACCCAAAACCAAACGGCCTGTGAAATAGTGTTGTGTGGATGGATCTGAGGTTCTTTGGTTTTTTCTCATTTACTCTGGAAGACCTGTGCACAAACACAAGACACTATGAAAAGTTCTTTACTGAGGATGAAAAAGTTGCTCTGGATGAGGATTTTTTACTCAGACTAAGGTAATAGAGGTAATTGAGGTTTACTTCATCTTAGACAGTCACACCAATAGCACCGTCATTTCCTCTAGTCCAAGTTAAAGCCGACAATTTGCATCTGACCACCCACTGAAAACCTAAATGAAACCTGTGAATTCACCTTTTCCAAAAACTGCAACCTGAGAGCACATGAAACATTTGCCTCATGTTAGCTTTAATATTGCAAAATAACACTACACCAGTGTTTTTCAACCTTGGGGTCAGGACCCCACATGGGGTCGCCTGGAATTCAAATGGGGTCACCTGAATTTTTTAGCAATTGATTAAAAAAAAATAATAATAATAAAATGTATTTATAAAAAATATATGGTGAGTTTACAGAGACAATTCCAATCCATAACAGACAAACTGTGAGTGTGAAACTGAAGCACTGTGGTTCTGTTTATCTGTCAAATGTTCACTGTGGTCAGTTTCAGATG
>JAPTYQ010000005.1:21121535-21132772 GCA_029814465.1 Ostorhinchus cyanosoma | reverse complement strand
ACACACACACACACACACACACACACACACACACACACACACACACACACACACACACACACACACACGCACACACTAAACACAAACACAAAAAAGCAAGGTGAGGAAGATGGCTCTGCTTAAAATATCAGAGCAGTCGTAGTAGTGGAGATCTGCAATAACATCGATGTGTGTGAATCCTAGTGTAGTTTATGTGTTTATCAAGCTGAGCAGATCTTCTTTTCAGTGCCCACTCACTAACACCAGTTATAAAACCAACATCTCGTTCTTATTGCTATCTGTGCTACTTTACACAGCTGTCACTGAGCAAAAATCATGAATCTCAGTCCTCCAAAGCGAGAGCAGCCTCCAGACATGTAGGCCTAATCACAAATCTAACGTTTCCCTTGTTTGCAGATGAAATCTCTCCCATATTTATCAAACACGTCCCATCTCCTCTTCCCTGTTCCCCCCCTCAGGCTACCGGGCGTATCAGAAATGACTGGCACATCGGCACATTTATCACACCTATCACCATCACCATCACTCTGCCACACATCTACCCAACCCAACACACACGACGACAGACACACACCTCAGTTACATTACCACTTATGACACATTACATAGCTGATAAGATCCCTCGTGCTGATAGCGTCACCTTGCCCCAGAAAAGGTCGACAAAATGTGTTGGGGAAAACTAAGCAGAGCACGCACTGGGAGTTTTTAAAACATGCCAACATGTCACACTAGACTGTTAAGAGGAGAAGAGCTCTAATGGTTTTTTTAAAAGGCCAATAATAAAACTGCCAGAACAAGTGTTTGGTTTTTCATCTTTGTTTTCTTTCTAACTAAGCAATTAGATAAAGTTTGGTTTTGGGGAAGCCAAATACCTGGTTAGGTTTAGTACATGTGGACTGTAAACCCTGTGTATTCAGAGGAAGAAAAAACTATACAGTAGGTTTTTAGCTCTTCTTATTGCTATATCCAATCCACTTTATTTATATAGAACATTTAAACAAGAGCGTTTCCAAAGTCCTGCACAATAAATACATTCAAACAAACAAACAAACAAACAAACAAACAAACATAAAACTACAACAATGCTAAAAAAAATAAATAATAAAAATTGTTAAAAGTAGTAAAATAAATACAAATAAATAAAAGGACTAAACAACACAGAGGACCACACAACTCAAGCAGAGTTAAAAGCCAGAGAGTAAAAATGGGTCTTAAGACGATCTCTCACTCTGATTACTATAAATGTCCCAAGATGCATTCTACTCAGAGTAACATTATAATGCATCAGCAGCATTGCCTTTTAGTGTACGCCCAGAATATTACTTGTGTTCTACTGTAAGTTTATTTGTGTAGAATGGACTAATATTTTCAGTTGTTTCTTTGGCATCTATGTGGAACTGAAGAGGTTCCACAGAAACAAACACAAACCCAGAGCTACCTCAGGGTTCAAATCAAAACAAACCGCAGACTCATATGCAACAGCAACATCAACACTGAGGTTACATTCAGAGGCTTGACACATTTAAGAGTTTACTGGTTAATGTGTAATATCTGAGACTTTCGGGACTTGACAGATTTCGATGATAAACACATCATGTTTTTTTTCTTATATAAACAAACTCTTTATGTAATTGAAACAGTTAAAACTCTTGCACATAAAATACATGCACTCATTACTGCAGTTCCACTCCACTGTTGTAAATATGTAATCTGTATAGTTTTATTACTTTTATTATTGTTTTATATTATTTTTTTGCACTATCCTTATGCATGCACACATTTTCTTACACTTTATTCTGTTGACCTTGACCAGTGAATTAACCCGTTATGGGATAAATAAAGTCAAAAAGAATCAAATTGAGTATACTAAGGCTTTAGCAACATGATGAGACTAGCTGCACTTATTCTAAAAGGCTGTTTTTAACTATAATCTCTGAATTGATTCTGATACTTTTCATACAGAGTTGAAAACTTTCTTTATGCATACAAGATACATGTCAAATCTGATGAAAAATAATAAATGTGAAGAAAAACCCCTACAGACCAATGCATGCAAAGTAATGCAATTCTTGTGAGCACCAGTTTTAGATGCATTCAGTATTGTTTCATGACTGATGAGGTTTTTCTCATGACATGTTATATTTCACACTGAGTTCACTTTGAAAGGCTTAATACTGTGGAAATAATTGTTTATATAAGTTACATTTTAAAATGTCGGTCATTTCATTTCATTTCATTTGTTTGTCTCAAACTGAAATGATTACAAATAAATAAATAAATAAATAAATGAATAATTAAATCAAGAAGTCAGTTGCATATACACCCGGCAATGGTCATTAATCACAGAAAAAGCAACGATTACAATAAATTTAACATAATTGTACATATGAAGGAACTCATGAACACAGTTTGAGAAGGAATAGACAGAAGCATATGCTGATCGAGTCCTGCCTCTTTCTTACTTTCAGTGTCAGATTCATAATCAAATATGTTTCCTTCATCAGTTATTTATCACATTAAATTAGAGAACAAGGAATAACTGGTTAGAGCACCTTTATTTTGGTTATATCACCATTACACAACCATTCTGCCAGAAATAAACATGAACAAATAGACTTAACTATACAGGGTCTAATATGTTAAACCCCAGTTTTAAAGTGAAGTGAATGGTTTCCATGAAGCACATTGACTTTAGTACCAGCTGCACTGCCCTGCATCGAGGCTCCACTGAATAAAGTAGTAGTCTTCCATCCAGCTGCGCTCCTGTCAGCAGCTCAAGGCCAGCGCACTGTAAAGCAGCAGTTTCAGCTAATTGGAATATCTCTGTCTCACTTCTCCAATCATAGCTGACATGTTACCATGAGAGGTGATGAGATGAAGAGGCCCCTGGGGGAGAGCTGCTCAAACTCTTTACCTTCCCAGCAGCAGAGGAGATGATTAGGACGCAGAAAAAAGAGCAACTGTGACACTCTTGAAGAAAGTAGCTCTGTCTGTGTGTGCGTTTGAAGGTAACAACCAAGACAAAAGTTCAACTGTTCCAGGACGAGCCTCAGTCTCGGCCTCGCCGTTTTTCATGTCAAATCTTGCCTCATCTGTTACACCACTTCAGGAATGCGAGGAGTGTGTGAGTGTCAGATTTTGACATTTTCTAAGTAAACTCAATAGTTTATATATTGAAGAATTGGATAGAGTTAATTAAAATATCTTAGAGTTCACATTATAGTATGTCATGACAGAGCACTATAGAGTAAAAAGTAATGGTATGTGAAAATACTAGATCCACAGACCCAGTAAATCACCACATGCCAAAAACATGTCCTCATGCACTTCATTTCACCTCGCTTTATGAATTATTGCAAGTGTAACTCACCTTTCACGCACATGTGTGTAGTGGCCTAGTATGTGTCTATATCAGTGTACATTTGTGTTGAGACATGTGTGTCTATGTGTGACTCCAAGGTTTAGAATATAAATGGAAATCAAGAATTTTAATGTAAGTAGCCTGCGGTGAAGAGTGAAATAAACCAATGACTTCTGTCTGTTAATGAACAGTTGCATTTGAACATTCCTTCATGCAGCGGTGAGTCCCTTCTTACTCGAACACACACATCAACACACACACCTGCCCTCATCTTTCCCAGGTGTTCCTGTCTTTCTGCTGAACCACAAAAAGGTCAAAGCAGGGCACGAATGCTTTCCTTTTTCTTGTTCAAATCAGTGTAGTGGCCTTTAGATTTAATCAAGTTTGCTCAGGTTTAAAATGGACAAGCTAGTCAATAGCTTGGATATGAGTAACCTGAATCAGGAACACACACCTGTGCTACAGGCCCCTCCCCTGCAGACCTGTCACCTCAGCAGCAGCAGAAGGCTGGTAATGGTATGGGTCGTGTTGGTGATCGAGTTTTAACTACCGGCTGATGGTCAGGGCTGTGTGAACCCCACTGTGACCCAAGCGACCTCTCCACGGCAGTTCACAGCTCTGCAGAGCCGGGTCCAGCTTTACCATGAATGGAGCTTTAAATGAAGCCCATTATCCAGTTGCACAACCTCCCAAACTGAAGTCCCACAGGGGCTCCCCTTAGGGGCCAGTGGGGGCGTCCATTATGGGTCTTCAGCCAGGAGTTAAAGGGGAAGGGGGGCATCTATTACAGCTCTGGGGGATGTAATGTCCAGATGGCCAGGTGCTACAGAGGAACCTGTCCCACCCTGCAACAATCCCAGCTTTCATCCGAGGCCTACCTCAACCCTCCACTGGCCTGGACCTGGTGGTCACACTGAGCTGGTCAAGCAGAAAGAAGAAGAGGAAGAGGAGTGGCAGACCAGAAGATGTTCAAATTAAACCGATACCTCCTGATCAACCCAGTCACCACAAAAATGTTACCACTGAGATGGATCAGCTTTGTGAACCAAATCTGCATTTCACAAACATTTCCATGTAAGTGTCAATCATTCGAAAGTTTTTACCAAGTTTTTTAACATATCTGTCGTATATTGTGTAGATTTAGGTGGTGAGGACCCTGTGGTTTAGTTTATACAGAACTGACACCGTATTGAGTTTATTATATACCAACCTCAACCACCTCCAGACAAAAAGATCGCACAGCAGGTGAAATGCTCAAATATGGATATTCAACATAAAGATGCAGATGGGTCATGTTTCGATTCATAAACATTGTGATTAAACACATCGGTTTTGCAGGAGAGTTTACTTATCCTGATGCAAAGTCACTTGTTCAGGTCAGTACTGCTTGAAAAATAATCAACATTACAATATGTTCATCCAAGTTGTATAAAACATATCTAAAAGGTCAATAACACTCTCAGAGATGTTTCCCAACCCTCAAACTGTCAACAAGTCTACGGTAAGTGAACTAAGACTGACAGATAGTTAGAGAAACATGACTGACTACATCATCTCTTCAGTCAATCGTCTCCTCTTTGAGACTGGAATTACCCGAATCACTGATAGAGAAAAATCTATTTTCAATTCCCTGTTGCTCAAGAGCTTGGCAAATATAAAACACGCAACACTATCTTTCCATCCCTTCACCCCTCACGTTTGCCCACATACATATACATTCACAAACTCCCACACTTTCCACCCACACACATTCAAAATCCCACCCCAATACACACAGGCCCATTGTCAAGCCACAAAACAGCAACAACAAACCACTCAAAAAACACCCAGGGGACTCGCAATTCACCGCTCAATCAATCTAACTGGTGTGTGAGCAGACACACACACACACACACACATACACACACATTCTTCTCTCACATTCATTTAAGTCGCATTTAAATACAACAAATATGTTTTATGACAAATGAAGGAAAAGCACGCAGACACAGAGCACTACACTGCAATACCCTCGAGGGACAGGCCAGAAAGTGCAGATATAGGATTACTAGAATTGACGCTTCAGTCTTTCCATTGTGAATGTGAAAATCCAATGAGGGGCCTCTAAGTGGATGCACTCACACAGAGAACCTGTTCTAGGGCCGCTAATTAAATCTAAACAGGCGCTGACATTGATTTGAGAGCCCATTACCATCCCCTTATGGTCATAGAAGCCTCATATGTTTTACAAGTGGTGTGTTCAGGGGAAGCCAGAGCACTGTGGGGTTAACAATTAAAAAAAACTCACTGCAACAGGTGGAAAGTACTCATAGAAGGACAGAGAAAGTGCAAAATCAACAGGAAACCATAAACTCCTTCCCCTGTACATTAAATACTTTGAAAGTAGTCCTCTAGACCTGTCATAGTGTCAACAATCCATCAACTTTTACCTCCACTCGCACTTTAAGAGCGAAGAGTGATTTGGTCAACATACCCAACGGCCTTATTGGGCCTTGATTGAGTAATGTTTCCACGAAAATTCACACTTAGTAATAGTTCACCTGAGGAGGAGGGGGTGACATGACTGTGGTGCTGTGGTGTTGCAACTTTTAAGAGAATTTTCATGCCTTCACTTGGGTTGCTCTACTCCTAGTCAGTATATGAGTTGTAACATATGGGTTTCCCCAGGTTACTTTTCTTTCCAAGGAAATCAGAATGCATCATATAAACTGTGCTCAGTCCACTTCTGGGTCAGATGTGCCTGGGAAAAACATCCCAGTGCACTTTAACATGCAGCAGTGGTTGGCTTTTACTACACAAGCTGCTACAGTTCAGATGCTCTGCCATCACTGGAGGTGGTTTGAACTCCACCTGGGTACCTATGGGTACCTGGATCGAGGTCACATCTTATTCCCGTCACAACCCTGAGTTGGTTCAGGACCAGACCGAAATCACACCTTCTAAACGGTCTCCCATGTGTGATTATTTTGTTCACACATGAGTAAACACACCAAACTACTCTGTAAAAAAGAAAATGTTGAGATTATTTTAAATTTTACACCAACCTTCTGCGGTAAAGGTTTTAAGGTTTCACAGCGAGGTTGCAGTTCATGATAGAAGTTAAATTATTCTGTCGTCCCAATGATACTTAATATGTTCTGCTAAAACTTAGACTAGGATAGAGCTGGATTCAAACCACCAACCTTTCCGTTATGGGATTACCTGCTCTACCTCCTAAGCCATGTGTGTGTGGCTGTACTGCACATGTGCGGTGGCTGTCCAGTTCTGTTGTCCTCTGCCAATGACCATTCACAAATTCAGTCTATTAATGAATCTATGTTGAGGCAACAAACCAAATATTATGTTGATCTGATGTAAAAAGAAATGTTTTTCATGGTGGGAACAGTTTTTCTGTTACAACTATGAAGATCTCTCTCTCAACTGAACAAATACCAATTTTCTTTTTTTTTTACAGTGTAATGAGTAACAAGCACAACAGATTCCAACATACATATACCTGTACCTGCACCATCCCTGTGATTTAACACTGAGTCAAAAGGTGGGTCAAATAGAAGCATATTTCAGGACTATAGCCCTGTCAAAACAGTGAAGCGGTGCATCCCCCTCTGGACAAAACGCACTTAAAATGAGAGGAAACCTGACTAGATTTCTGAAATACATGGAGTTTTAGGAAGTTTGAAATCATTTCAGCCACAAAGCCTCTAATGGTGTCTATGAAACTGTCAATAATGTCTTTCTTTCTGAATAATCACTGTGTTTAATCGAGAGTGGGAGGCAAGGAGGAAATGTTGGGAGTGGGCGGCGCAGTTGGAAACTACAGGAAAGGTAGCTCTGCAGAGTTTCAGGTGCCACTCCTGTAATTACCATAAAACTTGACAGCTTTCAGTTAAAGTGTGACCGAGCAACAGTGAATGCACAAACTAGAAACAAGGATGGAGGGTTGAGGAAGGGAAGACAGAAGAAAAAAGTACTAAAAGCAGACTGCCTGCTGGGGTTTCACAGAGATAAAACTCCAGGTAGAGTATCTGTATGACATGTGTTAATAACTCATAAATATCCAAGCCTTCTCTCCTTCTCACCCTTCACCGGGGATACTGCTGCAAGGCATCGACGTCCGGGTGAAGGAAAGTTCACATGGGCTTGTTTTCCCTGCCTGACAAACTTCATGCAAAGAACACACACGTGGCACAGGAAATGTTACCTCATCTATACATCAAGTCAAGATGTTGCGTGAGAAAACATTAAATATGCAGAGAGGTAACATCAAATTTTTAACTCTGTTTAACAGCTGAGTCTACTGTGTATGTAGAGTTAAACAAATCATTTTACACTGTTATGCATATTTCAGTACAAAATTAATGTGTTTTATTTTATTGCAAAGTATAAAAATAACTTTTTGCAGTTTTTTTTTGTTTTGTTTTTTTACAGCTTTGTGCTTTTTGGACTATGTGACCACTACTGTTGTGTATTCATGGGTTTATGTTTCAATTCAATTTAAGATTTGTGAGTTTATTTGGAATAAAAATAAATGATGCTTGCCATTCGTTCCACGACCGGCTTTACATGGATGAATGTTTGCTGGCATCACGACCAGGAATGAACCCTTTATAGGGCCCTCATAAAAATCCTCTGAAATCCAACATTTTAATCTTTGTGTGTTATTGGAGGACAGTACAAGACCATTACTTTTGTGAAATTTTCTTACATTTAATGCAGAAAATCAAGGTCAATGAAGTTACCATATTTGGTTCTTTACCTGTAAGTGGCAAAAGAAAAAACTAATTAAAAAAATACAAGAAAAACACATGTAAGATCAAAGGAACATGACTTTTAAAACATTAGACTAACATGCGTGTTGCTCCAGACTCATGGCCACACCCACATTAACCCTTTGAACATCAGTCCTTACATTAGTACCATTACTTCCTGGTACCAAACAAAGCAGGTCCACTCACTGTTCCTGCAGAGGTGGACCTTCCAGACCCTGGAGACCACATTTGAACTGAGATTGTTGACTCAATGTCCTCACTGGAACTGTTGCTCTCACTGTCTTGTAATGTATGTGGAAATGACCAAAAATAGTCACTTGCCCGATAAAGGGTTAATCTTACCAAAACTTCACTGGAATATTCACACGCAAAGTTTTATTCAGTTTCATGTAAATATCTCAGTTTCTCAAAGTACTTAAAAATAATAGACTATTAATAAAATGATCAAACATTGTTTTATTTATATCTTTCATATCGTGGAAGGTGAACAAAAATTCCCATATCCTATTTGTTATTTGTTCTACAAGGTTAATGTTTCTGCGTGGACATATTTTAGTGTCAGCTGTACTGATGCCTGTATAGTAGGTGTGAACATGTGGAATTGTGGGACTTTGTCATAGTGTTCCTGACCACATGGATTCAGGCTGATTAGAATATCAGTTTCCACTGATTGATTGAGTCACATATGAGCTGATTTATTACAAAGTGTGAAACATGCTGACAATAAGAAACAGTCCACCACTGGGACCAGACGAAAAGAAAATGCTTTTAAAAATGTCTGGCTTGTCTGAACTCTATTTATTTAACTTCCCTTGGTATGTGGGAGTTTTGCTTTTTCATGGCTCAACAATTACAGGAACAGTTTCATCTCGCTTGGAATATAAAAAAAAATGTTCAGACACAGGGAAGCAAAAAATTGGGAAACCTTGTGAG
Source organism: Ostorhinchus cyanosoma (assembly GCA_029814465.1). NCBI lineage: Eukaryota > Metazoa > Chordata > Actinopteri > Kurtiformes > Apogonidae > Ostorhinchus > Ostorhinchus cyanosoma. Next base: position 21,123,709 of record JAPTYQ010000005.1, on the reverse strand, counting down.
GGTGAAGCCCTGCATTTGGAAAGAGCAGTGATGGAGATAAATATGATAAGGGCCAGGGAGGTAGAGAAAAAGGATTTAGAGCAAACAAAAAATAAGATTGATGAGAGTTGATGGAGGGTGTTTTCCTTCTTCCTGAACACTTACTTACTGTCCTACTCTTCCCTCTCTTTCTCTTTCCTCCCCTCAGGCTCATCTCTCTCCTGCATGTCCGGACGGGCTTGAATCAGTCCCAGGTAAAACTGGTCACCCGAGTCCTCCCCTTCATGTTACCCCACCTCCATCTCCCCTTTAGCTCACCTGCCCTGAGGCAAACCTCCCCCTCCATCTGGCACCATGAGTAAGAACAGGAGAAACCACCGGGGTGCTCCACAGCATTCTGCACTGATGAAACATTACATAAAACAATGCCCCCACTGTTGAGCCAAAGTTTTGTATGAAACAACTTTTTTTTTTTTTTTCAGTTGATTTACAACAACGTTGTTCCGGAATGAACCCATGAATGCGTTTGACAGTCCAAACTTTTGTTTGTCCCGCTGCTCTTGATGCATGGTGACAATAGGGCTGCTCTCAAGGTTAAGCTGCAGATGTGTTAATGTGCTAAGACTGTGTGATCAGGCTTTTTAAGGCATTTGAAGAAACAGCCAAATGAATAGCGGACGAAGAAAAGAAAAGAGAAGGGATGAAAGAGGAGGAAAAAGCTCATTTCTGCTGACATGAACGGGCTGCTTATAGGGGACAGCGAGCCAGGGCAGCAGAGAGTGACTGAGCTACAATAGAAACACAATGGAGACTCTCCTTCCCCCAAAGCCAGCCATCTCCCCTCACTGGGTTTTTTATCCCACTGTTGCCCCTGCCAGGCGACAATATGGGCCAGGCTTGTTCAGCAGAGCCGCAATAAGACAACACTAATAAACGCCAACTTGGGGGAAAAACAACAAACAGCTTACACTTTCAAATTTTACACTGAACTAGTCAGGGCTAATTCCTCCTCCAATGTTTAGGGGAAAACACCAACCCTCACTAACCCCTTCCTTTTTCTGTGAAATACCCCACCCCATCCCCAACTCCAACCTGTTTATCCACTGTCAACAATACGGGGCCTGCCGTTGGAGCGAGGCACCTGCTGCTTCCTGGTTCATGGCTGGTGATCGGGAGGCGTTCAGATAAACAAACTCTGTCTCGTTTGGTTCGGGTGTTGACAGCGATGCATTCCCGCTTTTCATCTGCTCTTCTCTTACGCAACCCCACACTGTGCTGGCGCTCGGCAATGCTTCTTTGACAGATTGGTTTCCCTCAGTAAGGTTAAGCATTTTTGTGTGTGGATGTGTGTGTTTCTTTGTGTGTCTTTACTTTGCTTATTCTGCAGCTTAAAATTGCTTGCGCAGACACCATTAAGTACAGCTCTCCAGAGTTGTACAGAGCAGAAGCAAGATGAACTGTTTATCAGCCTATTACAGTTAAAAAAAAAACACCCACCCACCCCCATGTTATCGTGAGTAGTGCCCTGATGGAAGATTCTCCCTAAACTCAGAAAAGAACACCACTGCAGCTGACATGAATCACCACAGACATTAGAGCCACAGGGCCTCAGGTAACCCACTAATCAAACTTACTAATAACTTAAAAAGAACATTAGTAATCCAACGAAGAGCTAATGTTTTCAGGCCACAGTGTAATCTGGAGAAGATGCATTAGAGGGAGCAGACTGTCACAAGAAGTTACGGTGGTTTCTTTGTCTGTCTGCTTTGTGTGACTGTCACTAGAGGTCAAGGTCTATTAGCGGCATTCTTATCTCTTCCTCAGCGTTTAGACTGCACTTAAGTAAATTAGAGGCCGCGGTGAACACACACACTTCCCTCAGTCTGATCTGTTCCTACGTTCCTACTGTCCCAGGTCGTTCAGATTGGGCCATGCCAGAGCAGGGCTTGACCTTCAAATGATGCATAGTTCATGGTTTATATCGGTGTTTTTTAACCTTGGGGTCACCCGGAATTCAAATGCAGTAACTTGAAATTTCTAGTAATTGATAAAAAAAAAAATCTTACTAATAAAAAATATATGGTGAGTTGAGAGACAATCCCAATCCATACAGGACATAAACTGAAGCACTGTGGTTCTGTTTATGTGTCAAATGTTCACTGTGGTCAGTTTCAGATGCTGCAGCTCTTTCATAA
>JAPTYQ010000005.1:21092776-21103209 GCA_029814465.1 Ostorhinchus cyanosoma | reverse complement strand
TGTGTGTGTGTGTGTGTGTGTGTGTGTGTGTGTGTGTGTGTGTGTGTGTGTGTGTGTGTGTGTGTGTGTGTGATGGGATAAGTCAGCATTCATCTGGACTAAATGTTGATTCCTTTAAGCTGGACTGTATCTGAGTCTGTGACTGTGCCAGAAAAAGAGAGTAAAAGGAACGATGGAGGGGGATGGAAGGAAGAGGGTGAGTGTGTGCACAGCAGAGACGGAGAGGAGAGAGGAGAAGGGTCTGGCAGCTAATGTGCAGCCAGTCGACCACAGAGACACATGGCCATGACGACCGCCGGCGTCGGCCAAGTCCTCCTCTCCACCCTCCTCCTCAACCATGTGGCCGTCTCCTGGCCAAAATGGCCCCGGCTGCCTTATTCCAGCATAGGTTTAGCCGGGAATGAGAGCTGGATGATGGAATTCCGACTGTGGGCAGGATTATAAGGGGAGGTGGATGAGGCCGACTGGCTTCCTGATCTTTTTGAGCGGTTCTTCCCAGGGAAATGGAAACAGGGATTTCTTCCTCACTCTTACGCACTCTAAGACATTGCCATTTTTCGCTGACTCTTTAAGCAGAGTGGCCTTGATGATTAGTGGAGGGCAGAGATCTATGGCCCCCCCAGTGATGTGGTTTCATTCTCTAAGATGTGGCTCCATATTGGGGGACTTTCGCTGCCTCGTCTGCATTGCTTCCAGCTCTGAGGCATGCTACGCCCACCTAAAGCCGGTCAGGCCTCTGCTCTTTGATGCTGAGATGTCTACCATCTCACAGAGGAAGCCTTGGGCCTCCAGCCTGCGCTCGGCCGCCGCCCGGCACATCAAACAAAGGCAGAGCCAAAGTGTTTGAGTCAATGACCACCGCAGAATACACAGCACAGCCCCTCACATCCTCTCTCCCAACACCAGCAGCTAACCACCTGAAACCCCTGTACTGAGGTGTCAAAGCTGAACATACTGTACCTCACTCAAAGATAGAAAAGATGAGAAGACATGCGGTGAGAAAACCCCCGATTACTAAAAAGAGACTGTTTTCTGTTTTGGGTGTTAACAAGGCCGCGTGTTTGTGGCAACTTTTCTGTTTGCACAAGCTTCTTATCTAAGCCAAAGCTTACAGGACAACAGACTGTTAACATCAGGTGTTTTGGGGAAGCTCACACATCAGGAGCACATGCAGGCTCCACTAAATTCTCCATGAAGAATGTGGAATTTGTTTCAAAGGGAGCACGCCCCAACAGAAGTCTGGATTTACCAAAATAAACTAATTTTGCAATTACACCAAGGTCAGGGTCAGTTCAAATGCTAATATGTAACTGGGAAATATTATTCTTCTATCCTTTTAACCTTTGTCTGAATCAGTTTCTGCAGCGGCTACCTTTCTGCCAAAAGTAACATGGGAAAATGATTTAACAGGGAGCGCTTGCGTGACAAGCAGGGCAACAGAGCAGGATACTCTTCCCTTTCCACACATGGATATGGGATATAGGCAACCTTTATCTGTTGTCTGTGATGAGGGGAAATATTACCTATATGTGGCCTCAGAGCAGTTAGCCTGGTGATTATTATTATTAGTTTCAACTACAATAGCTGTTTGATTAAAAGTGACAGCTTTGTGCACAGGAGTGGGGAGAGAGAGAGGGAGATAAACGAGTCCCTGGGGTTTTCAGATTGAGGATGTGAAATGATGTGGTGAGGCACTAACCAACCCAAAACGAATCAGACGGATTGGTGGTCAGAGGGGGGACTCGGAGTCCCTGGCGCGCTTGGAACCAAAAGGCTAGAAATAAAAAAAAATGGCCTGGAAATTAATCGAATTTTAATTAAGCTCCTTATTTAATATTCAAAACCAAGGCTGCTGCGGGCTTAGTTCACTTCGTCTTATACATTTTAGATTCGCACTTACTGCCAATAAATCATATTAATTCTACAGTATTTGTTATCGCCGTGCCCCGGAAATTCTCTGCAGGGACAAGACAGATAAAATATTCAGAGTAGGAGGGAAAGGTGCCCAACAGGACGTGACAAGGAAGAAATAATAAGAGCAGGGAAGATGGTGTTAGAGTGGAAATAAATAAATATAAAAAAATAAAATAAAATAATTAAATAAATCGGACAAGTCTTGGTGCGCACGCATTCATCCTGAGAAGGGTTATTACTTACATTGTGCAGTTTAAAGTAGAGGCCGCAGGCATTACACACCGGGTCCCCGTTGGCGTTTCTCCGCCACAGCGTCGTCGTTGTCGTTTGACAGTTTGCACATGATGTCCCTGCCCGCCTGGCCGCGGACTGCACACACAAAGACCACAGAAAAGGCCAAAAGCGTCACATGACCACCTAATTACGCAATCAACGCAAAAGGTTATTCACACAAACTGGAAACGAACATCAAGGGTGCCGTTTTGCAATTTTACTCTGAAATTCACTTAGAAATGGAGGTTTATGCGGCACTTGGTAGCATTACAATTTAGCAGGAGTCCAGGGCATGTCCACTGGAAAAATATGGCTTTGGGTTTCAGAAAGCTTCGCGACAGATTTTTGCGCATCAGGATTTGCCAGTGCCATTTTGGTAATTCTAACCATACTTATTAAGTTTTCTTGCAGTAAATAGAACACGACAGTTTTTTTTTCTGTCTGACTATAAATGGCACCATCTTAAACAGTCTTCATTCCTGCATTGTACAAAGCCATTAAAAAAAAAAAAAAAAACAATCAGTAAAGCCTTCATTTGATAGTACATATAGCATAGATCCTCCCAATGCTTTTGCATTTAGAGCAAGGCAAGCTGAAAATAGTTTAAAATAAAGACAGAAGTACCAAAAACAGAGCTGCTTTCACTCGAGGCTAAAAATAGCGTCATAGAGTACATACCTCCTGGAGAATAAATATTTACAGAAGACATAAAAGCAGTGCCTTGAAATGGGAGAACTATTAAATCTGATTAAATTTCCCCTTAAAGTGAGTGTTTGTGCCACGAAATCTTGTTTAAATATCGGCCTCATGACGTTAAACAATTGAAATGAGAAGAAGAAAAAGAAGAAAAAGAAGAAGAAGAAGAAGAAGAGGCCGAGCGTGTATAGATTTGGTATTGATTAAAGCCTATATGTGTCTCAGCCCAGGCCACATACGGGTAGGCTTTGTAGGCTGTAGGGGATTTCTTGGATATTATAGATTTAAATATCAATATGTGATACAGTGAAATAAACCATATGGTGACAATTGCACGGTAATTAAAAGCATAATAAGAGAAAAAAAAATGGTTGGATATTTTTGGCTCCGCTTCAGGCTACCAGTAGAGTAAAGCTCACACTTGATTGTGACACAGTCAAAGTCATGTCTTCCCATGGATTTAGCTGCCTGCCTCACAGCCCAGTTTGCTGCAATGGCTTGACATTGATGTTATAATCTCTAAAAACAATCAATAGACAGGTGACCACAAAGGACACAGGACTACATTATCTCTGGAAGGGATTTCCAATTGTACACATGTGGTGACTTAATAACCCCTGCTGCTGTGTGCTGTGAATAACCAATCAGAGTGGAGGTTATTGACGCAGGAATAACCCTCACGTCTGTTAAGTCCATACAAATGCATGCATAATCCGTCTCCTCATCTTCACTTTTATTTCACTGTAATATCATTATCTTCCAACTTAACCTCTTTTTTTTAAAATTAGGTCAATGGTGTGACATTTATTAAATCACTTTATGACAATATTATTGCATCAAGAAATAAAATACAAGTAATGCAAGAGTGAGTATATATTATTTTTCTGGCTGTTCAGAGGTATTAGATCAGTTTCTAGCAGGGAATCCTTTACTCTGCTCAAATAAAAAAAATGCAAGGTCAAATGTGGCGTGGCAATTACCCATACCTGACCATCCCCGTGTATTTGAGCAGTGTTTAGAACACCAAACAATCTGAAGTCGTGACTCTGTGCTGGCCTGCCTCAGACTCCGCAGCCTGTATGTTATGACTAGGGAAGCGGGCTGTGTTGTTAAAAGCGACTTATCTGCGCTGCTCAGATATCCGGCAGCCTTTCCTGGGAAGTCGGGTTTTCACATTAGGAGAGAGGTGTACTGAAGAGGTCCAGAGCAGGACTGGACAGCCATATTTGCCTCGAAAGACTTATGAGTCAAGTAGGCAGGGGAACTCCTCTAAGGCTCCTAGGAGCTGCAGCTCTGACTACAGGGGCTTTCCCTGAAAAGAACTACGGTAAAGGCAAAAATAGCTTCAGCTGATGAAATCCTATCCGAATAATAATAATAATAATAATAATAATAATAATAATAATAATAATAATAATAATAATAATTGAGCACGATTACAGTATAGGCCTAGTTTTATTATGGAGTTAATTTTGAATGCAGGCCTGCAGCTTGAAGCAGTTTTCTCTTTTAAGAGAAGCACTCCATCTCCAAATACACATGGGGCCTATGTTGAAACAAAATGCTCTGTGAATCAATGACACTTGTGGCAAATAAAAAATAGCATCGTCATTGCATTCAAAAATTGTGCAGTTTTTCTATGGTAGTATCTGAAAACAGAGACCTGCACTTGTCGAGTCAATTTCCTGCAGCTAATAGGCCTACTTCTTCCTGGATAGGGGAAAAACAGAGAGAGAGACGGAAATGTCATCAATAGAGAAATGTGGTAGAAACGTACCAGCCGCCGCTTGGGTTTGATCAGAGGGCGATTCTGCCCGTTCATCTTGTGATAGAGTCCGCAGGCGTTACACAGATAGTGACCCGTACCATCCCGCCTCCACAGCGGAGTCGACGTGGCCCCGCAGTTCACACACTCCCTACCCTCTGCAAGAGCCACACACATACACACAAAATATGGACACAACGTCCAGGTCAGTGGTGGCCCCTTTTCAGTCTGCATGCATGTAATGTGTGCTGACAATGGAAAAGGTGGGAAAATGATGAAGGAGGCTATTACTGCAAGAATGTAATGTGCAAAAATCCAAAATGCAATAAATGGTTAGTATTTGTACAAGAAATGGCAATAATAATAATAATATTAATAATATTAATAATCATAGTATAATGAACACATTACATGCACAGTAATACACAATTACAGTAGCAATTAAATAGTAATTCAGTTATTAAATAAATATGTAGTTATCAGCAGTGAAATCAGTAAAACAACAGTTGTGTTAAGGTCCTTAAGCAGAATGTATGTCACTAAAGCAGAAAATCCTTAAGGTACACGTGATCTTTAATTGGGATTTAATAACTAAAATCACTTTGCTCCGAGATTAACGTGTTTATAAAGCAGGCCTTCTTCTTTCTCCAATTAATTCAACAACAATAACAATAATAATTATTATTAATAATAATAATAACAATAAATAATAGTTATTAATAATCAATAATTAATAATAATAATAATAATAATAATAATAATAATAATAATAATAATAATAATAATAATAATAATGAAGATGCATAATTATTAATAATAATAATATCATCCTCTCATTTCTTTAATAGGCTGAATCCTTTGTTTTGAGATGAGTGAGGGGATGTTCAGGTTTGACTGGCACTTCTCTAGTGACACCGACAGGTGAGACGCGCACTAACAGTGTGATTATAGTACAGGGGGCCTGAAACTGAAACAAGGGAGCTGCAGTCATAGTCAGATTATTTGAAAGCAGAGACTCACACGGGGCTTTTGTGCAACGCCGAGAGCGTTTGCATTTTCATGCAGCCACACTTCCCCTTTTTTCGAGCTGCAAAAACACAGCCCGACTTCTTCACAAAAGAGAGATGTGTCAGTCTGGGTTCGTGCCGTGTTTCGATGTGACAGACGTGCAAGCACCTGGAAAAGTGTGTGTGTGCGCGTGCGTTTTTTTCTTTTTCCCTTTTTCAAAATTTCTTTCCTTTACTACATATAGATATAGGCTTATATTCTTTAAAATTGCATTTGTAATTTTTCGCATGAGAAAATAGAAATTGAAATCAAATAATAGCTGTATCGGATCCAGTGTAGCTACACACAATGAAGGAAAAGGCTTCTGCAACACAAGCCTTTACTGAAAAATTAATGATAACATCATTAAAAAGGAAAACACTCCTAAGATCTGGAAATATCTTTAAATACACATTATCTCACATTATCCTTGAATTAAAATCATTATGTGCATTAATGGGCCAGTGTATGATGCTGAATAATCCCGTTGATATGCATCAACTAATCCACTGTCTTCTATACTCCCATCAAAGCCGCTGATATTAATCTCATTACAGAAAACTGCTTTCAGCTGCGCAGCAATAACCTTAAAAATAATAACCCCCACCATCATTTGGAAATATTCTTTCCTCCCTCAGTATCTGGTCTCCCCTCCCTCCGTGGCTGGTGCACTCTGCCACGCCGACCATTCACTCGCTTTTTCCCCGTGAATGAACGAGCAGCATCCGGTGCTGGGTAAACAATGCAACTGTGGCGTGCACTGGTCTGACAGTAATGGGATTATCTTAAACATATAAACGGGGCGACACAGCCCAGAGAGCTGGCTTCCTCTCTGTCTCTCTCCCCCTTTTAGTTAGTGTACGACAACAGGGGAAAATGACCTGTATTATTTATGAGAAATATATATATAAATATGAACTCATTTCCACAGTGATTATTTATTTTCTTTCTTTATATGTGTGTACAAATAAATAAATAATAGTAATAGTAATAATAATAATAATAATAATAATAATAATAATAATAATAATAATAATAATGGGCTGTGCGACGAAAACGATTTTTTTTTTAATTGTAAATTTAATTAAATGTTTTCAGTTGACATAGTTGGCTCAATGTAATGTGGTAAGAAATTTTGCTATCTATTATTATTGTTGTCATTATTATTATCTGGTGATGAAGAAAGAAGGAGCTTTAAGGCTTTATGAGTCGCCTGTATATTATTTGGAACACAGGTTGCCCTAAATGGCCTTTAGCCCAGAACGAGAGCTTGTTCATGTCTATATTCATGTTTTATTTATTTATTTTTTGTTCTTTCTTTTTTTTCCTCTATTTGTTTGTTTTATGTATGAGATTAAACATGGCTGATCATTAAGGCTGCAAATCTGGGGAATAATGTTAGGTCAAAAGGGAATGTAATAAAGCGCACGCCTACCTGAACAGGACCTTGTTTTTGGTCTTGTTTTGGAACCATAACTAGAAGATGACCCACCTATCAGGCTACTTGGTGGGAAGAGGCCTGGGCCGTATTCAGGGACATAGGGTGGGTATGTAGCGATGGGGTGGTGGGCAGAGGAAGACCCTGCTCCGATTGATCCCACGCTCCGGCTGTGAGCTGACTCCAGTTTCATACTCTCGGCCAGGGTCACCTGGTACTTTATGCACTCTTTATCCTCCTGCCGCCCGGAGCTGCTGGAGCCCGGGGTAGACATGCCTGGGTCCGGGGATACGTCTTTCGGAGGGGTCGGGGGAAACGTAAAGAGGTGCGGACTGGAGTGACCGGTGGACAGGGAGGAAGAGGAGGCCGGGGGGTAGACGGACAGGCTGGCCGGGGAGCCGTGGTGCAGGGGGTTCTTGGGGAAGGGGCTCAGGTTCCAGGGAGAAGTGCTGTGGTGCGGGGCGATCCCTTTGCTCCCCTCCAGCCAGGGCAGAGAGCCGTGCAGTAATGAGGGACGGCACACCTGGCTACCTGGGGCAGCACAAACACAAAATCAAAAACATTACACCCTCACTCTGACTGCAGCATCACTGAAAACACACACATTCTACCGCCTTTGGGCCTAAACACGCACTGAAGTCTGACACAGGGCACAACATTACACACTGATTTATCCACCGTCTGAACACCAGCCCATAATTACATGAATGTGCTGTTCTTAATCACAACACTGAAACTTCCGCCGTGTAGATCTCATTAGAAACCTCATCAAAAACAGAAGTTTGATATTCCTGTGGCCCCACATGTGCATCATTTTACCATTTCCATTCAAGAGGCCTTGACGCATCTACTGAGGACTTGTCAGTGTCAGAAGGAGCTACGGTGTGACTGACTGTGGAGGAAGTTCAAGCCTATAGTGAAGGAAGCTCCACAGATGAGAATAATGACAAAAATATAGTGCATATGCTCAGAAGTGAGGACATGCCACTGAGCTTTAGGCTACTAAAATATCCCAGGTGTGCGTGTCACCTCTGTGCCAGGACGTCTATTTGTTTTAATCCGTAACGAAATACCACATTGATCCAGAAAACAAATTACGCACGGCGTTTTGAAAAACTTGTCTGACATGTCAGTCAACTGAATGTCGTTATGTGTTTGTAAAGTTCAGACTGGAACAGTCTGTGATAGACGCGCTAGAGTCAAACCAATGTAAAAACTCGGGGTAAACCATATTTACGGCGTGGTTTCCCAACATTTAATCTGTCAGGTTTTTACAGACAGTCAGCTCAGGCCAAAACCGAAACCTGCTCTGGATCACAGTCACATAATGCAAATAAATCCAAACACAGCGACAGTAATTGAGTCTGATCTGCAGGGATAAATTACGCACTGAGGGCTAAACACGATAATGTTCACATTATTAAATAAAAGACCTGAAGAGGCCGTTTACTTACTGTGTGGAGGAGGAGGGTACCTCTGGACGGCTCGGACTGAGTTTCCATAGTATGGAGAGACGTGGTTCCCCTGTCCATCGATATTAAAGAGTACATCCACATCGTCAGCGAGAGGATACTGCGAAGGGTCCATGTATGAGTGGCCGAGGCCCGGGTGATGTGAGCCGGGATGCTGCTCGTTTAACACCGCGGGATGATGGCTCATCCATCGTGGCTGGTCCGCACTTACTTCCATTGCTTTGCTTTTTTCTTCAGCAAATGTTCATGCACGCCGAAGCAAAACAGATACAAGTCACAAGATAAGAAATAAACTGTCCCAAATCCGTTTTTTGTTAAATCCACAGGTTCCGCGCTTGCTTCCAGTCACCTGGAGACAGAGAGAGGAATTTATTGTCTTATTTTCTTTTCAGTGTTCACATGCAGCACGGCTGAAACACACAGCAGGCCCACGGTTTAAGTCAATTTTCCCGGTTTTTTAAGAGCAAGATATTTAAACACGAAACATACCCCACATTACAAATGCAACAAACGTGTTGTCATTTATATACGTCCAAAATGGAATCCGGTCCCACGCAGTGTTCCTGAACTTCTTCCTCTTTAAAAATGTCTGTTTCAAGCCAGCTCAACAAGTAGTAGAGGTTAGTGCGGGCGCAGGGTTTGTTTGCAGTGGGTGGCTTCACTGCACACTGACCAGCACCAGCAAGTTCAACTCACTGATCAAATCTGTGTTTGTGCGCAGTTGTAGCTCTCTCCATTAACTCCGCTCCTCTCTCTCTCTCTCCCTCTCGGTCTCTGTGGCTCTTGCTCGCTCGCCCTTGCTCTACCTCTCCCTCTCTCTTGCTCCCTCTCTCTCTCTCTCTCCAGCCCCCTTTTTTTTTTTTTTTTTTTTTTTTTTTTTACAGTGAAGGCATTCTTTCAGGATGGCGCCAGGCAGCTCAATGCTTGCAGACAGCTGTGGCGCGACGCAACTTAAGGAGGGTCTGTCAGTGTCATCAGTTAAGGGGAGGGGCCTACCCTAATTGAATATAACGTGGGCCAGGAGAGATGCACAAGATTTTTCTTTCAGTGACCTTGCCAAATAAAATATTTTACAAATAAGGATATTTATTTCAAGTTACACAAATAAAAGTATACTCACTAGTTATGTAAAATATCACTTGGAGTGTGTAACACTGTTTAAAAGTTATTATAGGTCATCATTTAAATTGTTAAGAAATACGTTCTTCTAAATAGTATTTAAAGATTTTCTGTCGTTATTTTTTAATTCAACATTTATTTCAATTAATTTCAATTAAAGTAACTAAATTAAATGAAACGAATGCAAGACTTTTTTTTGTCTAAATGGATGTGTTTCACTGCTGAGGGTAACACATTAAAGCAGCCCTCATTGTTTTATTGAACCCATCCTCTGTAGTTCATCTGTGCACAGCCGAAGTGGGAGACAGAAAGCTGCAACTGAGCCTGTTGCTTTGGGCCAAAGGCAGGTTGCGGGACATTTACGCTCTTAAAATTGTGACAGTGCGTCCTCTCGCGGTGACAGGCACATTATTCTAATGGCAGATCCAAATTGAGCCGATTTCCTTACCGTGAAGCAGGCACGGACAAGGACGCCTGGAAGAGTGAGTTTATGGTCTCAAAAAAAGAAAGAAAAAACCTAATATAAGCTTTTACTGTCTCTCAGTTAACTTAAGGTGTTTTTTTTTTGCAATAACCCACTGCACCAACTCATACAGACAAGCAACAATGGCTCATGTCATTATTTATTCAAAACAGTGCATTAAATGTAACACGATAGTACGCAGAGGGAGCGATCGTATTTTCCATCTTTCATCTTTTTCCCAAGTTT
>JAPTYQ010000005.1:21003375-21016660 GCA_029814465.1 Ostorhinchus cyanosoma | reverse complement strand
CTCACACACACGCACATACACACACACACACACACACACACACACACACACACACACCTTTATAGACTCTTTAATGCAGAATTGCAATGACACACTCACTTGCAGACACACAATTTCCCTTTTTCTTCAGTCGCTCAAATGCTAATGTTTGCGTTTCATTATGGTTCCAGCTGTGAAATCACACTTGCAGTTACACATATTTCTAGTTTCATCATAAAACATAACACAAGAATAAGTCCATCATGCCATTTGTCTGCTTTGTTGGAAGTAGACTAGTTAGTGTCGTGATTCTTTGTACTGAGCGGCAAAAAGTGGAAACAAATGAGCCTATTTCTTCTCCCTTTACTCAACAATTGCCAGCACTTTACAATGTGCTTGCTGGCCCTAAAAATACAATTTAACTCTATAACAATAAAAATAGAAATATGGAAATATGCCTGAATGTATTTGGAAAAGAAAAAAATTCAAACTGTAGAGGTAGGATCTAAAGTTTCTGTGAAGTGACTTTATCAACATAGCATCCTCATCCCATTTACACCAAGGACCAGGATCCAAATTTAGTTTTGGAGACTTTAATGTATGCCCAAAGTGTCCCTTCTACAAGTTAGTATTTACTGATAGTTGAGGTGTGGGTTGAATAAAAGTTGAACCTGAATATACTGCTTTTCATGATGCTTTGACCTATTAGCAGGGAGTTAAAGAAGAAAGTGTGTGTCAGTTGACAAAGTCCTGGTCTTATGTAGGTTTTTACACTAAACCCTCATGTTAAACTACGTTCTTGGGCAGAGGTTCACCTGGTTGAATGTAAACGGTAACATGTACTAGAACAGCTCAAGTGTTCTGCAGTGTTCCATCCTCCCTCTGTCTCCTCTGTCTTTCCTGACTCCACTAAAAACAAATAAAACACTGAAAGCTTTATAAGAAAAGCTGATGTTTTTTACTTGTCACTTGGCTAATCTGCCTCATCTTCCCAGCTCTTCTGAATACAGAAGACATGCAGACAACCAACAAGTGGAACTGGAGACCTCGACTAAAGACTCTGTGTACTTTATGTGGAAATGTACTGACCCACTCACTTGATATTCTTTTATACAAATCATGTTAATGTTAAATAAGAGTTTCTTTAAAGGGTGATTTTGTTCCTATATGTGAAAGCTGAAGAAACCAGATGGTTATTTGTAGTTTGAAACTGAGATATGACAAACATTTACCAAGTAGCAAAACGTTTCAGAAATCTACAAGTAAAACATAAAACAATTTTAAAACAATTAAAATAAATCACAATCTGTTCAACATCTAACACTTGAATAAAATTAACATAATGAAAAACTGAAACATTTCATAAGGGTTTCAGGCGACAATCTAAACAAAATGTTGCAATAAATGATAATTATTGTGATGTTTACAACTCATGTGTTTTTTCTATGCAGCTCAAAAGCCTTAAAAGGATTCATTAGTCTTCACCTACACTACTGTTAAGAACTTTTACAATTAAATCTAAAGGAATAAACCAGTGAAAGCTGCAGTTCTGTCCAATGAGGCCTGAAAATGCTTTGTATTTGGACCTGTGTCGTACATCGATAATCCATCTACTTGGTGCAAACAGAAGCAATTAACACTCAGCTCTCTTCTTCCATCCAAAACCCAGAGGCGGAAAAATTCCCAAATTTTCCAGTGAAACTCTGTAAAATTCCCAACATTAAAAAGCCCACACATTACATTCCCCCCATCCTGTTTCCCCTCACCCCTCCTCACCCCTGTCCATGTGATGTGGGATTGCTGGGCTTCGCCAGCGAGCGGTAGATGAGAAGGCTTCTGCTCTCTGACTGTGTTTATCAGAGTCTGGCATCGCTGTAATTTCAGTGTTCAGATGCAATCGCTCCCCACTCCCCTCAGGAGTAAACAATAACAAGCACAAATACAATAGACAAACAAGGCCTGCAGGACATGTATGCACACACAGATGTAGGGATGCACAAACATGAAGGACTACATTTCTGATACACAGCTGATAATACATGCAAGCCACGTGCACCTTCTGTGTATTTTCTATTTTTTCCTCAGTATTAAAAGTTTACATTTGGATCTGCATGACCATAAGAAATGTGACGATGAACTCAGGTCTTTACGGTGAATCTACTGCCCAGAACTAAACCCACATGGTAAACCAAGAATATGAGCTGTTTAGCTACTGTGCTGGTTGGTCTCCTTGAGTTTTCACTTTCATGCAGGTTGTTGCTTTACTCTAGAGGACACACATATCTTGTCAGACAGCACAGCCTGGTGGACGCCTGTGGAACTGCAACACACTTATTGCATTGGAGTTAACTGAGGGTGAAGGCGAAAGGATGGCAGAGAGACACCCAATGCCAACACCGGCTTTATCTTCTCCTCAGATTACCACACACACAAACATAGCTTTTGTGTCCTTTTTCCAACGCTGTGCTGAATATTTAATGAAGCGTGTTTGTGAGTTTTCACCCTTCGTGTTTTAACACAGAGTCAGAGGTCAAGGTACACTCCTGCATTTTGGTAGTAAGGCAGCATTAAAATATGATGATAAATGAATTTGTCACCATAATTTCTTCTAATTACAATGACATTCATAAAATAGGCGCAATCTAATATAGCAACTCATGTTACAAAGTATAATTTGATTGCTGATTAGATGCAACAAAAGTTGAATCTGGCAGACAACCCATAAAGGATTTTATGAAAAAAGGATCTAAGGATTAAAAAGCCTAATTCAGCTTAGGGCTCTGATTATCATATGATGAAAAGTATTTTATCTAGACCAATATCAAAACAAGGTCCGGTGTCCACACTGTCATCAGCGTCTCCATGATGCGTCTTAATAAAACATGCCTTTACAAAACTAACCTGATTTTCAAGTCAGTTAAACTGATACAATAGACGCATTGGGATGATAAGTCTGTTTTGTCTTGTTATAACTGTCGTGTGCGAAGGATAGACCAATGGATCCTCTTTTCTGTGCTGCATTCCATCTATTAAGGCTGAAACCAGTCGTGTTTTCAATGTATCAATGAATCACTATTCCCTGAAATGCATTAAAAATAAAGTAACAACCTTGGTTTGAAAATATGTATAAGTAGAAAGTGTAACTGTGAGGCAAAGTATGTACACTGTCTGAATTGTATTGCTTTACGTATCCAGACAGAACAAAATATCATCTGGTCTTCATCAGGTTCTAAAATTATTTCAACTTAACCTCGAGTGTAAAAACAGATCCCACCATAACATTATTTAATGAAAATGAGACCTATATGGAGAAGCAGGGCATGAAAAGTACACCCCCTGGTCTTTTTGGATTTTATCAGTCTCTTTCATGGCTGTGGAGGAATTTGGTCCCATTCTTCTTTACGTTGTGTCAGTTTTCAGGTTCGTGGCGTCCATTTAAGCACATCACTCCCCAGATCTCACTGACCATTATACAGCCGGAGCTTATGGTGAATTTTCTTGCACATCCACTCATTAGAGGATCAGCAACTTTCATGAATGTTTTCTACTTAGAATTTATCTCCGTATATTGATGGTCTTCATGTTATTTAGAAATGGCTTTGAACCCCTTCCCCAGACCGATGGGCAGAAAGTTTCTTCTCTAGGCTCGATGCTGATTTCTTTCATCCATTGCTTTGTGTTAACACACACCTGAATGATCCAGCCCAGCAAACTGTAAAAACTCCTGCTCCTATAGAGGTGCACACAGTTGATGGCCAATAAATCAAGGGCATTTGCTCAGCAGCACCTGGATACTACTTACCCTCCTAAGTCCTTTGGGAGCAGTAAAAATGTACTTCGTTTTTCATGCACTACTTCTTCACTTTAGCTTCAGTGATGATAAATGAATAACAGTACGGTGTGTTTTACACTTGAGGTTAGACTGTAAAGACAGTAATTTATGTCCTTATCAGTAAATCCATTTAAGTCAAAAAGAATGTACTTTCTCCCCTCATAATTATGTGTTCAAATGTGGAGCATCATGTAAAGATGTCAGAGAAATAAGTGCATGAATTCTACTTAAGATGTATTTAGTCATTTCCCATTCTTTAATACATGGATTTATTACAAGCACACTGCTGCAAATGACTTAAGTATAGCAATCTAAACATATTTTAAGAGGTAATTCTCCCTATAACAGTCAAAAATGTAGATGGAATTTTAGAGGAAATAACCCAATAAGGCTGAATGAATCTTTCGGATACCCTTCCTGAACGATGAACAATCCTAATCTACCCTTTCAAAATTACAAGTTCTATGAAAGAGAAAAGGACATTGACCTCTGTATCATATGGATTCAGGGTGTATAGACTTATGTTCATTCCATCAAACACTGAACAGCCTTGAATATACAAATTACATTTGTAGGATAAACAATTACCTAATCGAGTCTTTACTGCATCAGTGTTTGTTAAACTGCTTTAGAAAGTCAGTAATTTTATTAACATGTATGTTTCATCAGCATTTATTATGTGATAAAATGGATATAGGAAAACAGGAAGAGCGTGACAGTTCTCTGTAAGGTTTATTTTCTCCATATATTTTACAAATAGAAGCACAATGTTCTTAGACTCTTGACAACAACTGTCTGAAGTACTTTGAAGAGCAACAGGTTGCGGAAATAATGATCCCTCGTTTATCTGCAAAGAAAAAAGAAAAACAAAGTAAGAAAAGTACAATAATAGTTTCATACTTGACTAAGGACCAAAATTAAGAAGGTGATGCTACAACCGATAAACTGGCACTAGTCTATTTATTTATAGTCGATACTTCTACAACAGATACTCGTCACACGAGGAAGGATCCTACATTACAGTCTACTCTAAGGATGTTACCTCCTGTCACAAAAGCCTCATTCCCTGATTTGAGCAGAGGGTGATGAGCAGCAGATTAGGTCAGAGAGAACAATTAGTCATGAAAGAATGTGAGGGCTTTTACTAAGGTAAAAGATGTACTTATTTTAGAATCATGGTGGAAAAGAAGAGGTATTAAATGTGCACAAGTTTGCCAATGCAACAGAGTAAAATGAGATGAATTAGTGGAGAGTGAATTGAGTGATGTAGAAGGAAAATAAGAGCTGACATGATGACTTACAGAGCAGCAGCTCCAGAGATGATCTCAATGAGCTCCTTGGTGATGACGGCCTGTCTGGTTCGGTTAAAGGTGAGGGTCAGCTTGTCAATCATCTCAGCTGGAAGGAGAAAAAAAAAAAGACATCCATCAATCACTGGTAATGGTACATCTATTGTATCGTAGAGAACTTCATTAGTGAAAAGCAAGTTAAACTGACACAGAAAGAACTACACTGAACTTTTCTGATAGCAGGGGTCATTTTCATACAGAAAGGCTCGATATTGACTGGTGTTTTGTGTTCAGATGTGAAGACTCTGGGATGTTAACATTTGATTAGAGCTGTTAATAAATTCTCCATTCATGTTTTGATTGTTTGACAATAAACAACCAATTTTATTAAAAAACATGTAAAATATCTAAAAGTACAAGTACATCCCAGCTATAACTTCCTATTACCCAAGAAATATTTAAATTCAACCAGTGATCCACTGTCTGCTAACAAAAATAAAATATCCAATTCTCAAGATAAACCTACCATGAAAATTCTGTACTTGTCAAATATGTTGAATATCTACTGGCTGATTTATTACTGTATGTTACAATCAATAAAATAAATGTAAAAACAAAAAACATCACATTATAGAGGGAACCAGTTAATTATTCAGTAACTTTCAAAGTTTGTTTAAAAAGCTACTGATTGTTTTCTCCTTTACAATGTGGTGTATCATACGCATTTAATATTCCTCCTGCAGAGCCTTTATTAGTGCATAAGTGGACATGTGTCTAGTCCTTACAGGCGTTCTTGCTGGCGCTGTCCATAGCTGTCATCCTGGCGCTCTGCTCACTGGTGGAGGACTCCCTCAGAGCCAAGTAGATGATGTTGACCAGAGCAAACTCCTGGTAGTTCCTCAGCACATCAGCATCAATGTCATCATAGACACCCATGTTCTCTGTTGGCAGAGGACACTGATCAGTATAACTCAGACAGAGGTACTGTTGAAAATCTGCTTCAACAACCACAATATTACCTGCGTTAGCAACTGTGTCATTAGAAAACACAGGCTTCCGGTCCGTTTTGTATGAGATAACAGACCTGCAGCAGAAGAAGTAACACATTTTATTTGCCAAGTGTTTCATTTCATCTAAAATTGTCTTTCACAAATACATATAAGGAAAAAGTAAAAACTGAAGGAAGTGTACCTGAATCTATTGAAGATGACAGCTCCCTGGTCAAACTCATATCCAGAGTTGAGCAGCTCACAGGCAATGACGGAGGCATCGCCAAAGCTGGGGGGCTTGCGGCCGACCTCCTTACAGTTCAGCATGATGTGCTTTCCATGAGTTCTGAGGAGAAACAGGAAAATCATCAATCTACTTTCTCATGTTAATTCTTCATTTTTCACAAAAGCTTTAAGTTAAATTCAATTAAAGAAAATCTACAGTGTTCTTTTACAAAGTCTTCTAAAATTTTCATTTCTAAAATTTGAAAGTCATTCAAAATTTGAAAAAATCCATCATACAAAAGATAAGCATGAAAGTAGTGTTTCAAGTCAAGTATATAGTAAATAACTCAGCAGATTCATCAATTACAAAAACAGCTACTTTATGAAAATTAACAAAGCACTGCATTACTATCAAATGTTTAAAACAAACTGAAATACAAAATAAATACTGTTAACCTTAAAGGCCAACCCTAGACCATGTCATCATATCTTAAAGAGGAGAAACACGTTGCTCTATGTCCTTTTGTACCTGTGCAGGAGGCCTCTCAGCTTGTCTCCCACATTGATCACCATCACCTCCTTGCCAGCACCAGTCAGGTTGGCAATCTCATTCTTGATAGTCTTGGCCACACCAGAGTGGATGGCGCCACAGAGTCCACGATCGGATGAAACACCAATGATTAAATGCTTGGTGGCCTTTTCCTCTGGGGCTTTGATTTCAGCCTTCTCATACAGGGCTGGGACACAGAAAAACAAATTTTACTTTACACACTAAAGTAGTCAAGTTAAACCTAACCAATACCAAATAAGGAATTAATCCCTAGCTTATGGGACATGTGTACATACCCAGAGCACCGTTGCCGTAGATACGGGCTGGCTTCAGCTGCCTCTCAGCACGAGCGTATTTGGCAGCGGCCACCATTTTCATTGACTTTGTGATTTTCTGGATGTTCTTGATGGACTTCAACCGAATGGTGACTGTGGGAAGAGATAAAGATTAGCAACATGATGAACAACAAACTGCAAAAAGACTTTGACTGAATGTATTGTACTCTAAAGCTATAGTGACATTGTTGAACACTGTATTTTATGTTGTCATATCATACATTTATCTTTTTATCCACATGAATAAATCAAAGACAAAAAACACACACTAAATGTGACTCACAAATCTAATCTATCAAATCTAATTCTAGCAGAACTTAAAGTTTGTTAAGTTTATACTGTATATTGCTCCAGGATATTCTTTGACATTCACTAAAATTGCCCTTCCAAAGACCGATTAGCATTTATTTTTGGAATAGGAACCATTTTTCCAGCATGACATGTTTTTGTTTAGACTGCTCGTTAATGTGAAATTCTCTAAAATTTGCTAAGTTTTGTACATGTAAATAAAAATGGCAATAACAAATACTGATTTCTACTGCTTTGTCAAAGTTGTCCAATGATTATTCCCAATATTGAACACTACAAACAACAGGATCTGAATTACACTATGACTTTCCAACAGAGTCACCTTGCACCAGAATAGACATTAATAGGTATGACCTGGTAAAGCTACAGCTGTGTATTCTGCATTAAGCCTTTACACTATGTAATGTATATGTACACTATCTTTAATAAGAACATAAAACTACAGGCTAAGTTGTTAATTTACAGTTTACACAGATGTTGCTATCAGATTTTGACACTGGCAGTCAGGTTTATTGTTTTAGTGAGTTTACTTTCTGTCACATACAGTAATACTACGGATTATTCCCATAATATGTGAAGTACACAGTGTAAGTACTTACTGTCCTTCAAAGTAGCCATGTTCCTGACCTGCCCACTGTGAACAGAAATAGAGCATTTAGCTGCAGGCATGAAGAGCATCAAATATTACTACTGATGAAGTGTAATCATATAGACTTTAAGTCAAAGTTCGTATACGTTACTCTGAAGTGAAGACCTAATACTGACATTGTTGCATGCTACTGATACAAATATGCTAGCTAAATCAGTTAGCTTAGAGGGTGAGTAATAACAAAAAGGGTATTAGTGCAGCCCTAGCTGGGACGTTAGCTAGTGCAGAAAACGTAAGTGCTCAGGAATATTTACTGTAGTAATGCTAGTCCTTTTAACTAGCAAACGGCATGATATCAGGACATTGTCGGGGTAGATGTCAGCTTAGCATTAGCCGGCTGAAGTTGGCTTTCCACGGAGCAGCACACCGCTGTCATTCATTAGCAGCGGCCTGCACGTTAGCACGTCCTTGTGATCCAAAACAACTCACACTATCTACCGCAACCGGCAAAACTCATCTGATCAAGCACTTACACGAAGAATAGAAATGCATACATACAATATTAATACTGTTTGCAATTTACAATGAATATTAAAACTTTACCATTGTGGGGAGAACACCAACGCGCTGGTCCTGGCGAACATGGTTACTCCACTGAAGGTCAGACACGCAGGACTGCGCACGCGCAAGATCGGGGCAAAATGGACGAATGTTGCCTTCACGGAAAATGAGGTTCTTTGGACATCAGGAGGTCAAACAGTATTTTGGATATGATTGACATTCTCTTCAGTGTAAAAATAACACTTTAAATACACAAATTAAGTAAATGCAACTCTGTATGTTTCTACGGTGTTAAATTTACTAACTGAATAAAGGCAACATTAAACATCATTAAACAATTAAAATCAGCATGCTATTTTATGCACTTCTAGGTCTGTAAACTCTAATTTGTGCTGTAATCAGATTTGACGTGTGGTTTTGCATTTATGTGCAAAAATGACAACCTGCTTGTCAAACTAGGAGCCTGTACAGCAAGTTTCAGATTTTCCCCTCCTTTTTTTGCTCGTGTAAGACATTTATAATGCCATACATATTATGCAAAACTACAAAACTTTTTATCACTTACCGTCGATGAAGCAAGTCATGTTACGATCTTCATAGGCTCTTTTGTCTGTTAGTCTGTAAAAAGAAAATACAAAACAGGCATTAACTTGTTAGGATTCTTCTCAAACAATTAAAGATGGCGCCCTGGGATGACAGACTGTTTCACCACTTAAACATTTAAATGTTTGACTTTTTCACAGAAATGTCCATTCATATCGTAGCCCTTCTCTCTTACTTTAACCATTAATAGTCTTGATATGGAAAACAGTTTTTACCGCTTGTTTTTAATGACTGGAAATATCTCCATTAATATCTCCAATGCCAGTTCGTTACACAGCATGGGTTTAATCCTCAAGAAAAACAAATACTTAATTTTACAACTGAAATTAAAGTAATGCGTCTCAATTTTTTTACACTGTTGTTACTTCACAAGCAAACTTGGCGGGACACTGACAGAAAAAAGGACCCAGTGCGAAAGGAAGTCCCTGAATGCAACCAACAGTCTCGCGTGGTTTTAAACTTACTCGCGAGATTGTGACGCTAACCTCGCGGAAACTGTTGTTTGCTTGGTGTTCGTAGTTTAGCTCCAGACACAGAACATTTGGTTCATTTAAATAGTTAAATCAACTATTGTATGTTTGTAATAGCTGGTCACAATGGGGAAAGCAGATTTTCTCTCCCCGAAAGCAATAAGTAACCGGATCAAATCCAAAGGTCTCCAGAAGTTGCGGTGGTATTGTCAGATGTGTCAAAAACAATGTCGAGATGAGGTGAGCAGGTTCTTCATATTATCAGTTTTACTGTCACATCTGTAGAATGTAGGCTGTTTTACCAGATGTAGTGTTTAATTTCACACTCTGATCTCCTGTTTTTGTCAGAATGGCTTTAAATGTCACTGCATGTCCGAGTCCCATCAGAGGCAGCTGCTGCTGGCCTCAGAAAACCCAACCAAGTTCATGGACTATTTCTCAGAGTAAGTTCACTAGTAGAAAATATTAGTTCATATTAATAATAGATTTCATATTACAGTTTATTTTGATTTTGATTGTTCTAGTGAGTTCAAAAACGACTTTGTGGAGCTGCTCAGAAGACGTTTTGGTGAGATGAAACACATGTTGGTACAGTAACAGCCTTTTACCTTCAGCACAGACACTGATCTGATTTACTCTCCCTTCATCTGCAGGGACCAAGAGAGTGCACAACAACATTGTCTATAATGAGTACATCAGTGATCGGGAACACGTCCATATGAACTCCACTCAGTGGGAGACACTGACTGACTTCACCAAGTGGCTGGGCAGAGAAGGTGAGTAACAGTAAATGTACAAACTGACGTTCCTCAGAAGTCTCACAACGATGACAAAACATGTGAAAATGCAGTCTGGAGGTGATGGATTTAAGTGTGTGTGCTTGAAAAAACTATTAACTCCTGTTGAACACAAAATTGGTGGATGATGACTTTGCTGGAGTAATAAAATGTCTCTTAAGGAGAACCTTCATTTACCGATAAAACATCTAATGATAAATTGAGCTCCTATTATCGTATCCCAGTTAGTTTTTGTTGTGCGGGAAGCTGGTGCCCTGTTGACATTAGCAAACTACATTTCAAAGCTAACACTAGTGTTGCATGTTGTAGATGACAGAATAGAGCCACTGAAGAACCCAGAGGGATAGGATTTTGTGGAAACCCTAATGCAAACCCTCAATGTAGAAAGTAGTTTATTATGGTTGACATCATGGAGGACAGATGAGACATTAGCTTTGAGATTAGAGCTGCTAACATCAACAAATAATCAGCTCCTAAAATAAAACAAACATCACATTAGCACACTGGTAGGCAGGAATGTACCAGAGTGCACATTTCTAATCACATCACAGGGATAATCAAATACCACCTAACATCAAAAAAAAGTGTCAAAAACAAGGGAATTTACCAAGAGATAATGAAAACTCATGAAGAACATGTGATGTTCATCACCTCTCTCCTCTCAGCCCCTGCCTGTGCATTCATCACCACTATATAACACTTACCAGATACTATAAGATAGAACAGTTTTGTCAGACGGTCCAGACCAAATTCACAAAGCTGCTGATTGTGAATGTGTAGTAATCCATTAAATGTTATTTCCAGGTTTTTGTAAAGTTGATGAGACTCCTAAAGGCTGGTACATCCAGTACATTGACCGTGACCCTGAGACCATCCGCCGGCAAGAGGAGCAGGCGAGGAAGAAGAAGCAGGATCTAGACGACGAGGAGAGGAGCGCCCGTTTCATCGAGGAGCAGGTCCGCAGAGGCCGCGACGGGAAGGAGCTGGATGTGAGTCCAAACACAGCAAACAGCGTCTTCTACATAGTTTGATCAACTAAATGAAAACTACAGACTTCATCAGGATCAGTTTGAGTTAATTTTACTGTATTTTCTCCTGCAGGAAACCCCAGTTTACACAGAGCTAAAACGAGAAACTGAAGAAGAAAAAGGTTTGGGGTTTTTTATGTTTTCCTTGAAGATTTGTCATGTTGCCTTTCATTTTTATTCCTGTTAATGCATGAAGAAATACTAGAGTCATATTTCTACTAATCAAAATATGCTTTGGATTTAGCACAAATTTAATATAAAATCTATGTTTATCAGATTGAACTTATATTTTTTATTTTGCAGTTGCTTTCAACCTGGGTGCCAGCTCATCTGTTGCCGGCCCTTCCAAATCAAGGTACAGTATCATCTGTGCAAGATGTTGATTCAGCTTCATTGCTATTACTGTATTACAATAATTGAACTATCTTTGTGAAAACTTTTTGTCTTCCTGCAGTTCTGTCATAGGCAAAAGTGCTCTGTCTGCCTCAGGATCGACCGCAACCAAGAGGAAAGACATGTTCCCCAGTTCAGACTCTAGGGAGAAGAAGAAGAAGTCTGCTCTGGAGGAGATTAAAGAGGTAAAACAGACGATCACATCCAGCAGGTTTTAGTTTGTAATCATTCTAGATTTATTCAGACTGCAAGAATTTCTGTTTCCATTGACTTTTCATAGATGGAAGAAAAGAGGAAGAAGCAGCAGTCGGTCAGAACAGACTACTGGTTGCAGCCCAACATCGTGGTCAAAGTCGTCACCACAAGACTGGGTGAGAGATACCACAAGAAGAAGGCTGTCGTCATGGTAATAATACTTGGAATTTGTTTTGAACCAGATTTACAGGATTTACAGCTTGTTAAAAAAACAAAAGCTCACATACAATGCCAGTAATTACATATTGGTTCTCTGCAGGAAGTGCGGGACAAATATGCCGGTGTGGTGAAGATGGTTGACTCTGGAGACAAACTGAAACTGGACCAGAATCACGTAGAGACCGTCATACCTGCACCAGGTAAAAACAACAAAAACTCACCCTTAAACTAAAGTGTTTGGGATCTTTTCCCCTGATCTCCTCATTGTTGCATTGAACTTCTTGCAGGTAAACGGGTTTTGATCCTCAATGGTCCATATAGAGACACTGAAGCTGTGTTAGAGGGAATAGACGAGAAAAAGTTCTGTGCTAACCTCACACTTGACTCTGTAAGTATCACGACAGTTTGAGCTACTGTGGGGAAAAAGGTGTATTACTGGATGGGTTTTTATTCAGCTGTGTTATATGGGACTTTTTACAGGGTTCCCACAGGGTCTGAAAAGTCTGGAATTTCCATTTAATACCTTAAAAAAGTCTTAGAATAAGTATTTAGTTTGATACACTGGAAAAAATCTAAATCTGACCAAGTGTATTTTACTCATTTCTTTTCAAAATATCTCATCCCACTTAAAATAAGACATAATCACCTACAGAATAACTTTTCAGTGAGATATAAGAACTTATTTTTAGACAATAGAGCTGGAAAATCTTATTTCAAGATATCTTACCAAGATAATTTTCACTTGTTCCATTAGCAGATTTTTTTTTTGCTTGATTTAACTAAAAAACATCATGAATTAAGCAAAAAAAAAAAAAATCTGCCAATGGAACAAGTGAAAATTATCGTGGTAAGATTTCTTGAAATAAGATTTTCAAGGTCTGTTGTCTAAAAATAAGTTCTTATATCTCACTGAAAAGTTACT
>JAPTYQ010000005.1:20949627-20966136 GCA_029814465.1 Ostorhinchus cyanosoma | reverse complement strand
AAGACAGTACACCAGTTTCCAGGTAGGAGAGAAAAAAGTAGACTACAAGAGTGAAAATATGAAGGAAAAATAAAATCTTGTGTTAATATAAATAATTATATAAATAGAGGAGAGAATAGAATATAGAATTAAACTGTGTCTTTACTGTGTCAAAATTGACAAGAGTGAAAAAAATACACCATTTTTCCCCCAAAACAGATGAACGTTCCTTCAGTATCCTCTAAAGTGTTGATGAGAGGGTTTCATATCTGCAGTACAAAACAAAGTACCTATTATTAAAGTGTCAGAGTTTTATAGTTTAGTTCAGTTTAGACTGTATCATGTGTTGAAAAACAACATAAAACAGGTCTGACTCAAAATGGCCTGAAATGGATGTGAAAATGGTCTTAAAACATCATCTAAAAAAAATACAAGACATTCACTGAAACAAGTAACTTCTGGAAAACTGACAGAAACCTGATCTGACACCTACGTAAAAGTAGTCTGACTTTTACCTGATTTAGATTTAGTTCATAAACTTAATAAATACTTAGTTAAGAGGTTGTCTTTTTGTTTTTGTCTATGATGCCAAAACTCAGCAGGCTTTGGTAGAAATATAAGGACAATGAAGAAGCCATAAGATTTGGGGAAAAACCCTGAAAAAGTGACAAAGAAATCCTAGAATTGTTTTAATTTCTTTATACCTTTGGCGGATGTACACATTGTAATGAGTTTCCTTCTAATTAACCATTGTTCAGTTCCTTTCCCTTCATAAAAGTATAATCCACCTCTTATTAGACAATTAGTTCTCTTTAATCCCTCCCTTCTCCCCCATGACACGTCCCTCCATCTTTCATCGTTGCTATGAGGGAACGACGACCACAAATGTGACGGTGCTGACAACAGACCTCTTTAATCAGCCTCAACCTGTGACAGCCACCTTCTTTCTCTTACAGACCCCCTTTTTACTATCCTTCACACACACCCCTCTTCTCCCTCTCTTTCTTCCGCACTAGGACACACAAGATGTTTGTTCAGTTGAGCAGGAATGTGTGTGTGTTGTAATACCTGTGTCTGAGTATGTATGTGGGGTTAACAGATAGACTCCACTGATAATAGCCCTTGTCCTGCTTGAACAAACACGCTGGTTTAGAGGTGAGGAGGTTTACTGCAGCGTGACAACAAGGACAGGACACAGGACGTATGAACACACATATATGTCATGCATTATATAGGTGCTCTTTCATGAATGTGTGCACAAACTTTCAAGTGGGGTGGCGGTAGCTTAGTGAGGTTAGACAAGCAGGTTTATAGCCGGAAGGTTAGAATCAACAAGATGTTTGAAGAAATATTTGTTCCTTCCTTTAGAACTGGATTTGAAATGAGGAAACAGTTCAGCTTAATGGAAAAATAATGCACAATGTTGTGGCTAATAACAAGGGTTTTCTCGATGTTTTAGCTTTGATTAAAGAGTTAGCACATCAGAAATCACAAATAATTAGCGCGGTTGCATGTTGTAAATACACTGGTAAGACAAGGCAAGGCAAAGTTTATTTGTATAGCACAATTCATACACAGGGTAATTCAAAGTGCTTTACAAAAATGGAAAAAAGGCAGGTTAAAAACATGCAATTACAGTTAAAACATACATCTAAAATAAAATAGAAGACATTAAAATTATCATTAACGTTTTAAAAAAGTGCATTCAAAAGACGAGATTACCTTAAAATGAACATTAAAATCAAAAAGTGTATTCAAAAGAAGCAAACTGGAAGGAATTCACTCATAAGCACATGAAAAGAGAAATGAATTTAAAAATGGATTTAAAAATGGTCACAATGAATTATCTGGAATTTCCCCTTGTTGGATAAATAAAAGCATATCTTATCTTAAATGTCATATTTTTTTTGCATCTTTAGTTACATTAAATCTCATGTGGGTGATGAACGGAGATCATTGTGTATAGTCTTTTCCATCACATTCTAAAGCTTCTCAGTGTGGTTCAGATCTGGACTCTGTGAAGGTCAATCCATGTGTGGAAATAATGTGTCATGTTCCTGATCCACCCTATGACCATTTGAGCTGATGTATCCTGGCATTGTCCAATCTTTATGTTCCCTATCAAATGAATAGATGCATAAGAAACACAAAGCTATTCCATCAGAACCAAAGAACATGTTGCAGCTAAAACTTAATATTCAGTAGTGGAAGGATCTGAATTATCTGTTGAGTTAAATCCAGGTGGTGACTTTTGTTTTGCTGGGGTTTGTAGATTATATACAACATATCTTGACTCATGCCATACTTTTTTTTTAAAGACAAATCCACCCTTAACCTTTAAAGACCTAGAAATATTTTAGTGGTGACTTTTTTGTCCTACATTGAACTTTTTCTAAGTGTTTTATCACCATAATAATTCTGTGATATTATTGTGCATTTTGCATTTTTAAGTGAAAGTAGACATTTTCAAGAACCACGTAAATGTTCAGAAAAGTTCAGCGTATATAAAAACAGAGAAAGCTGTAGAAAAAGTGACTTATTCAGCAAAGAACCTAAATGCTATTCATCAAACTGGATGGGTTTTACTGGTGTTGGTGTTTCCATATTCACTACAGAGCTTTTAAAGAAATAAAATACATCTGATCCAGCCAAAGAAGAAAAACTGCCTTCTACCTGAATTATACACATATATAATCATTATTGGAAAAGTCACTATCCATTTAAGATCAGCTGATGTTTTTTTGTCGGCAGTGGCTGAGTTCTTTGAGGTTTAATCCCAAATGTCTCCTCGTCTTTTTTTTTTTTAGGTTCTATGATGAGATAGGAACTCCTCTACTGTCTGACATCAGGATCAACTACACCGAGGATTCAGTCGAGTACGTCACCCAGCATCTCTTCACCAACTACTTCAATGGATCTGAGATAGTCATTGCTGGTAAACTGACGAACCACAGCGCAGAGTCACTCCATGTCCAGGTCACTGCAAGCAACAATGACAAGAGTATAATCCTGGAGACCGATGTGCCTCTGCGCCACCGTCAAATAGAGACAGAGAAGCACGTGAAAGCCGCCACAGCAGCAACGGCGGGCGGAGCCAGGCTTCCAGGGTCAGGGGTCCAGCAGGCATTAGGGGACGCTTTGGAGTCGATTGCAGACGACTTTGTAGAACGTGTCTGGGGTTTCCTGAGCGTCAAGGATGGTCTTCGGTCACGGCTGCGCAGTCAAACCAGCAAGGAGAGGGAGAACCACACCATGCAGGCCACCAACTTGTCTCTGACCTACCACTTCCTCACCCCCCTTACCAACATAGTGGTGGAGAAGCCTGAGGTCCTGGCTGATGGTACCATGGCGCCGTCGCCCACCGTCACCCCAGGAGCTGGAAAAGCCGCCTCACCTGCGAATGAACTACCAGAAGAAACAGAGGATGGAAACTCACAGAGACCTGATGGGATGAAGCCAGGCAGCCAGAGCTCCAGACATGGCAGTACCACGGGTGAGACTGGGCTCTTTGAGGTTTGGTTGAAGCTTTACGACTAGGGGCCAAAATTCCAGAAGTGCCCTTGAGCTTATAGGCAAACAAGGTTCTGCACTTCGTCTTAGTTCTGCTTTCAGGCATTAGAAAGTCTAATCTGAGGTGAAAAACCAAATCACAGGCCAATGTTTTCAGAGTTAGATGGGTGATCCACCACTGCCTAGACTCTACTGACCAGATACCACAGCTCCACAGAAACAACAAGGCAACTTCCATAAGAGAGACACACAATTGGCCATAAAGTTGGAATCATTTTGTTTTCAGACATATTCCTCTTTTTATTCCTATTTATACACATCAGTATCACCTTTGATTCGGTCCAATGAGTACAGCTGAGTCCATGGTACACTTCGTCTATCAAGAATAAATCACATTGTCCGAATCATTTCATGAGAAGAGGTAAATCATATTATATTCCAACTGTATGGGCAACATTGGATTAGAATCACTTTTCTATTGTAACATGAAAGAGCGTTGTCCATCTTTATGTGTCGAACAGAACAAACAGCTGTGGGAGTTCAGTGTATAGTCTCAAACCGTAGTGTGCGTCGTCTTGATTTCTGCCTATTTGAACTTTAATGAATCAATTTTGTTATGAAAACTTGTTCTTGTTGTAAAAGACGGCAGCTTTAGTCAGCTTGTATTTACAGAAACAATGCTTTACAGCCGAAATACCTTCAGTTACTCGTCAGCGCAAGTCCATAAGGCAAAAATGTTCAGCGCTATAGGTTTGAGAAATCATAACAAAATACTGTAAATAAAACATAAATCTGGTATAAAACAAAGCCTTTAAATGACTGTTGCTGCTTTGTTCTCACCAAAGTCATTTAATAATGTACAAAACAGCTTCAGACCGAAAAGTTATTTTAAAGTGAAAGTGAATATGCAGACACTTATAGACAACAAACACAGTTGTCTATTGTGTAACATTTCTCTTTGTTTGTCCTGTATTAGCCTGATAATATAGCTCTCTGACTCCGCCCATGACGTGAATTTCCATTTTTTTGCAGGTAAACTTGAAAGACGACCAGCCAAGAAATCCATCACCATCTCCAAAACTTCAGGTGTGTTTTCTTTACAGTCTGCGTCATATGATAACCTCTGAATCCCATGCATATATGCAGTGTTTATGAGACTCCAGGACTTTAAAGACAACAGAGGGGGAATGTACAGTAGACTCTCTACTCTCAGCGTGGGAGGCCTGTAATTTGGATGTTGGTCAGACAGACAGCAGTGATCACACAGGTAGTGAGCAGCTTGGGGATGCCTCTGAACATGACCTAAAAAGAGGATAGAGTGCACAGGGTCTAATTGAAATACCAACACAGACACAACGTGGCACTTTAAACGCGCGAGTGCACGGAGACACAGTGAAGAGATGAAGTGGATGTTTGAGCATGTGTGTGTTACAGTGAAGAGCAGGACGCCATCAGAGGCCGTTAGTGAGGCCTAATGGCCCTGTCATTAGCCTCGCTCTATCATCTCCTCTCATCTCATCGCTCCTCTTTTCATTTCTACTGGTTCTCACAAGCCTCGGGAGACTTTGTTGAGGATATAAACCATTTGATGAATCACCCTTTCATTCACAGTACAAGTCCTTAGATAAGAAAGCTACTAAATTTCATGTCTGACACTCATTCTTATTATTATATTATGTTGTAGGTTGAGATTTGACATATATGTTTTGTTTTTCTCACTTCTAATGGGTTGTTTTTGTAACCCTGAACCATGTTCCTGGAGATTGCATTCTACATTTGTCTACATTTATGAATCTTTGCTGTTTTCCTGATACTTATGACTATTTATCAAGCTGTTCCTGTGCACTGTTTTCTTCTGTCACATTTCAGCTGATGGTGACCCCCACTTTGTGGTTGAGTTCCCCCTTAGTAAACTGACTGTGTGTTTTAACATCAACGGTGAGCCTGGACACATCCTTCGCCTGGTCTCAGATCACAAGTACTCTGGTAAGACTTATAGTATGTCACAGGTAAACATCATTACAGGGCATTAAAGGCCTTACATCACATTACATTCTATGCTTTCTCACTGTTTGTGTGTATATGTGTGTGTGTTGTGGGTCATTGTTGCTGTGTGGTTTCTAGGGGTGACAGTAAATGGAAAGCTAATTGGTGCCCCAGCCCCCTCAGGCAGCCATAAGCAACAGCGTACTTACTTCAGCAGCATCACCATCGTGTCGGATCATCCAAAACGGGCCTACATTGAGGTGACACCCAAGAAGGTCATCCTGGATGGGCGGGACCGCATGGTTCTGGCCTGCCACTCCACTGTCACTGTGAACAGCGGCGCTCTGACAGTGGCCATCGTGGGGAAGTCAAATGTGACGGTATCAATTGGAGGAAGCATCACCTTCGTCATCTTACTGCACCAGTACAAAAACCCTGCGCCCTACCAGAGGGACCATCTGGGGTTCTACATCGCCAACAGTAAGGGGCTGTCACCCAACTGCCACGGCCTGCTGGGTAAGAGTCAACCAGGGTCTGACCAGATTTTGACTGAAAAAACATTACACCATAATTCAGCCTTTACAACATCCAAAAAGTCAGTCAGCGGGCAAGGAAGTAGAGTATCACATCAGATTGTATATCAACCGACAACATATGGCAACTTATAAAATGGAAAGTTTATGCCTAAAAATCACTAGAACTGTATTATATATATATGTTGATTTGTGCTCAAAGATAGACCGAGGATTTTAATGAACACCTCATTCCATATTTTATTCTATATTGTATATGTGTGTGATTATGTTTCATTAAGCACAATATAAATGAAACTTTAATACAGGTTTTCATTAGTAATGGTAGTGAAAACAACTCCCATGATCCCACATACTAGATGAACTATGTTTTTGGTTGTTTTGATTGAGACGCTGAGCTACAAAATTTGAATACTGTGCTTTTAAATGATCCATGTTAGTGCAGTTACAACTTACTTTACAACCATTTCATAATGAATATATATGCAGTTTGCTTGTTCTGTTTGCTTACAATCTAACATTTTTCACTTAATATTTTCTTGTATTTAAATACAGTTGTACGCACATTTCATTGTGTGCCCTAGATGAGTTACTTCCCCTCCTAGTATTAGTGTTTCAGATTTTAGGAAGTACTTGTGTTTCTGTGCAGATATATATACATGCATTATCTAAAACAAACAGTCAGCTTAATAAATCACTCCAATTCTCTAGTGACTGGCATATCTGAAACCTGTGACTCTGTGCTTCCAGGTCAGTTCCTGTATGAGGAAGTGGGACTGGCAGAACTCCCAACACAAGAGGACATGAAACCATCACCGGTGCTGAAGGTGAAGGACCGCTCAGTGCCGGTGGTCCAAAAGAGCAGGAGGATCTACAGCGGGACACAAAGCGTGGACTGCTGGTTCGCCAGGAACAATGCAGCCAAGCTCATAGACGGACAGTACGACGACTATTTGATGTCACACATGTTCGACACAGGAGAGTGGCCTCATGGGACTAACAGAGTGTGAGACAACAGCCACGAACTGGCATTTAATTATGTGACTTAACTCATTTTAGAATGAATCCATAAATATCACATCCACATAGACACAAAAGGCTTCAAATGTTCACAAGTCGGTTTCCCTCCTGCACACAGTTTTCTACTTTGAATATATTTTTATACTATTTCTAATAGAAATTTAATGCTTTTACTACAACTTTGGAAGAAACTATTGGACCACTGTGGTAAAGTAGTGCATAGTCAACCTTAGTAATAATTCTTTAAAGTCTTCAGGGTCACAAATCTGGCAAGAGGCACATGAAATGTTGACTGTATAAATGTAATAACCTATAACTAAATGAAAGGAAACAAATACCATATAGTCTCAATAAAAAGTAATGGAAGTCTGATGTTAATATAAACCTGCAAATATTCAACAGTCCAAAAATTAGAGTATCATGGAGTGTAGGAAGGATTATGCTCAGTTTTACAGAAGATCACAGGTGGTTTAATAATTATCTCCAAAGCTGTACATGATGAAGATGTTTTTGTTTCAATAATTATGTCATTGTAAATAAAACATTTAAATACACACAAAGAGGTAGTTTTATGGGTCAGAAAAACACCTGACATCCGCCGGAGCATGTATTTGCTTTTTTTCCACACATAATACATTTGTCAGCACATCTTGAACGTGGCAACATTAACCTGAAACTCACACCTGGTTGCCATGGGGACCAGCCCAGGTAACTAACCCCTTGTCCCAGCAATGAGTAAAGGCACAGCCGACATACATAACGCATACAGGTCCACAGTGCTCCCTGTCATCAGCTGCAGGTCACAGGGCTGCTTGCTCCGCCCACACAGGTGTGCTCCGGCCATGTCCCACTTAGGACATCTGTCATCGTGCTGCCCTGCCTCAGCCGCTGCAGGAATTCAACACCAAACCATGAGGTCATATGTCAATCATCTTTATTCATAGTACAGATTATACATTCGGTAAGAAGCACCGTGGCACTCCACAGTCAGCTGATGATGCTCCAGACGGACGGGCTGTGCCATTTCATCGGATCATCATTTGGTTTATACAAAAAAAAGTATACAAGAAAAATAGAAAAGAAAATTACACACAATACATTATAATACAAAATAAAACATTACAGGCAGAAAGTAACTGTAGAATTTGTGGCTTTAACCATATATGTAAACAGGTAAATGGAATGATAAATTATAAACACATATAAAACATACATCAACCAGTTAAACTAATACTGGAATCAACTCAAGTTTGGCCACAACAGCTCTTAAACTGTCAGAGGTCTTAAAGTTTGTAATGTCCTAAAAACCATCTATTCACTGGTACCACAGTTTGGACCACATCATATGAAGTCTGACACATACAAAAATATAAACAGAATAAATAACGTGCCATAACTGGCTATAGTTGAATACACAGCCAAGGTCCCACTGACAGAGTGTTAAGGAAACAATGTGTGGATCAAGTTTGAAAAATTCCCAGTTTCCCAGTGGATACTCTGATAAGCTAAGATCACTGGCCAATAGCAGTAGTTTAATATTGAACTGGTGGATATGAAGGAGGTATGAGGGTCTCCTATAACTCAAGAGGAGATAATAAGAACACCTCCCATCCTGTTGATCTCATAGTGAATTCATACTGGAAACCTGTTCTCTACATGTACCAAAAATGAGACTACTTCCTGTCACTAGTATTATGAAGGAATGTATGATAGTTTATGGGATTTAAATAACATTATAGTATCATTATTTATGAGATAAAAGATTTTTCTTGTTAAATATCGGGTTTTTTTGCAGATTGTGCAGTGACATATCATGCAGAAAACAGTCTAGTGAGCTAAACTCAGCTTTGCAGTTCAGTCAAACTGAGGGTTGAGCGTCAGCAGTTAGACAGTAGCTTCTCTTTTGTAATTAGTGAAAGATAAAAGATTAGATATTCATATTAAATCCCAAAAACTGCCAGATAGACACATTTTCACCCATTGCAGAGAACAAATCAGGTCTCCTGCACGTCTGTAATATCGTTTCCTAACACTCTGTCATCAGTTCAGAAACATAGTGTGAACTGGTCCTTTTTAACAATAACAATCATATCTGTTGACAACATGTAGCAAACAACCATCATTTTTGTGTTGTGTTTCCACTATTGACACTGGTAGCTACACAATATGCTGCTAAAAATAATTCAATCATCCATTACCCTCTGCATGTTTAGTAGCTGAAGGAAAAGCATGCAGGAATGACTGTGGTTACACCTTGATTAAAAAGGTGGATTATAATTGTAAAATATTTGAGCACCTATATAAATATATACTGTATACATAACTTTCCACCTCCTTAATGGAACATGATACATGATAAATGAGACTCCTCAGAGTAAAATCATTCCCAAAAGTCTCCCCCCGAGTGGAATAATGACAGGTTTATTTTGGTGTCTGTCATTACCACCCATACATTTTTCTCTGTGGGTGCTCTGCTCCCTAATAACCTCTCTCCAAACATGCTCAGTTGTGGTTACTCTGATATTTTCTCACAGCAAACAGAGGCAGCAAGGTGAGAGGATAAAGAGGATGCTATTACATTAACATGCTTTTTTTTGTCCGGTTAAAAAGGTTATAATTATCGACACCTTCATATGATAAAGGCAGCTAAGGTTGTAGTGTTCACATTCATACTTGTACATGTAGTTGTGCCTTTGCTTGCAGAGAAGCTGATATTTAGACCTTTAACTGAGTAGTAGTAGTAGTAGGATGCAAGGACGTGAAGTGTGTAGATACTGGATGGACGGACAGTAGGTTTATACCACCACCCAGCTGGGTCTCAGTGGCCCCCCTGAATACTGCACATGGGCTCCATCACCGGGCTCCTCTTCTCCCTCTGAAGCCTCGTCTGTGTCCGTCTCCACAGTCAGCAGAACCTGAGAGAGGACCAGAGGGATTTTATGTAGAAGAATGCACACCACAGTGAAGTCACGGCTGCTGTGGAAAATGTTTGCATTATTCACATTGTAAAGACTTCAACATCAGCAAGGAGACAAATCCCACAGGAGCAAAGTTCCAGAATTCCCCATAATTTCATTAGGGTTTGTTTGTCTGTCTGTCTGTTAACTCAAAAGGTTATGGATGGATTTTGATGAAATTTTCAGGAAATACTGATACTGACACATGGAACAAATGATTCAATTTTGGTGTTGATGGGGAGAGGGGCTGATATCCCCTGGCGGAGGTTTGTGCTCTCCAAGTGCTTTTCTAGTTATATAATGTTTATAGCAGCATAAACTTCCATATGTGGTTTTATGTTTGGGTATGATGTGTTCAGGCTTATGTAATGATGGGACTCATGTATGGAAATTATTAGTTATTATTTTTTTCCTACTGTTCTATTAATCTTTGAATGTTTTTCTTTCTTCCTGTCTTTAAGCTACATTTTAACAGCTGAAAATGAGCCCTGGTGGCTAAAGCTGGCTCACTGACAGTTTCTTATGTTTTTGTTGATTAATGTTCCTGTCAAACTACATCATATAAGAGATGGTCTACCACAACTGGACGAAAAAAAGTTTGATATCACGTCATTGGCAGCAGCAGCCACAACAACAGCATTGTGGCTTTAGCTTTGACCACCGCCCCCTCCGACACCCTGTCAGAATCAATGCCTCACTATCTGTCGTCCTCCTCGCTGCTTTCCATAACATCAGTGTGTGGAAACCGCTCCTAAATGTCACTTTTATTCCCGGGATGAACGGTTGATTTATGGTTGTTTGGCAGATGACCAGGGAAAAGGGGAAAAGGAGGGGGGGGGGAATAAACACTCCCATCCTACTGAACATGAGAGTGGTGTAGCCGGTCTGTCATTTATCCGAAAATCTGTAAGTTCCATCTTTACAGAGGGGGGAAGAAAGAATGATATAAGCTGCTGTGCTGTGGAGGAGGCGGCTATTAAACGGATTCCCTGAACACAACAACAGGCCCGATTCAGTTTATGTCAGACCAGATGAAACAGCATTTAAACCAACGGAGGATGACGGAAAACCTACTGTTCCCACTTACAACCGACCGCCCTTTTTCTGTCTGCACTTTAGTTAATGATCACACACTCATTATTAATGGGTCAACCAAGCCAATAAATAAATAAATAAATAAATAAATAAAAGCTGGCTGTTAGTTTTATAGCGTTTATAAAAAAAACTATTTTACCTATGGTGAAAGGAAAAAAAAAACTATAAGATACATGTACTGTAACAATTCACTCACTAGTCAAAAAAATAAAACTATTCTGATAATTGATTTTAATAAATATTTAAATGAAAATGCCAAGCATTTGCTAGTTTTCCTCTTGAAATAGAAGGATTTGTTGCTGTTAGTGAAATATTTGCAGGCTGAAATGCCCGTAAAACTTTCACTGTAGACATTTTCATTCATTTTATTTACTTATTGATTCATTTTTTGGCATTTTAGATTCTAAATATAAGACAATAATCCATGAAACAAGTCTTAGTTGCAAACCTAAGAGACAATGAAATGAAAATGGTCATTATTATTATTACCTGTCATTTTCTACATATTTTAATTTCATATTTATATGACTTTACTCCTTACCAGTAAGTTTTTTTTGTAGGTTTGTCTCATTTCTATTGCATGGCCTTGTGGAAAGTTCTTGCTTTTCACTGACAAATGACAATCTTGCATCTTGAATTGACCTCCAACAAAGTGTTCATTAACACTTGTTAGTTAGTTTGTCTATCAGAGTGATTTTCATGAAACTTTATAGAATTGCAGGTCATGGACCAAAAGAAAACTCATTAAATTTAAGAGAAGATTCTGAAAAAGATATAAAATCTCTTTGGTTGTTGCCCCATTGAGTGTCATGCTACAGTTTTAAACAAATTAATGTATAGATACAGTAAAATTAAAATACAATTTACTCAAAAAACAAAACAAAAAAAAGAACCAATTGCTGCACTGACTCACAACAAATACAACAAAAATAAAATATCATCCAAGTTCCCCAAACTATAAAAGGGAGGACTGAGAGAAGAGTCTGACTCAGTGTTTCTTGGACCGGGTTCAACCTGGGTTTGTCCCTCATTAGATCTAGTGTAGACAGAGAAAATCTGTATGGTCTGTATGTGTGTGTGGCCTCTTGTACTCAGATCTAAGCGAGAATAATTTGGAATTTTTAACCACTAAAGTGACATTTAGACTGTTGCTAACTTTGGGAATGACCGTTTTTATTATTTATTTATTTATTTTACTTTATCATTCAGTTGTGATACTTAAAGTTACAATAAGGGGATCTGGGATATAATGACAATGAGTGTTCTCACAATGTTATTTGGTCCAAACATCACTAACTTTGAGGTAAGAGTTGTTTTAACATCAGTCATTGGATATTCCCTGCAATGAACAGGCGAAATGTCCAGGGTGTACCCCACCTTCGCTCATAAGTAGCTGGGATAAGCTAAGCGACCCCCGTGACCCTAGTGAGGATAAAGTGGGTTCAGATAATGAATGAATGAATGTTTGGGTATGTCTCCAAGAAATCAATGTAGGTCCATGTAATGTTTCCTAAACCCATGGAAAACACTATGGTTGCATGTATGAGAAAGTTTGTTCAACCCCCAAAACAACAGGTGCAGATGACACCCAGCGTGACTCTGTGGGTTCATCAACCACCAGTTTCACACACATTTAAGCGTTTTTTCCTTCTTCAAAAAGACTTTAAACTGTCACATTCCTGCTCGCATCCATTTGGTTAATGCAGCATGGATATGTGGGAACAGGCTTTTCTTCTTCCTAAAAGCTGAGTGTTTAGAAACATAAAAAGAAATCCATTTAGGGGATGATGACTTGCAAATGGACCCATCTGCTGTAAGTGGTCTCTCAGGGAAGGATTATATACACTGTCACTGATTTGGAGGATTTTAGATACAGTATATTAAGTCTAACTGGAAATAAATCACAGACAAAAGAGTTGAAGCGTGGAGATAGAATAAATCTAACGGTGATTTATCGAAATTTGATTTTCAGTTGATATTGAACGTCATTTGAATGATCATGTCCATCAGTTCTGATGGCTGATGTAACAGCAGTCAGTGACAGAAACATTAATGACCCGTTGCCGTAAAATGTGAATATTTATTGGACTCACCCGAGACTCCTCGTTGTTCAACCAGGGCAGAGAGTCAGCCTTTTTCACAGAGCTGTCACAGGAGTCATCCAGACTCTTCATCGTCTTGTACTTCCTCATCATCAGGCTGTCGACCACCCAGAACATGATAGACTGCAGGGGGCGCAAGCACAGGTAAGAGGGAGGTCACTCATTAAATGTAAGAGGGACTTCAGTCATTAAATGTAACATTATACTTTCATTTACTGTAAATCTGAGACACTTGTACATAAAGACTTCCATTTGATTCTGTTTGATATTCCACTAAATTTCAGGAGTAAATGTATGTTTTCCTCCAACAGCTTTACTTCATTTTCTGATAACAGTTTCCATTCACCTTCTGTCCAGTCAAAACTGAATATCTAGAAATTAAAAAAAATTTCAAATTGCTCTCCTTCTTAAAATGAATAAAGTCTTTGAAACTGAAAAAAGGCTTGTTTTTCTGATGATTTGACTTTTTGGAGATATGTGATTCTTACTGGACAGGGATGCTCCAAACATATAACCATCTGATACAACATGATGCACTGTTTTACAATAAAATGACTCAACTTTAAGAGTCCAACCTAAAACATATGAATCTGAAAAATGGAACATTAATATTGATGCAGCTGTATTATGACTCTAAAAACACCACATATGACAGTAGAACACTGACAGGGACCTTTTTAATTTTCATTCTTCAAATAATTAATACTTAAAATACTTTACTTAGCCTAATACATTTAGTTAAGCATATTTTTAAATACTTAACTAAATGTACAAGTAACTAAAGATTTTTTACCGTGTAGTATTACTTTTACACGAA
This sequence comes from Ostorhinchus cyanosoma, assembly GCA_029814465.1. Lineage (NCBI taxonomy): Eukaryota > Metazoa > Chordata > Actinopteri > Kurtiformes > Apogonidae > Ostorhinchus > Ostorhinchus cyanosoma. The sequence goes on along the minus strand of JAPTYQ010000005.1, from coordinate 20,952,137 downwards.
TTATACAAGTAAATCCTTCCACCACTGAGCAGTAAACGTTTAATTAAAGTAAAGGGCATTAGAAACATTCCAGCATGTAGATCACAAAGGTTCAACTCACATTGACAATGAAGGGCACGATGAGCATGACCAGCACCAGCTCCAGCTGAGGGTTAGCGATGTAGCTCAACAACACCTCCTGCAACTAGGACAGAAACAACACAAAGGGTTAAAAAAAATGGCACACCACATCCCTGAACCTTCACAACCATCACAACATTGAGGCGAAGTTCAGTAAATACTGTTTGTAATTTCTCATTGGTCTTTTGTCCAATAGCGTGGAAACGGTCTTTAAACAAACCATATATCATCTCCTGATAGTTTTGATACACTTACCAAACAAAACAACATATCTGAAAATAAATGCATAAGAAACTAAATAAACTTCCTTTTTCCTTCTTAGAGTGGCATGTGTTGTTATGACAAGAGGTACTTTGAAAATGACCCTGAATGTCAAGAAAACAAACATTTCCATGCATGAACACTGCCTGAGTGTTTTCATTCGACGCAAAAGGCAAACGTTTTCCCCAAGTGTTTTCTCTTCCTGTTCATTCCTCCTATCGTCCAGATGATTTCCATGCCTCAATCCTGCGAGAGGTTTTTCAAAGCCAAAATAAAAATAAGGAAAAACAACATCTGCATTTTTTTATTTATTTTTTTGTATTTATTTATTTTTTCTACATCTAGTCTGGGGTCAAGAGATCTTCTGGACCTGTTTGTACCAAAGCCAAGAAAAAATGGTGTTCTAATAGAAATGAGAACTATCATCACAGAACTGTTAGGAAAATATACACGACATGTGACAGAACACTGCCATATGAATAATGTAGCGTTTTCTGAGTGAATTCTTACTTTGGACCATCCGGGGACGAGCAGCACCAGGCTAATCACACCTTTCTCCAGCACCATAATGAGCAGGTAGATGCCACACTGACCCAGCCACGCCGCTGCCTGGGGGGGGTCACCTGAACACAGCAGAGGCCCAGACCATGAAAACAGCCACATACTCACTCAAATACATCATCATATTAAGACCAGGGTTCATATACATATTTCAAAGTCAAATTCAAGCACTTCTCAAGCACTTTTAAGGTTTTTTTCCCACAAATTTTTCATGTACAGCATCTTATTGATGGGGTAAAATATGTATTTACAGGAATACATATACTCCTAATTATTTTTGTCACTTTTTTCACAATGTACATTATATTATAAACATCTAAAACTATGCTTCAATATAGCAAAAAGTTTTATTAATTTAAGAAGTACACAAAGTTTTACCCATAGAAAGGGAAGGCACTTGGCATTCTTCAGACACACTCACACCAAGACAAAGATTAAAATAAAAATGTACCTGGAGTCGACCTGAGAACACCTGGTAATTTTCTTTTTTGACTTAAAGCTTGATTTTTTAAAATGTATCACCTCTCTGTAAGTACCTGTGACGTATGTAGCTTGACATATAACCTGTAAGAGTTAATACTAAAAACTAATAAATCACATAATTGCAAGCACTTTCAAGCACTTAAATTGAAATTCAAGCACTTTTCAGACCTTGACAACACAACATTGACATTCAAAGATTTCAAGCACCGTACGAACCTTGTAAGAGTTTAGCTTTGAGTTAGTTTTCCTTAAGCAGTTATTTGACAATTTATGGAAAATAGTCTAGTATTAGCAAACTCTAGCTGTTCTATTGAGTTTGTAGATGTGCAAAGACCAAACAGTGTTCAAGCAGCAGACATTATGTTATGGAGTTCAGTCAGTGTGATCTACTCTGATTTCATTTAGATGGCATTAGCTTGGTGAATTTCATTACTCACCACACATGAGCCAGTTTTTATACAAACCTATGAATTATACCTACAACATGTGTTAAGTTGAGTAACAATATTAGAGGCTGTTGACCATAAATGTCAACACAAAATAGATTTAGTGATTTATACTAGTTATTCAGTGCTTTTGTGAGTCATAATTTCATTGGTTAGTGAACATTAAAAACAGCTCCACTTAAACACTCAGGCCTGTCCAATGCCCACTGATGTCCAGACCTGGTACTTACAGGTGGTTTATCTTCAGACACTTCCTGTTGACACTGGACTTTTTCTAAGAAACCCCAAGAAGGCCCCATCATCATTCCATGTTATAAATTGTAAAAATGGCTATTTTTTTGTGTCCAATTTGAAAATCATATGCATACATACATTGACTCTGTTAAACACATTCAACAAAATATATTTTACTACAAATGACATCACTGAGGATGTATTGTAAAAACAATTCTGCAAGAAAAATATCATTTTAAGCAATTTTTTTTTTACATCTATTTTTCTCTCTTCCTTCCACACAATTTTTCCTGCAATTCCTACATAGTTACCTCCGCCAAGGAGGTTATGTTTTTGCCTGGGTTTGTCTGTTTGTTTGTTCGTTCGTTAGTTAGCAACATAACTCAAAAAGTTATGGACAGATTT
>JAPTYQ010000005.1:20932150-20943199 GCA_029814465.1 Ostorhinchus cyanosoma | reverse complement strand
AGAATAGAATAGAATAGAATAGAATAGAATAGAATAGAATAGAATAGATTTTTTGCCATTTTGTAATTTAGCATAACAGTGGGAGAAGATATTTACAGAGAATAATCTAAACTTTCCAGAAAACTGCAGACCACCTCATCAGACTCTTACATCCTATAGGCCAACACTGTTATTTTTCCAGCTCCATCTACACAGAAAAGGAATATAATGCAAAGGTCTACATGCTGTTAATTCTGTGGTAAATTGTCCAATTTTGTAACAATGTAGTTTTAGCCACTTTCAGCCTGCTCGGTCTACATTGTCATCACATTGTGTTATATTGCTTAAGTCACAACTTTAAATGACGTTGAAGGTTTTGCTTGCAAAAGACACCTCAAGACTTAATCGGATCTGCCTGGAAACCCTGTATTTTTATGTAACAAACCCAGAACATGTTGTTTCTCTGTGTCAGCATCATTTCTGTTCTTTTGTTTCCAGCGTCTACATTACTCCAACCACATCATGGGCTTTTACTTTGAAGCCACACTCGCATATTTTGTCGTTGCGGTTTGGAGATTTTGACGCAGCAAAATTCCTTGGACTTGCTCGAGGCCTCCTCCAGCTTTTGTGTATGTGAGTGGCACGACGTACGCATGTCACGTGCACGAGAGCCATTGAGGCAAATCGCATCCTCACTTGAATATGCAATGAAAGAGCTGTTTAATCTCAAAGTCTCACAGAAACAGTGTCTTCTATTAAAAACACATCATGTGATGTGAAGCAGTTCCTCAGTATTGATGGATCTGATGACTGTTTATGCCTCATGGTAAACTGTCACAGAACCAATAGCCTATTTATTTCCGCGCTTCTACAGTGAAGTCAGAGAGGCTTAGAAACCACGTGATACCCACATAAAGCATACATCTATAGTGACTTCCTGCCTCCAGAAAGTGAAATATTTCTTGGAACTCCGGATCAGTGTTTGGCCTAATTGAACGCCCCGCCCACCTCAATAGACACGGCCTAATTGATTCCATTGACCACTAATGGCTAGTTAGACCTCAGCCTGATGCAGAAACATTTATGTAATAGCCATAACACTGGAAAATGACTGCAGTTATTAGACCGACACTATCATGAAGACACATAAAACAAGCAAATATCCAGACCACAATGAAACTCCCAAAAATGTTAAAAGTATATCTAGGGGCAAATCCAGCTGACCCACAAACTAAAGAAAGTTTAGCTATCTCGCAGTCCTTGTGTTCATTTCTTGTTTCTTTATCAGTGCACTTTGGACGTTTATTGTTTCTGATTGTGGTTGACTGATAATAATGGTTGCAAGCATTAAAAGCTGATTACATGTAATTAAGTAGAAAAGCTATTAAAAAAATTGGCACTCTTAACTTCACCTGGTGATTTATCGAACTGCATACTTTCCTAAACAGTAACAGTAATTTGTAGATCCAAACACTCTAGTCCTCAATCAGAGCCGCTCATGAGGGAAGACAGACCAGGGGGAAGTTGTGGCCTCACGCACGAGCACGTGTACGTGTATCTGTGCGCGCGCGCGGAAAAGACGGGCATAATCCTGTCTCGCGCTCCTGGAAAAGCTTCTTCTTTGGCAGATTAATGGCGCACGCTTTAACCATCTGTTCCACCAGCAACATCACACCGGCACGAGCGCCTCCTGTCACCTCCTCGCGACTCCTTTGTGTCTTCACGAATCAGATCCTAAATAAGACACTGAGTTTCTCTGCACAAGTTTCAAAATAAAACACTGGTGTAATAAATGATGCCAGTTTTTGTTACCTATTGTACTTAGCCTATTTTTACCCGTGTGTGTTAAAGTGAAGGTTTTCGGGGTTTATCATCACTTTGTCCCTGAACCATTCATTACTGCAAAGGGCACTTCCATCACTTGCACAAATCCCAACCTAGCAACCACAATTTCACTGAAATAGGCATTTAATACCTCTGTAGTTTTAGACGCCCCTGCAGTTTTCTATTTTGCTGTTAGACATTATGAGATGCAGATGGTTGAAAGACAAATATCGAAAATGTTAACTGGCTCTGATTGTCTGCATTGAAATCTTGCAACAGACTAAAACAAACAAGTGAAAAACAGTAAAGTTCATAATCTTCTATTTGTTTTCAGCAGTACAGATATGACTCACTTTAACAGTACTGGACTGCCACACGACTGTGATCATGTTCATTGAAGGTCTGGATGTTTTTAGGGGATTTCCAGCAAAACCAGGAATTTAGTAGGCTAAATAAACTAAAGCTTAAAAGTACAAGATCCAAAAGAGCTTTTCTTATTTTTACGTCAAGAAAAAAACTTTGCTGAACATATATGCATTTATAATTGTACTGTGATATCGAAAATGCCACCGCAAGAAATGTCAGTTTGAAATGACAATTACAGATGTTTGAGAAGTTCAGTCGATTTCCGTTTCTGCAAAACTGTTCTCTCATGTCGTATCTGTACTGCGCTACATTTACCCTGTGCGAGTGTGGAAAAATGAAGCCACCTTTGAACTAAAGTGAACAGCTCTCCAAAGCGGTGCAGTGCGCTCTTACCACTAGAGGATACTGTTGACTTTGATAAAAGAAAAAAAATCCCCTGATTATTAAAATGAAACAAAATAAACTCTGGGGCCTTTTCCCCCCCTCTCAGCCTTGTTTGTAGTGCAGTGGTTACCAGAACTCACAAAATAAATAAATCCCCAGTGGTCAAAATGAAAACGATGTTATGACATCAAAAAGACGTAAATGTTCATCTCTTCAGTCCTATATTTGACCAAAGTCAACTATATTTCTCTCTCTTTTTGTATCTGTCTTCAAGAAAAAAAAAGGTTACCACTTTCTATAATCATAGAACCAGATAGTTTATTTTCCTGTTAATGATATTAGAACATGTTCAGCTGAATTTTTTAAATCGAATTACTGGCTATAAAAATTCAATGATTAATAACTAATGACTAAGTAAACCGAACATTACTCATTTAGGTGTAATTTACACTTAGGTATATATTTGCATGTGTTATATCAGAATAATCCCCATCCCATTAACAGACATTCATTGTGTATCTCAGTTTTCCGCCGTGGTGTGTGTGTTTTCATTCTTCTCTGTCTGAACTTCAGTCTACTGTTTGATTCACACTGAAGAAAATATTTTTGCGTCTGCACTAAAAGGTCAGTGAAGGAGTTGGCTTGAAAATATCTGTAGATGTTTTGGACATGCGCAGATGAGAGATGCCATATTGGAACGGGGGCAGCAGCAGCTGAAAGACGTCGCTTGCGTTGCTTTGCTCGGGCTCACGCGAACGAGGAGAAGAAAAAAAACAGGGGTCTTGAGAAGGAGAGGCGACAAAAAACTTGGACAGGTAAGACAGGTGACGGCTCCGGCAGCTCCGGACGCCTTCTCTGTGGCTGATGCGTGTTTTTTTTTCGTTATGTCGACGGAATAAACACCGGGAGAGTTATTTTCTCCTCCTCCGCTTAAAACCCTGAAGTGCTCCCGAGGCTGTTTCTGTAGAAACCAGAAAAAATAGTCACCAGCGTTGGTTCACGAGCCCAAGTTCTTTAAAGTGTCTCACGCGCTGGAATTATCAGCTTTCACCGGCGGAGAGGACGCGGTCTCGTGGCTCTTGCGGTAATTTCGTTTATTGCGTTGTTTTTCCTCTTTGCTTGTCTACACAATTTAATTAACCGGTTTATAAAATTACGCGATTTTTTAATCAGAAGCACCTGGAATCTCCGCTGAAACGTTATTTCAATACGTTAAATAATATCTCTAACCAACAATGCAATTTGTTTGCCACTAACCTGAAGTAGTTTTTCTAGATTTACGCCAGAATTTACTTATTACCACGTTTCGCTCATTAATGAGTCATTTGGAATTTTTTTTTAGGTATGTATAAGCCATCGGAAAATACCGGACACTGCCAAAATGTCAAAGCACTTTCAACATGGCGGGTTATGGTGTTCGAGGGGAAAACTGCGCCTTAAAATCTTTGAACGAGGAAAAAATAAAATGATAGTAGATAACGCGACCGGTTCTGTTTCTTTTGATGGAAATATACGAGGTTTAATCAATTAAATTCAAAGTGTGCATTTGGCAACTCCGTGGGAGTTTTTTTCCGCTGCAGTTTTGAGTGTGCAAAGTACATGACCGGAGTGCCAGGCAGCTGGTCGGCTACACCCCTCTGCCTCATCTTCCTTATGAGCATTAACGTTTCCTCTTTCACTTTTATCCAAAAATGATGTGCCCATTCGTTTGCTCTGTGTCTAGATTGCATTTTATGAGATTAATTATTTTTCCTAGGTGAAACGAACATCAGGATGAATGCATTTTCCATATTTTCCTCCACCTTTGCATAGATGTATTGATGATTGCACACAAGGACGAGATGTTTTTCCAGTATACTGTTTCACTATGGGCAAATTTGCAACGACTAGGCAGGTAATTTGGCTAAACCGCGGGTATCTGTTTAATTATGTCTATTTTCTTGCGAAGCGATTTTGTAAATCCAGGGTTTATTCCCGTGGATTTCTCCTCCAGATTAAATTCGTCACCATAATGAACAGAAACAATAAAGCCACGATGTGGAGCCGACGATAGACGCTCATGTGCAATGAATAAATCATTCTTTTAGACTTCTTAGTGTTCAAAAGATATTTTTTCCACGCAGACTTGAGTGGAGATGGGTGAGCTGAGTCCTGTAGATAAAGGAAACCTGCCAGAAATATCACTTTAAAGGAGGAAAATGGCAGTAAATGGAAAATATATGTGCTGAATTTTCTCCATCTGTGGAAGTCACGGAGCTCCTGCTGCACACTATTGTTGGTTTGGTCTGTTGGCTTTTTCTAAAGAGGCACGCAACGGCCATTTGTTATCATTTAGCTGTTTTTGATAAGCCATTGTATGTTAATCTTCCTGTAAATGTTTCTTCAGAAAGGAAATTACACAGTAAGCATGTCTTCCCTGAAAAGAGAAGGAATGAGAGAGAAACAGAAAAGGTATTTGTAAAGGAAATAATGAAGTGAGACTTCTCTTTATTTGTTTCTTTCTCCTGTTGGCAGACAAACTCTATTTGAATAAAGGGAGGACTTAGGCAAATATCATTTTTGACCTCTTCTGTTTTCAAAAGACTAAAAAGCTCCAAGCTGCAGGTCATGTAAATGGTTTGTGGACATGTCTGCATGTTGTAGGAAGTTGTTTCCAGTCATTGATGTTGAAATAAGAAAGCTCTGGACTGAGGGAGTTTCCCTGTGGCTCTGGCTCTGTCTTCCTTTCTGTCTTTGGTTTTTGTGGTTGGCCAAGGGCAGCTGCTCTTTGCACTTCACCACACATCATCATTGTAGTTAGATCATTTTAGTGAGCATCAGAGGCTTTTGTAATTGGGTGTGAAACACAGAGGCTGAGTTTTGTCTACATTTATGAACTGTATAGTAAAAACAGACACCAAAAGGAGGGAAGAAAGGGCAGAAATTGTTATCTATTTGTCCAGTTGCCAAGAGGAAACAACTCTTGGATGGATGTAAAAGAGGAGAATCTAATAGGGAGTAATGCAATAAAAAACCCAAGACCATGCAGTGGTAGTTAATCTCCTAAATCCTCCATTAAATCTCTGGCATGGATGGGTTTGGGGAAAGGCAGGGGGACAACACGTGGATGCCCAGCGCCCCATCAGGGGCTAATCAATAAAAGCCTCCTCTCAATCTGAGACCATGGGGGCACAAATGTCCTGCATCTGAGATTAACTCTCCAGACCAGTTTAATCCTCTGGTGCTCAATCTGGGCTGTTTCTGTAGGATGCTGCAGGTCAGTAAGCTTCATCAAATGCAGAGTCCAACAGTAAAATTGCTCAAAAAGTAATTTTACTCCAGGGAAAAACAAGAAAACAGAGTCACTGAACAGAGTCAAATAGCTGATACTTTAGCCACATTCTGATCAAAAAGCCTGAGGATGGTTTCCTGTTCTTGTGGGTTTTGGAACTTGTTTAACCAGTGGAGGGGCCAAATCAAGGAAAATAATGCATGACTTCAGAGTGAGCTGAGAGCATGGAATAGGGTAGTGAATCATAAAAGTTGACTTTTCTAGCTGTAAGTAAATACAGATTGTCTCTTTAAAATGAGGATGTGAGACTTTTCTTTTTAAAAGTTTCTTTAGAACCTTGACCTCTAAAGCCTTGCTGAATCTTTACCTTCACAAATTCATTATTTTTTTTTATCCATGCATACCCACTGAAATGTATCTTAAAGGCTCTTACAAAAGGTTTTTTATGTTGCTTATGTACAAACAAGTGCAGGTCATTTAGAGTCTATAAACCTTGATCATATCAAGCCAGAACACAACTTAAGATCCCTGGAAACTGTATTGAGTTAATTAAAAAAAAGAGAGAAAAATATGTGTCCTCCAAATGTTTGCAAAGCTAACAAATATGCCAGGGTGAATTTTTGGCAAATGAGCAATGCACTTCACAAGTATTTGGACAGTGACACATTTCCTGTTGTTTAAAGAAGTTAAAACTTAAACGCTTAAGGGTTTGAGGGGTTTAGAACTGATAATTCTAGTTAAAATGCATTTCACCTCCAGGGTTTGCTCAATGAATGAGTGCAGTTCATGTACTGTTTATTCATGTGATGAAAACACACAACATGAGGATCATAGTTGATTGTCATTACTGTTTCAACTCCAGTCAGATGGAATTCAAAGTCAAATGGTTCACAAGAAAGCATCTCAAAGAAATTATTTAGTTTATAATATCATAAAATGGAAGAGGAGCAGTAGATTGTCACGTTTCAGAGGCTCAACACGGCAACTGTTTTGCTTGATACTTGACGTGTTACCACTTTTCTGTTGATTGAACCGTGAACTCATTTACCATCATTATGATTGTAATTTCCATCAGCTGTAACCATAAAGTGTTCAACAATAGATTTACAGGCATTTGAAAAAGGAGGAGATGTGAAACTGTCTTATAAGATATGTAAGGGGATTTTTATGGGAAAAACCAGGTTATAGAGCTGCTGTGAACTACTTGTATTATTTGATACCAGTGTTTGAGTGTGCTTTGATGAGTTTTAATGAGCACTGTAGAGCACAGCATGCTGACGACAGCAATGTGTCAATGCTGCTGAAGATTGTAGGGCACTTAGGCAAGAAACTCTGATAGGCTGCGAGGGGGGAGAAGGGCAGCAAACAGCGTCATGTGAGCTAAATTAGCTCAGCTTGTTGTTTACGCAATGGATGTATGCTGGAGCCACTGTGGGACAGCGGGGGGTGTGTATGTGTGTGGTAGGGGGTGACACACACATTCACACACAAACACACACACACTCGGTGGTTGTGGAGACTGTCACAGTCTTTGTAGCCTCACAGTTCTGTATTGTAAATATGCACAGCTCCAACAGCAGCCTGAGCATTTACTGGGTGTTTTTTTTTCTGATTTCACCAGTTTCTGAATGAACCACTATTTGTCATCAGACTGAATGCAGGATTTCTACTTTTTTTTCCCCCTGATTTTTAATTTTCTATCCTTTTCTGCAGTGCTTCCTGCTGTTTTGGATTTTCACTTAAAATTTGACTGGAGGATTTGTTGTTGTTATTGAGGGTTGTTTTGATGTTAGGTCAGGTTGCTCAAAGTAGGTGGAAGTCATTCAGTGATTCACTGGTGATGCAACTACATGACCAAAGAAACTGCCAGGCAAGTGGTAAACATGGTCTGTCACTTTCAGGAATGTTATATTTTAGTGTCACCTAGTTTATTGACATCTTAGACAAAAGCATCTCTATGTTCTGTATGTTCTTCAGCTGTTTTTTTGCCTTTTCTCTGTATACTTTTTAATGCTGTTTTTAGTTTGCTGTTTTACATTTGTGTAGTTAGATAAATATTTTGAAGAATTAGTCAGAATGAATATAATCAACAAATACTTGGATGATCATTTTAGTTATTTGGTTATTTTATTATTAAACAAAATTGTGAAGAATTCTGTAGCTGAAAATTTCAGGTTTTGAGTCAGTTGTATAAAAAGAGAAATGCATAAACTGAGGCTGAGTGTAAATATAACTCATGGTTATGTTGCATACTGACATTTTATTAGTGAAACCAATAATTGATTATGATAACAACTGATAATTCAGTCAATAACATTTTTTCCTATTTTTTCCCCTTTTTTTTTAAGTGCATGTCCTTGCAGCCTATTAGCAGTTGATTGTAATGTTCTATATTTGTACAGACATATGACAGAAGCCTGAAACTATAGTTTCAATGTGTCATCATGATTGTGTTTTAAAAGGGGAAGCACTGTCATTTGACTTTTTCAGTTCTAATACCAATCCAGTACCAGTGTTAAATTGATAAACTGTGTGCTAACTGTATAGAAGAAACTGGGGTCCTTCTTTGGTGTGTAAAGAAATGTCATGCTTGACTTAAACACTGCTTCCTACCTTTGTAAAACAAATGCAACAAATAAGTACACCTGCATAAAATTACAAACTTATTTTTTAAAACAATTAATAAGACTTCATTTTCTTGGCATAAAACCTTTGTTGAACAGATTGACACCCACTTCAGTTGTTTGTGTCTGTATTGGAGCAATATCAGATACTAGATGTCAGATGTGTGCATTTGTAGCTGTTCTTTAAATGGTGCTGTTAGTGTTTAATATACACAGACAAAACACACCATATCACATAATAACAATATAGTCTATATGCGTTGGTCCAGGGGCATAAATGATAACCCTGAGGTATGATAGATATGTCATTTAGGAGGACAAAGACGTTCCATCAATTTTTTTTGACCTTTCACCAATTTTTAGTTTCATTCTTGGAAAACACTGTACTGTGGTAACACTACCTCTATTATCACTCAAATGAAACCGCACAAGTTTAGACAACACATTTCTTTGGAAGTGTTTGCAATTATGTTCACTGTCTTGCCTCACCTTACAAAAAAACCCAACTTCTGGTGAATTTTGAGGAAATGTACTAAACATTTACACTTATTTGGAAAAACAGCTGCTGAATCACATGTAGCACAGGAAACCAGTTTAGTGATGTGATTATTTAAATAATCCTCGATGAGCTATGTCGATTATAAGGTGATTCATGGTCTGTCGCTTTCATCCCTGGAGCAGCAGTGATTGATTGATTAAGTCTTGTGTTAGCTTCAGAGTAATTAAACTGAGCAGCATGTGTCAATGTCAGGAGAAAACAACATTTTCAGAAGTTAGAAAAGTCCAGAGAAACTGGATGGATAAAAACACTGTATGACCGACTGAAGTTAGTTTGATAGTCATCAGTTTGACACACCCTTTGGGTTTGGGTTTGTGTGGAGTTGAAGATGGTTTGAAGTGGGATCTGCTGGACTTGTCATTAATTACTAGCTGTGATCAGAGGAGGAGGTGGGAGGGATGCTCACCGACTTCAAGAAATTACAGGGTAAAACATTGATTTTCTACCTGTGATGCAGCTTTTTAAGTAGAAACTTCAATATAGGAAAATACTTTCTGTCATTATTTTAAGATGCATTAGAAAAGGATTGGTTGATTTTTTTTGCATTTACAATAATTAGCTTCTCTAATGGCCTGTGTTAATATATCATGGTGATTACAGCTGAACAGTCTAAATTCCACTTGTAGGATATTTTATTATCAACATGTTTCCTCTTTTACTTTACATAACCAGTTAGTGACATTATTCTGTGTTTTTTCCCTTTGTCCTTTCGCTTTAAAGAATATTGCAGCACTAATTTGGCGCTCTGTTGTCTTGCTTGTTTCATTCCAGTTTTTCTACTTTGTCTGACTCTGATTGGTTATCTGTTAGAGTTTTACAGTGGTATGCAAATCCACACTGCCTGCTGACAATATGCATAACCAGATATTCACAGGCGGAAAAAGTCAGAGGGTGGCCAGCAAATTAACCAAAAAATGTCTTTTTATTTGAATTTTATAATGCAGTTAGTTCAAAGACTGAAAGCCGTAAGATCTTTTTTATCCTACTGGTATCTCATTTTTCAGAGCATTTTCTCTTGTGAAGATTCGGCTCTATACTTCCACAGACGTCAATGCTATAATTTCCTTGTCTGTAGATCTTGTGAAGTGAAGGTTTTCGGGGGGTTGTTTTTTTCTTTTTGTCGTATCTCATCATTCTAGTGATCAATTTTCATACGTAACGCCCACTTCCTCTTCTATTCTAAATATACTGGAAATCTAACTTGCTTCATTTCCTGTTATTCAGGTTTTTCCATAGAAACGCTTATCAAATCATGGCTGCTTCTTTGAGCCTATAGCAAAGCTTTTATGAGATGCGTTTCTTCCAGTCACTGTTACGTTACCATAAGTGTAGACAGACTTTTTTTCTGAAAATACTCTAGATTCTATTTGGACATTATTTCTTAGATCAGCACTTGACATTTTTTTTATTGTCTCTGCAACAGGGCTATTTAGGAAAGTAAGAGATGCAGTGAAGGGGAATTAACGCGCCACAAGTCAAAGGGTATTGCTTGCCAGAAACTGGAAGCGCAGGATGCAGTCTCGCACCCAGGAGCAGCCATTGGCCCTGACTGCAGTAAAGTCACATGGTCCAACCAATGGGAAAGAAGAGGAGGTCAACACAGGTACGTGCATACATTTTTTGTAGCCAGGCCGGTTTCTGCAGACTTCCTGTTACAGATTGGTATGTAAGATGTTTTAGATGAACACGCGTGATACACTTCTAATGTTGTGTTGAAAATAAACAAACTGGATGAATCAAAGGAAACTGCCTCAATTTCTATATTGTATTTTTTTATTTGGATGCACACATCCATATCTATATTTAAATACTGATATTTGACGTTTTGATATAAGTTAGAAAACGAGACCAACTCCTTATTTTTAGATGATTTTGTGCAACTTTAATGTAAACTGCCATACACGAACAGCATCAGCAATATAAAACATACCTGGATGAAACAGACTTTTTGGCACATTGAATTCATGACTTGATGGGTTATTGAAAAGTTACGATTCATCATTTATTTTCAGCATGTGAAAGTGGAGTAAAGAGAAAAAAGA
>JAPTYQ010000005.1:20911766-20923952 GCA_029814465.1 Ostorhinchus cyanosoma | reverse complement strand
CACACACACACACACACACACACACACACACACACACACACACACACACACACACACACACACACACACTGAGCATGGATCTGTATTGGCAGAGTCAGATGTCAGACAATGATATTCAGTAGATATATCAGATTTAATGTATAGTCCAAATGAAATGGACATACTGGTATCTGTATGTTTGTGCTCTGATGTGTTTGTGTGTGAAATGGAATCGGGTGTTGATCAAGATCTAATTTAAAGCCTCAGATCAGTGGATAAATACTGTCCATTAGATCAGAAGTCAAAGGTCAATAAATTACACATCAGACACTTTATTTGTAATCGTGTTCAGATGAGATTCATGGTGGTGATATCTAGAGCTGTCTATCAATGAACCGATGGTCAGAGCGTTTAAAAAGGAAGGGAGGGGTTTTCTTAGTCATCCCTAATCCTTTCCTATTACTCTTCAGTTATGTAACTGACCCTGAGTTCAAGAAGAGGCAGCAAATATATTTAAGCGTTTCGTAGGAAGACTAAGTGTGTAAGAAGAGATGGACGAACATTTAAGTCAGATAATTAGATGATTAACAGAGACATGATTGGAGGTATTTTCAATTACTGTGACTCTAAAATAAGAAAATTATTATTTTAATTAGAAAAATCTATTTCAAGCAGCTACTGTTGTTCTGTACACAAATGTTTGTTTATTAGAGGGTTAACTTTTATTTTTTTGTCCTGAACTAAAACTCTATAATGCACATTTTATCCCAGAATAATGATGGTAACCCGTAGATAATGATAATGATAATAGTGATGGTAATGGATGTTTCTTTATCAAACTCTCATTGTCTAGTAGCTATTTGTCTTAAATACCATAAGAACCGTGTAATAAACAGGTTCAAACACATTTCCCTCACAAACCACTTATTCATTTTCCCCACCCATTATTTTTTTTTACTTACACATAATCTGCGCCTCACTTGCATTTCTTCCTATTTTCACTTCAGTTTCTTTAAACGTGATTTTTTTTAGCTGTTGCAACAGGAACAAATTCATTATAAAGAAGTTACTGCCATACGTTAATATCATACATAAACTCTGTTTAAAGTTTAATTAGTTTACAGACGTGGTATTTTTAGACTGAAAACCAAAATTATTTTTATAGTTGCCAGCAATTAGTTGACTGATTTTCAGCAAATATTATATTATAATTGCCAACTATTTTAATAAGGATATAGTCATTTTTAAGGAAATATATTGGATAGTTTCAGGTTTTCTTGGTCCACACATTAATTAAAATCCTTAATTTTTCCCCATAACTGTAAAACACAGTGATATTCAGATAAATGTAAGGGGTAATTCATAGCCTCAGATTCATTTGTGGAGAGTTAACCTTAATCATAACATGCCTAAACCTACCTTTAATATCAAAACAAGATTCAACTGCCAAATTTAATGATTTATGTAAAGGTGAAAACAGGCTGACACCTGAGCTATTTTAAACTCTTCAAAGAATGCTTTACACAAACTTAGTAGAAAGACTGGTTTTCCTCAGAGTGCTTTGATTGTTGAACAGCTCCACTGCCGTTTATCTAACTGACACATCACACCCTTGACATCACATGCAGCCCTCCACTGTGTCAAATGCAACACACTTCACCTTTTTATTGTCTAAGTGTGTCTTATTTTCTATCTGCACCTGACTTTGCCCAAAAAAACCCAGCGTTTTTAATTTCTCCAGCAGCTATTCGTCTGCTTTCTCCGTCACTATCAAAACTTCCCCAATGCTTTTATAGCGCAGACATTTCTACCTGCTGCAGACCCTTTTGCCCTCAGACAGATGACTCACCCTCCCCGTTCTTCTACAGACCATTTATTTTTCTCGAAACATCCCCTCTGATGGATAGCGTGTGCCTCGGTTGTTGTGGAGACGACCTGGATATGTTTCCACCTGACTAGGGTGTCCTTGCTCTTACACCAGCTCTGTATTTCCTTTTCACTCATTGTTAGTCTTTTCATCAACTCCCTCTGTTTTTCTTTCACTATGGTTATGCTTTTATGAACAGATAGATGACACCCTCAGTTGTAAGTACACAACTTAAAATATATTAATATTGTTTATACTTGGCAAAGAGGCATCTAAAAAAAAATCTAACAAAATATAATTTTCTAATCTTAAGTGTTTATTTTCTTTATTCTAACAAATAATATGACATTTGATGGAAATCTGTCTCTGGTGTGAATCGACAAGGTCCTGATAGAAAATGATGTCGCACATTGATTTACTGGAAAAACACCATACCATTCACTGTAAGCCAGGCAGTAATTGCTGTTCCTCCAAAATATATTCAGCAAATTAATAATGCATGTAAATGTATTATGTAGGAGGAAGGTTTGGTTTGAAGACCATGATTCTCAAACAGTTGAGTTTTTAGATGCCGATGTATTTAACAGAAATAAATTACTGGTGGTTTTTGTGTCTCCCATGTTAAGGACCAATTAGGCTTTTAGTTGAATTTTTTCACTCTGTATGAATTTAAGACTAAACATTATTCTAAAACTAGAATGGTGCAGTATTACACTATATACTTGCACTGTAAACTAAAATGATAACCTAAAGCAGCAAACATATTCCCGTCAAAAATACAGTATCACATCAAATAAACAAGTTGCATCTTGATTTCTGTTGCACAGTAAACTCTTCCAGAGGGAGCAGTAATGTCAATTTTAGGTATTTTTCCACATCATTTAGAAACTCAAATTAAATGAAGTAATTTGATAGATTTCTCAGGAGAAGATGACTTACTTTCTGCTTCTTTAAAAAGAGAATTAGCATCTTTTGCTCACTTATATTTGATGCCAGACTTACCAAAGAGGTCCTGCAAAACAACAGCAGTATTCTGGGAAAGGAATTATAATATTTCACTGTTTTAAGTGAAACTGACCTTGATTTAACACTTAATTTAGCTCCTGTGAACTGTTCTGTTTTCCAAAAAGCTCATATTTCCACTTTTCTCCTTATTCTTGTGATGATGATGGACAGCTGACATTGCTGCATGTTTGATGATGCAAACCAAAGCATTAACAGTGTAATGAAGGCAGATCTATATCCCTACAGGAGGATTCGTCTAGACTGGCAGCCTGAAAATATGACCAAAAAAAAAAAAAAAGTCCTGTTGCCTCATTTCACAGCTTTGCATCATGTTATAAACATTTCTGTGTGTTGCTTACTCAGCTAGATTATAAAAGAGGAGAGAGGGAGGAGTGTGTATTTTTGAGTGCTTACACCTGTGTTACAGTTACCTGTTTTATTTGTTCCTTTTTGTTTGTTTTTTTGTTTTCTCAGATAACATTTACCTAAGAAAAGGTAAGCACTCTAACAGTGTCTCTGACTAACTCACCCGCCCGGCTAACTAGTGGCTAACAATAAGACAACACTGTCAGCATTAGGCCTCAGAGCTGCATGTACAGTGTGCTTCCCCCTCCTCCTTCTCCTTCTTTCACCTCTTTACAGGAAGTGACCTCACTGTTCAGTTGTCATGTCTTGCCTCTTGTTGCATGTGACTGGTTTTTTTTCTAGCTGAATTCAGAGTGAGTGTGACAGGCGACAACCAAGCTGTGCTGGTATGATAACAGCAGCTCAGCGACAAATGTGATGCGTTGATAAACAAGCCTCCACTCGTGTCTAATAAACAAGCTTTGTCCTTTATTTTATTTAAAAAAAAAAAAAAAAAAAGCGTCTAGTCGACAAGTTTAGTGGAAGAAGCCAAGAAAATGTACAATGTTTTTCTTATTCTCCAAAATGTTTTTGTTGATCAGTGCAAACAGACAAATACAGAACAAATATCAGGCCCATAGAAAGCTTACACTGTACAGCATACTGAGGACAGGAAAAAGAAATGAGTAAAAAATTATAATTCCAGCAGGTTGACAGTAGCTGGAAATGCAGAAAAACATATATAAACAAATAAAATAAATATGTAGGAATTTAAAGAAAACAATAAAAAAGCCAAGATAAATACAAATATACTATCTATCTATACTGACTCTATTAGTTGACTAATTGTACACTGTCTTAATGTTTATTTCAGAAAAAGCCATATGAGTGCAGACAATATATTTCCTAACCTACCCGAAAAAACAGTGTTGAACAGCTTGAAAATGTTAATTGCTTACCCATTAAACATAGTCTCCTTGAAAAAAGGCCCACAAACAATGTTTCCTCAGACCGCTTTCAGCTTTCACTGTGGCGTAAATGATCCCAAGCAATATTTAACCAATATCACAATAAATGTTACAGCGTTTATTTCTGTCCAGACTTGCATTAATTTGTGATTAAGATCTTGTATTGTTGATGGGAGTTGGATCAGGGTGTAAAACCTACTCCAGCTCATCCCAAAGACTCTATGTGGGTCAGGTCTGGACTCTGAGGCCGGTCCAAGTGTGAAAATGACATCTCATGCTCCCTGAACCAGTCTTTCACAATCTGAGCCTGGTGAATCCTGCCATTGTCCAGTTTTTATGCTCTCTGGCAAATGAAGCTGTTTAAGAAATGAGAAGCTACTCGCTGCATCAGTTAGGCTTAAATCACTTCTTGCAGCTGAAACATACTTATTCAAAGGAAGGTTCTTACCTATTTGCTTAGTTAAAATCAGGAAAGGGGGTTATTTTTAACCAGGCAGTGTAGCTCCCTTTACTGATTACTAGAGTTTGAGCAGCTGTGGATTTTTAGAGACTGACGTGATAAGGCACAGTTTGGAGCAGGAAAAAGCAGACGGTTAGATTTTTCTGCAAAATCATCCCTGCCCCTCCTACTGAATGACTGGACACTGCAAATGCATGAGAAATATTTTGACATGAGCTGTCTGTCACTTAAATAGAAATAAGATAACTGTTGCACTGGACATCTACGTGATAAATGATTTAATAAATAGAAGTATAAAGTAATGAATCAATGAATGTGGAACTGAACATCACAGTCACAGTAAAAGTTCTAGACAGGAATGATTTATTGATTCACTCAAAGACAGGTTTTCCAGTGTAGAAGCATAATATAATACACAGTTTGTAAAATATCCTGTGAATATCCAAAATGACTAGTTCAGACGTCTATGTCCTTGAGCTTGAATATATTCAATTCAAGAACACTGTGAATGTAGATTAACTTTAAAAATTAACTTCACTTGGATTACGAAAGTGAATGAAATAACTCAACTTTTTATCCGGACCAGTCTGTAGACACACTGACTAAAGTCCATGGCTGTTCATGTTGCAGACTGGGTCTCAGTTTCAGAACCCAGTTAGTGTAATCTTAAACCTGGTGTCTGCAGTCAGCTACAACTTCACATGTCCAATCCTCACAGAGAAGCTACAATAACCATCTGATTCTAAAATGTTAAGAAAAGCTGGCCAATGTAAACAGGTCAGTTAAAAAAACAAATTTATAACAGACAGCGTTCTATTGGAATGAGACCAAAATGGCATTAATCCTCTTTTAAACCTCTGGTAAGACAGAACAAATGGATGTATAATAATAAAAAAAACAGGTCAAAGGAGCATAAATAATGCCCATCACTAGTTACACATGAAAAAACAGCTACTACAGTTTGTAAAGTATCATATCAGATTGTGTTGATTATAGACTCGAAAACCCACCCTATCTGAAACATCAGACGGAAGAACTTGAATCATTCTCTAACTGCTGTTTCTATTTCATGTGGCAGCATTTAGGTCTGAGCGGCACAGATATTTTTATGTGTAAACTTGTGCCAGAAAATGCATTTATTCCCTTATAATACATTACACTGCAACTAAAATGTCTCCCATGAGCCTCTGGACTTTTCATATCAAGTCCAAGTCCCTCTTTTTTTTTAATCTCCCAGTTCACAAGCCTAAATATTGACTGTTTTGAAAGTAGTGGAATCTGATGAATCGCATAAAACAAATGTGTCTAAATGTCTGGTTAAACTTGCTTACTCACTGTTGCCTCCCTCTTCAGCCTCACAGTCCTGCTCGGCTCCTCCACTTCACATGGCCCTTTTGCTAACTGATGCATTCAGCAAAGCTTTTGTGCTCATCAAATCAGCGCCCGCATTAATCAGTGTCTGTGTTTGCAAGACCAGCCCATTAGTCTGCAGCACTGCAAGCACTTCTGTTGTTTAATTTTCTAAATTTAAGACATTAAAAAGTCATTTGGAAGATGGTCATATTGTGTTGCTATTCCACCTCACCCTTAATTACTGCATAACCTCCACATTTGAATAATTGTTGAGTTCTAACTTGCTTGATAACTTACAAACATAGATTTTATAACAAAATAATTAGTCTATGTTTGTTCTTTTGCAGTGTATATATTTAATATGGATTCAGCTTCTACCAAGATAAATCATTTACTGTGAGCTTTTTTACAGCTGGTGTAAAAAGTGGATTTCTGATGCAGTTGACATATCAGAAAGAAGATTTATATAATGCTTTACTATTTATGGTAGTATTATGAGGAGGTGTTCAAACAGGTTGCACATGAGGTCTCCTGTGCATGTGCATGTGTATGTGTGTTTGCATGTGAGTAGGATACATTCTGTCATTCACGTATAGAGCTTTTTTAGGCTTCATCACAAGTTTGGTCATGTGGTAAGGTAGCTGCTCGCTGAACAGATCCCGACAGAGATCATTTGCATAATGAATTCACCACACTGCTTCCTGCCAGAGCCTGCTGCAGATGACACTCTGAGATAGACCTGTCCCGCGCTCTGCGTGTGTCTGCATGTGAAGCATTTTAGGAGTTTAGCTGCTATCAGACCAACAAAAACATTCAAAAATGCAAAGTGGTTATGATCAAGGTTGGGACTCCTGTCCCTGAACAGACACCAACATGTGAACTAGTGATTCTGCAACACACTGTTTAACAGTCCCACTAGGCAGCTCCAACCCAGGAACTGGTCTTTTAATATCTTTTGTTCTAAATCACACATGTTTTTTCTTTGTGTTGTTGAGTGGTTTTCTTTGACAAACACCAGATTTTTTTTATACCAACATCAAGTTTCTTCTGTTTATTTTCATCATTCACCAAAATTGTGCTATTTAAAAATTGGACAGAAGCAGGTGTGGATAGTAATTCGATATTTTAATTATCTTTCACAGTATGACTGTATTATTATTATTTATGTTTCTGTTATGTTTTTAAGGTCACCATTATTTTAGCCAAATACATAATTCACTAACAAATAGAGTTTTGTTTCATACTTTTGAGGAATCTGATGCAAATCTCTCAGCACAGCACAGTTCACTGCATTGAATTACATTTGATTATTAGATGGAGGAGATTATTTGATTTTTATTTGCATGCATTTGCAATTCTGTAGAAAATTACTCTTAGCGATATATATTGAAAGAGCTCTCAACTGCATTGTCTGTAAAACTCAAAGAGATTTAGAACTATAGATGGTTTGCAGTCAGAATGAGGTGTTTTTATTCTGACCAGACCTTCCTGTACAAACCATTTACATAACCTCAAAATGCATTTGTGTTTAAATACTATGTAAGAGAGTGTGTCAGAGTGTCATTTTCATAAGTACTAAGCAACTATGAATGAAGGACACAGTGAAAGGCAGCCGACGTCAAAACACATACATCTTTTCTGTGCCTGTTCTGTTCCCTTAGGGCTCTTTGCCACTTACTGCTAATACATCAATAAGTTAATTCATGTTTACACAAACTGCTCTAATATCCCCCAGCCTGTCATGAGCAGGGCATTTAAAAATGTCAACAATATGGCATCTGAAACTGTCCAGCCAAACACAGCAGCATGATGTCGTGTAATAAAAGCACAAATTGCATTATGTGACATTTTACATGTCCCCACGTGCTGCAGTGATTATACCCATGGCCTATTTGGAAAGCCTGTCAGTTAAAGTGGAAGTAGGTAATTGTCTGAATTGACTTGGCTTTCTACCATCGTGTGTTCAGGGCAGCTCATCTCCATGCCAGCACATAATGAGTGGATAAGACAGAGGGGAATCAGTGTAATTTGCTCCCATTAACTCTGATTAGAATCTGTTGCACTGCTGTGATCGCACCTAAAAACATTGAGCTGATTTTTCTTCTTTAATATGACATGTAAGTAAAGAGTTTAAACAAGCTCAGAGAAAAGAGGAGCAGCAGCATATGCAATTTTTTTTTTTTTTTGTTGAATAAAACGGTATACATTCATACTTATCGCATATTCAATTCTCAGAGCCGGCTCTGGTGCAGCTTAGGGCTCTTTGGAGGAGGAGGAGAGACGTTGAATAGGGCATTGACGGAGGCGGGGGTGTTTTGAAGCTCTCCTCCACCAAGGTTAATTATGCACTTATTGTTATGTGAGAGTCTGGCTTTCACCTCTGTGTGTCTTCTGCCTGCAGGATAGAAATAAAGAAAAATAGACAATTATTTACATACAAAGCACTGCAGTAATGAATCTGTAAGAAAACGGGCAGGAAAGGGAGCAAAAAAGAGCAGGAGAGGAGGTAGAAGTTTGCATGTTTTGGCGTCTGCTGCTGCCATTAGCCTGAGCTCTAAATGCCTTCATGACTAATCTAGGAAGGATCTGTAAAAATAGTTTATCTATTTCTGCACAGGAGTGTGTATACAGTACGTCTGTTTGTGTGTGTGCGTGCTTTTGCAAATGCACAGCAGCAGACGAAGCAGGGAGCAAGGAAAATAGTCTCACAGGAAAAAACACTATTATTAAACAGACGCACAGAAAGTGTCTGGACCACAGAGACGTCCACTGTTCACATTACCGTCAGCCGAAAACAGCTTCTCCTGTGTTGACATTTTGATTTATTTGGCAGAAAAAGCCTCAGCTGTTGGTCTGGTTCAGACAGGACTTGTGGGGTCCAGAGCCCTGAGAGAATTTATTGATTTGTTCTTATAAGTCAATTATGTATTTAAATTCTGAGAGGCCTCAGTGGAACAGGCTGTCCACGGTTTTTATTCAGAAGGAATATTATGTCCGTAATGAGAAAGTTTAGTGTCCAAAGTTACAAAAGTGAATGGCATTGTTCTTTGAGAAAAATATAGCGTCTATGATAGGTGGGATTAATTAACAGAAAAGAGAAACCGATGCAGCCTTGAATTTCAATAGTAGAAGAAGTGAGTCTAGCTGTGCTCTCCTGGTTACTGAAACACAAATGGAACAGAATATGAACGAACAGATTTGTAAAGCATACAGGTCACTGTACCATTCACACACAACTACTTATCAATAGCATCCATGAAGACCTACAGATATGACTTAATTAACCTCATGTTTTTATATCTATAAATCAAGTATAGTACACATAGATTTTTGTGTATATACACAGTGTAACTGCAGAAGTAGAAACAGAGTTTATTTGAGGTACGACTGTATCTTACAGGAGTCATTCCTTGTTATATTTGATCTTTAGGACATACATTTTTTTTTAGAACTTCTCTAAACCAAACATACATGTCATTATTAACAGTTATACATGTATATCAAATGTACAGTATCTATAACAATTTAACAAATTTTATATTTACATTTGGACACTGACAGTTCTGAGGTTTAGGGAAAGATACCAGAGCTTGGTTAAATGTAGAAATTAAGTGTCTAAAAAGATATGATTTTTTTAAAAAAAAGCAACTCACAATGTGTGATTTTATTGCCTAAACAAAAAAAAGCGATAGGAGTCAGGGTATGAACTGCAGGCTCTAGTGGCTAATTCCTGGGTTCTATAAATCCATCATCCACTCTGAACGATGAAGCGAGTGGTTGGGGTTGAATTTCAGACTCCACAAAACAAGTTGTGGAAACTTAAGTGACAAATTACTTTGAGATTATTTGTATCCATGTAAATATATTAATGTGCCCTCTGGGTTACCCAGCCCTTAGACTGGGCCTCGCTGGTCTGCTCAGACTAAAGAAGCACAAAAATAATCGGTTCCCGGTTTAAATATAGAAGATGATGTTACACATTTTTACATTAACAACCCATTTAGAACTTCAGCCCACCAATATAGAAACAAATGGTTTTTGTAATTCGGTTGACAAGTCAGTCCATATTTGAAATGTCTCTGATAATCTAAACTATCCAATGCCTACTTAATTATTCGGTGGTGGCCAAAATTATTAGAGCACCTGACAGACCTGAAAATACTGAAGATTTTTGCCTCCAAAATAGGATTTAATTTCATCATGTTTATGGATAGATGGTTGGTCTGAGGACAACAAATATCAGATGAAACGAGTCCTACTGTGTTTTATCCACTTTTAACTTTTATATTTCAGGAGATAAGGTTAGCAGAATCAGTGACATCACTCTAAACTCAGTTTTTAAAGGTGCTATATAAATAAAAGTTATTATTAGATTATATTTACTTTATGATAGGATAGGCCTTGTACATTTCTTTGGAATCCCACATTTGTGTCTTAAGATTGTACATCACCATCACCACAAGGAATCATCACACAAGGAACTTGACTGTGGGACAGTGACAGTGAAATAGGCTTGTTTTTTGTATAGAAAATTACCTAAATCTCCATATGATAACTCTATTCTATGTTATAGAGTATAGAGATGACTTTGCAGATATTTCATTTTTTATAGGTATTTTAATGGCCAATTAAAAAAAAAAAAACAAAAACAGATGAATGCTCTTTATTATGCCAGGTGTTCTAATAATTTGGCCACCGCTGTATCTGTGCACATCTCAGTTTAAAGCTACCCTGTCTTGTAAATAAATTCATAGTCTAAATTCTTCACTGACCTTGCTGGTTCATTTGAATTACCTCGGCTTGTTATCATTTGCACATCAGTGGTTAAATGGGCCAAAACTGGTGGCACCTGCATTGCTCCTGTAGTTGAAGTCTCAAACTCCTCTGAGTATGTTTATCCAGCAGATTTTATGTTGTCTTAATTGTTGTGGAGACAGTTGAAGTTCAGTTTGAAAACAAGAGCCCAATCGTGATGTGTATATGAAACGTACAGTGCGTATTCACGTGTGCACATTCTGAATATTTCTGGACTCAAAATCCTCATCGAGCTTGTAAAATACAATGTGTGCACTGGTTTATGGCCAGTTTTGAATACTTTCCATACCTAATTTTTGGCACTAAATGTGAAAAATGTGAAAAGCCTTTAAATCTGAATTCACCTTGTTTCATTTGCAGCATTGGTGTGCTTCAGTGCGTTTCACTTTCGCTTTAGCTTGATGCTAATCGGTGCTGCAGGGAATGTCAGTTTCCACCTTGTGTTGTAGTCATTCTGCAACTGTGACTCATTTGGCAACGTTTCAGTGATTCCAACAAGTGTCTGAGTTTGTGGAGGTTTTTCTGTGTAAATCGCTGACTAACAGGAAAAACATGCAGCACAGTAAAGGCCACTCAGCACCTTCCTCTGCCTCAGAATAGAAGCTCTGCATTTTTGAATAGGAGGAGGGCGGGTAAAGGAGAGGGGCTGATATTAGGAAGGCAAATGTAAAGCTCCAGCAATACACGGGCACTCAAATTATATAAGGCTTCAGTACTGTGGGAAACAGGAAGTAGACAAAAACCACATGTCCCTATGCAAATTTATTGGAATTTGCTTCTTAGCGTGACTTTGGAGCTCTGGTCCTTGTGCTGTTCACTGTATGTGTTTATACTGATGGGGTTTAAATCCTTGTGCAGCTGCTGAGACTTGATAAGTGTCCATAAAGTTGACAGTGACAATGAATCCTTTAAATACCATCATATCTAAACAATAAACTGAACTAAATCAAACATCAGCAAATTAATTGCAGCTAAAGCAACTATGTTGATAATCCAAAGCATTCAGAATGTAAAGCTTCCAAATGTCAATGTGTTTGAATGTATGTTTTAGTGAATTGGATATTTTAGGGGTTAAGACTATTGGCAAGACAAAAACTATTTTCATTGTTTTGTGATTTTTTATTTTCAATTTTTTTTTATTCATCTATTTATTTATTTATTTTATGGACTTTCATTTAATTGAGAAAAGACATGGGAGATAAATCACTAATGAAAATGTTAATTAGTGTTTCATAGTATTTCAGTTTATTATTGTCATCCAGAATAACTGAAAATGCATGCAAGGATTTGTCTGGTCCATATATATATACACACACACACATACAGGCTCCTCTTGCCTGCTGTATTCTTAACATGTGTCTGTGGGTAATAAAACATCCGGATCTCTTAATATA
>JAPTYQ010000005.1:20892737-20909758 GCA_029814465.1 Ostorhinchus cyanosoma | reverse complement strand
AATAGAATAGAATAGAATAGAATAGAATAGAATAGAATGTATTTTTATTGTCATTGTACAATGGCTATACAATGAAACTGGGTAGAGCTTATTTTCTTCAGTACAACAGAATAAATAAAAGGAAGAATAGCAATAAATAAGGCATCCAATAAAATCAAACATCAAATAAAATCAGTGAGTCAATAAAACATTCATTAAAAATAGTAGGTTCCAGGGCATTTTCAGACATGAAAACAGAACAAGTTTATGTTTTCATATTGGGTTTTTTTGTTGTTTTTTTTTTTTTTGCAGGGACCAAAAAAGTCCCACACACAATATTTCACTGGATCCCTCTCAGCTTTGATGACAGACACTTCCATTGTGGTGTTCTTTATGCCACACAATGCTTATGCAATGCCAAAATAAATGGCAAAACATTTATTTCCTTCCAGGGTTGCGCTTATTAATCACCAAGCTCTTGTACAGATGATGAGAGACTCTGACCTTTGTGTTTAGTCATATATTTGGTCAGACTGTGAACGAAGTGAACCATGAAGCTGAGACCACCTCCTCTGGTCGAACCAATGAGAGGCTGTTTATTATAAGTCTGCTTCTGGAGTGGTTTACCACCTGCAAATATAGTTTGGTTAAAGAAGAAAAAGCTGCATTTCCAGACAAGGTGAGTGGGAACGCTCCCTAAGTCAGAAATTGCTATTTTTATTCTGTTGGACTTGAGCCAAGATTCAAATTCAAAGTGCACATCCAGAACATTTTTCCTTGTGGTGTTTGTGTCTTTATCAGTTAACGTCATCAGGCTCATTTGTGCACGTTATTTTCCTTCTGAAAAGTTTATTTTAATAACATAGTTCAGGATAAACCGGATGATTGACAGCTGTAATAACAATCTGCCGTCAAAATCCCTTCTGATACGTGTGAGGAGGATTTGGCAGCTGGCTCGTTGGGACCTGTGACATCTACGTGTCTCTATGACTCAGACACTCATCTACTTATCATTCAGTCCGTCATATCTTCACATCACTACTTTATTGTTGTAGGACAAAAGGTTAGGAAAGGGAAGCTCTTGTGAACTGTGGTTTATCTGCAAACTATGAAACTATGGAGACTGAAGAAGCTGTTTGCATCTAAAGTAAATATTTGGACATGTTTTACATCTGAAATTAAACGCATCCCTTTCATTGGTCTTTTTTAATTCCGCATCCTGCAAGAAAATAGAAGTTTATTGAACCGTAAATGTTTTCTGTTCATTTTGATGTCCACCTAATATTAAATTCACCCCCCCAAAAAATCATAAAATTCCCCAAAATATTCTCCTAAAATATACATGAAAAATGTTATTTTCAGTTAACTTGAAATGAAATTTTCAGTCCCAAGTCATTCCATCGGTCTCTGTTGTAGCTAAAAATATCATCTGAAGCAGCATTTTGCAATCATCATTCAGCCCAGTTCATTTACTTTTTGGCATTAAATTTTGTTCAACATTACAACAGAGACAGTTTTCCAATGAACCCACACTGAGATTATGGATTATCTGGTGTGAAAAGAAATTACAGCGCATCATTAGATGAATACCAGAATTTTTAATGACATAAAACAACGTGTTTTTATGCAAAATAAGGAAGTAAGTGAGGTCATGTCAGATAAAAGAAACCACTTTGTGCCTGTTTTTCATTTCTCAGATATGTCATAACTCTGACGGCTTCTTGCCTGGAGCTTAAAGCAAGTTCCCCTCGATGAGTGGTTCTTGCTGTTTAGACTACGTCTTTCATCTACTGAAGATTAAGGTGTTAAAGTTTCTGTTGTGCAGGGTGTCAACATAAGCTCTTGGAGGTCAGAGTGTTCATTAATACCATTTAAGCACTGAGATGTTCTTATAGCTAAATGTTTTCTTTTTCAGGCCTGTAAACACAGCTTGAGTAAATGCAAACATTTGTGTGTGCAGTCTTCCTGATGTTAAGAAATTCATGGCTGTTATAAATTTGTAAAACATAAATATACACTAATGGTACTGTATATATTTTACTATTTGAAGAGAAGAAAAATCCTCACACATAAATAAGTAGAAGTGCAATTTTCTTCAATAAATTAAAAATGTTAAAAACAAACTGAATTTCTAACCAAAGGTAATTATGACTTACACTTTCTAACACGTAGTTAATATTGTGAAAGGTTATATTTTACCTCAAAAGATGATCTTTAAATCCTAACTCTAAACTTCTAGCCTTCGTGTAGTAGTTTTGGAACCTAAACTAAACCCAGATGTTTCCAACTATAAAATAGAATAAAATAATGAAAATGTCATATGGGACACCACTAACATGAAACATTTCTGTGTGTTAAGTATATTATTTTGTGTATGAAGGTAATGGTACCAATGGTAGTTGTGTTATTTATTAATATCAATAATCACGATGATCCTTATTTAAATGCACATTAAGTGAAATATTAATTGAAATATAAATTTTTTTGTTGCACATTGTATCTCATTAAAAACATCTACATATTTTTTTTCTAGTCAGCCAATCTTATCTTTTCAGTGACTATAAATGTAACACCAGTTTTATACAAGTAATGAATATTAACCATGAAATCACTGTTTTTGTTTATTTATTGCAGTTGTTGGTCATTTTTTTACTTTAATGAACTGTTGAGTTGGGTGATAAGAGTGTGTTGTGATTTGATGAATTATTCATTCAGGCTGAGTTTAACTTTACAAAATGCTGGAATCTGCATTTGAGTTATAGTGGGAATACAGACTCATGTTGGATAGGTCTTATTTATTGGTGAACTGAATGGATTCTTATTAACCAATCCACCGTCAGACTCCTACCATCAAACGTTAATTTTCCTGCAGCTCATGACTCTAATATGAAAGAAAAACATAGACATGACCCTGTTTAAAGTTTTGTCGGTATAGCTTCTTGTTTCTTTGTGTCTGTTAGCAGCTACTTTTAGCCTTCAGTAAATGTCACCTAGATTATCAGTGTTGGTGTTGGTCATTTAACAATGACTTTCTCACATTGTCTTGTTTTGTGCTGCAGTGACATTTAAATTTCCCCCCTGTGGAGATCAATGAACTGCATCTTATCTTACATTGTAGCTACAGCTCTGTATTATCTGTCAAACTTTAGTTTCACACATTTTCAATTGATGCCATGCTGGCCGTTGAGTTGGCCTTTTTCAGTTTCTCTTGTTATTTCCCTAGTTTTATCCCATGATCGTAGTCTAAATACAGAACAAAAATGCAGTTCAAGGCGAGATAAAACACTGGTGTGCATGTCTTTGTGTGACGTACTTTGGAAAATAAAAAACTTCGACCCTTGTCTGTGTGTCCTTCAGCCTCTTCGAGGGAAAAACACAGTGGATCTGATCACCCAAGGCTCGGTTTTAGAGCTTCAGGACGTCTCAGATCCTTTCCTTTACTGGCCGGTTCACGTCATCCAGAACATTGGAGGCAGGCTCCGCCTTCGTTATGCTGGTATGTCTGATGACCAGGAGGCCCAGGACATCTGGCTGTTCTACCTGGATGTTAGGCTCCGCCCTCTGGGTTGGGCCCTTGAGAATCACCTCAATTTAGAGCCACCAACAGGTGAGAACTTAAAACTGTTTCCTACATTGTTAAAAATACTGTTTTTCTTTATGATTTGGGCTTGAATTTTAACATAAATGTGAGGACAGGATTGGAGGTTTCAAAGGCTTTGGTACCTGATGATTCAGCCAATTTTTAATCTTGGGAACTATAAATTTTAGGTATAATTATTATACCATGAAATGACTATTCCTGAAGGATTTTATGTTCATACCCTGCCTCTACTCCTCAGAGTTCAAGTCTTTGAAGAGCGCCTCTGATTGGCAGAAGGCTCAGGAGGACGCTCAGTGTGATGGACAGAGCAGACCGCTGCCTCTTGAAGTGTTCAAGGTGAAACTTTACATTAATATCTACTCTTTACAAAGTGTGTATGTGTTGGCAAACAACCTGAAGGACTCCATAACTGACATATTCTGTTACCATTGCCTCAGGTTAAAGATAACTAGCATGTTGACCCGTGGGGAACCACGAGTTCTAGATGTGGTAGATAATAAGCTTATCTCTGATACAGTTCATTCCTTTTCTTTCTTGGTAAATTCCACTGGCATTTTCAGTTGAATAACCTCTCAGCTGGCATGTCTGTTTCTGCACATGAAATTTGATACCATGGTAACATGGCCCTATTGTTTATCTGTTGCTAGGTAACCCACTTCAATTCTATGATTGTATGTGTCTGGGTAAGGCTATTGTAAGGCTATTGTATTACAAAATTACTTATGTCTCCCAAAATATTGGGCCTATCAACATGCTGTTTTCACTAGTCTCTTCTTCAACTTAAAATACATAAATATGCCAAACTGCAGCAGTCTGCTGATTCCAGATTTTGTGTGATGCCTGAGACACACACACAGAGTCCACTTCCCTTTTATAATGTAGAATGTGATAATTATTATTTATGTTTGTAATATAAACACTGAGATCTGACATAAGGTGTATATGAAATACAGTTTATTTAATTAGGTGGTGCACTTTAGACAATGACAGCCATATTAAAACTGGGTTAAAGGTCGAATGCATCCTGAAGCATGTGTGTCTGAAGACTGAAATAAAACTTGGCAAAAACAAAGAACAGCAGATGTGAGAAATGAGATAAGCCACAGCAATGACAAGAAAAGAAACGCACATGGGGAAAATGGGCTTTTATCACATATATATATATATATATATACATATATACATAAAGACCATCATTCAGAGGTACAGTAAATTTTCCATTTAAAAACATTTTTTTCTGTAGTAATACAGCTTAACTGTCAGGGTGTTTTTCCTGAAAAAATTTTATTTTCTAACATTTTGCGCAAGCAGCTCTTAACAAACAACATAAATTAAATTTTCATCAGCCTTACATCTAAAGGAAACCAGAGACACTGCACAGACTAGAAAAGTCTGAATCGTTTAGATTGAGTTTTTAAAAAAAAAAAAAGAAAATAACCTCTATTTTTGGTATCAGTATGTGTGTGTTTCCTAATGATCCTAATGAGATAAAACATCTTCCACCTTTTCCTTAAATGCTAAACTGGGAATAACATTGTACTGTACTTCATTCATTACCTGCCCACCCAGCAGGCTGTGCATGACCTACATTGTTTTACGTGTGTGTGCGTTATTGGAAGTGGAGCACATTTGTCTATAAGTCTTGACTTTACTGTGTCAGGACCATGTAGACCTGCCCAAGCACTCCTTCAAGGCGGGAATGAAGCTGGAGATGGTTCCTCAGTGGGAGGAGCTCCATATCTGCCCTGTTTCTGTCACCAAGGTGAGTCAGATTCTGAAAACAATGTCTCATCTGAAAAAACATTAAGCAGCCTCCTCCCATGAGTGCTCTTCAGCTGCCTTTAATAAAGCAGCATTAGACTTTTAACTATGTGGTTTTCCAAGGAAGTGACATGTTCCTCTGGGTTTTAGGCTTCCTCTGAAACTGAATAAACATAAAATGAAACTTCTCAGTCTGTTTATGGGAATTTTACTTCTGTTTGTTTCTCAGTATTGCCAACAACTTTCATTTTATTTGGCCATTTTTCTCGTTCTTTTTCTTTTTTGCTTTCCTCTAGCTTCTGTTTTGTATTTCCAATGGTTGGTCTTTGAAATCATGTGTTTAAGAAAAATAAGTCCTGCTTGTTGTCTTACAAAAAGAAAAAAATATTTGACAAAAATATGTGTTTTACATGTTACAGTAAATCAAGAAAACCATGCCTCACTGTGTGGGAGAAATCATCCACTGATTTGGAAATATTAAAAATAGCAATTTTACTACAAACATATTTGAAATGTGGACCTCTAAACAAAAGAACAACGTTCTTTTTTTGTTTTGTTTGTTTTAGCATTTGTAAGATTTTAAAGTGTCCAAATTAATAAATATTTTATAGATTTAAATAATAGAAATAATAGTGGTATTTTGTATTTTTAAAATTTAGAAAGTAGCTAATTGCTTAAAAAGGACATGTTTATTGTTGTGTCTAAGTCTGAAGAGGCAATGAAGCAGATTAACACACATTAAACCTAAAGTTTTGATGACATCTCACTGTTGCCTCTTATTTTGCAGGTCTACAATGAGATCTACTTCCAGGTCACGATGGATGACCTGTCTACTGATACAAAGCCGCGCTCTGTGGTGTGCCACTCCAACTCACTGGGCATCCTGCCCGTCCAGTGGTGTCTGAAGAACGGTGTGAGTCTGGAGCGACCCTGGGGCTACGAGGGCCAGGACTTTGACTGGGCCGACTACCTGAAGAAGACCGGGACCGAAGCGGCTCCTGACGCCTGCTTCCCTGATGTAAGACCTGTTTTAATCCTTTTCACTCTGTGTAAGAGTCCGCTTTCATTTTAAATTCATCACAAAAAAAAAAGTTTGAAAGTTAGTTAATGTTTGGAAAAGCTAAAGCCAGTGTCTGTAACAAACATAAGGATTTTTATTCCACAAACTGCAGATACTTTATGCAGTAGTCATGCTTTACTGTTTACTGAAGCAACAACTAGTTCCTTTTTGGTTTTTTTTTACATTTGTTTATGTCAGTTATTAAATGCCTACGTTACAAAATATCTTCTTCTTTATAAATGGCTCCAGGGCTTAAAATAATCCTCTCATCTATGATTGTTTTAGAAATATATTATCAAAATATTGTCAATATTTCAAACCAAACAGAGCTGTCTTGCACAGATTTTAACCAGAGCTATTTCATATGTATAATATCTGTACCAACCTATTGTCTATAAGGGTTAAATACCCAACTGTTTACTATAGTTTAACCCTTAGGGGTCTGAACCCATTTGGGCTGTTTTTGACTACTTTTGATTTTGCCTTTATGTACTATATAAAGACATGTTTACTATACCCATGTTTGGAATCTTTTTTTTTTTAGCACAACCTCATCTATATCATCTGACTATTATTTTTCACTTAAATCTATTATATCAACACAAAAGGCCAAAAAGCACAAAAAATATAAAATCCAATTTGAAAAATGTATATAATTTATTCCATAAATAACCCAAAGATGCTTCACAAACCTTTTCAAATACTTTAAAAGTGAATATGGGTTCCAAATATCAGGTATATAAAATCAAGATTGTCATAAATTAAAACTATACTCAAATATTTGACATAAAAGCATATCTTTACACTTTTACATGTGTTTTCTCCGGTTTTCTCACACAGTTAAGTGTGTGTATATGTATGTGTGTGTGGTTTATGTGTGTGTGTGTGTGTATGTATGTATGTATTTATGTATGTATGTATATATATATATACACACACACACACACACACACACACAGTAATTTCACAGATTTCTATTCTAGTTGTTAAAATATGTCTCATATGCTGTCCTGTTTCTCCTCTAACCTGCTCCAAATGTGTGTGTTCAGACTTGGCAGAACAGAGGCTTTGCCAAGGACATGTGGCTGGAGGCGGTGAACCCTCGTCGTCCGGCCGAGGTGTGTGTGGCTCAGATCACACAGGTTAGAGGACGCCTGCTGTGGCTGCGACTGGAAGGTACAGACCTGTGTGTGTGGAGGATTAAGTGTCAGAGGCCTCCTGCTGTGGCTCAGTTTGACTATAAAAGCCAGTGCGTGTGCGTGTGTGTGTGTGTGTGTGTGAGACAGCCCCCTCACCCCTCCCTCTCTCTGCTGTCTACCTGTCTCCAGGTGTGCCGAAGCCCCTGTCAGAGTGCATCGTTGATGTTGAGTCAATGGACATCTTCCCTGTCGGATGGTGCGAGGCAAACACTTACCCTCTGACCACTCCTATCAAACCTGTCTGTATGTACACACACGCACACACATACACACACACACACGCACACACACACACACACACACACACACACAAATACACACCCTCATTCTGTTTAAGGACTGACAGCTTGATGCAGGCTCTTCTAAATCTGTCTCTTCCACAGGCCAGAAGCAGAAGAAGATAGCAGTGGTCCAGCCAGAAAAACAGTAAGAAACACAAACATTTATAGTCTGTATCTAAAGGGGGCAGTTCATCTCCACAGTGATGGAACAAATTCAAGTCAAAATTAATGAGTCGGTACTTCAGAATGAGGACTTAATATGTCAGAACTAAGTCATCAAGAGAAACTTTTCATTGTTATTAATATCCTCCTGAGAACCAGCCAGGCATTTTTGTCCTCTGTAGGCAATGAGAGTTTACTTAAAAAAAAAAAAAAAGTCCACTGGAAAGGACATTCCATAAAAAGAAAGTTATAAAATAAGAATGTAAAAAAAAAAAAAAAAAACTTGCATCATAGTGTTTCCAATAAAGACAACTATTCTCTATCTGTGAGTTACCAAGTCTCCCATACTACATGAAAGAAAACCCCCTGAACTGCAGATAATCACAGAATATGACAAGTTTTAACAATCACACATGGGTTTATGTGACATTTCCTTTGGAGTTGTTCTAATCATTTTAATGTCTCATCAGTTCCTTACACTCACAGCTTTGACCAAAACAATTTGTCTCTAAAAACTGTGTTCCAAAGACTGTCTGTCCATCCTGCTCTCAGCACCAACAAAAACACGTGTGATTTGTTTACAGAACTACACAAACAATTCAGAGAACGTTTTCCAGAATAAAAGTGGATGTTGCCAGACCTATTTGCGCTCCTCTAACAGTATCTGGTTTTATGTGACAGAAGCCTAATGTCACAAATCACATATTTGTCTCAATGTATAATTTACAATCTGTATAATGCACTTCACCCACCCTGTGCAGAAAAACACCCCCAAAAAATACATCATTATTTTTGTTTATTTTTTCATTTCTTCTCAGAAACTAATAATTTTGAGATACTATGTCACTACAACACAGTTTTGAGGTTGATACTCAGATGTGACTTTGTAACTTTGAGGTACTTCATATTCACATTTTTACTTTAACCTCTTCAGACCCAGCTATGGGTTTTCTGTCCTCGTATGAGGACAAAAGTTTCACAGCTTTATACAAAAATAAAAAGCTAAATATGTCCACCACAAATGACATTTGATCAAAAAAAAAAAAATGCATCTAGAAAAAACTGTCAAATCACATTGTTTCGAATATAGGCAATTATTTAATTAAAAAAGCCAAAGCTTGTACTTTCCTGGGTCTCAGGAGGTTAAGTTTATTTTTTTTCTATGAATGTGTTGGACATGGGCTTCTATTTTTTATTTATTTATTTTTTGTTTCAAATGTATTCCATTATTTCTCAAACAAAACATTTATCATCTTGTATACCCCTTAAAAATAAAACCAAAAAAATGTAAATAGTCAAAAGCTTTCACATGTGATGCCAAATATCCCTTTGACATATTAGATATAATTTGAAACCACGTTTTGCTCTGAACTACTTACTGATGCTTTATTTTGTGGTGCCAGTGAAGCCAGACATCTTATTTATCTTTTATTGATGTTCAGTGAATTGATCAGAGCTGTTACTTGGTTTCTATTCATACATGTACACAACAGAGACGGGAAATGACTCATGTTTGTCAGTGATAACAATTAAATGACACCTTAAAAAGGAAACTGAAATATTAGTCACATGTACCAGTGTATCATCTACAAAGCTGTTCAGAAAAAAAAATAAACATTTCATTCATAACTATTTTTGTTTTGTATATTCCACTTGTTAGCCCAAAATTTCACAAAGGTTTCTTTAGAATACCCTCCAGGCCTGTCCGTCACTCTGTAACTTCAAGGCATTCATTGAAACAGTAGCGTTTTAGGGCCGAAATGACCTCCCCAGGGCACTGATTACCTCCATTGACAAACAGCGTGCGACAGTGTTGGCTGTTGAACGCAGCCCCAGGAGCTTCAACCAGCGCTCTGAGAGGAGGAAAACTCAGGGTTTCAGCAGCACTTTGTCACCTTTCATCTAACCTCTAATTCAATTTCTCACCTTCAGGGGAATTTTTTCATCAATAGCTCATCACTTTGCTTTCTTTTCTACGTCACCTACTTCTATATGTGACTCGAGCTGTAGTCTCTGTTCCTACACTGATGGGTTGAGTGTGTGTTCGGCTTCATGCTCTGATTAGATCAGTTGTATGATTCTTATTGTTGAGTCTAACTGGATTGATGACTTTTTTCCTACAGGTTGGTTCAGTCGCAGCCGATGGAGACGAATCCCATCAACCACTGCCAGCCCGTCGCCATGGAAACAGGTAATCAAACGCCACATTACTGATGATTTATCTGCAGTAATTAATGCTAATGAGGCACTCGGCACTTTCTGATGTTCAGCTTTCACTTTGTTTCAACTTCCTCACTTTCTTTTAAGATTCCTTTTGAAGACAATGAAAACATAATACTGTGCCGCTGTCAGTAGTTTTCCTTTTAATGGGTTTTTGCCATTTATTGGGCTTTAATGAACACAAGAAGGAAAACGCAAATGAGTCAATTTATGATTTTTCAATTCCCATCATTGTGACAGCTGATCCTTTTTAGTAATTTCTCAAACAATAAGCCTACATTTTACAGGTTCAACATTCTCAGATTTAATCATTTAAAGAGTTTTTGGAGTATAAATGATTATAGTGATTTAGACTACTTGGCAGCTGAAATAAGTAATAGAAACCCCTCAATTTCCACCCCACCCCCCCTTGTATCTAAGAAAACAAAAGAAAATCAGGCATATTCTGTTTTAGTTTGTCAAATATTTTGTATTGATGTGACGAAATGATTGTTTGTAGTGAAAGTAACTCTTGTGGTTTCCTTCACACAACTGGGTTTGTTTCCTCCATTAAGATGACCTCTTAGCTGTCAGGTTAAGGAAAAACCTGCGTAGGGGGTTTGGACAAACTTAAATTCCCCAGTCAGGTTCTTCCAGGAGAATTCACACTTACCATGAATGTATGTAATTGGATTTCCTAGTCTGATGGGTTTTATAGTGTGAGAACAGGAAAAACCACAGAGTATAACAAATGAATGTTCATTTATAAACCTGCTCTAGTTTACATTTTGAGGATTAGCATGTCCATTGTTTAGTTCCCTGGTGCTGTTATTTGTACAGGGAACACCTTGTTAAATCTGAATGTTTATATTTGTTATGAATGACACTTTCCAGAAGTCGTTTACTCATCACAAACTGACTTCACTTTTAATAAAAACACTTTCTGTTGGTATTGGTGACACCCTGGACAACCTGTTTCAACCACATTTAAGATTATTATTAAGAAGAGAATAGGATTTTACCATTTAAATGAAGGATTCCAGATTGTGGATGAGCAAAGGAACTCAAAAATGTGAACACTTTGTGGTTTAGATGTAGTTTATGTGGTAAAAGTGAAACAACCAGCGCCGTATGTTCTTCCACTCTGGGAAAAGCAGCGTTGGAGACAGAGTGATGATTTGTGTCTGGTTTGATTATAAGATTACTAAAGAACACACAGAGTAGCTTTAACAAGATGTAACTTGTGATTTTGTTTGCATTTCGGCTTTCGGCATCCTTTCCTCTTTGTGATTCTTCTCTTTATGTTTGTTAAACGTTGCTTCAATAAAGAGCTCTCGTTAGATAAAGATGAATGAATGAGGTGAAAATGCTTCTGCAATCCAATGCTATCACAGTGTAAGAAGATTATATGTAAAAATAAGAAGAGTGGTCCAACAAACAAAAACCCTTCATGTAATATCCTTCTTTTCTTTTCTTTTTTCTTTTCTTTTCTTTTCTTTTTTCTTTTCTGTTCTTTTCAGTGATAATATAGTTGCTAGCTCGTCTATATAACTGGATGAATAAGGTGTCTTCTTGGTGTGCTAAAGATGTAATTAATGCGAATTTATTTACAGAGAACATACAAAAACCAACTAAATTCCTTTTCATTTCATAAGCAAAAGGTAACAAAATAAGGATTCTTTTGAAATCCTGATTTTATTATCAAAGTGGTTTCTACACATCTTATTACACGTGAAAGATCATCATAGCTGAAATAAAAAAAAAAACATCACATTTTTATTCAGTTCTTGTGGTTTGGCTGTAGATCTTCCAAACTACCACACCCTCCTTCCATTCTTCACTGTGTTTTATTTGAGAGGATGTGCATGTACACAAAACCTATGTTCAGGCACAAAGAGAGTGGGGGTCTAACCATTGTTTCCATGAGACCCCTGTCCTCTTTTCCAAGTTCCTTGTTTAAAAACCACCCACTTGCTCATGAATATTCACTGCTTTACCTAATTGCTATTCACCCCTAGCGGTGTGGTTCCAGGTGCTGGTGGTAGTCAGGGGCTGTAACAAGGGCGAAGTGCAGCGTGCACTGCATCGTTCTGTCGACCCTTAATTTATCTCTAAGGGGGAAAAAAATCACATAAACACGACTTAGACCAGATTGACTCTGCAATCACCTACATGCTAAATGCCTGCAGTCACATACATACTCAGTGTATTCATGATTATAATGTATTTTTATTTAGTCTGAAATTGCTTTAAAATATAAGTAAAACAATAAAACAAGCAGCTTCTTAATATATGAGGTAAATGAGTTTTAAACTAGGAAACTGGTTATGATGACATGACCTGATATCAAATCTGAATAAACATCATTTGCTGTTGTTTTTTTGTTTTTTTTCAATCTCAGGTCCAGCCAATGGAAGATACTCCTGTTCAAAGATTTTCGTCAACCACCGCTGTTTCTCAGGACCCTACCTCAATAAGGGACGAATCGCAGAGCTGCCACAGGCTGTCGGACCCGGAAAGTGCACACTGGTCCTGAAAGAGGTGGGCCAATGTTAAAAAACACTGTGGGGAGAAGGAGAGGAGCAGTTTAATCAAAGAGCTGCACACTTTCAAAGGGGGAGGAGGAGGGCTGACAGACTGAAAGAGGGAGGAGGTGAAAGATGGAGGGTAAGACAGCGATGTCTTGTTAACCACCTGCAGTTTCCCAGCAGTGTCTTCATCTTAATGTGAGGAGCTGTCAGTCAAGTGTGTTTACACATTACACAGTACACGCCACCACCACTGCTCAGCAAAACAGCCTGTTAATTTCTCTAGAGACTGTGTGTGTTTGTGCGTGTAGTTTGGTAACAGCTCATTTTTGTAAAGAAGAATGTGATGTGCATTTGTCCTTTTGTTTTTGTGTCGTTTTTTGTGCTGCGTTTAGTCTTCTGGAGTAGTTACTGTGAATCTTCATGGGAACATTTCAGTTGATCCACAGGTTTATTTTTTTTAATCTAAGCTCCTCTTTTGCCTCCAGCTGCTGAGCATGCTGATCAACGCTGCTTACAAGCCTGGGCGAGTCCTGAAGGAGCTGCAGGAGCTGGAGAATCAGAACTGGGACTGCCAAGAGGAGACCCTCAAAGCCAAGTGAGCAGACCAAAATACACAAAGTATAGGGGAACCTGCATCAGGAGGAGGACAGACTCAGATTCAATCTGCTCATTTTCTGGAGAAACTTTCTTCAACTTTAGAGTTGTAAAATTATAGTCCCTCAGGCCTTTATGCTCACTATTCCCTAAATCATAACAGTTCAGGAAATCATCTGATCTTCTCCACTCCAAAATCGCTGGCAGGTTTTTCTTTTCTCTGACCTTATGAATCCATTTTGCACCCCCTCTATTGAATTTGTTTCTCCTGTGTTTTTTGTGAAGTCTGCATTTTTGTCTACTGCTGGCTGCACTAAGTCAAATTATTCCACAGCTTCAGGCTGCATGCGCCGTTGTTTTCTAATCAAAAAGTGTCCTATTTTTTCTGGCTAAAAGTTTTAGTGAGTCACCTGCAGGAACCCACAAAGCACAAAGATCACATTCATACATCAGTGTTTTCACTGCTCAGTTAAGAGGCTACGTTTAATTTACTGCCTCAGTTTTTGTTGAAGGGACTGGTTACTTTTTTATATAATAATCTGTATAGTATATTTATAACACCCCAACGATCTGTCCTGTATATTTATGCACATACTGTATATCTACTGATTGCACTTCAGGTTAGGTGCCAAACTGCATTTTATTATCAGGGACTTGAGTTGAATGTAATCAAACCTAATTTTTACAATTTTCCTGTCATTTATTTCTAGGATGTTTTGAGAGTTTACCTTCATATCAAGGTTTTCCTAGTTTATTAGAATAAAACTAAAACTAGCAGTGGGGGAAAAAACTCACTAACTGAAGAAATTTTAGTTTTTTAACAGCACTAAATCCAAGTGAAAACAACAATGAAAATATAAATAAAACAAACCAAAATTGAAAGTTCTCAGTTTTGTGGTGTAAAAGACTTAGTGCTGTGCTTTCTTTCATCATTCTCTTTTCTGCTTCTATAAATCAAAGCTTTCCTCATAATACCTTAAAAAAAAACTATAAACTAAAAAAAACGATTCCTCAGAAAACTAAATCTACTTATTTAGTCAAAAAACCAACAAAACTCTGGTTTGTTCAGTCATAAATGTGTACAAACATAAATGCTCTGTTTGTCAGTGTCCACTCACACGATGTGAACAAAGAAAACTTTTTTAAGGGTTTCCAAAACAAACTCTTGAGTTAGATTTTGAGAGGTCATGTGAGTTTGTGGGCCAGACTTCCCTTTTCTAACCTTGGCCATTAAAAAAGAGTTTGCAAAATTGACCAGAGCGTGTCCTCAATGTCCCTCATCAGCTCAACGATCTGAATTCATGCCAGCTCTCAGAAACAGCCCACTTTAACATCGTTAACGTGCTGGCAATCATCATTCACCGTCAAGTACTTTGATGGATTACAGATTGTTTAATTATCCATTGTTCTCATAAATAAGAGTGTAATCGCTGGCTCGCAATGTCAAACGATTCCCTCCCTTCGGTTTCAGATATAAAGGGAAAACCTATCGCTCCACCATCCGCATAGTCCGCCTCGCAGACCAGATCCCAGAATTCTGCCGTAAGGTGTGTCTGAAGCTCCAGTGCTGCCCGAACCTCTTCAGCCCCGTCTTCGTTACCGACAAGTGCCCGGAGAAGTGCTTCGTACAGACAAAAACCAAATACAGTGAGTCTGTGTAATTATACGCATCACTTCCTCCGCCACAGTTATGAAGAAGACCCAAATCAAAGCTTGTGTCGCTGCCGAGTGTATAATTGCCTTTGATGAGTAGTTAAGTTTTGTTTTGGGTGCATTGTTTGCAACATCTGCTGTGCGTCCTCAGCCCACTACTATGGGAAGAAGAGGAAGCTGTCCAAGCCAGCGGGAGGAGAGGAGACGGCAGAGGGGGAGCTGGCCAAGCCGACGCGCCGCAGGAAGAAGAGGAAAGCTATCTTTGTGCAGAAGAAAAGGCGCTCATCCACTGTGGACTACACTCCTGCTGGCTCACCACAGGTTAGATGACACTCCTCTTCTCCACTTGACGCCTTTTTTCTCTGTCTGTCTTCCTCCGTTACTCTGTGTCCGACAGAAGATACTTATTGAACCACCAGAATGAAAACAGACTCATCCCTAAAAATATGCTGGAGCCGGGAGGAAAAGGAGCCTCACCGACAGGAAATGCAACTCAAAAGAGATTTTAAATTTACTGTGGACTCGCTTATAATTTACATGTTGCTCACACCAATTACAGGCCTTTGAATTTAAATGCATGCTTTGGTTTTACGTGTGATGTTCCAAAAAGAAAAAAAAAAAAAAAAAAAAAACCATTAGACTCTGCATAACTGCTTTGGGTTGTTTTTTTTGCCAGTGAAACATGGAATCTTTAATGGTCAAACTGGTCTGCAACTTGTTTTGGGCACTAAGACAGATGTTAGAGGATGGAGTCAAATAAATACTGGGATTTTATTGAATCTGAAACAGGTATAAATGTATCTGACCCAAAACCTAATGGTAACCACAGTATTTATGTTGTATATATTAGTGAAAGCATCAGCTGAATGAGGAGATCATTTAAGAGTCGATTCAGTGTTTTATTTCTGCTTTGAAAAAACTGCCCCATCAATGACGTCTTTCAGCGAAGAGGGGCTTTTTTTTCTGTGGAAAAAATAAAGAGCTTAAGAACCCACTAAGTAGTAGGAGTTTTAAGGGCAAATGGAAACACTTTGGTAAAAGCACTACTTCTTTCCACTGTCATTGCAAAATCCAGGTAAAATCTGTTTAATGTACAAGTATTTGCTGGATATCAGGTGTTTTTTTGTGGATTTTTTTCTTCCTAAAAGACCTCTGTTTGGCATGTGTTCTCAAAATATATAAAAAAAACAGATTCTCATTTGTCTCATTACCACATCAGATACATTTATTAATTATTTTGGTGCAGAAAGAGGCCTCCATGGATTATTTCTGTTCATCATTTACACTGGCTAAGTTTAAATGATGTTTTTTAATTCCGAATGATTTATTCTGAATAAAATAATTCTGAATTAAAGCAATTTCCTTCATGTTTACATGGAAATGCTTCAGTTAATTCCACTTTAAGAGCTGGGGGTGCAGAGCGTTCTGATTGGGCAGATAATTCAGAATAGTCATTTTCAACTGGAATTAGGTGTTTACATGGTCATCTTAAAGCGGAATTAACCTTAATTCAGAATTAAACAGGAATAAAAAGTCTCATGTAAACAGGCCCTCTGAGAGCATTAAATTTGGATTTTTAAACAGAATGCATCACTGCAGTTAAAAATGTGAACCTATTAAGGATTCTTGGTGTTTCTCACAATTTGATATTCTACAATGTGAAATGGATAACTCACTCCAGTCTCTCAGAGGTAACCTAAACCTCTGCAGACAACATGAGCTGTGGGCTGTGTCAGTTACAGGGAACTTCCTTCACCTCTGCCGCACAGCCACAGCTCACATATCTCTTACTTTGAGACATTTTATGATGGTTAAGACAGCGGCATTTTCCCTTGGGGGCTTGGTAGAGCCCAAAAACGGTGCTAAAGCAGAATTTCAACAAAAGTATTTTTTCAGTTATGTTTTTGGGTATTTGTCAAATGACTAAAAACTCAAATCTGAAAACAAGTGGTGCCTGACACAACAAACCCCACCCCTCGCAAACATTTTACCTGATTTGCT
>JAPTYQ010000005.1:20874978-20886629 GCA_029814465.1 Ostorhinchus cyanosoma | reverse complement strand
ATGGATGGATGGATGGATGGATGGATGGATGGATGGATGGATGGATGGATGGATGGACGGACGGACGGATGGACGGATGGATGGATGGAAAATAAAAATGATGCAAAGAACTACTATGTTTACATATGATATATTTATTGAGCCTTGTGAAGCAAAGATTCTTTATAATGATAAGTTAGTAATTGTAAAAAACAAACTGACCAATATTCTGTTATTTTCTGGGAATCATCCTCACTTTTTCCATTATGGCGTCCCTGCTTACAACTATTAGTCAAGTCAAGTGAAGTCAATTTTATTTATAAAGCATATTTCACAAAACAGACGTTGACCAAAGTGCTGTACACATTCAAAGCAGGAACAGAAATAAAATAATAATAATAATAATGGAGAAAAAAAATAGATCATAGAATCTACACAAGTAAAATAAAACTAAATTAAGTAAAATAAATAAAATGCCAAAACGTGAATTCTCAGTCTGGTTTAGAAGCCAAAGAATAAAAATGGGTTTATAAGCGAGTTTTAAAAGTATCATCTGTAGGTGAGGTCCTGATATGTAGTGTTAGGGCTGTTCCACAGTTTAGGTATGATTACAGATAAGGTCCACTCTCCTTTGTGCTTCAGTCTGGACCTGGAACAACCAGGAGGAAGTGGTGATCTGACCTCAGTCAACGAGAAGGACGGAGTGTGCCCAATTAAAAGATCAGAAAGATTAGAAGGATCCAACCCATGTAATGACAAACAGTAAAATCTTACAATCAGTTCTAAAACACAACGGGAGCCGGTGTGGAGAAGCTAAAACAGGCGTAATATGTTCTCATATACCAGTTAGGAGGTGGGCAGCGGCATTATGGACCAACTGAAGGTGAGAAGCAGAGAGTGAGAGACACCTAGAGGCTGTTCCAGTAGTCAAGCCCAGACGAAACGAAACGAAACGAAAGCATGAATCACCGTTTCAAAGTCTTTGAGGGACAGAAAAGGCTTGACTTTAGTAAGGATCCTTAACTGAAAGAAAGTAGCTCTAACTACATTTATTTGATTATTAAATGTGAAGATGCTGTGAAAAATCTCCCCCACATTTTTTGCAGCAGGTTTGTTGTAGGGACCCAGGGGGCCAAGGTCAATACTAAGGGTGGCTTTAGGGCAAGGGGTTCCAAACATTACAATTTGAGTTTTCTTTTCATTAAGATTCAGAAAACTATGTGCCATCCAACTTTTAACATGCTCTTGACATTCCAAAAGACACCTAAGGGGGGTAGTGGAGTTGTTTTAACAGCAGATAGATTTGTGTATCATCCACAAAACAATGGAAAGAGATAGCATATTTTTTTTTAAGATAAGACCTAATGGAAGCATGTATAATGAAAAAAGGATAAGGCTCAGGATGGACCCCTGAGGGACCCCACAGGTGAAGGGAGTAGAATGGGAGAAAACTCCCCCAGCTTAGATCCTAGATAAGACCTAAACCATTCTAGGGCTGAATCCTGTATCAAAGGCAGTGGTAAGATCTAAAAGTACTAGAATTTCCAGGTCCCCAGAATCAGTAAGTGGCTCCAGGCACAACTAACCCCGCCCCCACCCCGTGTATTGTAGCTTATTTTGGCATCGATCCAGCTGATGTCATCATGTCTATGCCTATGGGGATGTCAGCATATCAATTGAATCTACAGTATATATGTGCAAAGTTTGAAGTAAATTGAAACAAAATTGATGTTTTTATAGACATTTGAAATGTCACCCATTATAAGGAAATGGGAGAAGAAAAAAGAATTAATACATTCATAAAGAAAATGTAAGTTTGACCTACTTTTCCCAAAATGTAATAACTATCTATATCTAATATCTATTCTGAGACAATGGCAATCTATAAACCCAATTTGGTATGAAGTC
The DNA here is from genome assembly GCA_029814465.1 of Ostorhinchus cyanosoma. NCBI lineage: Eukaryota > Metazoa > Chordata > Actinopteri > Kurtiformes > Apogonidae > Ostorhinchus > Ostorhinchus cyanosoma. The sequence goes on along the minus strand of JAPTYQ010000005.1, from coordinate 20,884,742 downwards.
AACCAATAGTTAACAAACTGAACCAAAAATATTACCCTTGCTTCCCTAATGCCGCCCATGTTGTCAATAAAAAATGTGAGGAAATTATACTCTAATTATAATACATTATACTCCATTACTATATATACTCCATAGGTTACATTATACTCTATTAGATAAAAAACAACCAATAATTTTATCTAGACAACTTAATATCATGTTCATGTTATGTTCAAAGGCTATTCTGCCTGCTCTCAAGTGCAAAAAAAAAAACCCTCAAATCTACTTAAAGTAATTCATAAGATCAAAAACATAGATTAGAGTCCACATTAGGTTGAAGTTTTGGACTATTTTTTCCATCCTCTTTATCATTTCACAACCTTCCACATTTATCTGTGTTTCCCTTAGGGTATCTGCTGTGAGGTCAAGAGGCAAAATCTGATGAATTAATCTTCCGTTAAATCCACGCAGTTCTAAGAAATCTTTTTTTTGTTGGATTTTACAGGAAACATCTGCTGCAGATGTAGGAAGGCACCGAATGTTTTTCACTAATTTAACAGTTTTCAATCCAGATATGTCTTACATTTATGGAGTATGATGTTTATTTATTATTTATTATATTTATTATTTATTTTTCTGTTTTTACCTATTCATGTCATTTCAGTACAGATCACAATATACAAAACCATTTTAACCAAATTTTCTGGAAAAAAAATAAGAAAATCTATGGACATTTCACATGAAGTCCCACTGCTCTTAAAAAAGTTGCCAGTTATATGTAATTTTTCCTACATTATCATATTTCCTGCGCTGTGTACTGGGCAGCTGATAGTCTGAGGTATTTTGGCAGAACACAGACTGGCGGACAAATCATACAACACTCTTCTGTGATTTATTGAAATAGTTTCTACAGTTTTATCCTACTTTGTTGCAATGTGATACTATTTCCATCTAATACAGCATTTATTACCTTTTATTAACCTCCTTATTTGTCCACATAACTCAATACGCCAACATTTTCAGCTCAAATTTATGTAACTTTTTAAGTCCGTCGTCACAAATCCAACTTTAGAGTATTCAGGCTTATACACTTAGAGCTTCTACTGACACCAGTTCATTTCTCACATAACTTTTCCACTTAAAAAAAAGATAATTAGCTGATGACATGTTTGTCTAAACCAGTGTGTTGTGATTTTCAGTATTAAAATTATGCATTTTAGTTTGATGTTTCTGTTTGTTCATATGAGTTCTTCAGCACATTTAGATATTTAAAAAAAGACATCTTCAAACCACCGGATTAGCTTGACTGCTATGAGATTTTGTTGAAATTGTACCATAATTATGAGATAAGTGTGAGTTATGACCAATGGGCAACAGCCTCTGGTCCAGTGCTTGTTTTTCTTTTTCTGGGAGTCATTCTGGTCTCATGTGTTCCATCATTAACCCATAACGACCCAGTGTTACTTTAATTCCCTTTTTTCTCTAGATTTCACCTTTGTTAAATTATTTATCCCCATTTTATTATAGAACTATCCTCTGTATTTTGGATTTGTTCAATGAAAACCATGTATTTTCATCTATTTAATTTCCTGATCATGTGGATATTTATATACGCTTAGATTAAAGTTGAGGGTTATTATATCAGACACAGAGAAAACTGAAGAAAAAGTGACTTTTTCAACAAAAAATATCATTAACTGAACATAAACCAAGTGTGTCCATTGACTGTCATTGATTAAACTCTATGGGTTTTACTGGTGAATCAGGATGGTTTTGGTTGCCAGTTGCTGTTTGGGTGTTTATTCATTAAATTATTGCTCCATTATTTACATTTTATGGCCTGTAGATGTTTTTGCCTTGTATCAGACTTGTACTGACAGAGTTTGTTGATAGATAAAGGACAGGTTTTATCATGTCACTATGTTAACCCTCTAATCACCTCTTACAACCCCCCAACTCTGACTCCTTTTCCTGACTCATGGTTATTCACTGAAGTTTGCCTCCTGTTTGACACTTACGCTCCAGCATTTTCTTGTTATTTGCAGTGAGAAAAGACTGTAATTCAGGAAGGTGTGTTTCAACTTAAGTAGAGCTGGGACTGAATCTGATAATAGTTAAAATGATGACACCCAAAGCTCCTGGTTTCACAGCAGCAGCTGAAAAAGCAAAGGGTGACATCACAGTATCTGTAGCTTCTGATATATAATCATGGTCACGCATTTTGGGAATGACACAAAGTTTGTTTTGCTGCTCATGTATGTTTTCTGTTTTTTGTTTTTTTTTATTTCTACACGTATCCAGGACCTACATTAAAGAAAAATTTGAAGTATTATATAGATTTCAAAGGCTTTTTTTTTTTTTTTGACAAATAAATCACATTTAAGCGAGCAATCTTTTGGATACACAGTGTATAGTTATGACCAAACACATGTTTTATGAGGTCACTAACAACATGTAATCAGATCATCTCTCTGACAAGTGAACATTTCTACTGCCTTTGATGAAATTAGTATAATCGCTAATATATACATAACAATCTGACAAACACTTTGTATTTGAGGAGATGGAACCTGCATGGTTTTTGTTTCGCTTTCTTTTCCAAAACATACCAATGTCTCAGTCAGTTATTACAGTTACGTTCATGCTGAGGGTTTTCCATTGTGAGCCAAGCAAAAGGGATACAGTAAACAGACCATAGTGGAGCTTCCTTAATATTTAATAGTTTGAGATAGACGGAGCGCCAACATTTAACCTGTATGTGCCACAACAGAGCCATTAGGAGGGTGTTTTATTGGTGGCAAAATAAATGCAATTACCCCCTATGTGGTGATGATGGCTGTTTCATGTAGCAACATAATTGGAGGTAATACTGTGTCAGTCATGCATGCAGCACATGACCTGATGCGCTGATTCATTTGCACTGTTCACACTGTTACATTAACCAATAGAAATTCAGAACGCATTCACATTCAGACTCTTGCAGCAGCGAGACATGTCGTGCCTCACCAGCTCTCTGTACGGGAGCAGCTGAATTAATTTAATAGCTTTCGCACACACACACACACACACACACACACAAACTCTGACACTTTGTATTGAGTCACTCTGAAAGCTGCTACCTTATACTGTTGCCTAGCAACCTCGCATCAAACGTCTGCTTTGCATGATTTTCCCCCGTTGTACGTGAATACAAACTAAGTCATGACAGCAGCGGAGTAAACAGACGTTTTAGTTAAAGGCAGGCCCTGAATGAAAGCAGACACACTGTTGATGTTTCATATTCAGTGGCTGTGGTTTTAGTAACATCAGCTGAAGGTGCTGGCGGATGTAAGAGTTTGGTGCTATTGACAGAAGATCAGATGTCTTGTCAGTCACGGTGTCAGATTTGACTGATCAAAGCTCCTCTTGGTCTAAATTAAAGGAGTGATTCTACTCTAGAGGAGCCAGCTCTGTTTTTGATCAAGTTGTTAATTCTGTGAAACATTTTTTTTTTATTTAACCTTTATTAAAATTGACTCATTGAGATTAAAAGTCTCTTTTTTAAAAGTGTTCTGGCCAAGACAACAGCAGCAGAACGTTACAGGAGACGACATTTCAGCCATACATAAAACACAAAATACAACTAATTCCCAAAAGTTCATTTCATCATTTCCAGCTGCATATATTTGCATCAGTCCAGTTCTAAGCTGATCCGAATTATGAAAAAACAAAGTTAATGTACAAAAGTTTTGTTGCTGGGTAAAATAAAAATACAGCACGGAGCCAAGTTTAGGACTTTTTACAACATTTCCAAGATATCTATAATCAAATTTAAGACCTTACATTCACAAAATTAACAGTACAATTATTACCTTGAACCAGTCTTACCCATGTTTTAATTCAGCTAATGTTACATTTCCATTCCCTCATAACTGACCATGACACCTAAGCTGCTTAAGTTCACCTGAACCCGTCCAACCATGAAGGATGAAGGTGTTTCCACTCACACCCATCTCTGTTTTCATAAAATGCTAATCACGTCATATATCACATGATCACATATTTGACATATTCTTCAAACATATTTCTAAAGCAAATGTAAAATATCATTAATTGTGACCATGGAATTTTTAAGACACAATGAAGGATTAATTACCAATTTTAAGGATAATTAAGGCCTTTCTGCATTTTTTAAGACTTTTAAAGGATCCCTGAAAAACACCCTGAAATAACAGAATGCATTGGTTTAAAAATGTCATGAAGCCATTTTTATTTATAAAAGAACATAGAAAATAATTCAGACGTATAAACTAAAAAAAAGTGTCATCCTGAGAATGAAATAAAGTCATTTTGAATTCAGAGTTTAGACAAAGGAGCGACAGAATTTGCATAGATTATCAAAATGGAGAACCTTGAACTACACAACTACTGGTTATCAAATAATCCAAACTATAAATCAGGTCTTTTTCTCTAGGTTTAAATTATTTATTTGATCTCTGCTTTAGTATTTAATTTAGAAATTAAAAAATAAAGCTCGTTGATTATACAAAGTCATGAAAGAAGGTAATTTAATCTTGTTTTACAGAGCTATCAGATGTGTCCCAGCAGGTTGAGTTGGATTTAATGAATTCAGTCACAGTGTTGATGTATCTGTTCAAAGAGTCGAAGAGTCCCAAGCTGTGGAAAAACCCCAGGATGCAGCGGAAAGTTCTGGAAAAAAGCCGTGAAGTTCATCCTGAGTTGATTTTTTGGAAAAACATCAGTGTTTCAGAAACATGTTTACTATCATTATCTCACACTACGATGTGTGAGATAATGTGTCGATGTATGAACTGTAACGTCATGTCCGTTCATTTTTTTTTTTTTTTACTTTTTCTGTTCTGTTCTGATGATTTTATCCTACAATTTAGTGCTGCATGCTGAATGTTGGAGAGCCAGGTAGAAAATAAAGATTTATTCTCTTCTCTTCTGTTTTATGAACATAATTTTTTATATACTGTAGATGTGTCAAATGTTATGTCATTTATCATACCTCAAAAAGTTCCATCTCCCTTTTTTCTGTGCTGTTGGTTTCCTCATAGAACCAGAGTTATAGTCAGTCCAGTCTAACTTCGCTCTGCTGCTCCACTACAGCTTCACAGTGTGGTTAGTAGAGCATCAACCCCCTCCTCAAATGTGTGAAAAAATGTGCTATACTCACATTTCAACAAAGTAGGCGTAGTCTGTTGTGCAAGATAGTTTGTCTTTACTAGTTACAATCAGTAGGGATTGTTTTTATCTTTGTTTGTCATGACATGTGATAATGGTTTAATATTAACCCATAGAGACTCAAAGAGCCACTGGTGACACAAACCATCTACAGATATGAAACATTTAATACCTGTTGATCCATTAATTCTATCAATACATGCCAATAATTAGTGTAAAATGCAGTTTGTCATCTTTTCATGGTCATCAGATATGACCCATTTGGACGTTCAGAGGCTCTATAGTGAACGTGGAAACATCTTCTACAACATTGATTCACCAGTAAAGGAGTTGGATCAATGACAGTAGATGGACACACTTGGTTTATGTTCAGTTAATGATATTTTTTTGCTGAAAAAGTCACTTTTTCTTCAGTTTTCTCTGTTTGTGATATAATAACCCTCAACTTTAATCTAAGCTTATATAAATATCCATATGATCAAGAAATTAAATACAAGAAAAAACATTGAAAAAAAAAAACACAAAATACAGAGGCCAGTATTATAATAAATGGTGATAAATCCTTTAAGAAAGGTGAAATCGAGAGAAAAAAGTTATTTGGGAAGTATAGTAACACTGGGTCATTATGGGTTAATGAGGGACACCAGATCACTTATTAGAGTCCACATAAAACACATGAGACCAGAATGACTCCCAGAAAAAGAAAAAGATTTACTCAGTATTTTTACAGAGAAGTTCTTTATAAGCCAACACAAGCCAGGTCTTTCTGGGTCCAGCCACTAGTGCCCATCAACAGTATTACACTTAAACATACTTATTCCTCAGTTCAGACCATTGGTCATAACTCACACACTTATCTAATAGTTATGGCACAATTTCAACAAAATCTAATAGCAGTCATGCTCATCCAGTGGTTTGAAAATGTCTTAATTTTTTTTATATCTAAATGTGCTCAAGAACTCACATGAATGAACAGAAACATCAAACTAAAATGCATAATTTTAATACTCACTGTAAATCACAACACACTGGTGTAGACAAGCATGTCATCAGCTAATTATCTTTTTTTAAGTGGAAAAGTTATGTGAGAAATGAAATGGTGTCAGTAGAAGCTCTTAGTGTATAAGCCTGAATACATTCACTTAGCAATATCTTTGCTGAAAAAATAACTTTTTCTTCATTTTTAACTGTTTTGATATAATTAACTTTAAATTTACTCTGAGTTTTCATGAATGTCTACATGTATATATCAGTTAAGAAAGGTAGAAATAGAGAAAAAATCATTTGGGAACAGCCACAAAAGTAGCACTGGGTCTTTATGGACAAAAGGAGAAATGTATGAATCTTATGGGAGTGAGCTGAGTATTTATACAGGTTATACTTAGCAAAACACCACATTCAGTTAAACGTATGCAGGTCAAGATGTAAAAGAAAACACCTTGCCTGGGTCCCCCTGCCTTTGTCTGTTTGTGCAGACTATGTGTTGTTACTTATTGTCTGTTTTTCTATTTGTATGTCTTAGTGCAGTTATGGTATTATGTTATCTGTAATTAGTTTTTATGTTTTTTTTTACCTGGCAATGGGACCCATGATGGAAATTAGCCGTACGGCTCTAATCTCTCGTATTTACATGTAAATGTTCATTAATACGAACTGTCCCATTTTAAAAATCAATCACTCAATTTAGATGTTCATGAAAACACAGAGTTAATTCAAATGTTATGATATCAAAACAAAGAAAACTGAAGAAAAAGCTACTTCTTCAGTAAAGATACTAATAATTGAACATAAATCAAGTGTCTCCATCCACTGTCATTTATCAAACTAAATGGTTTTACTGGTGAATCAATGTTGTAGAAGATGATGCAGTATCCATGTTCACTATGGAGCCTCTGAACATCCAAATGGGTCATATCTGATAACCATGAAAGGACGACAAACTGCATTTTACACTAATTATTTACATGGATTGATAGGATTAATGAATCAATGGGTACTAAACATTTTAGTTCAGTAGATGTCTTTGTTGCTGGTGGAGTTTGGGTGTTTATGGGTTAAGTTGGTCTGTTTGAAGCAGTTCAGATACAGCAAGTTCATAGTTTATAGTAGTAACATTTACATTTCTGCCCCTTATCTTTTTCAAGACGTGTTGAAGCTAGTATAGACGTGAGTAAAGATGGAGTTTCATTTACAATGAAATGCAAATCTCTTATCCTCATTAATATGCAGTATGGATGTATCTTGCTATGGAGTGGAAAAAGCTGGTTTAGTAATATTTGAAAAGAAGCCCCTGAAGTAGACTACATAAATAAAACTGCATCACCACTCGTCGTCTGATCTACCGGGTTTTGACATGCATGACTCTGATGCGTATGTATATCTTTGTGGTATGTACAAGGCTTTACTTTTTCTCAGCTGGAAAAACATCTCTTTGGTTCCCTCCCACATACTGAACCCAAAGCTGAATGGAAAAGTCTTGTGCCCCCTCTCTCTGTGGGCTGTCACAGTCATTCTGGGAAATGTAGGAAATCACAGACTGAAGCTGAAACACTGTGAAGTGGTTTTACTACTGAGCCCAGAGGAGGTAAAATGGCTGTTAACTCTGAATAAAGCTGTGTTTAACTCTGCTGATTTGAATCTCATTCCTCACCGTCTGTTGTTTTAAAGTCACTGTTTTCTGTGGACATTCTTCGAGCTGAGGCGTGTTTGCTCAGAGGCACTAACTGCTTCACGCTACACAGCGGAGCAACCATCAGGTCATTATCCTGCAGCAGCTCAGTGAGGAGCTTCAATGAGCTGAACTGTGTGTGAGTCTAAGAGGGTGGGAGGCAGGTTCACGAAGAGGAGGAGGAGGAGGAGGTGCAATGGGGGACGAGTGAGGGGGAGGAGAACGAGCAACCTGAGGTCTGGTGGTTGGAAAAGTAGAGCGAGAGCTTCCACTTCAGTTGCTAGACACTGAATATGAAGCTGAAATTAGATCTGGCACCAGAAAAACACACTCCTTCGGCAAATTCACTGATTAGATTGAAAAAGTTGTAGATTTGTTAGTAGAAAATAGATTGTAGTGAAATTACCAGATCTTATTCAACACTTTAAGGGCTTATTTCAAAACATTACTCAGTTTTTGGAGCTCACAATCTCTTATCTTAATTATTATATTGTAAATTAATTACAGTAAGATATTTTCCATGTCAGATATTTATGGTTGTATACTGACAATGAAACTCATTCACTTGCTTCTACAAAAGCTTCTACACTGCTCTCTCTTTCTTTAGAAAACATTTTTTAGGTTGCATGAATTTACTTTGGGGTTCTTGCTTGAGGTATTATGTCTTGCTGCTACAAACAGATCGACTTTAATCATTTGGTGATCCTCATCATGCCCTTATTGGTCTGAAATAGATGAAAGGGGAACCAGTATGAGGACAGTATTAAAAAGTGTTCAAAAGCAGATCTGTGGGAGATCGCTGTTAGGGTACAAGCTGAGGCCTGATCAACATCAGCTCAGTTGCCTGAGGGAGGGTGTCTGATGTTAGAAAGACCCAGTGATCTCAAAAACATCATTGCTGGTGTTCCCTAGCTCAACATCTGATGATGTTTCATATCAAACAGAATTCAGTGTTTTTCTAACTATGACCTTTGATAGTGACGGTAAAAACAAATGTACAACTGTGGTGGACATTTCTGATCAGGAACGCAGAAAAATGCATCTGCAAAGACTGACACATTGACTTACATTCATCGACAACTGCATTTTGTTGTACTGCAGCTAATAACAAAAAGAACAAGAAAGTTGGAGATGAAATCATATTGTACTTGAGTTTTGACAATATTAAAAAATATCAAATCTAACTGAACACATGACCTGTATCCGTGTGCGTCCTGGTTGACACCATCAGGTCCTGATCTGTGGTGGGTCTACATCTGGACTGGTCCTGTTCCTGGGGTCTTTCTCCTCTGATCTGGTACAAAAATTAAGAAAAGAATGAACAAATTATCCCCAAAAAAAACAAAAAAGCCAATCATCAACAAAAATACACAACAATGCGGTATATAATAATATCTGTCTATAGACTCAGTTTATTCATTATTACTTAGATGTATCTGCAGTTATCTATATGGTGTGGGCGCAAGTGTGTGTGTGTGTGTGTGTGTGTGTGTGTGTGTGTGTGTGTGTGTGTGCGCGTGTGTGCATTTACCATACATTTACGTATATAGTGGGCGTGAGGTTTGCCACACCCTTTCCCTTACATCTGTCTATAAAATTATAATACAAATAGACAACATATTATATTATTAGACAATAAAATGTAGTGACAGTTTAGTCAGCTGTTTCTGAAGCATGTTGTTGTCTAATGGAGAAATGTAAATACTAAAGCTAACAGTATCTGAAGTACTTTAGTTCAGCAGTAAAATGAATCCGAAACATTAAATATAATAGTGTTATAGTCAATTACTGACCATTTTACAGGCACATCTGAGCATAAAATCTAATATATCTAAAAAGTTTGTCAGTTTTCGGGATGTTTGATTATTTCTGTATTTCTTTCATTATTAATCATTTAACCTGCTGGGCTCCAGTATGGAAATGAATAGAC
>JAPTYQ010000005.1:20792649-20806565 GCA_029814465.1 Ostorhinchus cyanosoma | reverse complement strand
GTTTGGTTCCATCAACATGCTCAAAGGAGGCAGAACATGCAATTCGACAATAAGTCACAAGGATAGAATATTCCTTTTGAAAGCTGTATCTGTTATGTTGCCTGACTTTACTTATAATAGAATCTTAAAAGGAAGTGTTGAGAATGTGAGTATTTACTGTAAAGGTTTTCAGATTGAGTCTTGAAAGTTTCTGCTAACAAAAAGAATAATCACCTTCATATAAATACTGTTGACGTCATATTCTGTGGATCAAATCAGTTTCCTCATGCAATGCTGAATATTTGTAAATTTAACAACTATGTGTCACTTCTTTCAGAGTCCCTTGAGCAAAACAAAAAAACTCATAGGAGATGCAGGGATATCCTTTACAAATGCAGTAAGTATCATTAAACCATCCACCCATATACAGTTATATTTATTCTTATGTCTAACCCGGCATAATTTTTTGGGGTTGAAAGATGATATTCAGGGCCTGAGCACTGGCCTTGCAATGGCCTACCAAGGCCCTATTGTAACTGCTGTGTTTATTATTTTTCTTTCCTCCTCTTCCTTCACATTTTTGAGGGCCTGAACATGCATGAAAAGTCTTTTTTTTGTGGCAAAAATCATGAGTGGTGGCAAAAATATGATATTTTACACATTTTATAAACGAGCTTTCAAAAATGCCTCTCTAGTGGCCCCTAACGACCCCTCTCCTGACAACATGCTCCAAACAGAACAAAATTTGGTACACATATGTATGTCCCTGAGATCTACAAAAAAAGTCAGTGGGGCTGATGACATCAGAGCAACAGTAAGTTCACCATTTTAAATTTTGCGGTCATTTTTGTTTTTTTCGTCAGTGTATTTGATCAAACTCCTAGGGATTTAATTTAATGGACTAACTTGGACAAACTTGGTCAGTTAAGTCTTAAGAGGTTGTAGATGAAAAGTTGCATAAAGATTAGGTAGGTGACCTTCGATACAGTCAAGGTGGGGTGCAGAATTTTGATGTTCAGCATGAAAAACAAGCATTTTTCATCCAATCAAAACCAAACTTGACGTGGTTGATTATAGTCCACCTATTGGTGTGCAATGGAAATCACATCTAAGTCAGTGCTGTTACCTCCTCAGTCATGTCAGACCTTCAGACCTCTGTATGTTGTTAAATCCCTTGACTGTAACCCACCCCAAGTTGTGTGGGTGTGTGAGGGCCCATCATAATCTTAATAGTTTTCTATTCTTTAATATTTTCTTTATAAATATAATGCCTGTTAATGTAGTCCAAATGCTTGATGATATCTGTAACACTTTGCATCTTAAAAATTTGTCATTTCCCTGAGTTAATTTCTCTACTCTACCCAAGTTTGTTGCCAGCCCGCTGTGCTGCCCAAGTCGAGCCAGCATCCTGACGGGTAAATACCCCCACAACCACCACGTCATCAACAACACCATAGAAGGAAACTGCAGCAGTAAAGCCTGGCAGAAGAGTGAGGAAGGCCAAACGTTTCCTGCTCTGCTGAAGGCCTACGCCGGCTACCAGACCTTTTTCGCTGGGAAATACCTCAACCAGGTGAGCCACGACTGGACTCTGTATTTGTGGACTTGACTTTCATTGATTTTCAAGGACTGTGTGAGCAGCTGTTTTTTTTTGTTTTTGTTTTTTATAAAAATACTGCTGTTATCTGAGAAATGAAGGAAGTTAAAAATGATCGCAATACTGATAGGAGTGTTATGTCTTCATTTGCTAATTTCCCATCAAAAGGAGACTTCATTCCTTCTTGCTAAAATGCACATTTTTCACTGTTAGGCTTTTGTCTAAAAAGGCAGGAAAAGATAAAGGTCTTTGTCTTTCTATGTATACATGCCATTACAAACCTTTCTGACTTCCCTGTTTGTGCACTTCAGTATGGGCATTCTGACGCTGGTGGGGTGGAGCATGTTCCTCCAGGCTGGAGCTACTGGGTTGGACTGGTAAGACCAACAACCTAATTTTTCACTTACTGACATCCTTTCAGAGTGGCTTTTTGTCGAGGGGGTAACTGGAGTCCAGTTTACCTTCTAAGTTTTATTTAGTCATGTGACTAAACACTGCAGAAAGAGTCCGACTAATAAAGCAGCTGCAGTAGTAGTCTAAGCAGTGCAGACCAGGTTATCGTCATGGCTACTGACTGAATAAACACTGGTGTACAGACTGGTCTCATGACCTTGCAGCTTATCATAACACAAATCAGCAAGCAGGTTCTGCCTTGTCAGGAAGGCTACAGTTAAACTTGACAAAATTTGACTATGTACCTTGTTAAAATGTATGTAATGTAATTATTTTAAATAAAAACAGGTAACAAGGGTCAACATTTCACCACACATTGTCAAATTAATGGAGCCTGTGTAAACAGACACAGTAGAATATATCTTTCAAGCCGCGCTGCTAAGGGTGTGAATGTCACATCCTGACGTCTCACCAGCAAACTGCGGATGTGTAACCTCAGTAATAAGCCAACCTGCATCTGTATAATCCTTCAGATTGTACTAACATTTTTGTAATACCACTGAGCACTGGCTATTTGACTCGTTCACCATCTGACATTATCCATTTTTGCCATGACCACATTGCATTATGGGATATTTGTGCCGGTGAAGTGTCCAGAGTTGCCTACTGTAATTTTTACTCAGAAATAGTATGTGATTCAGATACTCTAGGTTTCATACCATGGATTCAGACATGCTAAAAATCTTGCCCTCTGTTTTCACATACTAATTAACATATTACTATGTAATCTCAGACACTGCCAGAGACATGTCCTTTTAAATGTTGTACTTTTATCTGTCCCAGTGGGTTTGCTGACTCAGGATATATGGACATTTACCAAGAGGAAGCAAATTGATGCAAAGAAAGTTGTGTTATAATATACATATAGTTTTTTTTTTTTTTTTTACTGAAAATTACATAGATTCATGTCACCCTTAAATATATTTCAATTAGTAACTGTAATTTAATTACATATTTCATCTCAGTAACTCTGTTTATGCTCTAATACAGGATTCTGTACAGTTACATTTATTACACTGAACTAAATATCGCCTGCAGTGAAAACCACTTCAAGGTCCACTTTTGTCAGACATTATTGAATTAGATTGAATTAAGGCTTGAGCAAGTGGACACTGTATGGGGAAAAACTACGAACACATACATAGAGAATCCTCATCATCAGTTTATTCAAACTCATGTATGAGCTCAGGTGATTTTAGTGGCATAAGCAACACATCTGATCTTCTGAAATGGCTCTGAAATCAGATCTGCTGGTGGTGTAATATTTGTATAAGAGAGCACAATATTATAACCAAACTTATATCTAAAGCATCATTTTACTCTGGAAAAAAAAATCTGAGCTCCATTTAAGCTTTTTAACAAAAAAAGTATAGTTTATTCCACAACCAAGGAGATTAAAATAAGACTAATTTATGAAAGCCTTGAGAAGTCAAATTCATGTTCTGCTGAAATGGACAACACAGAATATAAATCTAGAAAATGTCCACTCTGTAAAATTTTTATGTTTTTCTTGCAACATATTAACACGATGCATAATTTTTCAGGAGAAGAACTCAAAATACTACAATTACACTCTGTCAGTGAACGGGAAGGCTCAGAAACATGGAGCCAATTACAGCAAAGATTATCTGACCGACGTCCTGGTGAGAACTGAAAAACTCCTTTCATCTCTTATTATCGTACAGACTTTAGTTTGAAAACGCATTAGTTGATATCACTTAAAACACTGCTCCAGCCATTCATTACTTTTACATACAGAGTTACATAATCATTTACATTTTTAATGACTGTGCATTTTAAGTGATTTTTATTTCATTAAAAATTCAGACGTTTGACTGTGTTTGCTCTCTCGCTGTCAGGCCAACATGTCTCTAGACTTCCTTCAATATAAATCCAACTACCAGCCGTTCTTCATGATGGTGTCTGTCCCAGCCCCCCACTCCCCTTGGACAGCAGCCCCCCAGTACCAGGACAAGTTCAACACCACCAAGGCGCCCAGAGACCCCAACTTCAACATCCATGGGAAGGTAGGCCGCTACTCTGCTGAATCATGTTAAGGAGTTATTAAAGTCTACCTTATGCTTTAAGTTACTGTAACTTCAGCTTCAGTAAAGCTTGAATCTTAGGAAAATGCTTCTTATTCATGTGTCTTTAGGACAAACACTGGTTAATCCGACAGGCTAAAACCCCCATGACCAACTCCTCTGTCCAGTTTCTGGATGATGCCTTCAGGAAACGGTCAGTGTTTTCAACTCTTTTATTTTACCCTAATATAGCATCTATTAAGGTATTTGGGCCACTTTCATTATATATTATCACTAGTTGTTGACAAATGAATAACAAGATGATATGTGTTGATGTGTTTCAGAGTGAATTAACTCTGTACGCTCCAGTTACATTAATACTCATAAACTGACCAGAGAAGTTGAGCTTCTTTGTTCCGTTTCACCATAAAATACTAGGTTTTGTACCGAGCTTAGGAGACACTTAAACCATACCATCTGTCTCAGTATTGTATTATATATTTATAATTTCACTTAAAATAAACCAGCGTGTGTTTCTGCTTCTTTTACTTGTATGATATTAAGATACTCAGCTTTCCGTGTCCAACTTGTGTTTGTTAAAATCAGATCAACGTCATTGTGCTTTCATTGTTTGTTGCTCTGACCTGTAGGTGGCGCACTCTACTGTCAGTGGATGACCTAGTGGAGAAAATGGTGACCAGATTAGAGGTTCGAGGTGAACTCGACAACACCTACATCTTCTTTACCTCTGACAATGGTTACCATACAGGTAAATGCACAGATATTGTGGGGGGAGGGTAGGTGTGGCTCAGGGGGTAGAGCAGGTTGTCCACACACAGGAAGGTTGACTGCTCTGCCCCCTGTCCATATGGGGACATTTGAGTTTGACACATGTTGCTTCCAATGGCTGTTTCACTGGTGTGTGGATATAAAGTACTAAAGCATTATAAAATGCAAATCCCTTAATTTTCTGCAATTAAAATGATTCCATATTGTATTATCTAGTGCTGCTGCAGTGGTGTTGAGTGTTTTTAGCTTTGTAACTCTTTTATTCTCACCTCCAGGTCAGTTCTCTCTTCCTCTGGATAAAAGGCAGCTTTATGAGTTCGACATCAGAGTTCCTCTCATGGTCAGAGGCCCGAACATCAAACCCAACCAGACCAGTCAGGTGCGCACACACACACGCACACACACACACACACACACACACCTTCGTTTACCTGAACCTAAATCTTCTTGGACCAGACCTGTGATCCACTGTGTCGTGATGCTCCTCTGCTCCAGCTCTGTCTCCCTGCAGTCTTAATCAAACTGAAGTTGATGAATTCCTGTTGTCAGGTGCTGGTGGCCAACGTCGACCTCGGTCCAACAGTCCTGGACATCGCCGGGTACAGTGTCAACAAGACTCAGATGGATGGCATGTCCTTCCTGCCCATAATGGTGAGAAAACCTTTACTTTTCAATCTAATTAACTAGTGCAAGTCAGGATTAATGAGTTTTGGACTTGAACAACTGGACCACAGTTCCCTTCTTCATTCTTCTCATCATCCTGTCACCATATAAAAAAAAAAAAAGATAATCAGTAATAATCAAATTAACTGTCCAAACTAGTAATATAGTGAAATGAAAATAATTACTGCCTCAAATCTCTGACAAAATCAGCAGAACCCATATCCATGATGACCTGAAGTGAAGGCTAAAATAAATGCTCGCTGTTACGTTTGTTGACTCCTGTTTCCACCAGGAGGGGAAGATGAACAGCAGCAGCTGGAGGACTGACATCCTGGTGGAATACGAAGGAGAAGGCAGTAATGTGTCTGACCCCGCCTGTCCTCTGCTGGGACCTGGAGTATCGGTACAAAACATTATTCCACTACACACAGACTCAGACCAGTATATATTACACACCAAGTTTCTAGTAGAACATAAACGCAAAATAACACATGACCATGTGCATGAGTATTTACAACACCACAAATCTGTCCCATAATCAGAGCTAAACGAAGTTCAGCAAAATATTATGTGTGTTTGCACGTGTGTATGTGTGTACTTTTTGGTTAGACTTTGTACATTTCAGGCCAGTGCGTCTAATACACCTGCTTGGAAAATTTAAGTACAGTAATTCTCCAAAAGCAAAGGTCCTGCTCACTTTTTGTGTGTAACTTTGTAATTAAATGAATGACATATCCATCTTTCCTCTCCAGGAGTGTTTCCCAGACTGTGTGTGTGAAGACTCCTACAATAACACTTACGCTTGTGTTCGCACTGTTGCCCCATCTGCCAACCTGCAGTACTGTGAGTTTGACGATAATGAGGTATGGGAACTAGTGGCTTCAGTATGGAATCCCATTTTATTATAACCTGTACAGACTGTAAATGAAGGCAAACGACAAAAACAATTAACAGTATGATGCGGATGTGCCTGTAGGTATTTGTAGAGGTCTATAACGTAACAGCAGATCCCTATCAGCTGACCAACATCGCAAAGTCCATCGAACAGGAAGTGCTGGAAAAGATGAACCGTCGGCTGATGATGCTGCAGTCCTGCTCTGGACAGTCGTGTCGGACGCCTGGCGTGTATGATTCAAGGTATGTTCACTGCTCCCACGTCTGTACATTCTTCATTTTAGTATCTGTTTTAGAAGGAGCTCTGTTTATCATCTGCGCTGTATTTATACATGAATGTAAAAGGTTTCCTGTTCAGTACAGACTCATTTGGCTGTTAAGCATTAAACAGGATCTAAGTGGCGGTGAAATATGCATTAACATCCATTCTAAGTAGTCTTAAAAAGCCTTAAATTGAACTTGTAGGAACCCTGGAAAGGTTTCCTGTTCATATCAGACTCATTTGGTTGTTTAACATTAAACAGGAGCTAAGTATTAGATAGAGCTTATTCTAAAGCTACAGGGTTAAACATAGTATTTCATATTGCCTCCTATGATCAAAATTGTGTTTTGTTTTTTTGGGGAGAAAAAACATAAAATTTGCATTCAAGTGTTTGATAGAAAACGCGGGTGGGTAAACTAAACATTAGACTTTTAAGAATGTATAAAATAAATTGCTTTTGCAGTTTCCAACACAAATTTGACCTATTTTTTCCAGGTATAAATTCAATCCGCATCAGATGTTTATCGGCCACAGCTGGCGGCTCAACAGACTCCGGCAAACAATGAAATAAGACGAACAGATGAATCGTGAAGAGGACGGAGTCACAGAGGAAGAAGGGCTGTACTGTGTGTTGGCTTCAGCCTTCCCTGCTGTTGTTGCCTTGTTTTTTGGCCTCCTGAGCCGGTCTGGAAGGAGACAGGATCAGGTAGGGCCATATTTTGGGGGAAAAAGGGGGCTGTTTTGTTGTCGTCCTGGCCAAGAAGAGGCCTCTCTAAGTGGAAACTACACTTTTAGGCCTTGTTGTTGTTTGTTTGTTTCCTCAGACAGCGAGGTGTTGAGGGCCAAACAAACTATGTAAAATCCAGTATTATGTTTGCAAGTGTTTGGCCACATATGACATCAGTTAAAACTCTGGTTACAACTGAAAAAATGTCTAAATGGGTCAATTTAGTTCTTGGCAAAGGATATTATTCATTATAAACCTAATTTACATATGAACACATGGTGCCTAAGTGTTTTTTGTTTTGGGAGCATTAAATGACCATCAGCAGACACCAAATAAGTATCAATTACAATATATGAGTGGGTCTGTCAAATCCTAATGGTACTCACAGGAAAAACACTGCTCCAGTAGGTCTGAGGGCAGAAAAGTTTCTGGAATCTTCAAATTGTTTTTATGTAAAGACCCCGTTTTTGTTTTCCCCTTTCTTTTAAATTATTGCTTGTTATTAGAGTTTATTTAATCAAGTGTCAGAGCTGCAGAGGGAAACATTAACTGGACAGTAAATAGTGCCTGAAACAGAGACATCAACCAATACTTCGTATAAAATTCTCCAACCCCTTACACGTTTTATACTTTGGATGATGTACTTGCAAAACAAATCAGGCTGCAGCGTCAAAATTAAACTGGTTTATTCAAAGTACTTTCAGACCGACGGAGTGTCTGATGATTAAATGACCTTTTTGTAAACAGACTTTAAACTGAATTACAGCTCATTTCTGGTGCTGCAGACTCTAAAACAATGAGCAGAGATAAGTTAGTTTATCTTTTTAAATTCTAAAGACTTGGTCTTTTTAACTGAAACATTTTATTGTTTCCGTAAATGATTCCTTTGGGTTTTAATTTGGTTTTATTGGTTGTCAGCGGGTAAATTGAAAACTAAACATAACTTTCAGCGTTGTGAACATTTGATTAGACAATGTGCAATCATTGAATATATTTTTAATTTATGAAGGTTGTGATCGCTATTGTCACCTTTTTTCAGTGGCCCTCAGAGATCAATGTCATACACGACAGTACTGACAAAACACTGTAAATTTACCACCACATGAACACAAACGCACACCTTCATGTCACCTGTCGTTTTAACAGACTTCTGACAAACACAAAGCTAAAATGAGTGAGGCTATGGTAGGAAATACAGCAGCTGCAGCAGAAATGCCAAACTGTGGATCGCTGAAACAGACTTAAATCATAAAGTTGTCAGATGCCATTTCTTTAGTTATTAAGTGTTAATGCTGGAAAATCCTACAGGGTTTCAGATATTCACTAATGTGCATATCGCATTTAATTAATGAAGACTTAAATATGTGGTGGTGAGTTCTACCATCGCACATGAGATACAGGAAACACTCAGATGAACACATGAACCACAAACAATGGCAACTATACACACACATGCATGTTTATGCCTCTCTTGGCTCTCATGTGCTTCTTGTAGCATCTGCTGTTTTTATTTATTTTTCGTAGTTTTGCAGTGTTGTCATATTTATAATGTGTTTTTTTTTCATGTGTCTTGTCTGTCTGCATGTTTCCTCTTGTCCATTGATCTCTCAGGGCCACTACACTTTTTACTGTCATCCTTTTCCTTCTAGAATTTCAAGAGACAAAAGTAAAAACTGACACAAGAGCCTCATTAGAGGAAAAACAAGTCGTAAAGCATCTCCTTTTCCACATTAGGATTTTTTTCAAGTCAAATATATTAGTCATGCTTATGTTTTATTTTCATAGCTGTTCATTTTTCCTGAACACACTATCTTGCATATATGGTTTTATGCTCCAGCCCATTAGGCTCAGATACAAACTGAGGGATTTAACTTGTTTTAACTGTACTTATTCTAACATTTGCAAACTCTGTATATTTTTGTACACTTTACTTTCCACATTACGATTTTAAGACTGAACTCTGGAAAAAATCTTAAATCTTACCAAGTGTATTTTTCTCATTTCTTGTTAAAATATCTCATCACACTTAAAATAAGACATAATCACTGAAAGAGTCAATTTTCAGTGAGATATAAGAACTTATATTTAGACAATAGATCTGGAAAATCTTATTTTGAGAAATCTTACTGAGATCATTTTCACTTGTTAAATTGATTTTTTTTTGCTTGAATTAAACAAACAAAAAAAAATCTGCCAATGAAGCAACTGAAAATGATCTCGGTAAGATTTCTTGAAATAAGATTTTCCAGATCTATTGTCTAAATATAAGTTCTTATATCTCACTGAAAAGTTACTGTTTAGGTGATTCTGTCTTATTTAAAGTGTGATGAGATATTTGGACTAGAAATGAAAAAAATACACTTGGTAAGATTTAGATTTTTGCAGTGAAGCTGCCTAGAGCTCATATTTTCTAATGTTTGGTCAAATCTGTGGAGATTATTAACGTCTAACCAAAGTTTTATGTTGACTGTAGGAAAAGGTGATGTTTAAGTCTCTGCGCAAAAAGACTTGATTGTTTTTAAGTGTTGATTTAATCGCAAGCTTTTTTTTCCTTCTTTCAGGCAGAAAACAAACCTGTTACTTGTGAATCCAGATTTCCTGGTTATTATTAATGTTACTACTGTTGGATAATACAGCTCTGTCTTCCTCTGTAGTCAGTTTGTGGAGTCAGAACTGGACTGATTGAAAGTTTCATGCAACAACACAGAGGTTTAAGTCGTGTGATCAAATATCACACGACTCCACATTCACTATGTGATTCTTTTTCCTTGTAAGACTGAACACTTTGTTTCATTTCACTGATGCACTTTCCATCCTGTCAGAACTGTTTTGCTGTTTTGGCATCTTTAGTTTATTTTTCTGAATAGTTTTGATGATGTATTTTTGGCTCGTGTTTTTGTCCAAATAAAGAAATTATCAATCTATCAATCTATCCTGTGTCCTGTTTGCTTCATTTAAATGCTTCTCTGACAGCAGGTACCAGAAAAAATATTACATTAAATCCTATAAAGTTCATTAAAACAGTCAAATAAAAACATCCATGTTTGATAACGGACTTAATTTTTTAAAACTATTTAAACATCCCGCCTCCTTCCATGACTTACCATATTTTATCATAGACATAGTTCGGCTCTGCGAATTGGAAAAGAACCATCTCAACCCTAAGTCAGTGACTACGTTTGCATGCACAGAATATTCTAGTTTTAATTCTTAAAATGACAAATTCCCAATGAATTACTCATGAAACTGAATATTCCTGTTGTCGTACTGCTGTGACCTCCTTAAAGACTGTTGCTTTTCAAACATGTACAAATGTTATACGTGAACTCAATGTCTGTTTTGTTCCAACACCTTCTGGAAGAGTCTACTTTATTTTTATTTTTAGGGGTCTTATGTATTTTTTTTATATATAAGCCACATGCATCTGACTGATCATTTTCTTATTTGTCACAAAACGAGCCACGTACTTTGGAACATGTTCAATAGATCATGAAATCTAAAGTATAAATAAAAAGTAGTTATACACTGTACAAGGACTAATCAGTGTTTAATGCAGTTCCAGTCAAAACAAATTCAAGTTTTCAGCTAGTGAAACGTACATATACAATTTGCATAAAAGTAGAGAGGAATAAACATTAACTCCTGCATCAACTGAAAATTAAAATACATAAAATACCCTAAAAGGTCACCATCCACCAAAAGCATCTACTGATCTGTACCATTTAAGGATTCAGGTAAAATACAGTTTCTAAGGTTTTCACTGGCATCAGATCTGATCCATTTGAACCATCAGTGGCTGAACATGAATGTGGAAACACTGTCATGTTCCGTAACATTAACTCACCAATAAAACCCATGGAGTTTGACAAATGACAGTGGTTGTACACGGTTGTTTTTATGTCCAACGAATGAAGTATTTAGTTGAAAAAGTCACTTTTTCTTCAGTTTTCTTTATTTTGATATAATAACCTTTGAATTTGATGAGCTTTTATCAACGTGATCAGCAAATATTATTAAAATGGGGTTTTCAGTCAAAAATGCAGAAGATAAATTAATGGACAGTGATAAATCACTTAGTAAAAGTTAAATAAGGAGAAAAATCACAGAAAGTTTTGTCTTTAAGGGTTGATTGTGAGCACATACTGTACAAATTGATGAAGTCGATCCAGAAGAAGCAGAATCTAGAGTTTTTATTCATTTTAACAACAATATGAACTAAAGCCTCACTATATACTCTACTGAAGACTTTCTAGTTAGAATGGAAAATGATGAACCTACACATGCTACAACACTCAGTTATAAAAAGATCATTTCATCTGAAGTTGTAGATGTGTGGTTTTCCTTCCAGCACTGGATTCAAATCAGATATTGTGATATAATGTAATGTCACTTAAGTTTGGCTTTTCTAGTTTCTCCAAGCTTATTTTTCTTCACTGAAATCAAGGAAAGGGTAAAAAAAAATTCCCATAAGGGGCAGGGAATAGGTCTAAAAATGAATGATACTGTGGACATTTAACACAGTTTATGGTGAACTGAATAAAACCAGTTCCTGTCAGCTTCTTATCGCTATCATTTTATCATTTGACACAAAGCATAAAGAGACAGTTGACTGTTTTTTGGAGATATTATGTGTCATTTTCCTTTTCAAATTACAATTGGCTGACTGGAAACCAATGACAAGAAGACTGCCACAACATCTACATATCATTTCTGTTCTTCATATGCATCTTATTTCATCTCTGCTGCATTTGGCAAGTTATTACTCACTGTACATACGATTAAAATGACTTCATGCAACTTAGATCATTTCAATAAATCTTCGCAGTATTTTATCAAGGCAGGTTTAATTCACTGTTGTTTTAAAACACTAAAATCCTTTAAATTCAATTTCATTTCCATTCCACCACTGTCTTTATGTTAACATAGTTAGTGTTTTTTGACATTCAGCGGTTGAACAGAGAATGACCTGAAATCAACTCGTCGATCTAGATGTGAACACTGACTGACCACCGTAAAGGTTTTTGTCAACCCCAGATCTTCTCTGAGTATCGTAGCTCTCAACACAAACTGTCCAGAGTAAAAATAAAAGCTCCTACATGTGGTCCAGTCTTCATCAGCTCTCCCAGGATCCCTCCACCACGGCCAGGAACGGCAGGTCGGTGCTGCCCAGGTAAGTCCTCCCTCGGTGCTGGAAGACGTCGCTGATGGCCCACGTCAGATGGCCTTCCGGGTCATGGAGGGTTCCCACAAGCTCCCCGTTCAACGCCAGCTCCAGGACCAGAGCGTAGCGCGGCAGGAGGGCGTTGTACCAGCTGAGAGGAATCACCTGGAAACACAGACACAGTTCAGTCCATTAAACTGGAAAGTGTTCACACTGGGAATACATCTGAGCAATTAGTGGCAGAAAAAACTTCCAGTAAATACATTTGCTGTCATTGCATATTTTTTTTGCTCCTTTAATGATCATCCATTAATCTGCCAATTACACTAATGCCCAATAACATTGTTTTTTTCTCTTTTCTCTTCTCATGTAATTATTGTGACGATGTGATTGATTCTTGATAAAGTGTAACTGGGGCTCAGTGTGGATCATTGGACCAGTTTAGAAGTTATTACTGATGTGTATAAAGGGAATAAAAAGAAGAATGTGTCTGTGAACAGAATTATTTCAACTACACAGGCGACAGTGTGATTCTGTGACTGGAAATCTTCTTTATTAAAAATAGATAAAATGCCTTCTTTCTTTCTTCAAAGAAAACTATCATAAATATTTGAGCGTCTCCAACCTGCAAATGATCTAAGTTACTAATGTGTTTTTTGTTGTTTTTTTTTTGTTTTTTTTACAAATGTTTGATCATTTTTACTTAAAGACCTTGTTGCAGGTTTGGAGATTATCCTTATCATTTGGGTTGTTTTAATAGCACAACTGCAGTGAAGGTGGTAATAAAGACAAAATATAAAGTGTTTATCTGATCAGACTTCAGAAAAAGGAAAATATCTGACTGGTATGGGAAAAAATATGGACTTTTTTGTTTTTTTTTACAAAAGTCACATATATCTGTATCCACCCTGTGGCCTGATTAGCATGTGCACAGCTGTAAATTGTATATATAGATTTTTTGATTTGTCTTTATTTTTGATTTTGCACTTTCTTTTGCTCTTGTGTAAATCTGGAATTTCCCCTTGTGGGAGAAATAAAGGCATATCTTAACTTATCTGAGCAAAACCACTTCATATTATCTTTATATTTAATAGACACTCTGTAATTTTTATTCCTGTCCTTTTTATCACATTTCTGGATTTTTTTGAGGGCTTCTCTCTCTCTTTGGTTGTACAGAAATGTGCAATAACAATAAAGAATCTACTAACCCGACTATTGTGTCCAGTCAGAGTTCACTCAGAGTTCAGACCTACTCATCAGACGCACTCTGTATGTGAAGCAAAACTCTACAATAAGAGTGTGTGTGTGTGTGTGTGTGTGTGTGTGTGTGTGTGTGTGTGTGTGTGTGTGTGTGTGTGTGTGTGTGT
>JAPTYQ010000005.1:20745445-20759605 GCA_029814465.1 Ostorhinchus cyanosoma | reverse complement strand
TTATTTTTATTTTTTTTGAAGCACAGATAGGGACATCTGCCGAGCATTTCTGCTTAAAGAACCTCTGACAGTGGTCTTATATATATATATATATATATATACACACACACACACATATACGCCTGAATATGTCTTGACATCAGATAGTTTCAGAGGAGTGCGAGACTGAATGAGTCACCGATTTGAACCAAAACAAACACCGCTGGTTGGAAAATACTCAACAAAAGATCCTGACTTGCATCACGTGTCATTTCATGCCCATTTGTTCACTTAACTCATTCACGTCCAGCTTTCATGTCAGCAGTTCACGAAAACCTGCTAAAACTGATTTGTATTAGCATTACCAGGACCATTATCTGACTTTAGCACCCGATTTGTTCAAATTTTAGCCTAAAATTTCAATCTGGAAAACACACAGTGAGCAAGAAAATGCTTCCTCAGCTAAAGTGATAAATCCGTTTAAAATTAGCCTAATAAATGGATCAGACTTTACACTATGTGCTGATCATAGTAGAGGAGAATAAAATGCAGAGCAGTCTGTTTTAGCACCAGAGCTACCAGGAAACAGTGAAGAAAAACAGAAGAAAAAAAAACAGTAATGAGAAAAAAAGTGATGACAGTAGAAGGAGGAAGGGGAAAAGGGTCTGCAGTGCTAAAAGTCAAAGTTATAAACAGACAGTATCAGGTCCTATCTTCATCTCAGTCTTCTCCCACTCCTGTTTCAAGAATAACCCTGCTGTTTTAGGTTTAGTCTGTTATCACTGCACTTTTGGGCCTCAACCTTTTATCTCACACACCTGCAGCATTCCTGCCTTTGTTTAACACTATCCCACTCATCTGCATCCATTGTCTGTAAACAGATGACTTCACCAGTGTCAGTAGATGCAAGTGTGAAGACAAAACACGCTAAGCTGTGGACTGTGGGTTTGTGTATTTATTGATGCGTCATGCAGACTAAACAGTGATTTAACTGTACTAACTGGATTGGACCCACATTTCAGAAAAAGTAACTGTGGAAAAGTTCTTTCTGTTCTTATGTTTATTTCTTTCACCGAGTTTCACAATGAAATGACAAAAGCAGAGGTCACTTTATTTTGCAAAATGTTTATGTGAGAAGAGCTAATTAGTGTACTGATTCTCTAATGAGCAGAATAAAAATGATCTATAAAAGATTATTTTAGTTCCAAACCTCCGATACTGGTTGTCTTTTTAATTATTTTCACATTAAAGATTCAGCCAATGTGTTCAGAACCCAATAATTAGTCCTACAGCCTGAGGGGGCTGTGCTGAAAAGCATCCACTCTCCATTTTTCCTCTTAGATCAGTCTAATGCTACTCAAACAGTTTCACAAACATAAAAATGGACTCATTTTGAGCTTTGAAAGTTAACAGCCATATATCAACCTAACCTAGAGACAAAACTCTGGTAACAGTTTGTTTCTAGTTAGACAAAGTGAATTAAGGAATGGCAAGAGTTCTGCAAAAAGTACAAAGGAAACAGTTAGATCACAGGTTGTGCTTCCATACTGAAAAACTCAACAAAAGACAGGAGTTGAGAATTAGCTAACTGTTGTATATTCTTTGTGCAGAACATCAGATGTTCTATATGTACGCTGTTTTTCAGTGCACTGTCCATGATGAATGAAAGAATGTTAAAATGGCTATAATTTTTCCTGACAGAAAAATATTTCTGCTGGGGTGAACTAAATCTAGTGGTTTGATTTTTATTTATTTATTTTATTGTTTGAAAGGAGTGTCCACTTATTTTCAGAATTCAAAGCAAGTTTGCACTAATTAAGTTGCTGAGGACCAAATCATCTTTTTGCTACAGATACAAACAGCTCACTTCTGAACCGTGACTTATCAGCGAGATCTAAACCTAATCTGAAACCTGTGTAGACGCCTCCTCCTGTTTCTATACATAAAACTCTTTACATAACACCTCTTGTGCCACTTTTTCATCATTAGTGGGTCACTTTTG
Organism: Ostorhinchus cyanosoma; assembly: GCA_029814465.1. Taxonomy (NCBI): domain Eukaryota; kingdom Metazoa; phylum Chordata; class Actinopteri; order Kurtiformes; family Apogonidae; genus Ostorhinchus; species Ostorhinchus cyanosoma. Next base: position 20,757,624 of record JAPTYQ010000005.1, on the reverse strand, counting down.
TCTTATTCTTCCTCCTTCCACATCAGTTTTCTATCTTTCACCTCAATCCCCTCCCACTCTTTGTTACTTCCTCTACAGTCCATGGGGGAAGCAGAGATGGGCCACACCTTTCCTCCCAGCATTCCTACACTAATGGGTACACACATGCACATCCAGCGCCACATACATGTGCAACACATCCTAATGCTCAGACCTTTCCTCTGAAGCTAAAGGACATGAGGACAGAGTCTTATTCCTAAGGAGAAATTCCTGAAATAATGGACACATAGTTACTCAACAAGGGATTAGAGGCTTTTATAAATCTTTTCAACTCAAGCAGAAAAAACTTCTAAAAGAAATATAATAAAATATGGTAATCAGTCTGAACAGCAGTCCATCTAGCTGCTCACCAGCATTCTCCATTCATGACCTTTAGTGCATTAAGGCCGTCACAGGGTACATTTCCATAAATTCACTTAATGTGCTTGTATTTTACATGAGTTCATGTGCATGATGGGAAATAGAAATAACTTCTTCACAATACTTCTGACAAAACATGGGAGTCACAAATTTCCAATCAACATTACATAACATGCAAGAAATCACAGAAAAAAAACAGCTTTTTCTTCAGTATTTTCTATTGTCCTTGCAAACGAAGATGGAAACTTGACAGACTAAACTTGTTGTACCACATGGAGACAAGAGGCTGCTCGACACAATGATGTGAACCAAACTGGATCAATGACAGTATGAAGACCACAAAGTGGTCTGTCTGGAGGGACCACCCAGAAACACTGCTCAATCAAGACCTTTACCTACACCAATGAAGAGGAGGAGGAAAAAGGACAGTGAAGAGGAGAGGGCCAGTGGAATGCCAAAAGAAACACACATAAAACAGGAAGAGGATGACAAAGACTAGAAAAAGGGGAAGAGAAGGAGTAGGGCGAAGAATGACGAAGGAAGAGGAGAATCAGAAAGAAAGAAGTAAATAAGAAAATGGAATGATTGAGATGGGAAAAATCCAAAGGTGAAAATCATTAGATTGAAAACATTGAATTGTTTGCCGTCTGTCTTTAATCTTTAGCTTAATATCCAGGAAAACTCTGGATCTTTCCATTTAATCTCAGCTCAGTCATTAACTTAGTTACTTCAGAATAAAAAAAAAATTATAATAAAAAAACACATTCAGATGCGGGTGCTGTTCAGTTATTTTAATCATCAGCTCACATTGTAGCTGCTGTCCAAACTGTAAACTGCCTGCTGAGAAATGTTCCCATTAGACTGAAAAACAGTTTTCATTACAACAGCGATGCACAGAGGGGAGGAAGCTAAACTAGTGGCCAGCAATTTAACAAACACACACACACACTAGGATTTTCATCCACAATGTAAAAAAAAAAAAAAAAAAAGGTAATCATTATTGTGGAGTCTAACTCTGTTTAACGTAGGAAAAGATGAAAAAAAGTTTTACAGTATACAAGTTTGTTACACAGGAAGAGTTGAGCAATAGACCTGAAGAGGGAGGTGTGTGGTGAGTAAGCATGTGTGGTTGCACATTATGAAACATTCATGCTCTGACCTTGGAAGGAAAATGCGAAGGCAGGGCAGCGATAGAAAAGAGGTGTGTGTTTGCCGACAATCAGCCAGACTTCCTCTGCTGAGTTTCATTCGTCAGCCAGAGCCCAAGGCAATGTTTTCAAAGCACTCTTTGTCCAACCAACAGTTGCAAACCAAAAATATATTCAATTTACGGATAAACAAAACTGCAAAAATAGTAAATCTTCACATAAAGGAGCTGAATTTTGAGCATGATTTAGCCTAATAAAATCATTCACAATCAATTTTCTTGTCAATATTTCCATCTGCAGTAACTTCTTGAAGGACTTCAATTTATGCTAATTTAAGTAAAAAGAAAAGGAATGAACATTTGTGCAAACAATAAGAGACAGAAAGGCAAACATGTTATTAGTTAGAGATTCCAATCAGTATATTGAAAAAACACTGTGTATAAATTCTAATATTTTTGCATTGCAAATGTTCAATGAATCTGCAGTTACAGCACAAAAATAATCAAGATGTTAACTTTGTTAAACATATTACTTCTATTTAAAGCACTGTTATGACTACGCACTAAGATAATTCTGTGCAGTGAAACTCAAAGCTTGAGGCTTCGGAAGTCAAGTTATGTTGGGCATAATCATTTATTTTGATTATTTAAAGAAGTAAGGATTCTCTACTGTTGAATAAATCTAATGTAACCAAGTGGTAAGGACTTCCACTCAAGTTTTACAGAAATTAATATAAAGACAGCTTTGCAGCACCTGGAAGGTTCAAATTCAAACTTTACGAACTATTTAGGTCCAAATACACAAATAAGGGTACCAAAGACTAATAAAAGTGGGTTTAGCAAAATATGACCACTTTAAAGTTGTAATACTGTAATGCTCAAAAAGCCCTGATCCATAAACTTACATTTAATTTCCTAAAATAATAGGAAATAAAATATCTTTTTTTTTTTTTTACCTCAGGAGTCATTCTGTTTTACTAAGTAAGCTAACATTTAGCTTTAGCTTACCCATGACCCCTCAGATTCCTGCAGCGGTGCCTTTTTGTCCGATTATGATCACATCCAGGTCAAATAAGACAACACGCAAATCATCATCAAATCACAAACCACTGTAGTCAAATGGAAGAAACCAACTCAGTTCCTCCATCACCTTCTTATATTAAGTATATAAATCAGAAGTTGACTGATATGGGTTTTTCTAAGGCCAATGCCGATTTAAAAAAAAAAAATTGGTCTGCCGATGGCCTATTTCTACAGCACACTGACCATAAAATACAATTGAAACACTCGGATAATTAAGATTTTTATGCTGCAATATAAATGACATTAATAATACACGTACACATACTACTCTTTTAACATTTATTGAACTTCAAGTGCTGCTGCCCACACAGGTGCCTGATCAAATATAACATTTTTACTACTAATCAAATATCAACCCTCAAAAAAAAAAAAAGAAAAAGAAAGCCGATGGTAGATACTGAAAAAAATCTACACATCATCTACCTCTAGCATAAATGTAAATATGAAACTATAATCAATGCTTAATCTCTCAGTGACAGAAAACAGTGTTAAAGGTCTAGTAAAACAGTGTATAGTAAATGACATTCCATATGCCACACTCATCCCACCATTACATGGTAAATGTTAGGTTTCAACATAATGATTGTATTTAGACTCACTGACTTGCGTGCCAAGTAACCCATCACCCTGTGTGTCATTAGTTGTTTCATATGACACTTAAAATGAAGCAACAACACAGTTTTGCGCCCACTCCCACACATACACACACAGAGTTCCAAGTAAAACCCTCTATGGTCTGTGGGTTTTTTCTGGCTGATGATTGTGTTGATGTGTGTGGTGGTTTTTCACAGTAGGATTTTTTTTGTTGAATATCGCTCAGTGTTTGGGTGAGTTCGATGTGGGAATATGTGTTTAACAGTGGGGGGTGGATGAGTCTGCTTAAAGGGATTTTCCAACGTCTGACTGACATTATAAGTCATCATTACACACAATCACAGAGCAGCACATCTCACAGGTATTGCTTGCCTGGTTTTCCATTATCAGGCTCCATACAGACACACCTGCCTTTCATATAGTCATTGTGTCCATTGTTATCACACCAAAGCTCAGCATCATATCACATTATGCACCTTATCTCTACTTTTCCTCAAGCTACAAGAATCTGTGACAACAAATAAAGCATACAGCTCACGTTCATTATTCTTTAATGGTTGTTCAGTTGGTTTGCTTTTTTTTTTTTTTTGAAGATTAAACTGTGCACACTATAACAAAGTGCAAAACAGATTAATATAGCAATGCAAAGTTAAGGAAAAGAAACTCAGGTTTTTGTGCAAATTAAACAAGCAAGGTCCTACATCTCTATAATCAGTGTTCATGTTTCTTGAGAATATACATGCCATATTAGACCAATTAACAACTCCCAAGATATCTTATTCAGTTACTGTTCCATCCCATAGTTTTCCCTTGGATTTCAGATAACTTAGGAGCCATCTAAAGAATATTTGTCCAAAAACCAGGTAATACTTGTGCTTATGGGAAAGGTTGATAAAAGAACAGACTGAATAGGTTTATGGGAGACTTAGATGCACAGTCTTGGATATTTTTAAATGAGTTCATATCATTTAATTTTATAAATTATTACTATTGCATATCTGTGTACCAAAGAAAACACTTGAGTTGAAAATGGATAAAATGTTCACTGGGTACGAACAATAATTATTTGATCAAATGTCCTGGGTGCTGAAGTACATCTACAGTAAATGCACAGAAAGCAACGGAAACACGTATGTTATGCTTCTCACTAGCTGGGTTTCCATGACAGTTTTCCGCAAAATAAGAGCGACATTTCTACAATTTCGACAAAGTATAACTGCTACTTGCAGGTGTTTCCATTGAGGAGTGTTTGGTATCTGATGAGTGATTCGAGTAAAATCCTGTCTACACGTCATGCAATGTGTCATACTTCTCGTGTGTATATGTATGTGTATGTGTATGTGTATGTGTGTGTGTGTGTGTGTGTGGGGGGGGGTACGTGCCTACCTCACAATTTCACTCTGCAGACGCACCTGATCATCCCAAGGCAAAGTCCTTATTTATGGCAGCGGCCAGGCATAATGGATTTCTGGGAGAGAATTTCCGAATGCCCCAGGTAACATTTAATGAACTGTTACATTACTGAACCTCTCGTGGCACCAGACTTGTCATGCCTTTGACTAGTGAAAATGTGTTTCCATATACTTTTGTGCAATACTTTTATATTGAAACGTCTCAAAAACCGCCTCATAAGAATGTAAAAACATTTTTACGATCTTCGACAGTTTTTGCAACATTTTAGTGTTTCCAACTGCACAATTTACATTTTGTGCATTTCTGAGGGTAATGGAAACCCAGCTACTGTTTTACAGAAACCTACAGCATGTTACGGTGTTTAGTAACACAGATGTCAGATGTGACTGATGGTGACTAGTTTGATACTCTGTTTCATGCTTGACTCATGAGGCTGCAGTGAGGATCCACCAGCACTGAACCACTTATTAATTTCTTGTGGTTTGCATTTTGCTTTCTTAGGCCAAACCAGTTCAAATAGACCATGTCGAAATCTGCTTTCTACCTTAACCTTTAACCTTTCCTACGATGCCATCCTTAGCATACCCACAGCACTAACTCTAAAAATGACCCTCTGATGTGAGAACCACCACACACATAGTACAGATCTGCCTCGTCATTCATCATCATTTTACTCTCACTTTCCCCTTTGCACATTAAAGCCAGCTTAAAGAGCACAAAACCACCTCAAAGTGTGCTGTGGTTTTGTGATAATGGGGTCTGGAGATCACAGCCGGTCTAAAGTGCTCCCAGATGAGCATTGAACTGGCTGCCAAAGTATGGGACAGAATAGTTTACAGAGAAACAGCAGAGACCAACACATGCTTCATTACTGATCATGTAAACACAGACAAGGACAAAAACTCACTCCCAGACCCGCACTCACTATTCTCCAGGAATCATAATAAAGTAGACTGAAATAATTAGACTACACATTTCCAGCAGCAAAACCCACTTAAACTCCTAAACTTTGGAAATAGGAAGACAGAGTGTTCTTTTTATTCACTTCACAACAGTTAAATGATTCAGAACAAACACTGGCTATATAATAGAATAAAGTTCTACTACATTAAAGCTAAAGTCAGTTGATTTCTCCAAGACAGAACATCATGTGTTGCTTTTGCCTCAAGTCACATAAGCAGCTTGGCATCAAGTTTTCATTCAATGGAAGTACTTAGAATCCACATCATGACTTTAGCAATCTATCTCATGTTATATAATTAGCGGTATGAGCGCATTTGTCATATAGAGGCTGTAAGAAATGTCTGATCGGATACAAATACAACTCTGCAACTCCTGGAAATGCATTGAATGGCCCATTCTTCTAGCTTTACATCCTCTCATCACTTGACTACAGCTTCACCTACAATTTTTGCTGATAGTTATTATCAGCATTACATTTTGAAAAACATATAACCAGATCATTTAGGGATTTAAGGAATATCTTCTGTTACAAGTTCAAAAACAAAAAAAAAAAGGTAATCAAAGCTGAAATATGGCACTTCAATACTCCTACATGACAGGCTACATCTAGCATCTGGTGTCCTTTGACCTTGCAACATGATGCTACAGGTGGTCATTTAGTGCACAGGCGGGTCAGGTGGAGTTGGGGGTTTAACTACTTGACCACCTGTTCACTGAGCCTGGATGAGAGCTGACTGTAGAGGGTCTGTCTGAGGCAGCTGCCTGTGTGATTCATCACTGTCAACAGCTTTAATGAGAGGAGACCACGGATATTAGTGGGGCCAGGTAAAACTTGGAGGACTGTATTAGAGCTCACACAAGATTTTCAAGATTAAATAATGAAAATATTAGAAAGTAAGTTTGCGGCACTTCAGGTAGTTTGCAAATCAGTTTTTTTCTTTTACAAAAAGTGCAACTTTTCTGTTTTTCCTCTCTTTCTCAAGGTTTTACACACCTAATAATTAATCATAAACGGTCATGAAGGTAAATGCTTGCAGCTGGGGATATTTGATATACTGTAATGGTATTTTGTGTGATAGACAAATGTCTTTAAATATTCAGCTCAGATCATTTATATTGTTTAAAAAAATCTAAATCTTTAAAGTAGTATTTGGAGGCTGCTTTGAATTCTTCTGTGGATATAAGCAGGGAAATTACATGAAGGAAACACATAATAACATGGAGAAGAGTGAATTTGACAATTTTCCATACTATTGCAAAATAAATGTTTCTGTGCAGCACCTACACAGTAATAACCCAGACTATTCTACCTCTGTGGAGAAGGATGATGTAAGTACAAATAGATGGTATTTTTTTCTGGAATTAAGTGGTCTACTTTTTACGAAACTGAGCAAAAGTGTTTCTTAGAGCCATTTTCTAAATACTGTTATGAAGCAGATCTAATATTATGTAAAATGCTGAGTTTTTTTTTTTGTCAAAATGTAAAGAACGACTCTGTACAAACCATATATCAATTGAATTTACATCTGCTATGTCATGGTATGTTCCACTACTGTGACAAATAAGTAAACTGAGGATTTTGGTACATAAACACTTCTGGTGCATAAACACCTTGCATTGAAATCACATGATCATAAGACCAGCTGATGAAAATGATTTCAGGCCAAAAATGTACATGAACTGTACTATGTACTGTATCTTGAAACATTGTCATGCAAACACTTTCAATCTTCCCCTTTTCCATCTTCACTCACAGTCCTGACCAACACCTCAGACTCTCCATGACGCAGGTGGCTCCATTCAAAGCCAAATTTATCTTATTATACAAGACAGCCCACTGCTGTGTAATGGAGGTGTGTGTGTGTGTGTGTGTGTGTGTGTGTGTGTGTGTGTATACTGTATGTGTGTGTTTCCAGGCATAAAAGCACTCCAGGTCTGTTTGAAGAGATAGCGCTGGCTGCACACTTAAGAACAATTCCACTTGTGTTTCCTTTGGAAAAGCCAAGTGCAGGAGGGGAGACAGGCAAATGAGTCTCATAAAACGTTTTATATAACCTGCCCACAGCCAACAGGCACTCTACCTCAAAATCAGTGGCATGATAGTTACAGTGTCCACAGATACACATATACTCTATGATGACAAAGGCTGAGAAAGAACAGATTGAAATAATGGACTGATTTTATCTGGCAGTTTAAAAATGTGTCATAATTCCTCTGTTGCAGGTTATATTTTGGCCAGTTAAAGCTACAACCACTGTTTTGAAACATACTGTTTTAGGCTTGTAATAAAAAATTGTATTGAAGTTGCAAGTAGTTAATCAGCATAATTTCTGGGACAGTAATACAGAAATTAATAAGCTGAGACATATATCACTTTACTGAGTTAAGGATGAGCAACAAAGTAGGGACAGCATTAAGTAACATCAAGGCACGCCCTTTTTTGTCCATAATTGTCAGGAATAAATTGGTATTTGACTCACATCCACAATGAACAAGTATTGAGTCAGCAGTATCAGGCATCAGAAAACCACCTGTAATCTTCACTTGAGTTGAGTATAAAAACATGTGGCCAAGTGCTTGACCTTTATGAAACCCAAAATAAGATATGAAAATGAAAGTCAGACTGATGGAAAATCCTTTAAGACATGTTGTGGTTAAGTTTACCCACAGTTATAATAAAGACCAACAGAGTCACTGCAGGATAAGGCTTTTTTGTAAACAAATATAATAGCGAGAACTCATTTGATAAATACAAACTGTGAAAAAACATTGATCGTGCCTGTAACTAAATGCAAACAATCCCATCAGTGCCAGAAAGAGATTAATCAAATTAGATAAGGAACAATCTACCAGGCTTTTAATGCTGACACACACACAGACACATGATATTTATTGTGTTCAGTGTTGTAAGTTTAAACACTTGACTGAAACACACACAGTTGCTCACATGATGTTTGATCCACCAGACTGCCAACCTGAAACCCAGGAAGATTACGCAAAGCGGACTTTTGTTAAGTCCTGTTGTTTCACATTCTTCTACTTATCTGATAAAATAGGAGACTGCTGCATTACTTAATATTGAAAGTAAGGATTAAACACCATTTTAACATCATCGCTTAAGGGACCAACATCACTTAGTGGGTCATCAGTTTAATCTGCATCAGATCATGTGGTCTGATGGTCTTTGGCATGGATCACAGAAAACCAAGGACACAGTGAATCACACTCAAACTTGAAGTTGATACAGTATTAGACTGAAAAGAAGGCTGCTGCAGGATTAAACAGGGCATTTGTACCAGGTGTTTAACAGGTTACAACTAGAGGTGCAGCGGTACATGTTGTACCATCATATCTCACAGTACGCCCCTCATGGTTCCATACAAGCATGTACTGTGCTACGGCACATTTGTCATTTTCAAATGACTTTTCTGGACAACTTGATTATATTAAAGATTTTCAAGACAACTGAATTCTACTGTCATTGTTTGGAGCCGGATGTGGTGGAGCCAGGCCCAAGCTGGATCACAGCTCTTCTACTTCCAACTACCCTTCTCAATATTAACATTAGAATCTACATCAGTAAAACCTCCTCTGTCATCACCATGTTTGTTATCATTGACTTTCTTCTTCTTCCTCTTCTAAAAAACTTTACTCTTCTTCGTGGTATTCGGCCACTATGTTAATTAAGAGGGACACCCTCTGGTGGATTGATTGAGAAACACTCATTCTAATGTACATGATGCAACATTAGAAATGTACGTACGTACATAAATGAGCCTTAAGAGTCTCCCTCAGCTACCAGTTATGTTTTGGTGCCCAGCCGGGCTCCAGCCGGCCTCTACATCCGAACCGTACCGTGACTCATGAACTACAATACGTACCAAACTGTGGATAACCTGTACCATTGCATCCCTAGTTATAACCAGCAACCACAACACAAAAATGTTGCAAAAGAGGTAAATTGAATCAAAAGTAGAGGTAGCAGCAGGAAAAGATACAACTAATGAGATGAGGATGTTTAATTCTTTCACAGAGCAGTAAAAGATCTAAAATATCCATTGTTTTGATTACCACACTAACAAAATGACTCACTCACCCAACCAAATAAGTGTTATATACTGTATATCAATGGCAAAAATAACAAAAATTTTAATTTGTCTATTTTTGTAAAAGGAAAAATCAAAAGCCAGACTCCAGTTACCCACTCACGTTATGTTGGTTTCAGTCAGACTACAACAAACCTCGGTGGCCTTTCTGCCTTCGAGAGAACAGGATAGAGAACCGAGAACAGGCAGGAAGTGACATACAATGGAGGAGGAACCAGGATGAAAAGAAGAGAGCAGGGGAAGAGGTGAGAAGGGGTGAGGATGAGAGGACTGTGGGTGAGAGTGGATACTAAGAGGAAGGAAATATTGAGAGGCAGAATGTGAGAAAAGGGTTTGGATTTACAGGAAAGTCAACTGCACTTTGAGAACTGAAAATAATCTGCATCTATTTTATATGCATAGGCCCCTATCGGTAACCTTAAACCAAAAACTTTTCTGATGTGATAAGAAACTATATTTTGTTTTGTTTTTTTTATTAAGTATGATCAACCAACAAGTCAACAAATGGAGGTACATGTGCCTCCTTGCTGCTTTATAAGTCGCTAATCAGTCAAATAAATATCTTTACATTTTGGACTCTCGACTGGTCAAAACAAGCACCCAACAAAAAATAAATCAATTGATGAACAAAAACTGGTAAATAAATTGCTACTGAAAATGTGCATTTGTGCAGTACAAAACCGAAAGTGTTCCCTTAAACCTTCCTTTTGTAAACTTAGGGTCAGATCCAAGATTGGTTTGACAGCTGTTTTATTTTGTAAACTAAACAATATTATGATGTGTAAAGTAAATCACTTCTACTTATTAAAATAGCAGAAGGGTGTTTTCTACAAGAGTTAATAAAAGTTGAACTCACTAAAGCTAAATGAAATGTAGGTGAGGCAAGAGAGGCAAGACAAAACACATTGTAAAACATGTAACAAGGTGAAAGAGAGGTTAAGCACATAAATGATGCATCAAGATGAAAATAACAGAAAACAGACCTATACAGGAACATGAAAATGATGAATGAAAATGTAAAACTGGGAAATTTAGGTAAAAGATGTAGGCAAATTATGTTAAAGACATATACATTAACTGTGTAAAAAACAACTCACATGCATTGTTTTAATGGTGGAAGAATCACTAAAAATTCATTTTTATGGTGTTTCACAGCTACTTTTGTAAATCTGGGTCCCACGGAAACTAAAATTGACTTTGTGGGTCTTGTGCTCAGAAAGTTTGAAAATCACCTAATTTAAATAGTTAATCAAAGTCTTGAGGTTGGTTCTGTTCTCAGAAACACATTTCAGGAGAAAAAACACAACTTGTCCCCTTTCAAATGAAGCCTATGACATTTAGCAATTAAGGAAATACATTTTCAAGTTATTACATGACAGAAAAATATCAGAGAATCATGATGGAAAACAATAAAGCTCCCACGCAGAGGAAAACACTTAGAGTGGAGGTACAAAGTCCTCGCAGAGTAAACTGATTGTTACAACTAGAGTAGTTTACTGAGAAAGAAGGAGAGATAAGATGTTTATCCGTCTACTACTCTGGCAGCCAGTCTGTCTATCAGTTGCCCTTGGAGAAAGAAACCTTAATGTACTTTTCCCACAGCAGCAGATAAGAACATTAAAACTTTTAGTGTTACAGTTGACGGTAACATCAGTTTAGTACGGTAAGTTTCCAGAGAGTCCTTCATAAAAACACAAGCTGGAAAGTCCAAAAGAATCCAGTGATAAAGAAACCAAGAAGCACACAGACTGGTCTGACCGGAGTATGAAACCACTGTGAAAATGTCCAACTATAAACAAACACAGAGTGAAAACCTGCCTTACAGAGGAGGTGTACAGGGTGAGGTCAGGTAAAAATATGGCACCATAAATCTGCCAGCGAGCGGTCAGAGGGGGAGGGACTGTAAACAACCTCCCATTATCACACACTGTACAGTATGATGTCAGGTACTGAACTCACTGCAAACAGTTTCATTGATCATTAACAGTTTTTGTTAACGTGTACCATTCAACTTATGAGGAAACACTACTTCCTGTCCTAGACTGACATATCCTTAAGTCCAAGTCATGAATCTGTGACAGTGTTGATGGGCCAACATTAATGCTGTGTTTTAACACTGTACATATCATAAGCTGATTTATAGGTCAGGAATTCACCTTTGGGAGCCGTATGACTGATATTTTCTGTGGAATATGGAGAGTTTGATGGGTTAAAGCTTGGTACAACATACAGTCCTCACAGAAAAATGTTCAAATGAGTAGACTGTGTGAGACCATAGGTGCTGTTCATTTCATTAGCTATACTTGTCAAAGCCTCTTTCAATCAATTTTCAGGAAACTAGCGATAAATTATTATTTTCAAACAAAAATGTCAGAGTTAGTAATGAATTTATTTTCACTCAGGTGAGACTCGGATGTTTTTTTCCCTCTTTCATTATGAGTTGCATGTTTGTTGCTTTTAGCCATTGGTCAAGC
>JAPTYQ010000005.1:20731659-20745345 GCA_029814465.1 Ostorhinchus cyanosoma | reverse complement strand
TCCATGGGGAGGCGGTCGCGTGGGGAGGCGGTCGCAAGGGGGGGCGAGGGCCTTTATCACCGCTTGCGGTTTTAATTTACATTTGTTTTTACATGTGTCTGACACAGTAGTAGTAGGCAATTGATGTTGCCTTGCTGTGGAGAATTCAGACTCTATGCACCATGCTGTGGGGGTTGTTCTACACAGTTAGCTGTCGTCTGTCTTTTCTTAACTTTGACCTGACTTCTGTGAACTTATTCTGCTACACATTGTTATCACCTTACATTAGTACACTGACAGATTTAATAAAGTTACACTAATAAACAGAACCAAAATCCAAGTTTCTTAATGTACCTACAACTGACTCCAACTTACAACCATCCCTGGTAAATAAATAACTAACAGCTGACCTAACATCCAAGTATCCATTAAACAAGGACAACACAACCACTGTCAGAGGAAACGACATTAAATGTTCCCACATGCATGTTGCTGTGTGATGCACAGAAATCCACAGATTGAAGCAGAAAACGCACACCGAATTAAGGCCAGTAAACTATCAACTACTAGCCAGTATTGTATTGAGCTGTAAGTGCAGAGTTTTTACATCAACTTTAAAAGAGACACTTGACATGGAGACAGTCCTGGTGCAATGTGACCATGAGCTCCCAACATGACATCTGAAACATGATGAATAAGCCTCAGTAAGCCTAGCCTGCAGTCTGAGGATGATTTGAATTGAAGATGAGCTGCTTTAGCTGTCTGCTGAGTGTGTGTGTGTGTTGAGTGAGATTACCCCAGTGTGTTTTCTCATGAGACACACAGACCCACTGGTCAGCGTGACATTTCCTGACAGAAACCCCATTCACGCACTGAAAAGGTGGATGTGTGGGCAAAATCGTTTGTGTGTTGGTGGACATAAACCCCCTTTTGTGTGTGTGATACAGAGATTAAGCCTCCTCTGACCAGACTGTTACATCTCATTTCCCATTGAGAATCAGTCAATCACTCATCAGTCTTTGTGTTTCTGTCTCACTGTTTGCAGTCTTCCTTATTAAACTTCACTTTCTGCCTAGTACCGTAATGAGACATGCCAGGGAGACCTTGTCACTGAGAATTATGTATGACCTGGCTGTAAGCTCACACTACTGCTACTGCAAGTACTGCTGCCCAGTGTGTCTGAGGGTTCATTTTATGGTCACAGAGTGAAACACTACACTGCACTATTCACAAACCAACTTCCATATTTCCTACTTTATACAAGGACACATGGATGCTTATTCTTTTCAACCAATTCACACTTTTAAATAAATGTTTAAGAGGAAAAAACACAACAGATGGAAAAACTCAAGGCAAATTCATGCACTGCCCCAAACAAATTCTAAAACACTGCTATTGTTACCAGTGCTGCACTATTATTCTGCAGTATATTACAGAGAGCAAAACTGGACAGGGCATACATCTGAAACGAAACATGCAAAGCTGTGTGAAGCACAAAATACCAGTACAGGTTGGCTTCTATTACTGCCCATCCTATATGTAGGTTAACAGTCTCTTTGAGGTCTTTCACACACAGGCTGAAGGCTATGACTTCAGATATACCTGCATAGACTAGTAAATCCACTAATGTACCTTTTGCAGAGTAACAGTGCCCTGTGACAAGCTGCATATTACATGTTTCAGTTTACTTCCACAGTGATAACATAACTGCAGGTTTGCATCTTGTTTGAGAAACTGATTCAGTCTCTTCAAGCTGTGCACATAGCTTTGGCATTTACAAAGAGATACTAGTTAGAATTTTGTTTTGTTTAGAGCATACAACTAGTCTTATTCCTGTTACTCAAGTCCTTTAATTGCCAGGCCTGTGTTGTAATCTATTACTGCCTCCATACAAACTATTCAGTGGTAAACATAAATATACAGTAGCACTTCCAATAACCTTCTATTTTTCCGTTAACCAGTCATTTCATATTGCGGGGCTACACATCTTTCCCAAGGGACACGTCCCTTCCCTAGTTGTAATTACTGCTGGCATGTGGGAAACCACCAAACAGCAGCCAGCGTCCCATTACAGGTCCGGAGCCACAGTTTAAAACACCAAAGGTCATCACCTCTCTCGCAGCACTGTATGGTCACATTGTGCTTTCACTCCACACACACTAATACACTGCCATGAGAAATGAAGAGCTATGTTAAAGGGCCTGTCATGGAAACGTGCGCAATGCTGCACAATCTGCAAGAAACCCTCATCACACACACAAGAAGTGGGCAGAGAGGAAGAATGGCTCAATTCTGTTACTGTATGCTGAGTCTTGAAAGTGTGGAACAAACCAGCTGTGTCTGTGTTTGTCTAAGACACTGAGAATGTGTGTGTGTTGCATCTGTGTGCATGTATGTGAGTATCACTTGAAGACAGCAGCAGGACAGTATTTAGTCAAGGACAATACAAGTGACCTAATTTTTCCAAGTTCCAAACATGATAAAGCTGAATGCCTCTGGTTGTAACTCAATGAACTGATCCGTCTAGATCTAATTCTCACAATCTGTGAAGTCTCGCCTTCCCTGTAAACAAATTTATATCAAAGGAGGAATGCATTTTCTATTTTGCAATGATACACTCTGAGTTGGGGGTTAAAATGAGGTTGCAGAGCATGAGTTGTGGTGAACTCCAGTGAGTACCTGAGGGTAATGGTCACAGTATAGTATTTTAAAGGATCCATAATTGGCACAATGTGAAAGAGAGGGGAGGGGGGGGGCACCAGACCCTTATTGTCATATAAAATGTAGGGTAAACCTGAAAGAAGGGGATTATATAGTCTGCTTGTTATGCAAATATTCCCCCATACAATGCAAAACAACAATACATATTCAGTTTCTCCCTATGAACCACTGGTGAATTTGGGCCAAAAAAATAATATATTATATACATAACATAATGTTTCCCACTGACTCTCTGGCTTCCTGGATGGGTGAAAGGAAATGTAATGGTGCACAACAGGTGAACACTTTCTAGACGTACTGTTTTACCTAATATAAGAATGACTTAAACCAGGGGTGTCAAACTCATTTTAGCTGAGGGGTCACATATAGCCCACTATGATCTCAAGCAGGCTGGACCACTAAAATTATAGCAAAACAACTTATAAGTAATGGCAACTCCAGTTTTTCCTTTTTGTTTTAGTGCAAAAAAAGTAAAACCACAATACAAAAACATTTACATGAACAACTGAAAAATTCTTAAGACAAAGAAGTGCAAATTTAACTATATTTTGCCTGAGCTTATCATTTACACATGTGCATTACAACTTACAGATCACAATGGATCTACACATACATTTAGTAACAGGCATCTGGAACTGAACTAATATAGCCTAGTGTTTAACTTTATGACCAAAACAACCTGTCAAGACATAGTGACTGTCAATATCTTCTGTTTAATTTTTAGACTTTGCAAATTCATCATGTGAGCCAGATTGAACCCTTTGGAGGGCAGTTTTGGCCGCGGGCCAGGCCTTTGACACCCTGGGCTTAAGGTGACTGGTAAATGGGACAGATGTCATTTTGTCCACTGGGAATGCTGGTTCCAGTAAAGCCTTTACTACTGCCCTCTGACTGAGATGTGAGACGGGTATCTGTGGGTATTTCACACAAAACACACAAACGTTATAGTAACTAGAGCTGACAGTATTCTTTGTACCTTGCTTTCTGTGAGTTTGCCGGAGGGTTTCTTGAAGAAAGAGGTCCTGGCTGTGAAAAAGTATTCCTCGGAGTCTTCCTCCAAACTGCTGTAGCCACTGCTCATCGTGCTATTCCACGTCATTTGCGGAGAAAACTTCTCGACCACATCAAAAACCCCCAAAGCTGGACAATTATTGACTTAGAACAAACTCTATAGAGCTGAACACTAGAGCCGCCGTCTGTTAGTCTGGGAAAGGGTCAGTGTTTGCTCACTATGGGATGATTTCCTCTTTCAAATCCGCTCAACGGTGTCCCGATCCTCCTTCCTCTTCTCCCGTCAAACACTCGATTTACTCTACCGGCATGACCGAAGCGCTTATAAAACTTCACATTGCTTCAGCGAAGTCTGTCTTTTGGATAGATAAAGTACAGACATACATTGACTTTTGTTAAATTGCCAATTTTTAACGCGTCAAAGTGTTAATCTCCAGTTAGAAGCCGACTGTCCGTTACTCTGTTGAATGTATGATTTAACTTCAGCGTGTGACAGCCAGGCTACAGTAAAACCCCGCCCACCATGAGTGAACCAGCTGTAGCACACCAATCAAATACGCGACAGTTAAACACACTCCGCCCATTATTCAACTCGACGCTACAGTCAGCCAATCATCGTCCAGATTAATACTTTCAGATCTAAACTGACCAAGTTAGGATGGTTTACAATAAAACCATAACTGCTGCTTGATACTGACCAAGTTAGGATGGTTTACAATAAAACCATACCTGCTGCTTGATATATTATAATATTGCAAGTTTATTCTCGTGTTCACCTGGAAATATTGGACATTGTGTTTTTAATGGCAAACAAGTGAAAATCTGGTCTCTTTTTATTTCATTGCTTTTTAGAATATTTTTTTTTTGTCACTGTCCAGTAAAAAAACATACAGTTTTGCAGCAACAAAACAAGCACAACCACAACCACACATTGTACTTCTATTTACTGGTGGGAAAAAATAGCCTAAGATAAAGATTTACATATCTAGTGGTCCATTCTTCAATATGAAATATCGAAGAATATTTATAAAATGTTCATAAATAAGCTCTGTAAAAAAAAAGAGAGAGACAAAATGGTCAGAAAAAGAGAAACACAGATAATAAAATAAAAATTAAAAGGAAATAATAATAAGAAGAAGAAGAACAAATAAGGGATAACACAGACATATTTGTCTCTTTTTTTGACAGCTTCAAGAGCTTTTGGGCAAAGATAAATAGATTAAAGATAGAAGATGTCAAACTGTGGGTGTAACCATGTTATGGCCTTGGGGTCTTGAAACAACAACTACATGCTGATCTGTCTCCATGAAGTCTTGGGGAAGAAGTGCAGTTTTCCTTAGACTAGCAAATTACACCACCACCTGATAAGATCTAACATGACAACAAAAAGACAACTGTTTTGTTAGACAACTGACAGACTGAGGTGTTGTGGCAGATGAGGCCCATCTACACTTTACAGCATCTCTGTCATGTTTCTAAACCACAGATAAAACACGTACATTTTTATGTCTTTTCTTCTTCATAATGTCAAAAATAAAAGTAAAAGTGAGCAAACTCATCCATGATTTCACTACACGCTCTCATCACAGCCACAAAATCCACTCAACTGAACCACAAAACCAACTGTTGTAAACATTAGAATCCTGTGGCAGCATCAGGGAATCACACAATTACACAGTAACAGAACTTCTTATCTACTATTTTGACCTGATGAGGGCCTTTTGGATCACTGTAGAAGCGGATGAGCATTCACATGTTTACAATCTGCAACTTAATGTCACTATATATCACACACACTGAGCATGATAGAATAATTTAATTTGCTTTATTTCAAATTAGAGCTCACATGATGCCATTGTTCTCTAGATTAAAAAGCACTGCACCAAGTAAACAAAGTTTCAAGGATGGTGAACAAAGTTACCACTACAGACTCTAAAGATTCTAAAGTTACCCCGATTCATTTTACTACAAACTCACAAATGCCCAGAGGATAAGTTTTCTTTTTTACCCCTCTTAGGTGGCACCACAGAGTTCATCTGGGATCAGTGTCACCCTCAAACCACAGTAATTCCAAAAAAGCCTGAAAAACACACCACAGACTAGAATAAAGTTACCACATTCTTTAAATAAAAGGTCAGGGGTTAGTTACAGACCAGCAACCCTGCAGGAGCAGGAGCTCAAATTGATTTGACGCCATTTTCATGAACCCACTAAAAACACACAAATAGTTTTTTTAAATGTCAAAAATAAAAACTCAAAATCTTACCTTGATCAACAGGCAATGAAGTAGTGCTATCTTTCTAAGTTTTTTACTCTGCAGCATGCTTGTCCTGCTTCTGCTTACATCAAATAAACTAAAAATACAGATACCAAACACATTTAATAGTCACTTCTGGACCGACGCATTGTGTTTAATTGCTAAGGCCAATGTACACATGTAGCCTTCTCAATGGGTGGGACAGCCCATAAAGACAGCTGTCTTTTCAGACATGTTAAATTCACAGGAGGCCTTCGTTGCACTCGTGGTATGTACTATGTATGCAGGTCTGTAGTTGATGCATGCATCTTTTTTCAATAAAAACATGTAATCCATAGTTAAACTTATTTAAACAATTTTCTTCTTCCCTCAATAATCAGTGTGAATCTAAAAGAGTTCATGGTGAACATGCCCCAGCAGGAAGACACTGTGATCACCCTGTGAAATGAGCTACAGGTCTCTGTTAGTGGTCCGTGTGACGTCTCCAGCCCCCACAAAAGTTTGCTCTGCCTCTTTTTCACCGATTGAACCTGAGAATATGCCTTAAGGCAAAAGGAACCTCATCTTGACAAATGACATTTTAATGATATCCAAATCTGCAAATGCAGTCTTTGTCAGGAATCCAGATTTCATTGCTCCAAGTACCTCAATATGAAGAAATGACACAGAAAACAATACTTTTCTCACCAAATCTATAAATCTGTTCATCTGAGATATTTTAAGGTCATGCTCTGGACAATGGGAGGCTGGGAAGCAATGGGATTACAATCAGCCAAACCAGAATGAGAAGTCATGTCTCCCTGTGGTGCAGGTTGGTCTTACTATAAAACATGGTTTGGTGCAGAGATCTAACCAGAGATTTAACCTTTTAAAGGCAGACAAAACCTGACATTTGCAAACAGTATTGCATCAGACTTATCTCTTTGAGATGTGCTCAAAACATGAGCATGTGTTAAACATATTTTACAACGTTTCATGCACATATTTTGTACATATTCAGTGCTTCACCACAGACATGATTCTTTTCAAGGTGGAGAAGCACATGAAACTCATCAAGTCCTCACATTCTTCTTGATATGAGCATCTGATAAAACAAAATAAAACTGTCTGCAAGAGCTTGATACACTCACCTGGAGTGAAAAACAGAGAACACGAGGAATTGATTATAAAAAGTCTTTTATTTCCTGTTTCTGTGTTACTCATGAGTGTTTTTCATGTGTCTCTCATGTCGTTTAATAGAATTGGCTCCAAATGTTCCCACAAATGCACCTATAGTGCCTGTATGTTGTTATATCACACAGCAAAACACAGATGAAGGTCAAAACACACACGCTGAAGCCATATTACACTGTATGTTCATTCTACAACCTGACCCAGCCGCAGAGTTTATGTGGTCATAAAACGGATCAGAGTTTTACTCATGTTTTCAGTGGGTGGTGCTGTGGTTAATGCCCCTCATATCACCCTTTCACAGACCAGCAACTGGAAGCTATTACTACACAGAGAGCCAATTAAAAGAGCATATACCTTCTGTTTTCAGCTACTTTCAGAAGGGGATGTTTCCTACTCATGACGAATTACTGATTTTAGGTTGGAAGTTCACTTTAGAGCCCACCATGTTGCAAAAAACACCAAAACACATCAGCAAAGTAGGTTCAGCAGTAGGGTGAAATCTATGGCACATCTGTACTAAATCAAGCCTAACCCACATACACATTGACAGAAATACATGAATGCAGCACTGGGAACAACCAGTGGATAAGCTTTAGACAGACAGGCTCTAATTTAAAACCATCTGGGGTAGAAAAAGAACTGAAAATAAATCTGGCACATGTGGGAGAGCCAAACCACCATCTTATCCTTTAAAAAGCTGCAGTGAAGCATCCAAAGCATGCACGCTGCACAGATAAGCAGACATGCTACTGCCACCATGCTTTCCTTGAGTGTCCACTGAGCTATACAAGAGGAAAATAAATACAGAAAAACAGTGAATGTTATAAGAGTTATGATGTTGTATTATTTGTATCATATGCTTTTCTGTTGCTCCAGGGGACTGATTCTGTCTAACAAGTTGACACCAAGATTGCTATTGTTACCTGTAATTAAAGCTGCAGGGCTGGATCGTTTTTTAGTGTCTCTGTACAACAATTCTATAATTACCTTTAACAGTATATTGTAATTGAAGAGGTCTGAGACAAAACAGAGATTACTACCTACCCACTTGTGTTTTCAGGCTGCAGAAAATGTCCCCAGTGACACAGACTATGAGTAATCGTAGATGTTTTCGGACAGGTAGAGGGGTTAAATATGTGATTGACAGCTGTAATTACCAATCATTAAGATTCCCTCAGATATGACTGTACTGTTCTACTCTGTGGCTCAACATGGAATCTTCAAAAAGCAGCTTCACTATCTTCCACAGTAGTGTGAAGTAGCGTCACGTTATTTATCTTCATATTCAGTGTTCTGATTTAGATTGAGGATAGAACTGCACAGTTAACATTAGGGGTGTAAGAAAATATCAGTTCCACAATATTTAATTTCACAATACTGTATTGATATGAAAAAGCACTGCATCGATATTTTTAGGTATTTATTCAAATGACGACATGGTGAGGTTTCCTTTTTGGTTTATATATTATTTATAATTATTTAACACTGTTTTGTTATATAATGCTTTTTTCAGGCATCCTAAAGCACTTTTTACTGTCTGAAAGAGGCAGATGTTAGTTCCTTTGTTGTGATGGCACAAAAATAATGTTCTGATGTTGGATGATTCAGGGACTGTTCACTTCAAAACTAACAGAATATAAACATTTGAGCAGGATTGTAAACCTTATTGTGTGTGAAACGTAATTTCTGTTTTACGTTTTTACAGAGAAACGTTTTGTGATATTGCATTAGATCCTGTTCTGATCAAATAAAATGTGTTTAGTATTTGTGTATATATCTGGTGTAATTCAATTTTTACAGGAAATAATATTTTTTTAAAAGAAAGAAAAGAAACAAAAAAAATATTGCCTTGTTATTGTATTATAGTATTGTGTTATATTGTGATATATCAGATTATGATCCTGGTATTGTGATTTGTATCGTATCGCCATATTCTTGCCAATACACACTTTTAGTTAAGATTCTAATTTTCTGGCATTTTTTTGCTTTTGTAGCTTTAAATTCCTTGACATTTGTGCATCAATAAGCGTAAGCCTTGTTTCAAATATGCAAAAGGCTACATATTGTAATATAATCACCATTTCTAAAACAGCATCTACTTTCTTTCCCTAAGAGGCCAACTGAGCGCCGCACCCACGACAAACATGCACATGTTCAGAGGTGAATGGATACGGTCACGGTGTTAAGCTGCTGTCCAGTCGCTGTGGCCTGGAGCCAGTCTGGTTACACATTTCTGACATTCCAGTGAGGGCAACTCGTAGCTAACATACATCCAGTACACTGTAACTAGGCAGCTGTGAGCATGGAGGCACAAAGATGACTAGAAGAAGATTGAACTTTCTCAGGATCCCAAAATGATCACTCTCAAGATACTGAAATTTACATGAGCATAAAATAGCAAAAAGATGAGTATGTGTTCACCGAATCAGAGCAGCTTTCTAATAAAAACCATTCCAACTGAAATATTTCTCTGATATTCAGATGCATTAAATAATACTGCAAGGCCTCATACAACCCTGAAAACCATCACTGCATTCAGAAGTTTAGTGTATTCAAGCTGGAAGACTCGATTTATACTTTAGCTCACCTTGGAATCAGCTGCAGAAATCTAAAATGTTTGCAATTGTAAAACCTCTGCAGATTTAACAAAAAAAATCGACTTTTCTAGATTCAATGATGCTGTAGTTACAGTTTTGTAGATATTTTGAAGATATATGTATCTGATGGTAATGGCAAAGGAACATAAAGACACAGAGTGAAAGTAGGACCAGTTAATATTCTGCTTATTCATGAGTTTGAGCCACATATATGCTAGTGGTGAAGGAAGAGGAGTGTGGGTTGGTGGTTTGGTGAGATGGGTGACGTTGGCTGATGATGGGTGTTACCTACATTCCATCACACAGACTGGAGCTACAGTCAGTGCTGAGTTTTTTCAGGTATCCTCCCAGTTTTATGAAAGATTCTACATCAAACTATTATGACCTCTAACCGCCCTGCTTCAAACTGAGTTTATCAGTGAATATGACTAATTCCCCTCCAGTGTGATATGCAACCTTAACGTTACATTAACAGTAAATACGCATTGTTCATGACATGATCAGAGGGGTGTAACAGTATATTTATATGCATGATAAAATACTAAAAACTACTTTGTGGTCATACACAAATTCTCCTCACATCACATGGTTCTTCTTCATGTACTTGGTTAAATATGCATAATTTTTGTTGAATTTTGTTGTTAGGGTTCAACATGGAAGCTGTAGAAATAAGTTACGGATATAAGTGTGAATAATTCAACTGTGAAGTTGCACGATGGTCATTCTCCTTCTTTCTGCTATCCGGATGTTATCACTTTGCAAGTTCCCACTCAGTATGTGGAAGAACAACAACCTCCAAGCTCCAACTACATCCTCACAAACTCAAACTACAGTCGCAGAAAAAATTATTAGACCACCCTTGTTTTCTTCAATTTCTTGTTCACTTTAATGCCTGGTACAACTAAAGGTACATTAGTTTGGACAAATATAATGATAACGACAAAAATAGCTTATAGTAGTTGAATTCCAGAGCTGATATCTATGCATTTGACATGTTTTCTTGATAAAAACTAAAATCACTTCAGTTCTTCCATCAGTATCTATGACATTGTACTGAAAAAAACAGTGCTTTTATTCATTCCATGTTTTCTTTTCTGTCTGTTTTAATCACATGATCCACACAGTAGTTAGGACTGGACTGTGTAACCATTGTTTTTGATGGCTTTTGATGGTCTAATAATTTCTTCCGTGACTATATTTTGCAAATGTGCTGTCCTCAGTGCTAATCCAGATGGACAGTGGATGTGCCACATTTGTCTACAACACTTGCAAAGGATCCGTTTATGCTAGCCTAGCATCAGTGTACAACGCTAGCTCCCATTAGCTTAGAAATAATACCAAATACCATACCATAATACCAGAAACATGTGGTACACCATAGACAGTTGACACTAACTTTATGTTCACATATTATTATTATTTTTTTTTTACTTATGACTATGTATGCACCTGCGTCTGACACTGAGAAATGTCATAAGGAAATTCATAAGGAAAATCATAAGGAAAAGCAAACTTTCTATATTGAACCTACATTGAACCTGCCATCACACATGCATGTCGCTGTGATTTGTTATGGCTATAAATAGTAAAAATGAAAAATATTTTCACTTTACTAATTTGACCCCTTGTATTGGAATCTACTCAACCGAGGCTGGAACTATGACCAACAGTAGCTTCTTTAATTTAAGCCATGCTAACTTTAGCATTACATCCAGTTGAAACATTTATATCATGACATGACACATTTTTTATCACTTGCTAAAACATAAATGATAAGATGTTCTTGAAATAAATAAAATATGCTTAATTTGGTGTTAAATGTTAAATTGTTCTGCCTCTGCTATCCTTTAGCAGTGTTTTAAATGACTACATAACAACATGAATTTTATTAATGTTGCACTTTTTAGAGATGTACCAAGATTGAAAACAGTCCTAAATACTGTCCTGGCTGCACTGTATTTTCTGTAATATTGATAGAACACTGAAAGGAGCCATTTAGTTGGGTTGCCTTAGAGGGTTTCAATGGTTAAATGCCATTTTTGTGCTGGGGCAGAAGATAATCCTGTGATAAACAGGGGTGTGTATCTGCAGCTTATGATCTGGTTAAACATTAATCTGTTTTCAAAGTGCGAGCAGGTTCAGCAGACACACAGAGACACAGAACTGCAGCAACTTCAAATAAAAGAGTCCAGGTGTGAAGATGAATTAAAGCAGAGGCTGGGCTATCAGTCTGCTTTAGGGTGGTGAAAAGGACTATGGGAGAGGTCGGGTTAGGGCATAGAAGGCTGGGCAAAGGTGAGGGGTCACACTTTGAGGAATGTGTCACATTTATAAAACCAGCCCCTCTGGCTCTTATGAGCTCACTCAGTAAAGACACAGTTACCTTGTGTAGGTACGAGTGTGTGACGGTGAGTGTGTTACAGACAAAGGGACCGAAACAAGAGCTTCACTGAAGTGTGCTGTTTCTGTGTGTGCACAGGTGTGTGTTTCCTGTTCTGGCAGGTGAGTGTGCGTCTGTTTTCTAATTTAAAGGCTGAACCAGAGGGGAGGTGAGTGGGTGGGTCTGTTACAGGTGGGAACCAACTGTGAGTGGGTTTCTGCTGAGGAGTTGATGCTTTTCAGTTTATATTGTGTCAAAATTCACACTTGACCTACATGTAAACTGCCTTTTATGCATGTTGTGTTCTGACAAAATAACAATTCAGAAGGTAAGAATACGGAATAAGATTCACAAGAATGAATTTTCATAAAATGGCTTTGCAGGGGCAATGCAGGAGGTAACACTAGGCTGAAGATGATCTCTCCAACAGAAACAGCCTTTGGCTACACTCTTAAATGACAGAACAAAAGGCATATGACACAGTGTGTGCTGTCTTTCAGCCTTTTAACAGTTTTCTTACTTTCTGTTACAATTCTACTGTGTACTGTTATTATAATGAGCAAAAGCTTGCAAAACTGAAAACTTTTATAGAAATATTACTCAAGGATAACAACTTAAATGCAGCAAACGAGTATTTTAGTGATTTAGCTCATTGATCTATTCAAGGTTCAGTCAAAGCAAGCATAATTTACATTACTAAACTAAGAAACCAAATGAAATGACTTAAAATATTAGTCTGGGATTCTAGAGACTTGTAAACATAATTTGGTATTTTGTCTTTTTTTTAATAGTGACAGCAAAGCAAATGTTTTTAAAACCAGCAAGAGAGAGAGAAGGATGACATGCAACAAATGTCCCCCTATACCTTTATTGTCAGTGAATTTTCATTGGTATGATGAGGGATATGAAACCATTTGGAAAACTAAAGGCAGAATTTGGCTCAAGCTATAACTAAAGTCACCTCAGACTATTTGTCAGATACTCTCAAGCACTGCACCTGAGCACCTACAAAAACTAACAAATGGCCATGAGCACTGACAAAAACTCTGCATCTGTGTGATAAGAGATAACTTCTCAGTAGTGTCTGCTCCACAACAAAAAACATTAGACATTAGAGAAAACAAATGAGCCAAGTCTGGCCAAGCAAATTCAACATCTGTGCGATTAAAAGTTTCCTAACCCTGAACCCCCAAGTCTGAAGGTCTAGATGACACTAAACATATCTTTGAAGGCTAAGAGGAAGCAGATATTTACCTCTTAAAGAATTACAAACAGGAAACAGCAGAGCTTGTTGTGCACTTTGTGGAGTTTTTGGTCATGACTGTGTTTCTGTGTGTGTTTGGACTCTATCTTCGGGGTTAGAGGTGTAGAATATCCAGCCTGAGCTCCAATAGCCTCGGGGCTGTGAAACTGATCTGCAAACTGCATGAAGGTGTGCAAAGGTGTTTCAGTTTGATGCATCTTCCTGCATGGCATGGATTGAGTTTTTAGCATACACACACACACACACACACAAACACACACACACACACACACACACACACACACACACACACACACACACACAC
>JAPTYQ010000005.1:20719377-20731559 GCA_029814465.1 Ostorhinchus cyanosoma | reverse complement strand
CACACACACACACACACACACAAACACACACACACACACACACACACACACACACACACACACACACACACACACACGGAATATTTTTGGATAACAGATGCTGATTATTCGTAGTGTGTGAGAGTACATCCCAGCATCCGGTGTTTCCCCTGCAGGCCCAGTATTCCATCCCGACAGACAAAACACTTGAGTGTCTACTGATCAAAGAGCACAGGAATGTTGTCTGAGGATCACACGCAGCCTCAATGTATCACTTAATCACACACAGACCTACACTTAGAGCTGCAGGTTGGACAGCAGCTGGAGGAGCTGGATTACACGGCTGGTCACGGTTATTGTGGGAGTGGCTGGGAAGGATGAGCACCATGAAAGAAAATGCACGGCTGTGGACTGTCTTTGTTTTAAAACACTCATAGCTTTAGCTGTTATAGAGAGGAGAGGGTGTCACTCCATGGTGTTGAAGTTTTGTTTCCAAAAAATCTGATAAAACAAAGTAGGTTTCTTAGTTCTTTGACCGCTGCTAAATGATTGTATTACTAAATTAATTTCATTCAGTTTGAACTCATTTCAGTCAAACACAGCCTGGCCAAAAAAGTCATTACCTGGATTTAACTCAGCAAATAGTTCATATGCTTCTGTTTGATAATTACTGCAGTGATTATGTTTCAGCTGCTACAAGTTCTTTAACTGATGCAGAAGCTTCTCATTTCTTAAACATCCATCAGTTTAATAGAGCATAAAGACTGGACTGTGGTCTGAGTCCAGACTGACTCTTTTCCAGAGTGATGGACACATCAGGGTGAGAACAGAGGCAGATGAAGTGATTACCCATCATGCCTAGTGTCTACACCTAGTGGGATTGATTCAGTTGGTTAATGTTATGTGTCTACAAAAGGATGGAAATAAATGTTGCATAAGCTTAGTGAAATGATGCCATGGTGAATGCAACAGCAGAGTACAATGAAATATTAGAGTTGGACTTTTTATTTTGGCTTTTGATCTTAAAGATGAGAAAAGGCATCAAAACTTCACAAAAGTTGCTGAATTACTTGTTTCTGGCAAATCTGTTAAAAAAACATTCTTTCTCTTTCCAAAACATGACCATTACAGAATTATTTATTTAAGAGATTTCACTTGTCATCAGCTTCTTTAAATCACAGTAGATAACTTCTGCTGCTTCTGGTCCCTTGATAAAACGTACAACAACATGCATAGCAGCAAATGATGATGATTATTAATGTGTTATTTATATTATGTTAAATGATGTTTCATATTTTGTTATTTGGATCAAATGAAATATTCTCTAGTAACATTTACAGTGTCATTGACATCATTAAACCATACTCATTATATTGCATATGATGTTAGATTTTGACATTAACAATATAAGTGGAAATATCCCATTTAATGTGATTACCCACATCAAGAAAAATACACAAATACACACTTATTTTTAATTATTGTAATGCAGAAATGTTACAGTTTTAAGTTTGAATTAAACTCGACAAAATACAATGCATGTTTGGGAATGATAGTCTTCATGAACTAAAACGAGTCATTACTGAATTTGATCAGATGTTGGAAACTTCTTGCAAACAAAGGTTTAGAAGTCAGACATTTTATAAACCTTCCTCCTGGAGGATCGTTCAGTCCTACAACGAGGCCAAAGAACATAAACACATGAGGCCATTTGTCTGACAAACAAAAGGCAGCTCAATAAGGCTGTAAGTAATGTTATTTTCATTCATTTGCCAAGTATTTTGTTAGTTGGTAAAAAATGACCGTTTCAAGTTGTTCTTGTGTAGTTCTTTTGTCTGACACGACCTATCAACAACAACAGCATCCCATCCCATAGTAACAAGAGAACTGGAGACATGGAAAGGATTGTCTCTATGGTCACAGAAAGAAAACTATTGTTGATTGCTCTCGGAGCTCCAACTGAATTTTCATGTCAGATATGAGTGCAAACCTTCTCTGAATGTGGATAGTGAGCTATGGTTTGACTGTGAATGTGTTCCATGTTAGAGCGATGGCACTGCTGCAGGCCTGTGAACTGTAAGACTCTGCTGATAGCGTTCACTGTGATAAGCCCAGCTTACACAAACAATAAAGAGATCAACTGCTCATATCAAGCCCCTGCATGCACATGACAGTCCAACATGACAAAACACAGATGAAGTCACCACAAAAACAGGTAACGATCTGGATTCAGGGTATCCATGCAGTAAAGTCAACTCTTAGCAGGAAGGTTATTGAAGGTTGATCTGAAAAAATACGTTCCCAGACATGAATGTATTTGTTCAGTTCAAAACGCACACTGCAGCAGGTATTCTAGGGTGAAAGTAGTTGTGAGCCATGAAGAATCCACTGAGTCCCTGAAAAACACTTTCCAAGTACTAAATTAAATTACTTCTAATCTACCAGGACGTGGAAATACAGCAGCACTGAACTCCAACTTGAAAGGAGCCGTTACCATAGAGACTTGTGAGACGTATTGACACACATATGCACACACAGTTTAATTCAATTCAAGAAGATTTATTGGCATAAGATTTTCCTCCTCTGCCAACACAGCCTGCCTCCCTCACATGTCTCTGCTTTTAAAACAGAATGAACATTGTTTAAAATAATATTACATAAAAAAAATAACTAAACTGAATTAAATATTTATAGCAGCAATATATTTTTGGTCAACTTAAAATGTTTGAATTAACCAAACATTATACAGTGTGTGCAAGTTTCAACCTTAGCTCTGTAAGTCCTAGGTGTATATTTTATTTTGCTGACAGTAAGGTCAGTATTCAGCTGCTCTATAAACGCTGTATGAATGGTGAATGTGTGTCATACAGTGAGCTTATCCCAGCCTCTTGGTATCTGAAGCTGATTGTCTGCGTGGATAAGGACAGGATCCCAGATAAGACCAAAACAAAATACGCTGTAAAGCATGACCTGCACACACACAGAGGACTCTTATGTATCGTCCCACCCTGATACCGATCTGTGTTTTTCTTTGAACCTCCCAAAATCTAAGCAGGGAAATTACTTAGAATCCTTTTACCGGGTTTCATTTATTTCTTGATGTAATGTTAGTGCTCTATTCACACGTGCGAAAGCTTAAACAGAGAAGTGGTTTCCGACCTGCAGAGCCACTTCGTACAGCAGGATATTTGCAGAAATACAGTCGCTCATAAAGTTGGAATAAAGTATTTGTACCTCTTCTCATGAAATGATCGTGACAATGTGATTTATTCTTGATAGAGAAAGTGTAACTGGGACTCAGTATGTGATCATTGTAACAGGTCAAAGTTGATTACTGATGTGTAGAAATAGGAATAAACAGGAATGAGTCTGAAAACCACATTATTCCATATAAGGAACAATGTAAATGTAAACACTCTTCCTCCTCCATTCATGTCAAACTATTATGCGATGCATGTGTTAGGTGTGGAAAATCCTTCAAAATGCTCAGCAGAGCCGTACAACGCTGATGAACCTGCTCCAAATGCACATTTATATGTCAGCAGAGATTATCAGCCTCTATCATCCAGCGGCTGATACAGATAATCAGGTTTCCTTGACAACAATCACGGAAACAAACAAGCTAAAAATAACTGTTTAACTTGATTTTCTCCTTTGTCCAAGTTCTGGGTATTCAGTATATTGAATGATTGCTTTGATTTATGGAGTTCTTTCAAGCCATCATTATCTTAACCCTTTAAGACTTGGATCTATTTTTGTGGTATCTTCCTTATTAGTTTTTTCTCTACACCATCCTTTCCTACGTGATTTAGCAGTATTTATTATTTTATCCAATGCATTTTGTTTTTACTGAATAGTATTTGTCTGTCCTGACCGTGTAGATGTTCTGAAAAGCTTTGAGTAAATGCAAAGGCTTTAACAGCAGAACAGATAAAACTGAAACCAAAGTGACTATTTCAATAATATACTGTATGTTTAAGGATCATAAAAACAAGCAGCTACAGTCACTGGCATTGGTCAAACTACTACAGTGATTCCACGTTCACTACAGAGACTCTCAACGTCCGAACAAGAAACTTTTAATTCTGCTAAAAAGATTAGAAACTGCATTTTACTTGAATCATTTACATGGATTGATAGGATTAGTGGTTTAGAAGTTATTAAACCTTTTAGTTGTTTAGTAGATGATCTTGTTCATTGGTGGGTGTTTAGGTCTTTGTGGGTTTTAATGAAAGTAGCACCAGAGCCTTAAAACATCTTCCATCTCATACACCAGAATGTAACAATGTGTGATTTTATGTGCGACTGTTTATAGTGGGTGTATTTGTGCACCAAGTATGTGAAGAAAAAAAAACTGGTAAATGTTTTCTGCAGTGGAAAACAGACCAGTGTAAAAGTGTTAAAGGGTAAAAGTCTCATGTATGACTGCCATGTATGTATGAACTTCAACACATTCTGGTCATAATCTGTTTCTTAGCACACAAACGCATGAGTACCTAAAAACATTAAAAGTGTTTTCGAGTTAAATTTACATTAATTTATATCCTACTCATACAGTTGAACAGCAGACGACAAATACAAGGAATGATTTAATCTACTGAGAGGAGCAAATAATCTGAACAATCAAGTGTAAACCCTCCTTAAAGAGAAAACAACAGATTTAGCTGGTGCTCTGCCAAGTTTTAGAAATCAACTAATGACAAGGTTATTTCCAGCCTGACATCAACTCAAAAACAACAATATGGGACAATCCTTGAAGGGCCAAAAAAAAAAAAAATGACCCAGTTTCAGTTCATCTTAAGGTCAAAGTGTGTAGAAACAGGTTTACTCATTTCTCTTACGCTCATGTTTTAGCCACTCCCGACCCTTTTTTTCTAACCCTTAACGTGTTTTTTCATGTCTAAACCAGTTTTAGCCATGGCGTTGTTACAGCTTTAATGCAACAGTTCAGTAGGATTTTTCACACTACAGATACAGATCAAGTTTTGTTTTGTTTTGTTTTTTTTTTTACCCTGGGGTGGAAATTCATTACTCTCTCCATTATCCCATTCACTATTCATTCTGAGTGGATTATATACCATTTTGGGAATAACAAGCTACTTATGCTGTCACTCAGGCATGAAAGTGTGTTGGTTGTTTCATTATATGCAGGTTAGTTGCAGCATTTTGTTGTGTTATGTTACTGTTGATGCTGTTTTGCTGAAGAATACAAGTAGAAAAAGCAACAAAAGCATTTGTTTCTGGGTATTAATCGATTTTCTATGAATGTTATAGTCCCGTCATGAGATAAGACAACGAGAAATGCGATAATGACAGTTTAGTTCATTAACCTGTTAAATATCAATGAACAGCGACATCCACAAAGAGTTCTTTCGCGTCATCTGGGGCTCAGCTGGCAGACGTTTTAACTCCACTATGAAACATGTGAGCAGCCCAGTTGGCCATGTTGGGACATGTCAGGAGCCAAAAATGAAGGAAATCAATGGCACCCGTCTGCTGTTTGGTCTCTAAGCTGTCGGCTGGTGTCCTGTTTCTGCAACAGACAGCGGATGATGAGGGAGCTTTTGTCTGTCGGACCTGCTTCTGTCCGAGGAGTTAATCCTGCACAATCCACAAAGATTACTGTAATTCACCTCCCCTTTACTGTGCTTCAGCCTCTCTGCATGTACAGCACAGAGGGTGAACAGAAGAATAAAAACAGCATGCAGACAATTCACATTAAATTCCATTTGTTTTCAGTTCCTCCAGGCTGCAGACTTTTCGACAGCTGGATGTGAATCTAGTGTTTCTTGTTGTTCTGGTTCAAACCCATGTCAGTGGTTTTGAGGCTATATTTCCTACAATAGCTTTGTGGCTTTTTGTTTATCACTTTTACTCTGTTTAGGATTTTCTCTTTGTCCTTTTGACTTGTGTTATTATGCTTTTCAGGATTTGTTTTTTTTCCCCCCCATTGTATTTTCTTCCATTTTAATGGCCAACGCATCTGCAGTTCATTTAAAAAGCAAGTGTGTCAAGGCTTCAGAAGCTGTACGTTCCTAGAAAAAAATATACAAATTTAGATATTTACTACTGCTCGTGAAATATGTCATATTTATTGACATATCTGATGGAAAACTCGAACACGTTTGGGTTTTGGATTCATTCAAAAAGCAACCCCTGACCTTGTACAGTGAGAGATTATGTACAACAAGTATTTTAAGCTGTTTTGGGAAATTTTGCCTCAGTTAATATTAGTTAATAGAAACTATAATCAGTATATGAGTCCATAATGAAAAACCTGTAGCTGCAAACCTAACCTCATTGGTTATATACAAATAATCTGTCTCTTAATATATGTGTCTGACCATTTCTATTGGGGAAGCAGGGCAAAGTGCATCCAATGTCTGAAATGTTATGGGTGAAAAAAAGCTGAATATGCATAAAACATAAATAAAGTGTGACATTAGGACATAAAAATTTAGATTACACTTAGATTATGACAAAAAAAATATAGTAAGAATATAATTTTTCTCTTTAAAGCAGTAATTTTATTCACCCTTTCACCCAAATCTACTTTATCTCAGCCTTGTTTGCTTTTCCTCACATACTCATCCCTCATTTCTTCGTCTGTTAGCAGGTAAGCCTCTGCTGTTTGCCTTTTCGTTAACACAATAGTTGGATGATTAGACGGCAGGAGGAAAGGGAAGATTAAGACAGATACACGAAGCGGAAAGGCAGTGGCACATGGTGATGATGTTTGTTTACAGGAAGAAGAATATAAAACCAGATGCTTGATAATGAAGGAAATCCAGTCATCAATCTTTTTAGTTTCATGCCATAAAAGCACAAACATGGTGGTTAGTGAGGGACAGAAATAATCTTAAAAGGGCCTATTATGCACATTTTCAGGTGGATTTCTCTTTATTATACTGCACTGTGCTAGAATGTCTTTCCATGATTTACAGTTCTGCTCATAGCAATAAAAGAAACAGAACAAACTGAACAGTCTGAGCAAGTGTTCGATATGTTACCGTCATCTTACATTTTAAAACTTCAACTATGTTTAAGATGGAAATGTAACATCAACCAGTGGATCCGACAAAATGATCATGATGTGACTGATTTGCAGTGACCAGCCACTGTAGAGATAGTGTACAGTGAACATGCAGAGGCCCCTCAGACCACCTTTCAACTAGATATTTAATAAAGGATTAACTGTAAATAATAAATACTAACAACTAACATTAGCTAACATCAACTAACATTAACCACTTATTTGTAAATATTATCATTTGACATGATAGAGAGATGTCAATTCTTTGTGAAATATCTTACACTTGAATGTAGAATATAATTTGAATATGTTATAAATACAAAATTTGATCATATGCAGCATTTTTTTCCTCCAGGCTGAAATAGATCTGTGTTGATACTTCAGACTTTGCACATTTCTTATCATATAATACTGCTAAATACAGTAGAATGCTGGTGTTGGCTGCACCCGATACTATAAGTTAATGGGTTTATCAAATATATGTGAGTATATATATATGTCCCTCAACATTATTACCATCCTTGATCTTTGAAATTGCTGATAAATGGGGAAACAGTGATATGATAACAATCTGTCAGATTCCCTGTATTATATAAAGAGAAATGCCCATGAATTTAGTCTAATAATATACATAAATTCAATACTAGAATGGTTCAATCTTGGTGTCTTTAAAAAAACAATAAACAGAACCTAATGAGAGTTTTTACTGCAATATCACTGATAATAATATACGTATTTCCAGAATAAAATGTGTTTCTCGCTGTGTTGTAGGGTCATGTGGAGGTGAAACTTCTGGAACAGTGAGTGTTTTTCTTTTTTAGTCTTAATAGTTTTGTGGCTGCTGTTACAGGTGTGAATACTTATGCTGAATCAGTCATGTGTCTGAGATTTTTCCTGCTGAGAAAATTGTAGACAGAATTGTCAAATCAGCAAAAACTCCTTTTTTCCCCTTTTAGTCAACACTTCCTGCTGATTACTTCTACAAGGTGAAGTCATGAACCGATTCTAAACAGAAAGTACAAAGTGAATCTATTAACTATGGCTTCTGCTAAAAATCTAAAAATAGCTCAATGGTCAGATTCTGTCAAAGAACACAAAGAAAATAATTTAAAAAGATGAGGAAATGGGGAAAAAAAGAGGAGCACATTGTTCGGCAGTGTGGAGGTTTGGTCCAGTTTTATAAGTGTGTGCGTGTTCCTTCAGTGTGACCCCTCCCCGTCAGTAAAGTGAGCAGTAGCTGTTAATGAGTAACCATAAAACCCAGAGGGAAAACACATTAACATTCCTGTTTCTTTTTAAATTTACTTTTCTAGCTTTTAAAATGCTATTCTGCACTCAGTCTCAGCTCATGTTTCTATTGACCTAAAGTAGGCGTTAAACTTTTCCAACCTTTAAATTCTGGGTATTTTTTTAACATGTTTTATCCATTATCTTACCTGAGTCACTCACAACCTCAGATCTATTAATTTACAACATCTAATAACTTTTACAGCTTCAATACTTTTAATAATTCAGGTAAATTGCAGCTTTTCAGCGTCCTCAGTTATGAATCATTTGGATTTTCAGAGGGTTCAGAGTGAACATGGAAACACCGTCATCTTCTACAATATTGATTCACGAGTAAAACTCATCGAAGTTTCATAAATGACAGTGGCTGTAGACACTTATTTTTATTGTCAGTTAATGATATAGTTTGCTGTAAAAGTCATTTTTTCTTCTGTTTTCTCTGTTTTGATGAACATGTACATGATCAATAAATTAAACGTAGGAACATATGTGATTTTTTTGCCTCAAAATTAAACATTTAGAGGATAGTATTATGATACATGGTGATAAATCATGCTGGTATGGTTAAATGTATAGAAAAATTAACATGAAGATCACCATAAAAATGTAGTCTGATAAATTAACCCTACTTTTGTTTAGGTTAAATATCAATATTGAAGATAATTTAAGCTCTCTTTTTTACTGTCACTATAGTTTTTAGATCTTATTTCTTGATTTTATTTTACTTTCGAAGAGTATTTGGTTGAATGTGTTTTATTAGGGTCCGGTGCTTTGTGGATTGGACAGCAGACCAAAGCAGAGATTTGGCCATAACTAACACCATGTTTGAACATAAGGATGTCCAATGGTGTACTTTGCACCATGACATCCTAGGTCAATGATCAACTTTATAGTCCTATCATCAGACCTGTGGCCGTATGTTCTGGACACTCAGGTGAAGAAAGGTGCAGAGCTGTCGACCTATCACTACCTGGTTGTGAGTTGGATCAGGTGGGAGGGGAAGACACTGCACAGACCTGCTAGACCCAAATGAGTAGTGTGGGTCTGCTGGGAATGCCTGGCAGAAGAACTTGTCGGGATGATCTTCAACTCACACCTCCGGCAGAGTTTCAACCACTTGGAGGAGGGAACATTGAGTCTGAATGGTCTCTGTTTCAGTCTGCCATTGTCGAGGCAGAGGCTGGTCCAAGCTACAGCTGTAAGGTAGTGGGGGCCAGTCGCAA
Organism: Ostorhinchus cyanosoma; assembly: GCA_029814465.1. NCBI lineage: Eukaryota > Metazoa > Chordata > Actinopteri > Kurtiformes > Apogonidae > Ostorhinchus > Ostorhinchus cyanosoma. The sequence goes on along the minus strand of JAPTYQ010000005.1, from coordinate 20,722,037 downwards.
CGGTAAACCCTGAACCCTCTGGTGGACACTAGACGTGAGGGGAGCTGTCAGGCTGAAGAAGGAGGCCTAGAGGGTGTGGCTGATCTGCGGGTCGCCAAAAGCAGCCGACTGGCACCGGCAGGCCAAGCATTGCACAGCCGTAGAGGTTGCTGAGGCAAAGACTTGGAAGTGGGAGGAGTTCGGTGAGGCCATGGAGGAAGACTATCATTCGGCTCCCAAGAGATTCAGGGGGGGAAGGCAGGGACTCACCCATGCCATGTACAGTGGAGATGGGGAGCTGCTGACGTCAAGTGAGGATATAGTTAAGCAGTGGAAGGAATACTTTGATGAGCTCCTCAATCTCACCAACATGTCTTCCATGGAGGAAACAGAGTTAAGAGACCAGGAGACGGTTGGACCGATCTCCGGGGCTGAAGTCGCTGAGATAGTGAAACGACTCAACAGAGTGGCAGATAAGATCCACCCATGGTATGTCAAAGCACTGGATGTTGTAGGGCTGTCTTGGCTGACACGCCTCTGCAACAATGCGTGGACAAGGGCGATGTGGAAAACCAGGGTGGTGGTCCCCATCTTTAAGAAGGGGGACCAGAGGGTGTGTTCCAACTACATCCCTGGTAAGGTCTACACCAGGGTACTAGAGAAGAGGGTACAGTCGACAGTTAGTTGAACCTCAGATCGAGGAGGGGCAATGCAGTTACCCTTACGGTGCTGGAGGGGGCATGGGAGTTTGTCCATCCAGTCCATGTCCATGTCCCCAGGGGCATCCTGTGGGGACTGCTCTGGGAGTATGGGTTGGATGGCCCCTTGTTAGCAGCCATTCAGTCCATGTACAGAAGGAGTGCGATTCTGGTCTGCGTAGCCAGCAGTAACATGGACTTCTTCCTGGTAAGGGTTAGGCTCCACTAGGGCTGCCCTTTGTTACCGCTTCTGTTCATAACATTTATGGACAGAATTTCTAGGTGCAGCTGGGTGGTGGAGGGGGTCGAGTTCAGGAGGATTGGGAAGATCTCATCTCTGCTTTTTGCGGATGATGTAGTCCTCTTAGCTTCATCGAGCAGTGACCTCCAGCTCTCACTGAGATGGTTCATCGCCAACTGTGAAGCGACTGGGATGAAGATCAGCACCTCCAAGTCTGAGGCCAATGTCCTCGGCTGGAAAAGGGTGGAGTGCCCACTTCGGGTCATGGGAGGAAGTCCTGCCTCAGGTGGAGGAGTTTAAATATCTCAGGATCTTGTTCACAAGTGAGGGTAGGATGGTGCAGGAGATCTCTGCTGGGCTTCTCTGCTGAGGCTGCTGCCCCTGCAACCCGGACCCGGATTATCAGAAGACGACAAGTGTTTTATTAGAAGCACCATAGTTGTAGATGATACTAATTAAAACCACAGAGCCATGGAAAGTAAAAAAAATAATTATAAAAATGGGCTGTAAACACACATTTACTCAAGTGCACGTAATCACCAATATGCTCCTTAAACTGATTTGCACTGAAGATGAAAAAGGAGAAGAAAATGAAGCATTTCTGACATTAGTAAAGAGAACATAATAATCCCTGACTCCTCCAGTACAGAACAGTTCGTGCTGTTCTGAGTGGCTTCGTTGGATGGAGAAGCTGTAAATGACTGACACAGAGAAACTGAGTTTAACTAGTCCACTTCCTGTCTGCTGGGAAAGACAAACACGGGTGGAGAGAGCACATAGAAAACAAAGAAAGCACAGGGAGGGAAAATAAATAGGGAGTCCGGATGGAGAGGAATGTTCATGTGTTTTCTCTTTGGCTCTAATGACAACTCATTAACACCAGTTGGTCAGAGCCGGAGACCATTCATCTGTACTGGACACGACTGTCGTATTAAAGACCCAGAGAACAGGACTTACAAAGAGTGTAAAAAACCCTTCACTACAGCGATTATCTGATCTCTCCTGTTGATAAACTGCAAAATTTAACCTAGTTTTTTTTTTTTTTTTTTAGAAATTATGGCAAATTATCCATGTGGACCATGAATGTCTCATCACTGCATTGACAGCATGATAATACAGTGTTATCGTTGTTTGGGATAATTTGACTTAACATGCCAGTGAAACTCCAAACACAGACACTTTCTCTCGTTATCCCCTCAAAGTATTGAGCGAGGAAAGGTCAAGTGAGAGCAGACACTAAATTTAATGTTGTATCAGCTTTGCCAGCATGGATGTACTAAGAGAATTTCACATTTTCAGGTTAACGTACTATAATTTGCAACATGGCTTTGGCCAGGTGATAGAGCAATAGTGATGATTATGGTGATATAATGTTGCTTGATATATGCAATAACACATATTAAAATAATACAGACAACTAACACAAGATAAATAAAACAGTTAACCGTAACTAACAAGAAACCCAGAACAGTTAACCAGCCCATAAAATGTGTATTCTGCAACACAAACCAAAACTCCAACTACACATAACCCAGTAGGGGACTATACAGAACAGTATTTATACAATTAAATTAGTCATTTAATTCCTATGAAATTACATACAGTACTTGGTCTGCAAAAAGTAAACAGAGGCTCCAAAATCTCCTCATATAGGACTTTAAACACGTGTTGCAGAAACACACTTCAAACTTCAATTCATAGCAAGATTCCATTTAATCACATCAGCTAAATGTATCATAGCA
>JAPTYQ010000005.1:20693707-20705174 GCA_029814465.1 Ostorhinchus cyanosoma | reverse complement strand
CTGTGATGCTGCTCTCTTATTGGCTGATGTTCTGTGATGCTGCTCTCTTATTGGCTGATGTTCTGTGATGCTGCTCTCTTATTGGCTGATGTTCTGTGATGCTGCTCTGTCAATGGCTGACGTTCAGTGATGCTGTACTCTGATTGGCTGATGTTCTGTGACACTGCACTCTGATTGGCTGACGTTCTGTGATGCTGCGCTTTCATTGGCTGACATTCTGTGATGCTGCGCTCACATTGGCTAACTTTCTGTGACACTGTGCTATGATTGGCTGAGGTTTTGTGCCGCTTTTCCCTCATTGGCTGACGTTCAGTGGAGCTGCTCTCTCATTGGCTGACATTCTGCGATCCTTAAAATGTTTATAACACGTGATCAGAATGCTTCAGGGGCATAACCACAGATTACTGATGAGACTGTAATTATGTAAAAAAAAAAACAATTAATAAAAAGCTATGAAAAAAAAAAGATTGACATGTGACTAAAAAGCATTAAAATTGTGACTGGATTGATGGTGCAGCTCTACTGAGACCAGTGTGATGGTTGGAGCTGAATACAGTTCAGTCGAGGTAACCAGAGTGTGTCAGCTGTGCGCCCTCCTCCAACCCATGACTAATGAACACACACACTGATGCAACACAAAACCCACTCAGTCAAACAACTCCTGTGCTGTTTGGCAGGTTTCTGTTACTTTACCTATAAAGAGACAAAGGCCAAGAGACACACAGACCCACACAGAGAGAGAGAGAGAGAGAGATAGAGAGAGAGAGAGAGAGAGAGAGAGAGAGAGAGAAAGAGGGGGGGGGGGGGTCGGGCTTTTCAGGAACTACTCTTATCATCACCATCTGATCCAGTTCAAGACCAGGACTGTGAGACGATGACACACTTCACCCTCAAATCAACCCAAAATATCAGGACATGAAGCTTTTGTATCAGATCAGCATTTTAACTGGACAGACTATGAGTGAGAAATATTAACTTTTAGACGTAGCTAATAAATGAACAAGTTCTGCTGCCGTTGCTCAACCAGTTCATAAGTGACTGTTTGTGTCTTTTAATAAGTGACCCGGTGGATGAACTGTTATGTGTGCAGAGCTCAAGGGCGTTAACAATGTCATGTTTCACCTCTTCGACTTTGTTTTTCAATCTGATATCTTCTTTTTTTTCGTCCTTTTGAGGAGCGGTCACTTTAGTTTGTTGACATTTCAATGCATTAACGGGAATTTAACTGGCTTCCTGAGTGGCAACGAACTGGGGAGACGCCTTTTACATGAGCGGAAATAGCCCACACAACCACACATACACATTTAATAGAGACATAAACACACACACAAACACACACTCCATCAGCACTGCTGGTAAAATGGATGGTCAACACAGAGCTCAGTGAACACGCCTATTGTCTGTAAACGTAATTAGATTTAAAGGGGAGATGGAGCAAAGACATTTAGATCTGTATCGGTCAGACTTATTAGAACCTATTGGTGTTTTTGTTTTGTTTTTCTATGTTGTTAAATTACAAAACTTACAGAACATAAAGCAGATATTACTTTAGATTCCTTTAGGGTTCCAACTGATAATCATGCAGAAGATGGTTTTTGGTTCGTTATGAGATGTAAGGGATGAAAGAAACATAATAAATTGTCACATATAAGGTGCTGCAACCAGGAAAATTTGACATTTTGCATGAAAAAGCACTTACTTTCATGTTCAATTAATCTGTACAGGTGCAGCTGCATTAATTTTGACTTTTTTTTATTTCTTAATTGGATTCATGTTTTGGTAAAAGTAAATGGTTGAACTATTACAGTAAATCAAGTCAATATTCACCATAAAATCAAATGGTTCAGTTAGTTTGTTGTTTTACATTTTGTTTCTGTTTGTATTTAACTTACACTGGAGTCAACATATCTAAGGCATCGGGTTAGCAGAAGGTCAAATGCACTTGTTGAATAAAACTGAAATTATTGGTAAAACAATCATCTGTACCACATATAGAAAATGCTAAACATTTCCTCTTGATGGACTTGGGGTTTTTTATCACTTTAACATAAGAATTTTTGTGTTTTCATTGCTTGAGACTCAAAGGTTTATACCTACACAGACAGCAAATCATCTCCACAAAGTTTTTCATGTTTCTGCAGCAGCTCAGAACAGACAAACCTCTTGTTTTTCTTGTTTTTTTGTCATTTTTAAGGGCTGCGATATGATATCTAAGAAGGTGAGTTGAGGGGTTTTCAGCAGGATGCGATCAACATCTTCACCACTAGACACCACTAAAATCTACAAAAAAAACACCTTTTAATAACTATGATCCCATAAAAATAGTAAGAAGTAGTAAAATGAGACATAAAATTACATAATATGAGTCTGGTTTAAGTTTAGGATAGTATGTAGGTGATGTAAGGTGATGATCCGTTTCCATGTGAAATCAAAAACATCAGCGTTTTCCATATTTTGTTTGAAGTTTTTCTTAAATGGTCATATGACATAAACAGACCAATGACTGTTCTATTTATCTGATATCCTCCTGAGACCCAGAAGAATAAAAATGTTGGCTTTTTTACATGAAATAATTGTCTTGATTGGAAATGCCATTTGCAGTGGACAGTATTTTATTTATTTTTTAGTAAAGCTTTAAAACTCTTGTCCCCTACAGAGGACAAAAATGCATTACTGGGTCTCAGGAGGATCTGAATAAAGCAGTGTAAACTTAATTATTTTGTATGAAAAGTTAGAACGTATTGTGTTTCTATATTTCAAAGTCACCAACATCAACTAAAAAAGCCAAACTCCAAGAGGACACAGAACCATCACTGCCCTATAAATAGCTCTGGTCTCAGGGCGGTCATCACAAATGTCACAAATCCTGCTGTAACTTCAAGATAAATGTTTAATGAAAAGTGACTCAGCTCCTGCCAGAGGGAAAACACTGGTGGTTTTAAAAATATGCATCTGAACATTGTCTTTGAGAGCACTGGTTGAATATTCAAAACTTCCTGCCACTAATATTCATTTTCCTGCACTCGAAGACACAAACCAAACCACTGTGAGGTGTTACTGGAGGAGTTGACACATGAGGAGGAGCCCTGACTGTTTCCTATTTCCATTGTTTGCCTCAGAATGTGAACACAGTCTGGATCTGCACTCGAGGAGACACCAGAAACGGGTTTCCTTTCAGACCTGAACCAGTTTACCAACATACCAACTGCATTTCTGTTCCAGTCCTGCGTCTCAGAACCACCTGTTTAAGCCAACGTTCACTTACGTATATACTCATCAGAAAACACTCCGTCCAGGAAATGACAGATGTTTGATAGGAGTCTGTTAAAAAAATAATTTAGGAGTTTCCCCTGCAGTCTGGATGAGCCCTGTGGCTCCAAATAAACAAAAGAACTTTACCAGAGTCATTCTACATGTGTTCCTCTATTATTTTGAGAAATCATTTAACAATCACTCTACCTCATATGAAAACCACTGACAAACTGATGTGATGCCTTCACAATAATGATTTTTAAAAAATATATAATTAATTTTGATATTTCTTGTTATTTAAAGGTTAGATGTTTTTTGTAGGTGTTTGTATTCTTTGCATTTTGTTCAATGCAAACATTTTGAACAATTATCTTTAAAACATAGTAACTAAGAAATTAAAAGGTTTGGATGTTTATGTATCAGGTAACTTGCAGTTTTAATAATGTAAGTTGGTATGGAGGAAATTTTTTTTTAAAAAGTATCATAGTGCAAGTAAATATACTTATCCATATAAAACATCCATGGATTTTAATGTACCTAATAGTGTCTGATATGAAATTCAATACATACATTAAAGCAGAAAAACCTTCTAAAGCATGAATCAGTGTCACTACCATCAGACTTTACCGTTATTATTAAAAGGAAATGTACAGAATATGTCTGCCTGCTTAGAAAAGGGTTCTTTCTGTTGATCTTTATATTTATTCCTCCCTCTGCAATAACAGTTGTAAGCAATTTCCAGTAATGCACATCTCATGTTTACAGTCTGTCATATCCTGTCTGCACTTTATCCACTTATCCACTTTATCCATACAGTCACATGTTTACATCTCAATTCCATTTGTTTTGTTGCACAGCTTTGTTATTCATTGTATATATATAGTTGTTGTTCTTATTCCGTATTATATATTATATTATATTATATTATATTATATTATAGTCTTTTTACTTCATTTTCTGAGATTTCATTGGTTGCATAAGTGTTGTGTAATCATGACACTCACATGTGCCTTTAAAAATGCAGCCGGGGACAAATAATTCTTTTTGAATTGAATTGAATTGAATTTTTCATGAAACATATTCTGAGTTAAACCTTCATTAAAGATGCCAATGAAGGGCAGTAGTGATAATATCAGAGTAACAGTGACTGATGCAGTTGTTTTTAATATAAAGTATTATTTCCATTCAGTCAAACAGTAAACATGTCCATTTTAACCTTATTCAAATAAATATGAAGGAAAACTGAAGAAATATTTGCTTTTCTGTGGTAAAGCAGTTTGAGGAGGGGGTCTCTCTTATAACCCCCCCCCCACTCACCTGTGCAGGTGAGTCCATAGTGGAAGATGTACTCGCGGCACACATCACACCAGGTGCCCTCCCCTCCAGGCCCGAACGCGTGCCCCTCCCCGGACTCCTCCTTCACCCTGGGGTCCTTCTGTCCGGGGGAGAAGATGGTCCTCACATCTGGGGGTCTGAAGCCCTTCTTCCGGGCCCTCGGGGGTCCTCCCCCCTGCGCCTCCGGACCGCTCCTGGCCGCCTCTGCTCTGCCGTGTTTGCCGGTGCTCGGTGTGTTCCCCTCCGGCTGTCCCCTGTCGCTCCACGCCGCCTCCAGACTCTCCAGACTGGTCGGCTGAGGGGACGGGTGTCGCCGGACGGCTTTCACCACCACCCCCCCTTTCCCGTCCTTAGACACGCGCATCTTGGCGCCCGGCGGCGGCCACGTTGCCTCCGGTGCGTCCCGCAGTGTGACCGGTGTCCTGCTGATGTGCAGAGGCTGCACAGTTAACGGACAGCCGTCCGACTGGGGGGGGCGCGTGGGGACGTATTTCCGACCTTGGTGTACGGCGTTAAACATTACGCACGATCCTCATAGTCCGCGTGCGCACAGGTGGATGTGGCCGGTGACACTCAGGTGAGACGTCAGTGTTGTAGACATGAACCGTGCGCTCGTGTTTGTTGTCGGTAGGTTGGATCTGTCACTGAGGAGAGCAGAGGAACGGGTTCAGCCTGAGTCAAACTGCACAGACTGCATTTCACAGTCACTGAAAAAAAACCAAAACATTTTATTATTATAATGAGAATTAGGCTGTACTGTCACATCCAAAACAAACACATACACTGACACACACTGATCACTTATTTCATGGAAATCTGTTTTTTATTTAAAAGTCAACTACATTATTGAGCCACAAAATGGCCACGTTGTTATGGATAAATAATCTAATGAAAGCAGTAACATTCCAAATATGTATGAAACAAAGTCCAGACAGATGGTTTCCTCCTCTGACCACAAGGGGCGCTGTTTGACTTTAACCAGACCTTCGGATTCTCATACTTCATTTTCTGTCTTTATCTTGTATGTGCAGCTACTTCATATGGTTTACAGACAACAGCTGACTGTCACAGTATCAAACAGGACTGGTGGAAAAAGGATATCCTGTTTTTGGTTTTTTTTTTCTGTCATACTGCTGACATAGTAAATATACCTTTAAAAGAGTTGGGATGCTCTGTAAAATGTAAATAAAAACAGAAGCTGCATATTTGCAAATTTCACAAACCTATCATTTTTCAACAAAAGAATATAAAAACATTTAAACTATTTAAACTAAGGAAATAGACAATTTTATGAAAAAAATAGGTAATTTAGAATTTGGTGGTAGTACCACATCTGTCCAGTTTCTGGTGTGTTTGGTTGTGCTTTAATCTGTGTTTGTGGATGACACAGTGAACTTTGTTGTGATTGTTCTGAGCCTGTGCAGTGCTTTCATAACAGAATCATCCCTGGTTTTAAATCAGTGCTACCTGAGAACCTGATGATGACAGTCATCCACTGTTGATTTTCACCTTTGTTCCTTGCTGACAGATGTCTTCAGATATTCTGAATGTTTTTATCTTTTTATTAAATGATGTTATATTCAAAGTCTGCACAATTTTATGTTGAGAAACATTATTGTGACATATGGTGACTCTCTGCAGACGAAGATGCTGTGTTTATATCCATTCATGTCACAGACCTGTTCTCCTGTCCTTTAATCAGAAACAGAATGTCCCTCCACTTCAGTACTTTTAGAAACTTTTTTTTTTTTGCCTCCATCCCAACTTTTTGGATATATTACTACCATTAAATTCAAAATTACATTTTTTTTTTCATGAAATGGTAAATTTTCTCCATGTAAGCATTTGATATATTTTCTATGTTCTATTGCAAATAAATTATGAGATTTGCAAATGATGGCATCATTTTTTATTTAGATTCCCAATATTTAAAAAATTGGTGGTTGTATTATAGTCTGTATGAGTGAACACAGGGCCAGTGTCCGCTATTATGGACTATATACCACAGTCCAACAGAAACTCAACACAACAGAGCCTCATACAGAGATCTAAAAGACAAAAACTTTATCTACAGCTTGTGACACAATCATTGGACCATTGTGATTATGTAATGAAAATTCAGCATTCAACATAAATGTATTATGTAAAAACATTCAGGCTTTTGGTCGTTTTTTGGGAAATGAGATGCAAAAATCTGGCAAAGGACTCGAGAGCTTTGCTTTACAAATCAAGTTGTATTTTTGTCAATAGATATCACATGAAATAATAGACAATGAATATATAAAAAACAATAATAATAATTTCAAAAAGATGGGCTGTTCTGCTTCCACGCAGAAAATCACCAACTCTCTAATAACTATTTCCAAAGCACTATAGTAAACACAAAATTAACAAATTCAGATTGTAAACAAAAAGTTTTGTACCCAAAATATATTCTCATCATATCATCAAAGTAGCAATAAAAAGTTCTTTGACTAGCATAAGCAACAATTACATTTCTTCTAAACGACTTTTAAATATCTCATAAATACATGAATTGTAAAGAAAAAAGTTCCCCATTTTTGTCACAAACAACAACAACAAAGTGCCAAGTGCTGAAAATATCTCATCAGAAAACCAATTTGCATACTCACAAATATTGCTGATTTTAACAACATAACCTTGAGAAATACACTTTAAACACATAAAGGTTATTGGTGCCACATCAGCGGTTTCTTCTTTGGTGTAGTCAGAAAAATATGCACACTGGAATGTCTGGAAGAAAAATATCTGAAGTGCAATATAAATCTAACTTTATGCGTTACAGTTAGAGTGTAACTGATGATTCAGAGTTTATGGAAGAGTGGGACGTCTCTGTCTGGTGTCTCATCTGTCACTGTCTTGAAGAGCGTCCACATTAACACAGACGTTGACTGTGTGGGTCCAGTCTGACCTGAAAAAGCATCAGGCCGACAGCTCCTTAAGTTACAGAGCGACAGCTGCAGGGGGCGCTGTGGGGCTGGAAACCACCGCTTCACTGGACGTCCTCCTCGTCTTCACTGTCACAGACTTTGTCCTGAATGAGAGAATGAGCAGCATGTCTTTAGTTCATTTTATGGTTTTATGATCTCCGACTCATGGTGGAACTAAAGAGGTGTGTGTGTGTGTCACGTACGTATCCGCCCTGCTGCTCGGCCCAGGGGGAGTAGTGGGTCTTCAGGTATTGGGCGCCATGGCGCAGCAGTCGGTTGTTTGGCAGCGTCTCCAGCACCGACAGACGACTGGTGACCTGACGGAAAACACACAAACATGTTTAGCTGTTCAGTGGCATGAATTATGGATCCAGAATGATCCCCCAAATGCAAACCATGCACTAGAAAACTTTGAAAAGACTTTATTAAATGCTTTTTTAAATGTATAAGGAGAACCAGCCAAACTCTGCATTTCTTGTACATTTTTTTTTCATGTACAAGCACAATCTAAGAATAGTCCAGACTGTGTTGTAAGAATTCTGTCTTTTGTTTTCACCCTTTCACCCTGGTCTGCCTGGATTTTTAATTTTTTTTTTAAATACAGCATGTCAAATAAAAAAAATTAACTGTACAAAGGTGAGGTTGTGCTGGAAAAAAATTATACCAAATAAGGTTAGATCAACACTTTTTTTGATGAGAGATATGAAGGCAAATTCAAAAGTATTCAAAAACGGCTAAAATACAGACTCTTAAGTGATAATTACAAAAAGGTTAGAAAATATGCGAGTCCGTTTGTCCATGTTTCCGGGGCACTTTTTTTCCCTGAATCTTTCCAAAACTAGTCATTTACCATTTACATATTATAAAACTGATAAAACAGCTTCTCCAGTTTCTAGTACTAATGTGAATGAAATTACTGTAATGATCCAATAAAGCCTATAAAGCACAACGTCTCAGGTTTCAGAAACCGTTGAAATTTTTCCAGTTGCGCAAACAATGAAAGAGTTGCATCCATCCAAACTACAAATGCACAGGGTGTGTCAGCGATGACACGCCAGGTTTTAAAGGGTTGATAATTGTATATTTCTTTGCTTTGAAGCCCTCTGCCAATCACTATTTGACATTGTGTGTCATACAGCTGGTGGCACAGGAGGCATTTATCGTGTTTGTGGGTCATTTACACAGTTTTCTTAAGTCTTAAATCTGACATGGCTCGTAATACTAAAAAAATGGCAGGACATAAATGTTCTTAAGCCACTGTATCAGAGTTTTTAAGTCACAGACCAGAGAATTTTTCAAGGACTGGGTCAAAATTTTGGAGAAAACCTAATGTCCTTGCGTTCTATATTAGTCCTGCCTACAGAGGTCACTAAAACATAAACCACAAAAACAAATTAAACACAAATGAAGAACCAAACAGAATGGTGTCATCTACATTATCTGTTAACTGTCAGTTGCAGAACTCCCACCACTTCAAAACTCTTTACTTAATATTTGTCTAAAACCCACTTTTTTTTTTCTTACCTCACAGGTCACAGCTATTTGGGTCTCGGTAGATGTTTTTGGTCCCAGATCTTCAGCGTTTGACGTCCAGAGGCCCAACGTTTTCAGGAAGACCATTACAACTTTCTCAAAAAAGCTGTAGTTTACCAGAAGCTGTGCAGCATCTTTCAGCTCCTGCAGGAGAGGATTTATAGAAAATGGTATTTTTTCATTGAAAGAATTACTATATAACAGAGATACAGATGGTACGCAAGTGTTTCTGTTAGAGAAGAGTGTCTTACACTCTCGTTCAGTTTGTCTCCTGCATCCCTCAGCAGTAGACCGATCACCTTCTCCACATCATCTACAACAAAGCATGAATATAAGTTGGCATTCAGACTCCAAAAAGATAAATAACATTTTAAGAGGCCACAAAAATAAACAAACAAACATAAAAACAATACTGCATGTAAAGAAAAATAACAGAATGTGTTTGTCCCTTATCTGGTCATGTCTTTGAGAATCAACATAAAGTCAGTATTTGTCCAACTCCACGGTTTCCCTCAGCTTTTACAGTTTTCAGTGACAGGTGATGAAGTGTTAATCAGGTATTTGAGTCACATGATAAAGGAGGGAAATCAGGACTCACCATCAGGTGCGTCCGTCTCCACTTCAGGATGAACAAATGGGATTTCATCTGAGATCTTTGCGAGTCTACTCGCAACTGCCTCCAACTGCTGCTCCATTTTATCCTCATCTGAAACAAATGATACATATTCACATTTTTAGAGAAGAAAGCACATACAGGACCCATACATGTTATTCAACAACTTCTTCAGGTCAGGGTATTACAAGAAAATTAAACATTAACAAAACACAGTTGGATAATACCTCGACACATTTGGAAGTGTAAACTTGTACTGTTTGCACAACAAAGACTGTGCATTACAAAGTATTACTGGAATTATTCACATGTGGCACTTTAACAAGAGGACAAAAAGGAATCTGTTCTAAATCAGTTCTAATCCGTTTCCCAACTCTTCAGCTCATTTGATTTGAGTTCTATTGTAAAAACGGAAGAAAACAATATTCAAGGGGAATGCTAAAATCCTCATCAGTCGACATCGCATTGCTGCTCTTCTCTTTTAACCAATACTAAGAATACATTTATTACTATTTTCCTGTTTTGAAAATGTAGAGAAATGTTTCTGCTGATACACATGACTGAAAACCACCCAGCACTCACCAAGACATCGGTCTTCAACATCATGGTGGCTCTCATTACCAGAGTATGGTTCATCCTCTTTTATCTGAGGTTTAAAACAGGTAAAAAATTTGGCGAGACGTTTGAGACCCTTCTTCTTCTTTTTCTTCTTCTCTGTGACCTCTTCAGTCTCGTCTGGCGTCTGAGGTGAGGGTGTTCCGTGTGAATCGAGGTTTCCATTCGGTGCGTCCGGACTGCCCCTCCTGGTCGACTCCGCGTCCTCCCCCTGCCTCCTCCTCCTCCTCTTTGCGTAGGCCATAAGGATCTTGAACTCCACCATGTCCTCTGTGCTCTCTGGGTCTGACAGGTCGGTAGGTTTTGGGTCACAGTCCATGTTGCTGCTGAATCCATTGCATCCAGAGAAGGGGTCGTGGATTTCCACATGGCCGTTTTCCATGTTTACTATAGGAAGAAAGTATAGTGATATAATTAAAACAAGTTTCAATGTGTCAGCTGTTTTTGTTATATATAATATGAGTTAAATAATGCAGTTGTGAACACCCAATTTTCTGATCGTTAATCTTATCGGTGAAGTGTGTCTTCAGTGGTGAAGTTGTGGATTAGGCCACTCTGCTCTAAACTCACTTTCCTCGATGGTATTATTTATCGATCATTTGGTCCGTTGTGGGAATATGATCTCTGCTGTCATGACACAAATGGACTCTTACCACAGTAAAGCATAAATGCCATTTTGCCGATAAAAGTCTTTGAAACTATAAAATGCCAAAAATTATTATTCAGTGCACCTGACATGCATGGAAATTTCTTTTTAGGGCAGTAAAGCTTGTGAAAACAAATCGTTGTCACTACCAAAAGTTTTGGTATTCTGAGCTACTATAGAAACATAGTGGTGCAACATGGTGGACTCCATGAACGAGCCCCTTCCACTGCAGATATAACCAGTAGGGGCTGGTGACATTATTTTTTGGTGAGGTGCAGTGTGCAAATAAGTTTTCAGATACACCATAACCATATATCACCACTAGGGTACGCCAAAACACACGCACCACTATTTCAAAATATTAGTTTAAGGTAAAATAAAAACACACAGTAATAATAATTATAATAATATTTCCCAAAATGTTGGTCCTGTCAATTTGCAGAGGTATTTACTGTGGAGATGGGACTATTCCTCAACTGTAGGTACCAAATTAGTCAATCAAACATGGGATGATGACATGAT
>JAPTYQ010000005.1:20682079-20692079 GCA_029814465.1 Ostorhinchus cyanosoma | reverse complement strand
TATTTCTGTGTTGTTTCCTATTTATATTTCCTTTATCTCTTTTCTTATTTAATTCTACATTTTTATTTTCATCTGACATCTTGGTAATTTTAAAATAGTGAACAAATACTACAGATGGATTTTTGGAGTAAACTAAATAGAGTAGTCTTACATGTCACTGTTTCTAAAACAGTGTTTTTTCTGGACTACTTAAAAATAAATACATTTTAAAAAGGCAAAAATTGAGAGTATATCTACTTCTCCAGGGACCACTACAACACTGATGCACAGTCTGGCATTTCTTCACATGTTCACGTTTCTTTTGTTTTAAATATTTGTCGTCCAGAGGAGAGAAGATTTGTGCCTATTCAGAACCTTCTAGACATTTCTGTATCGAGCGAAGAATGAATAACAGCTGCTTGTTTTTAATGCGATTTCACAATTAAATACAGTCTCTCGTGTTACGTACAGAAAAGGGGGAAGAAGAAAAAGGAGGAAGTCATACTATCTGAAACCCTCAGTCTTAACACAAACATATTTGAACTGTTCACTACTTCTGGAAATAAATGGGTCTTTATTCAAAAGATATGCATTTTGTTGACTCCACCTGTCATGCAAAACTTCTGTTAAACTGAAAATTTGGTGTTCCAGTTATTTTTCCTCCTTCTTCAACATCTCATCTTAAACTCCAAGTATTTTTTTTATTTTATTTTTTTTTAGATTTAGCAGAAATATGACCATTGTTTCATGGTTGTCATGAATTCTGTCCTCTGAATGTTTTAAAGTCTAATAAGACAAGAAAAAGTAGTTGGTTGAAATGGTCACATTTGGAAATAGGTCACAAGTACTGCATGTTGTTTTTATAAAAGTAGAACAAGAGAAAAAATGTGTAAAATACTGAGCTCATTAGTCTTTTATCAGGTACTGCTACAGTTATACTAAATAGTGTCATTTTTTTCTTTTTCAGTGTTGATTTTAACTAATTTTACAACTAATTGACATTAATTTTCACATTCTTAAAACAGTAAGTCCACTTTTAACAGCCAACCATAGAAAAACTACTGGTAAATGATGAGCGACCACAAGGAAACACTCAGCTCAGAAAATCCCAACTGTGACTCAAGTCGGGTGTGTCCGTCAAACTGCTGCATTTACTTTCACAACAGGCTGAAACATGTCTCAGGTTGGAGCTACATTCCCTCCTTTGCCCACGGTAATCTGGGTAATAGTTCACATCACTGGTAGAGTGGACTCCTGATGGGGTGAACACACTGTTTAATTTGGTGGAAAAACAAGCTCCAAAAGCTTTAGCGTTTTTTTTGATGGGCTTGAAATACTGTTTTATAGTTTATCTAATTTTAAAGAAGTGGTGAACTTTTATGTCAGAGGAGAACTGACACATAAAGGCGTTAAAAGAGCAAGGTGTTACCTCTTGCATTATTCAGAAACAGCATTTGAAGTTAGAATACATAATGAAATGACTGATGCTGATCTGTGTAAATGTTCATCCAAGACCCACAGCTTTTATAAACAGGTTATGCCAGTTTAACAACACTGTGAACACATGAAAATAAGAACTATGCTATTTTTGCTCAGTTTGACTTAGTTACATGTATTTATGAGAAAGTACTGGAAGTGACTTCAAATGATTTCATCTCCACTGCTGCTGTAGCAACAGATGAAGTCAACTCCACCTTTATGTGTTAAAACAAACACAACTTCCACAAATGTGATATATATACCTTCAGCTAATGAATTTACAAAATTTGTATGAGAAGAGTATTCCTGCTTTTTTGAATGTATAAGATGAGAAGAGTTCTGCATATGAAGCCGTCTCCCAAACAGGATACAAATATGCGATTGATGGCAAAATAGGAAGCAAATGTTTCACACCTAATCTGTGGAGAATTTCCTTTCCTTCTGGTTTTGCAGCTTTACAAATGGAATTCTGCTCTGTCACTGATATGAAGAGCAATCTCTCACAAGGAGAAAAATAGGAAATTACATCAGAAGCAAAACTACGGCATCACATATTCTTTTTAACAAATTAAGAAAATATAACAACATACTGGTACTTCAAGTAATCCCATCATCATCATCATCATAAAAATAAAAGACAAAAGAAATACAAAAGCTAAGAACAACATAAAATATAACACTTGTCCAACCTAAGAGGAAACTCAGGTATAAATCATTTAAAATTAGAATAATTTAATAGTTTAAAACAACAATAATGCCATACTTCAGAAAGTGATCTGAAGGAGGTAAGAAAATTCCATGCATAACCAACGCTGATGAAAGACACAATTTAATACAAAGTCATATTTTCTACTCAATAAAAAGAGTGATAAGAAGCATGTGTGCATGTCATTCAGAACAGGATCGAGCTTATACCACAGTCACTTCATAGAAAATAAGTCATCACTGTCCACAAAGAGTTCAGGATTCATTTATACACAATTTTGACTATTTAATTTGTCTGCAGACACTCAGAGGAAGGTTTTGGACATTAACGGCAGTAGCCATCATAGAAGTCATGGCAGAAAAATGGAATTCTGCTCAAAAATTTGAGAGAATCACCACCTATGTTTGTTTTTTTACTTGTAAGAATTTAATTTGAGAAAAAAACAGGAGCCACCATCCTGTTATAGTGTGAATTAAATAGGAAATAGTTCTTGTGCAGCTCTATTTTCAACAAAAAGTTGCAGAAAAAATGTTTAAATAGTAAAATGTAAAATAAAAATCATAATTTGACTTCTACAGTGGCTACATCTGAGTCTTTAATTCTCTGTCTTCACAACCTCTTCCCAAAAAAGCATCTCCCACTATAAGATTATTAGTTTACAACAGGTTATACCAAAATAAACCTCACAGGGTTTTTTTTTTTAATTTTCAATCCAATGACATACATGCACACAAAAGAAAAAAAAAACAACAAAAAACAGACAATCATTTAACCAACCAGCACTGAAGTAAAATTGCACATTCAATACTCCTCGGTGCTAAATGGTCGACTATGTTTAAAACATTAATGTAATGTAAACAATTAAAAGAGAAATGCAAAAAGAAGTCATCTATTCATATTGCATTGAATATGGCTCAGATTCTTCTGTCATTCTTGGATAAATGCCACAAACACACACATGTACACACACTCGGGCACGTGTAGTCAAGGTGCACATGAAAACACACACATTAGTAACACAACACACAGTCTGCAGTTACGCACAGGCTGCACAGAGGATGGGAGTGCTGCTTTTCTGCTTAAGTCTCTTTTGTTGCTGTAAATTGGACTGATATGGAATGGAGAATCACACACGCACACACTCACACTCACACACACACACACACACACAAT
The DNA here is from genome assembly GCA_029814465.1 of Ostorhinchus cyanosoma. Lineage (NCBI taxonomy): Eukaryota > Metazoa > Chordata > Actinopteri > Kurtiformes > Apogonidae > Ostorhinchus > Ostorhinchus cyanosoma. Next base: position 20,688,742 of record JAPTYQ010000005.1, on the reverse strand, counting down.
GACACACGCTGCAGGTGAAAAGCCGTCACAATATCCTACTGTGGAAAGGTAAATAGTTAGTGTGAGTGTCACTGAAATGAACAAGTAACTGATGATGAATCTTAAAACGCCCTTTTTTTTTGTACAACAGTCTGCTCTACGTAACACATTCCACCAGCGCTCTTCATTCAGCAGTTATCGCTTAAATCACATGGTCCAGTCAGCGTCGGCCAACCCTGATACGACGGATTCAGTCCTGTTAAGAAGGAGTTTGTGTCAAAATGCAGTTTAAAGGCCATTTTATTGGATCTAAACTACTCAAACTATTAGTCTTTTTCAACTGAGTGTTTAATTGACCTGTGATGGTCTGAACTTTACTTCAGAGGTGATAATTAAATTATGCTAAAAGGAGGAATTCTGTATTTTCATCCTGCAGTTGGGAGTAACATGTACTGCACTTTCCTGCCGCCATCATTTGGCCCTAATAACCTTAAATATTTTTTGGACTGTGTACTAATAATAATTATCACTATATATTTCAAAGTACAAAACAGATATTAATGGCTACATTTAACTACTACTGGATATTTTTTAACCTATTTTGATCCTGTGTATCAGAATGGAAGACTATGCTTTCATCTTTTTAGCCATATAATGATATAAATTAACATCAAAACCACTATTTCTAACAATTTGAAGTTGTTTTTTTTTTTAGCAATAAAATAGTAGAGTAGATAACTATCAAGTGTCAATGTTAGAATTCACTCATTTAATTTTGGTGTGGCTTATCCTTTTCTTGGTTTCAGGTTTTGAAGATGTTTGACCATTAGTCATGGTTGTTTTGTGGTATTTTATGTGTGTTTTTATGTGCAGTTTCTGGACTTATCGTAGCTCCAGCGTTCATATAATGTGGACAGTAAATGAGAAGTGACAGATTTCATACAGAATAATCACACAGGCTCAAAAATCACTTTTGTAGATAAATCAGAAAATTTAAAAAAAAAAAAAACCAACCAATAAGATGCTGGTAACATTATTAAAAGTGAGGACAAGATATGACACTACATCAGTGCAATGTCTTTGGCACGCAGGTTTTATGGGGTAGCATATATACTTTTACTATGTCCATACGCAGTGAAATGACTCTTAACTTCCAACAGAAATAACTTCTTTCAAAACCAACCACTGTAAAAGTCTATTAGTTTGTTAAAATCTGATGTGCGATCAAAACAAATCCCTTACAATATGAGAACAATATGTTGTCATGAATTCAGCTCCACTGAACAACAAGTGACTCGACCGGTCTTAGTGCACTTGCATCTGAACTGTGACCAGTCCGACAATCAACCACTCAGTCGATCATTACAACCAATAAATAGAATATGAATAAATAAATACAAATAAATAGTTGACCAATAAAACATTTCTCCACTGTGGGGCTGCTGTGAGCTCAGGCAGTTCCCTCCTCTGGTTTGTCTGGAAAGACTGTTTGGTTCTTTTTAAAAAGGATTTGCTCCCAGTTTCTTCTCCACTGCGAGTGTGTGCAGAGTCCACAGAGACGAGTGAGTGGGAGTGGGGGGTGTGCGTCTCACACAGCCGTCTCCAGGTCTTCATGGGGCGTAGAGGACGTGTGCTGTTGGGTGCTCAGGTAGGTGGCCAGCTCCGAGTCTCCTTCAGCTTGATCTGCTGGTGTTTTCCCCTGATGCGACACACAGACACACAATAAAACCAACAAGTACAGACCAGACGGTCACCGGACTACTCAGGGAGTTCTCAAACATGTGAGATGTGGAAAATAATGTTGACATTTTCATAAAAGCATGAGACTGATTAGAATCACTGCATGATGGCCACAGCATAACTGGAATTTTGCATGAACCCTAATGAGGTCAACCATGAAAACACAGAGGAAGTGTTTCTGTGGAATCTGGTTCATGTCAGTATAACTAAAGCAAAAACCAAAAGCTGTTATCTCTCCAAAGTAGAACCAGGACCAAGGTCCAAGTTATGGTATTCTAAAAATTATTGTATCTTAAGATTTTGTCTCAAATAATCATGATGGCTTCATTTATGTCCCTAAACTATGAGGCTATAACAAGTTTCATGCTTTTAAAACATTTTAATTATGTCATATTTGGCCCATATCAACTTCAATGTTACAACTGTTAACAAACTAGACTGAAGGTTCATTTGGACAAATGTAACTGGTACAGTTTCATTTCTACCATTTTGAATTATATTGCGTATGTGTTCAAATGAAACAGGCCAGTCAGTGTTCAATATGTAACTTCTGCACAAAATCCACTTTTAATTTTACAGTTAGTCTTCATTGTTACATTACAAAGGACCATTTTCGATCAGAGCTCCACCTCCTGTGTGTTCTCTGTGGATTATTCATGTCACGCTGTTCCATTTCATCTGTGATACAGTATGAGTCATCAGAGGGACTTGGAGGAAGTATTGGTGTCTACCTGGAAGTTGGTTTTCTCAAGTGAAGCACCGGCCTCCACCAGCAGTCGACACACCGCATGCTGCTTTCCTGAGGCTGCTTTGTGCAAGGCAGTGTCCCCTCTGCACACAGAAAACACACACACACACACACACACCCATTAAAGAAAAAAAGTTCCTCACCTCTTATGAAATAATATGATAGCTATCATAAACCAGAACAATGAGCACGCTGAGAAAGAAAAGAGTCAGCCATACTGAGCAACCATGAAGTAGATAAGAAGGGGCTGTTGGCATGTCTTTTACTCTCAGGGCATGGGATTTACTACAATAATCCAATACAATGTACACATCTCATGCATATAGTGTGGACTTCCTCAAATCATAGGATGAAAAACAATAATGAACAAATCAAACTTACTTCTCTCTGTCTGTTAAATCCAGAAGCACTTTGGAGCCTGAGGAAGAAGTAGAAAAAGCAGTTACAGAAAACAATGTGCATCAGGGTGCAGTCTGTCAGCATCTGCATTTAGAAATGCACATAAAGTCGTGCTAAATTTCTTATAACTTGTGAATTTATGTGGTAGTTTGTCCATTAAATCTAAAAGTATGCAGGTCCAGTGGGAAAACCCAAACAGGACTAGCAGTGATTTCTGAGTTAAACACATATCAACACTAAAGCTACAGCAGCGGTGAGTCACTGAGGTTAAAGTCCTGTATGCATCATCCCCACACACAGTTACACACACTGGAATATCAACTTCAGACACATGCTCACCCTGTTGTAGGATGTAGCTAACCAGATCTGCATGTCCGTTCTGAGCGGCTATATGTAGCACTGAGCAACCACCAGAGTCTCTGACCAACAAGCTAACACCATGACGCACACACTCCGTCAGCTGGAAGAGGGTGGCAAAGATAAAACATGTAAGAGAATTATATCTGCTAAAAAAATTTAAGAAATCAAACACAGAATAAACTCTCATTTGCAGCTTCAACTTATAAAGGCGGTAAATTAAAACCTTAACATACCCTGGACTGTTTGTATGTAATTAGACCTGTCTCAAAGCCAGAGGCACTGACTTTAGTCACATGACTAACACTGCCTTTTTGAAGACATGACATCTGCTTGACTAACACTGAAGGCCTGACTTACTATTCACCTGACGCAAATTAACTTAGAATTATGGCAGATAATCGTAAAAGTCATCCTCTTCAGATGCATATTGAAAGGTGCTAATGTCTCATTAATTCTAATATAAATATTAGTATTTAATGGCACTAAAAACACAATAACTGAATATATGTTTGATGTTATTTTAATCATAGCAGTGGTGGAAGACGTTTTCAGATTATTTACTTCAGTAAAAGTAACACCATAAAAATAGTCTAATACAAGTAAAAATACTGTAATACAAACTCATTAAAAGACGACTATATACTAAGTTTGCATGTTAAATGTAGTTAGTGTCAGTGTTCCTGTCAGTGTTTTACTATTCTTATTGTTGGTTTTTTGTTTTTTTTTTTGCTGTTTTTTTACACTTCTGTCTAAACGCTAATAAAGATATTAAACACTATTATGTTTTTGGGGTCATTTTTCTGCTGTTGCAAAGTATAAAGGCCTCAAATTAGTCCACAGTACTGCAGTAAAGAAGACTTACTTCCATTCCACCACTGTCACAAACATAAATGTTTCAGGTTACCATTCTGTTTATATTAGCTTTGATGCAATATTTATTTTGGTGAATTATTTAGACTTTTAGGACTATATTTTAATGCAGGACTGGTCATAAGAAGTTCATATGACTTGACTTGTCACTTGTTTGACCTGAATAATGAATTGACTTTTCCTTGGCTTTTACAGTATCTGGGACTCGACTTGACTTGACTTCCACCACAGAAACTTAGGACTTACTTGAGACTTAAAGGTTAAAACTTGTCGCTTTCACTTGTGTGGCTGAATCTTCATTTCTGTTTAAGCAGCTGAATGCTAATTTTGATAGAAAAACAGAGCAGTGATGGTGTGGTGTTTTGGACATTGCTGCTCTGTTTTTCTTCTTTAATACATATCGACACTTTTATTTTATTCACTACTCTATTAAATAGTGATGTAAAGTTGACTCATGCTCCTACTTTCATATGTTCAAAGTACAGAGTCAAAGCAAGAAGCTGTAATGTTCAGCTCAAAGTTGTCTGAAGTGCACACAGAGAACACATTACCATAGACAGATCTCCAGAGCTGGCAGCTGTCAGTAGTGCTGTAAATAAAATACAAAAAGGCAGATATCATGTGAATAAAGGTTTTTTCCAGTACAGATTTTAAACCAAACAAATGACGATACACATGAAACCCTGCCTGGTATGTTGAACTAATGTCAGATTGCAGATGACTCAAGCCCTTCAGCGGCTTTGTAAAAGGTTTGTGTGTAACAGTAAACACTAAAAATAGTCTAAGTTAAACAAGGTGAAGCATTTTATGTGGTAACATAACAAGATCCTGCAGATCTGTACTATGTCTGTTATCAATGAATGTACGTTTGCAGTACTTCCTGGAAGCAGGTTTTTTTTAGTCATCAACATGTTCTCAACAGCCACATAAAATATTTAGTAACAGGATTGACGGGTACTTCTCTAACTGCTTTATACATAAAAGTACCATTTGTGTTGAGAACATTTTGTTGTGATACTTCTTCTGATTAATGAAGACCGGTACAGTAAGTATGTGCTGAAAAAAGAAAAGAATGAACCTTAATGAGCTTTTTCAAGACATGATTGCTTTTTGCATATCCAGCCTGAACTGAAACAAATAAATAAAACTGAAATATCACTATTTGCAATAAGATAATATAACTGGGAAACAGTATACAAAGATAGAAGTAAAACAATGAAAAATTGCTTATGCATGTTTGTTGAGACAGATGCTGTAAAATAAGTTGCGTAATAGAACATATGCAGCATTTCTATCTGTGTTTGGAGTTTCCAGTCATGTCTACATTGTTGTTGTCTAATAAGGCCATTAAATTGCACCTGGCACTATCAAAAAATAAAAGACATAACACTGACAACCATACTGCTTTATTTTAAGTGTGTGGATTATAGATGAGACTGTTTTTGGTGTTGTGTTAAATCACAGTAAGCAGTATTTAAAACATTGCTGGTATGAGATTTAATGTTGTTTTTCCAGTACAGGGCAGCCATATGACATAAATGCCTAAACTGAAAGTGTAAAAATAGACTTGTTGGGACATGTGAGGATGAAGTTCATTGTGCTGGAGAGTACCTGGATATTTGACTCTTCATGAACGTGGAACAAAAACAAAGAACCCTTTATACAAGTGTAATAAACCTCATGTTGAGTCATTTGGAAAGCCCTTCAAATATGATCAGTTTCTATTATACGCAGCGTTTTACCGCCGTTTTGTACCATAAAAATGAAAAAAAGAAAAAAAAAGAGAAATGTGTGTTTTACCTTGCTCCTCTGGTGTCAAGGGAGCACTGAAAATAGAAATCATAAAATGAATTAAAACATGCCTAACCTAAGTAGATGAGACTTGGTTTTTAAATGCATCTCACAATTATTTTATTCATTAATATTCAGTGCCTTTATACAGCATAGTCAAAAAAGTCCCAGCCTGAATTGCTCAGTCAATAGTTCTGATCCTTCCATTTGATAATTACTGCGGTGATTCATATGTTTCAGCTGCAACAACTTGTTTAACCCTAACTGTTGCAGTGAGCGGCGTCACATCAGTGCGTTAGAGAGCATTAAGACTGGACTGTGTTTCAATAGAAAAAGACTGACCCTGTTCAGGAGCGAGAAAAGAGGTAGATGAAGTGATTACCCATCATGCCTAGTGCCTAGACCGTTATGAGCTGGGGTTAATTCAGCTGGTCAGGTCTAGTTTCAGCAACATTATGTGTCCATGAAATGACAGAAATAAATGTAATCTGGCTCATAGACCAACTCCACTCTCTTGTTCTTTTTGTTAAATGATTTAGGCCTGATGAGGGTCATACCAACTAATATTATTGCTTTTATTTGTTTATTTATTTACTCTCAGATTGGGATGTGTTACCCGGGACTTTGTAGGGTGGGGAATGGTATTGGGTGGGAATTGTATATACAGTTGTGTTCAAAATTATTCAACCCCCACCGTGCTTTTGCAAGTTTGACATTTATTTTTCATCTTGTTTATAATCACATTAAACAATGACATGTCAAATAGACAAATACAA
>JAPTYQ010000005.1:20670349-20681979 GCA_029814465.1 Ostorhinchus cyanosoma | reverse complement strand
AAGATGAAAAATAAATGTCAAACTTGCAAAAACACTTATCTACTGTGGGGGTTGAATAATTTTGAACACAACTGTATGTTACGTAGAAAATCCAAAAATATTGTTTTTTCTTGTATGAAACTGACACTTTTTTAAAAACCTTGATTCCAATAAAAAGAACTTAAAAATAAATAATAATAAAGTTGCGTAATTTCATAACCTTATGGAAACAATGCAAGGGTGAATGGATAATGTAATCACAACTAAAGGGGATCTAATGGAAAATTAAGAGGGTAGGACTTCTTTTTTGGCCAGGCTGTGTATTGTTTCAATATTAAGAGTAGTTAAACCTCTCAATTCAGAAAATAGAGTAATTTAAAGCACAGATGAACAGAATTCAAGCAGACTGTCAGATTAACATAACTGATATAATAACACAGTGAATGCAATTTAATGATTAATCCATTATCAAAGGTTTTGTTAAACGTATTCATTTGTTGCATTGGTTTTGCAGTTTGTCATTAACTTACTGTTTTTGTTTTGTTGTGTGTCTGTGACTGATATACGCTGTGTCATTGCTGACGTACCCAGCCGTTGGTTCCACCACCAAATCAGGCATCCCCGTGGAGGGCCCCTGGTTCAACGTGGGGCCCTCATGGTCCAGGATAAAAACCTCATCTTGACATATTTCTGTGACAAAGTGAAGGTGCTCCTACAGATTATAAAGAAACACACACAGCATGAGACAGCAGTGAGCAATTGTCAACAGATGTCAGATAGAAATCTAGACACATTTAGCCTTTTCTACAGTTTTTATTTTACCTGAGCCTTGTCGATACGATAGAACCGGTCGGCGGATGTGGCTGCGGAGCAGAGAGAACCTCAGAAGTATGTCAAAACTGATTTATTTAGGTTTCACACTGATGATTAGATGAGCACTTCAGAGGTGTCATATATTTAATAGCAACACAGCCCATGAAAATACACATCTGCTTTAAAAAGGCTCTTAAAATATAACCATATGAATCTATTTTCCACATTATTATTGCCCAAATAGAAGATAAAATCATTAACAGTGTTATATGTTTAACACATTTTGCTGTATAGACTAGTACACTTCCAACACTGTAGCTGTTCCCTTTTTGGGCCTCTTCATCACTCACAATCTAAGAAGCTCCAGTTGGGAGAGAGTCTACTGGTTGAACTGGTCCTCGGGACTCCTCTGGTCTCATCCTGCAGGGACAGAGTAGGACACTGTGACTATGATAACACCTTCAGTGATCTATCAACCAGATAGTGAGGTAAGATGTAGGATTATCAGAACAAAGAGAAAGCAAAAAAGAAAAGTCTTGACAGAAGCAAACAAAGAGAGAGGTGTTATTTTTAAGTGTGTGCTGTTTTTTTAATTATAAGCTATTGAACAATCAGTAACAAGACGGAGACAATCAGGACAATGAGACATTATTGATTTGGACACAAGCCAGCATGTGTTAGGTTAGTTTCTGAAATGAGCTCCAGGACTTTTGTGTAAATGGGTGTCAGTCTGTAAAACTTATATTTTATTTATTCTAGAGAGGCTTATCATTCAGTCTCAATAGAGTATTTTATTACAGCATTTTACCTTCATCTAAAAAATATAAATACTTTTTTGTTATAAAATTATCATAACCGTTGATGTGTATTTCATACTATTGAGTCACATATTTAATAGAGTTAATTCTAGCTACATTAATGTGTGTCAAATAGCTTTGATAGCTTTCCCACATGACAAAAGTCAAACTTTTCCTACAAAGACACCCAAAAGTCATATACCTGATAGTGCACTCTGTGGCCAGTAGATGGCGCCTGGTGTAAATCCTAGCAAGCACAGCAGACAGGTTTCAAGGTTAACAGACAGCCAAAGCATTTGCATCACAAACTTCCACAGATGTTAACTTAGTTAGTGAACGTTTCCCACATGAGACACACAGCTAAAAACAGCTCCGCTTTCCCAGTGGTGTTTGTCGCTTATCCATCCATAAATAACCGAGAGTGAGGGAAGATGCTGCATGAATCATGAAAAAATGATGAAGAGGAAGAAACTACAGAGGAAAAACAGTGAGGAGGAAGAGAATTAAAATAATAATGAGCCCATTGATGATAAAAATAAAGTTGCTAGACTTGCCTCTTGCAATCTGTCAATATAAAGCCTGCATGTCTCCAGGTCACAGTCTCCTCTCACCACCACAATGCCGACTGGGATGGCTGAAAAAAACATACATCTTAGACAATCATGCATTGACACAGTTAATTAAAGCACTTGACTTGAGAAAACACAGCCTTACAGATGTCTCGGAGCCGTTCTTTATCGTACTGCAGTCTGTCGTACTCCTGCAGGCTGATGCGATTCACCCGCAGACGCAGGCGATCTGGAACTGCATGAGGACTGGAAAAAACACATATGTGCGTGTACATGGACACACACAAATATACAATCATGCCAAGCAGATGCACAGATCAGACAAACACATAATTATAAGGACGCAATGCATACATGCACACAAATACGTACACAAGTCACAAACCAAACATTAAATCCTCATCTGACATGTAATTGATGAGATCTGGGCTCGTGTCCAGTTTACTGCCCTGGAGTTTCTATCTGAAGGTCTAGTCTAGAGGTTTATAAAGTAGTAAACACTCCCCACAGGGGCACATTTAGACTTTCTGTTTGAGCTTGTCACAGGCAAACATGTTAGCGTTTCTGGGCAGTAATGCCTTCAGCGAATGAAAGGACAAGCTCTTTGGTCAGACAGAAATGTTTTCTCCTACAGTATCTGCCCTGTCTCAATGCTCAAAACCTAAAACCTTACCTTAAAGGTTCTGAAAGTCTGTCAAATGAAGGTACATTAACAGCACATCTCTGTTGCAGAAGTATGACAGCAGATTTTGGGGGGAGAAAGGCATGAACATCAAGTGAGAGCCAAAAGTTTGTGGTGGTATAGTTAACAGAACAGTCCAGATTATAGTTAAAGGTAACGAGATGACAGTAGGAAAAAAAATTAAAAGAGGAGCCAGAAGTGAGTGAGACATGGAAAGGCTTCTGCATGCTGCCATACAGTACATTCTCTCTGTTAGTCCACTTATTACAGACATACACAACTAAAACTCACATTTAGCAACGAGACGTGACTCAACAACGGTTTGACCAGTACGAGTGTTTAAAGCAGCACTAAAACTGGACTTTCCTTTTGTGTTTCCCTTCATATATTAGATAAAAATGTCTATTTTATTAGCGAGCATTGGGGTTATTTAGAGATAAGTACTGAACTGTTTTTTTTTTTTTAAGATTTCATTTTATTTTTGTACGTCTAAACACACATGAATTTGAATATGAAGTTTTTCAGCCCATGCATCAGGTCCAGACCCACACACCTCTAGGAACCATAACCCTAAGCCCATGAGTACTCCATCATTTTGATTTGAACATGCAATATACAAACGCTTTTTTCCCCCCAACTATTTCCAAGCATTGTGCTGTTCACACAGAAAATATTTACTTCTTTTTTTTGTTTTTTTATTATATCCATAACAAGACCAGTTTTTTCAGTAAGTGCCAGATAGTTTACAGCAAGACACTTGAATTTGGACCTAGAACATACACAGTTTATTTAAGATTCCCCAATTAATCCATTACAAAGAAGGAAAAAAACAAAAAAAACAACAACTGTAATAACCATAATTGCAGATTACATATGTAATCATGAATTTTACCTAAAATCAACAACTTAAGAATCTGTAAAGGCTTTTTTTGTCATCATATGCAGTTTATAGATTAATCCCTTACCAATATATAATTCTACTGTGTTGTAAAAGAATAAAGCATAATAGATTTTTAGTGTTTGGTATTTATTTTCAATTAGCTTATGTATATGGTAATTAGAAGATAAAACCATCAAACTCCATTAAATGCATTATATCAGAATGGGAAAACACTGATGAGAATACAATGAATACTGGTCAAACCTGAAACAAACCATGACACAACAGTCATACACAGATACATCACGTACATCGACTGACAGAGGGCTAAGGTACTTACACAGAGAAGGAGTCTGGGGGAGCAGAGAGGCGGCGCAGATCAGCTGCACACACCTTCTGAATACTACGGCCGCACACGCACACAAACACATACAGAAGAGAGGAGGAACGTATGGCGTAGAGGAAGGAAAGAACAAAAATGAAGGGGAGGAGAGGAGAGAAAATAAAGGAGAGGAAATAAAAGAGGAGAAATAAGAAGACAAGGAGAGGGAGAAAAGAAATGATAAATGGGAGAGTGAAAACCGCAGAGGAGTAAACAAATGAAAACAATAAATAATCGAAAAGATTTCAGACATGTTTTGAAGAGAAAAGGAGAGAGAATAAAGAGACAAACAGAAGAGGAGGGACAGAAGGAGGGACAGACGGAGAAAAGCCCAGAGGTAAGTAGACAAACACTGATAGCACAGTAGCACAGCAGTACATCAAGCAGAGACACTAGCTACTGCCGCTACAGCAAGTAATAACTTCTCCATCTATGTTTTTCTCACATGCAGACAAAATTACTGTGGCTGGTTGACAGTTGAAAGTAGACCCACACGTATACACAAAGATATACACAAAGAACTATTAGTGCTACAGTACAGGGAAGGAGGAGGCAGACAATTGTTAGTAGCCACATCATGATTTCCAAAATGAACCTGAATAGAGCAGGCCACAACAGTAGTGCCCTGCTGCTTCAGCCCTCAAACAAATCAATAGCCAATGCTTCTCAGTTAACAGAGTCAGAGTAGGGGCTGCCACAGGAAATACCTTAACGTATAACATGTCAGCGTGTAACCCACACTCCTCAAGCTTTTGTTTTGATTAAATTGAGTGGATGTGATACATATCCATCCTTTGATTGTGGTTGAACGGAGCTGTGGGACATTGAGAGGAGTGAATGTCAGCTCCCACTAAACAGATTGTGTGACTCACTCAGTGCAACCCGGGCTTTTACAACACTGTTGGCCTAGTTCCTCCCATCTTTGTCTTTGTGTGTGTGTGTGTGTGTGTGTGTGTGTGTGTGTGTGTGTGTGTGTGTGTGTGTGTGTGTGTGTGTGTGTGTTTTGGTGGCTCACTCGTTGAGCAGGGGCACAGAGGTGCGTCTCTTGCTCTTCTGGACCATGTTGGCCTGATTTCGGAGGGAGATGCGCAGAGTTGATGGAGCCAGTCGACATGGCTCACCATCCACCTGAACACACATAAAGACACTAACATTATTAGAATCTTTAAAGAACTGTCTGGATGTACTTTCACCACTAGCCGATACACCGTACATGCTTATTTTACACAGGAAGTACAGGTAATTGTGTAAAAAAGTAGATCTACTCATGTCTTTACTTGAGTAAATGTGAACAAATATTCCGCCTCAAGTATAAAAGTAGAAAGTAGGCCTTTGAAGGACGTTTCCTCTGTTTGTGCAGAGTGGACACCGTATTAATATAATGTGAAGACTATTATAGCTTCCTAACAAACAAAGCAAAAACATCCCACTCCACTCGCTCAGACAGAGTGGCTGACAGATATCATGTCCTCCCTGAAGCTCAGAAGTCAGGTATTCACTTTGGCATTCAAATGGAAAGTCCCAGAAGGCATGGGGGCCTTTTTTAAACATGTTTCAGGCCTTGGGAATATTTGACATTAACAGTTTACCAATCCACGTTCCATGCATCATTGTTATGACAGGCTAATACCAATATTCAGGAGGCTCACTGGCAGTGGCTGGGGATTATTTTGTGTTTTTGTTTCTTTTCTTTTTTTTTCTTTAGTATTATTCTTCCTTTTTCTTAATGTGCGAAGACGGTGACATGGGTCTCTTCATACAACTTGTCTGTAACAATTGAATGCCTGTGCACTATGTCCTGAAAACAAATAAAAAAGAATTTGATTAAAAACAAAGCACAACCATCAACAGACTGAAAATAAGGAACACTGACATAATGAATTTCTCCACAGTCCAGTCTCTCTTTTATGTCTGCTTTATGTTATGTCTTTTATGTTTTGTTTCGTCCACTACTCTGATTTCATCTCGTTGAATAAAAAGTCTGGACTAATTTTCTTTATTTTGATTTAAAGCTGCAAAGATCAGCATTATATTAAACTGACATCAACAAAAATTAACAAAATAAGTACCAAATCTACATTTGTGTTTTCCTTCTGTTATGTCTTGTTACAGAATATATTTAGAAAGTGCATCTCATTATGTTTTCATTGTGAGATGCACTGATTCGTCAAAGCATTGTCTTTTCTTTGTTAATGTTTCCTCAATTTAGAAAATGATCTTCATGTTGGTTGAAAGTGTGAAAATATCCAAAATAAAAATAATAAATAATTCTCCACAATATAGCAAGTAACAAGCCTCGTTTGAAAATGAAACTTGTAGAAAGTGCAGAAACAGTATATGTGTGAACTGACGTAAAAATTTAAAGTAGTCAAAAAATTTATAGTAATATAGTAATAAAAGTAGTAATACTCCTTTAAGAATAAAAACATATTTGCTGTAAAAAACAAACTTTGTGGAAAAACTGAACAGACGAACTGTCAAAATTTTATCCAATATCCATCACATAATTTTTTTTTAAGTTGTTAGGGTAAAATAAAGAAGTTTACAAATAAGAATTAATTTCTGGAGGGGAAAAAGTAAACTTCCATAACTTCATTATTTCCTAAACTAGTGAGGACATATTTCAGTCAATACTTTAAAGCCATCAGGTTCAGTGATGGACATGAAACTGAAAGGGCTTCGCTCTCACCTGAACAGGTACGGTTTTGAAGGTGGTGAGGACGACTTCTCGACACTGATGAAGTCTCTCTCCGTGACCGCCCACCTGCAGCGCCGCCTGGTGGATAAAGAACATTTGTACTGAGAAAACTTAACAGCACTGTTTCTGTTGGTTGTTGGCTTTGTCTTTCACTTATTCATGCTTTATTTCAAGAATCTCTTTTAATTTCCATCACCAGTGAAGCCATGGTGAAGCCGATAACTTCGATGCAGCCGTCGTCATGGCGCTGAGGCTCAAAGTCCCGGTGGTCCCCTGTGTTTCCCCATGGCATGGTGCCTGCACAGTACCTACACATCAACGCACACACAATTAACAAATAGTAACAGGACTGCAGCGCTGACCACACCATTATATTACATTCATAAGCTGAACACAAAACCAAAAGGATTTTTCAAACTGGTTCAACTCAAAATCTGTTTATCGACAGAGGATTGAAAACAGATGAGTCTCATCTAGCCCTTAAAACAGCACAGATTTCTCTTTTCATTAATTCTGTTACTTCACAGCCTCTGTGTGAGTACAAAGACCTCAGTTAGACTCGCTGTCCTTGCCTCAAGGAGCCACTGATTCACTTAAAGGTATTTCATTAGTCTGGCGTCCACTGGAGAGTTTAAGTGTCTCTGATTATCTTAATACTGTTAAAAGCTTTTACACTCTGATGGGAATACAGTAATAAGAGGAAACACTGAACACTGTAATTATAATTAGGTGCATATTTGTGGTCATTAAAATGATCATATAAAAATGGTGCTTATTGTCCCTAAATGACCTCTGTTGGCAGCTTGAGATGAACACTGACAGTCAAATAATCGCATGAGAGGCAGACAGACATATCTACATCCATTCCACTTTGAAGATAATTAAGAAATCTAGACATAGGGCTGAATCTACTAAAGGTTTGTGTGTATGAAAACGTGTGCACACTCTGCACATGCAAAAAAAATGTACCAACTGATTTACCAACGGTGCACACTAAGGGTTGCATCTTTCAATGGTGTAAAATAGTGCGTCTGCATCCAGTTAGTACATTTGACACAATGAATATGCAGTATGGGGCATTTACATGTAATTGAGCGTGTGCTGGGAGGAGAAAATGTAAATATATTAATTTAGCACACGCAAAGTGATTTATCAAACCCGAAAGCAAGTTTGTACATAAAATCTGTGTTTATATTGAACACGTGTCAAAGGGAGGTGCAAATGGCTGCGGTTATTGACACAAGAAGGAGAAACAAGATGCAGAGAACGCAGTTTGTGGTGTTTTTAATCCATGTTTGTTTGTTGTTTGTATTTCACACATTCATTCATTCAGCCCCAAACACACCAGGTTGGACTGCATTAACGTTGAATGTAGCCATCATCATCATGAAAACTCAACATTCTTTCCCCTGATTCACTACACCAGACGATCGTAGCTGTCGGTGCGACGGCCGGTAATATCGCTTATCAGATTTTTTTTTTGCCTAATTCACCACATCAGACATGGACAGCCGTTAATATTGCTTATCAGATTTTTCTCTGATTCACCACATCAGACGGCGGTCTGTAGGACAGGTGCTCTGGACTTTGACAGAACGTCCTACTGAGCAGTTTTTCCAGTGTACGGTCTCCATGACAACAACCAGTATTGCACGCAAAATCCTCATTTAAATAAGGCGGTCTCCTACACAATTGCACCTGTTGTCATTTCCACAAGCAA
This sequence comes from Ostorhinchus cyanosoma, assembly GCA_029814465.1. NCBI lineage: Eukaryota > Metazoa > Chordata > Actinopteri > Kurtiformes > Apogonidae > Ostorhinchus > Ostorhinchus cyanosoma. The sequence goes on along the minus strand of JAPTYQ010000005.1, from coordinate 20,673,459 downwards.
TCTTAGAAAATCACCCGCAAACCACGTTTTAACCCCACACGCAAATTCTAGATTGGACACGCAAATTAGACTCTTAGTAGATCCAGCCCATAATGTTACAATATTTAACACACTTTCAGTCAGTAATTTATCATTCTTTTTTCTCCCTTTACTTTTTGGTCCTAACTCCATATAAACATAAACAAAACCGAGCATCTAAATGAAAAACAGTATCTTAGGTTAGTATATTCACTTACCTGGGAATGTTTAGAAACACAATGCACTGGAATTTCAGCTCCTGGATCTTAGGGGTTAAATCTGTGCCATCACACTGAGAAAACGAAAAACAAAAAGAAATGTAAAATCGCAATTGGAGAAACGGTAGTTTATTTTGTACAATATCTGAGGCTTGGACAAGTGGTTTAGAAATGGGCGTCAAACACGTATTTGTTGAAAACTGAGCTTTGTAAAACCTGAACATGAACAACCTGAACTCAGGTCAGGTTCAGCTTCAGGTTCAGGTTACTTCACTTGTACTTGATGATAGAATCCCTCTGCAGTAAGACAAGCCATCTATCTTGTCACACTTTACAAATGGTGAAGACAATAAAGGCTTCAATAATAATTAGTATTGCAATCAAGAAAAAAATACCAAAAAAGACTGAAAACTGCTGAAACAAATAAGCACCATCTGTTCAATATTTTGACAAAATATGTATAAAAAAGCCAAAAACAAAACAACCTATGAACAAACTGTGAAGGAAACTGTACTTTGAATTTTCTTGATGTTACTGTATAAATGTTCTCACTCTCAGATCCTGTAGCTGCTTGAACATGGCTCATCCAACTTCCTTCTCAGTTTTCATTTCTTATTCTCAGTCTTGTTCTCATTTTTGGTCTTACATTAAGTTGGCAGTGGGGGCAGAATGTAACCGATACAAGTCAAAGTTAACGTTGAACTACTATAAAAACATAATAGAATGTGGAGCACTGTAGAAGTGAATAAAATAGATCTTAAATGTCTGAAAAAGATCTTTGTAAGATGGAGACTTTCAGCATGATGCTAGGAGTTTTGATCTGCTTTTCTGACCCTTGCATTAGCTGATACCATGTTATTCTGACATTTATGTGCAACAAACTATTAATTTAGAAAAACATTTAGAACTTTGTTAGAATGTTCTCTTTCCTCTCTGCCGTGGTCCAAGTAGCGAGGTCTGTGACAAAGCCGCGATGGAGCAGCTTTTGTTAAGGAAACCAGATGTCAGTGAAGGACACTTCAGTACGGTGGAAGTTAAGAGCAGCTGAAGGACGGCCGTTTTAATCACCAGGCCGACCTGCCGCCCAGACATGTCGACACTGAAAACGATACAGACTGAGAGAGAGTGTGTTAACACTCACCACCACTCTGACGTGCTTGGACAAATCCCTGGAGCTTCTCTGGAGGAAATCTGAGAATGCAGCCTACACCGACACAAGAACACACAAAACACACACACAGAAAAGCAGACAATCAAACACAATTGCAGTTCATTACATTTGCCTCATTAAAAAGAGATAACTCCTCCATATGCTTCCTTTCCAGCTCCCACCCATCATTTTCTCCTTACATCTACATCCATCTCTGAATATTTAATATTGTATTAATGTCAAGAAACTTTTTAATGCTTTGACTTGAATGAGATCATTTCAAAACTTACATGATCATAATAAAATACATATTGCACTACTGACACTATTAATCCAAAATGAAGAGAAAACTGCAAAGAAAAGTAATATCACATGAAACTAGATTAAGGAATAAAATTAAAACTCTATGGCATAAAAAAAACACTCCATTTTTTAAGAACCCTCATATTCCTGTTGCAGTCAATATTGCTCTATATTCCTTTTATTTTATTTATGAACCTCTCCACTGTACTCTTTCTCCTTGTATTTCTCCTTTCACTAATTGCCTTTCTACACTCCGGTATTGATTACTCCTCGGCTCCGTACCCGTTTATCCATTTACTGTGTTTTTTTTCTTGAGTCCTGCACGAAATGTTTACAGAAAAGCAGAGAAAAGAAAAATGCTCCATGAATTTGTTTGAAAATCACTCACTCCTGCATAGAACATCTTGTTGCGGAAGCGACTGTTGAACTTTTCTGGGTTGGCCTCTGGAAACATCAAGTCATACACAGAGAAAGAAAGAAGGGAGAATACATTAAAGTTTTGCAAAGACAACAGCGGTAGTTATGAACAAATACAAGAGAAACAGGCTAATCTGACTCATTGCTGTACGCATGAATGACAATATGTTTATCTATCTTTTAATAATTCATTCAGTTCCGCTCATCTTTCGCTTACAACATTGAAGCATGAGGACTTAAGTGGATCAAGAACTTGATGGACTAAAAGTGGAGAGAATACAACGTGAGACATTAAAATGAAAGTTACTGACCTCTGGACTCGTGAAACTCCAGGGTAACATGAGCATCGAAGCCCAAACTGAAGTAGTTGTTGAACACATTCAGGGGCAGCTGAAGACACAGGAGAAAGCATCAATGTTGTATGTGTATTTCCTTAGTATTAAACCATATATCAATTCTATATATTCAAATTTACTGTAGTGTAACAACATGAAACATATATCCATCTATCCATAAGTGGACAGTAAACAAGCAAACTGCACAGCTCGTGACCATCATACACTGTGAACTTCTGTTTATGAAAAGGTCTTTTGTGCAGATTTTTGCAAAAAAAAGAGAAAAAAAAAAACTTTTTTTTTTTTTTAATTGTGAGGACATAGTATTGATGTGCAAATTAGTTTCAAATCAGTGGTAATGCTTTTTATTTACAAAATAAACCATTCATGTAACTCATCAGAAAGCTGCCTTGAACCAAGCAGTACCATACCTGCCTACATCTGTATTAAAGTGATCACTTTCTGATTCTCTCCATTAACATTTAGGCTAAAGATCTGAACAAATTGTGTCGGTCACGCAGCAGGATGAAATACACTGTATTTGTGAGGGAAGGTACAAGAATAATCCATCATCAATCCATCCATAATGTCAAATGAGTTGACTCTAAATTGGTTTAGGCCTATTTTTGTTTAATTGTTCTGGCTTGAAGTCAAAGGACAGGAGTGAGT
>JAPTYQ010000005.1:20638834-20650251 GCA_029814465.1 Ostorhinchus cyanosoma | reverse complement strand
TGTGTTTCAATATAAATAAATATTGTTCTAAACTGAGCTCATTCTGTGGTGGTCTGCATTTGGGTCTAGTTTGTACCTGTTACAGTTGTATTCATATACTCTCTGATTCTTCATCTTATCAACTCGCCATGAGAATGGAGATACATCATCTTTGAATGTGCTATATGGGGCAATTTTAAGAAGTGCATTTGTTTTCAAAAAATACAAATGAAAAGTCCACTTTGTTAAATGCATAAGGATCACCTGAATATCAGTTTTGCTAGTCTTTCATTATTTCCGAATGGGTTGTTCATATGTGTTGAGTGAGTGGGTTGCTTCAACAGTCAACCATGTTGTGTGCTTCTACAGTAGCTAAAAACAGACTTTCTCCTCTTACCATTACTTCCTAACACACAGTTTGACCAAAATGATAGTCACCACCTGAATTTAACAAAGCAAATAGTTCAGATCCTTCTATTGGATAGTTACTGCAGTGAATAATATGTTTCATTTGCAAAAAGTTCTTTTACCTTAACTGATGCAGTGAGTAGTTTCTTATTCAACAAAGCTTGGATTGTGTTTCAATGGAAAAAGGTCATGTGGTCTGATTCCAGAGTGATAGGCACATCAGGGTGAGAAGAGAGAAGGATGAAGTGATTACCCATCATGCCTAGTGCCTACAGTACAAGCCTGTGGGGGCATTGTTATGATCTGGGTTTATTTCAGGTGGTCAGGTGTAGGTTCAGTAACGTTATGCATCCAAATAGAAATGACAGAAACAAATGTTTTGGCATTGCATATGTTTATTGAAATGATGCCACACTGAAGTCATGGTGTGACAGTCCAATGAAATATTGGTGAGGTACTCCCACAGCAGTGTATCCACCATCTTCAATACACTGTCACTAAGACACACTACAAAGCACCATGAGAAATTACACAAACTTTTTGCCTTTGAGTCAAGCATCTCCAAGACATAAGGTTATTTCAGCACAATAAAGACAATATTGCCCTCTTTAGCACAAGACAGTTTAAACACACCTCACTAAGCGATTTGATTGTATCATCTGAAGTAATTATGCTAAGTGGTGGTTCTTGCCTGAATGACATCCTGGGTGGGACCCCTCCTTGAAATCAATATTAAATATTAAAATCACATAAAATAACTATTGTCTGGTCGAAATATTTGCAGGAATACAAACACACACGCACACACACACACACGCACGTACACACACACACACACACACGCACACACACACACACGCACGTACGCACACACACACACACACGCACACACACACACACATTGGAAAAACCTGCCGGAAGGATGCTCCTGCTGGGGAGAAGTAGAAACAAACCAGTCATCCATCCTCAGTATCAGACACTAATGGAGAGGATGTTGCTGAGGATGTAGACGATGGCTTTTCCTCAAGTGTCCAGACCATTCCAGAGGCCTGTGTATCTGAGGAGGTAGATGACAGCTCCTCATCCTGAGACACTGAGAACATTCCAGAAGCTGAGAGGATAAATGGCAGCTCATCCTGACCAGTGGCATGGGATAATCCAGAATATTTTAGAAGTGCTCCTGAAATTGCATCAGAAGGCAATAAATATAACTGTGAATGTCTGTACATTTAAATAAACATGCCATTGCATACTATTAATGTCTGCCGTTACACACTATTAATCTAACTTTCAGGGAGGAACAGGGCACACTTTCAGCAATGACTTCTTAAGATATAGGCTACCTTTATCACCAAATAGAGCTTTAGCAATTAACAAATGTTCATCTTTGAAACTACTTTACAGCATTGTAAATTCTGTTAGTTAATTACAGGACAGGACCTGACGATGGTAACCCAAATGATCAATAGAAATAATAACTGAACTTGAAGCACTAACAAGTCTTGCTGCACCACACATTATTATGGTGAAATTATATATCATGTTTGTTAGTTCAGTTCAACTGAAATATAGTGGTATAGTAAAGCATCATCAGAGCAAAAGCAAACAAACAAAGTTATAACCTGCCTAATTAATCTTAGCCCTATTTCCATTACATGCCTAGTTATATGGAAAGAACATTTGCATACCTTTATCTTTTGCCCATTTCTTCTCATCTTTTCTTCTTTATGTAAATTGGGCACCTGAAAGACACATAGGTGAACTGTCCCACTTGCCCCCCTCCCCCTTCTCTCACTGCTTCAGTGTGCACGCGACATGACACCATCACAGCAAGAAGGGGTGTCTGTACAACAGAAGGGGCGCTATTGTGCCAATTCACTGGCACATTGTGATAGTTGACTCAATGTTTTTTTAAGAGCTCGTGGCACGGTGCCCCTCATGAAATGCCACCCTGGGCAATTGCCCACTTCACCCATATCAGAAACAGCCCCTGATTATAATATAGCCAAAGTTCTTGGAACATATGGAACTCACAGTGATCTGACCCAGATTTTCTCGTCAGCTCCAGTTTGTTCCAAAATGGAATTAGAGTAAACAAACAACTAACTGCCAGCACAATAGAGATTCCAACTTAGACACAATAGTCACATAAACTCACCAGCAAGCAGAAAGTATTAGTTTTCAGAGATCTATAGTTCTTTAAATGATCACTAGTGGCACTTATAATAGGGCTTTTCTGAATTGTTTCACAGATCTTCAATTAAAAATAATCAGTTTATTAGAGGAGAAAAGCCAGACCCCAGTTACATTTAAATAGATTACAGAATAGACCTCAACATAATATCACATTTCTATCCTTTCATAATTAAATACTTAACATTGAAAGTTAATGCAACCTTACCAAAAATAAAGTTATCACAAATAATACAGAGAGATAATAGTCCTCTGTTTAGAGGTTCTACAGTTTTACACATTGTGATAGATGAATCTTGGCAAAGCTAAATGGGTACTTAAATATTTCATTATATCAAGAACAAGTTTAAAATAACTTCTGAATATTCACAGCCGGAATACAAGACATCAGTATCCCTTCAGTGTATGCTGATGGTGTGACCCCTGACTCCCCTATGCACCCCAGTTGTAAGGACCAACTGTGACTATATCGGCCCAATTAGGCCCCTGCTCCTGAAGTGAGAACACCCTAGAGAGGGATGCTCTTCCCTATCACCCTCACTACCTCCCTCTCACTACTGAAATCCCTGTGCAGGGATTAAAGATGGCTAGGCTGCAGAAAAAGATGATCCACAAAGCTTCTTGCTCTTTTGTCCTTGTGAGATGAAGAAGGTGCTGAGTTAGGGGGAGGAGGAATGGATGTAGGTGTGTGTGTCATCTCTGTTGGTGAGTAGGTTTGTCAACCTGCAGTGTGTTTGGACCCTTGGAGTAGCGATCGTACAGGCAGTTTTATTTCTGTTTTGTCTGGTGACAGATTGGACTAGTACTCCTTCCTTTCTTTTCACTTCACCCACTTACCGGTACAGAAATGTATGTGTGTATTGATGTAGAGATGGTATCCTACTGCTGTCTGGTGATTTGTTCTTCCTGGCTTGTACACTGCAGTACATACCATCACTGGTGAACTTTGATTTTATATGACATTCAAGAGAAGATTTCCCTTACAATACAACTTCATAGACAAACAATGATACCAACACGTCCAGGTATCAAGCACAATGAATGAATACTTTTGTTTCCACTATTCAGTTACAACTCTGTAAAAAACTGTATAGTGCAAATGACTTCACTGGCTTGTTAATGAAACTGAAATATTGAGCTGCTGTCATGTCTCTATTATTGACATCATCTAATAAAAATTTTAATGTTTAATGATACAGAAGTGATAGTGAGTAACAGGCGCACTTGCAGACCTGATATTAGAGGTACGCACAGATTGATGGAGATGGGATGGGGATGAATCATAAAAGTGGAGATACACTAAATCAACTGCGAATTGTTGCCAGAAAGGTAGCCCGACTGATCAGTCAGCTCCTGTCTCTGCAATACGATCAAACAAGTGTGAAGAACACACCAAATCAACTACCAACTTCAGTCTACGTTCTCCGATTGCACTAGACGTAATGTCTCCATAACAACAGGTGGTGCTATTCTGTATTGTGGTCCAAAAAAACCAAAACCAGAAATGATAGAACATCTCTAGAATAAGAAGATACTGGCATTGTTAGCTCTCAGTCTTCTTCTTGTGGAAGAAGAAAGATTCCAGTCTTCTCGGTCACTGATTTACTAATCAAGGGCCATCCCTCCACCCTTTGTATGGCCACTTGCAGCTTGCAATTGACTACTGTTTATTCTTTATTGAGGATCTCCATTAGCCAATGCAAAAACACAATGCTAGTCTTCCTGGGGTCCTCTAAAAAACAACAAAAAATTATTTAAAAAAACCTCCAATAAAAAACAAAAAAATAACAAAACAAAACATTGATGTTGGACATCAATAAGTTTTGGTCATGGGAACTAGGTTATACGTGTTGTGTTGTCAGATGTAATGTCTGCTCACATGATCGATTCCAATGTGGTTAATTTTGTCTTCCGAAAGGTAAACTAGCATATGAGATGTGGATGAGGCTCATCCAGACATGTCTCCAACCCTTCATTTGGGTCACTCTGAAGTGGTAGCCACATCGTCAAATCAACATGTAACATAAATGTCATATGAGAGTAGCCAGGGGATATGGGGATGAAGCCAGAGCTGCAGAGGAAGATGAGCATGGGGCTGAGACTGCTTTCACTAAAGGCAGATGTCAACTTGATGTGAAACACATAGAAGAGACTTGTGCTATAGCTGACCTCAGGATCCATGAAAAAAGGACAGTGTTGGGAGGGTTACTTTTGAAATGTTTTCCATTACAGATTGTATGTAATCCGTATTGTAATCTGTACTGTAATGTAAAATGTAAACTACATTTCTCAATCTGGTCATAATCTGCATACTATATGAATGTTGCAAATCACACCATGCTTGTATGTTCTGTTGAGGTCATGGGAACTAGGTTATAGAAAAAGACCAAGAGACATTCAAAATAAACAGAAATTATCTGATTGTAATGATTTAGTGCAAATCAAAATTTAACATCCAATAAAAAAAGCAGATGAATAAATCAATATTTTCACTAGCTTAAGCCTCAGTCACAAATGTTGTTACAAGTGGCTATGAACGCTGTGCGAATGAGTTATGGATCATTTCCTACAACCTTCTCAAGACGGCCTTGTAAGAAGGGAGAATTCATGGACCGTTCCCAAGTTCATAGCCAGGTGAGTGATCTTGTCCAAAAGTTTCAAAGAATGCAGTACGAAACCCCCTTTCGCAGGACGCACTAACGAATGCCTTATGAACAACGTAAGAACATTCGTGGATCTGGAGGCCATTCCAGGACCCACATGTTCCTGCACTGGCCACAAGTAGATCACAAGAACCCAAAACTTTATTAGGGGTCCCTTAAGGCATTCACACAGATGTCTAGACAGAAAATTGCACACCTTTCTTAAGGTGGACGTAAGGTGTTTCTATAGGCAGTAGTGCGTCATTCGTGCACCACTGGTGTCAGTCTTTGATGGGATTGAATACAAATTTTCAAGACGGAATGAATCACTGGACTCGGTGCAGAAGGGAATAAAGTGTTTTTCTAACAAAAAATAAGCTTGAAAAAACAACACCTATAATTGTTTAATTTCTGAAAAGAGTATCAATAATCACTAAATTATACATGGACATCTCTAATGCTGGGATAGGCTCCAGCACTTCTGCAACTAGTTCAGCATCGGAATGAATTAATGAACAGTATTCTAAGATTAAACTATGTTAAGTTTTTTTTGCAGAGGTGAAAGTGTACGTCACTACAGATGTCCACGCGAACTTTGGTGATGATTGATCATTGTTCTGGGGCATTAAACTACATTAAACTGTTTCTTTTGTGTTAAGTACTTTAGAACATCCCTCATCTTCCACTGCTGTTGGACTGAAACAGGCAAAACAATTGCTGGATCTTCTTCTTCTTTATCTTGTAGCTGTAGCAGTTTCATTCTTGTGGGCATTATTACCATCTTGAGTGCGATGATCACGACATGGGACTTTTAGTACATGATCACTGTTTATATACCGATCTGAATATTCTGAAACAGCGTAAGATTTTCCTACCATTGACTTGAGAGCGCTATGAGCTTCACATCGGGCTAGTGTACCTTACAACAAAATACTTCATGAAGTGGCTGTAGGTCTAATGTAGGAAGGTCCTAAGGCACCCTTACGGAGACCGTGACAACTGTACAGTGTTTGTACAACACCAAATTATATTTTCTCACGGAGGCCTCAAGTTGCTCTTGCATGTTGAACTGCAGCTGTACTGACTTCATAAGACAGCTGTAAGAAACTATCGCTCCCTCCACAAATGTCTACAAACTCCAGAACTTGTATGAACCAGGAAAATTTGTATGAACCCATCATTCGTAAGTAGCTTTGTGACTGAGGCTTATGTAAACCAAATATTCCAACAGAATACCACTCTGTCCAGAGTGTGTTCTGCCCTTGGGTTGATTGGTGCCTACTCAGTAACACAGAGGGAGGAGGCATATTTCATATTTGATGATTTTGCTGGCATAAGTGGCATAAGTCACATATCACTCAATGTCAGTGACCTGCTCAAGCAGATTTCTAAACTTTCTCAATCTCAGGCTTAAGGATAAATGTAGGACCGATTGTAAAGTTTTCCAAATGAAATCCCGGGTAGTCCATAGCAACGTATACAGTTCAGTTTGAATGGGAGAACACCAGCTTCATGGGAAACAATCGTAGTTTTACACGCCTTAAAGATGATTATGGACACAGACTCTGACAGTTCAGATTATGACTGGACACAGAGCAGATTCAACACAGATGCCATTCTCAGCTCCCTGATGCCAGGAGTCACAGTGGTACAAAAGAGGTACAGCTCTGGATGGGAATAATAGCCCACTATGGATTGGAACAGTGTCACAGATACCCGATCTAGATTTTAATACTGTATGGGGGCTGATCCGCAATGCAAATATCAGATCAGAGCATCCATAACCTGGACTTGACAGACTGACTCATTCACAGAACTTGCACTCAACAATAATCATCACAATATTTGTGTCCCATATTGTTTCAAGGGATTATGGGAAATGCGTGGGAAACTGGATTTGTGAAATGATAGAAAACTAGAAAAGCACTTGGAGAGCGCACACCTCCGCCGAGGCAGGACCACTCCCGACCACCACCAAAATTTAATAATTTGTTCCTTGTGCCATTTCACACAAATCCTGAAAATTTCATCAAAATCCGTCCATAACTTTTTGAGTTATGTTGCACACAAACAGACAGACAAACAAACAAATGCCGGCAAAAACATAACCTCCTTGGTGGAGGTAATAACGGAAGGTAATCCATTGATTTTTTAAAATGTAACAGTATTCTGATTACCATGTATTAAAGTTGTAACTGTAATGGAATACAGTTACTCATATTTTGTATTCTAAATACGTAATCCTTTTACTTGTATTCTGTTACTCCCCAACACTGAGAAAGGGTAATAGGTAGCGTGTGCAACAAGTACAGATTGTTGCAGAACAGAACACCAATCAGTTTGTTGCTTCCATGTGGGGATGAAGTTACCCCTCTTGATAAAATAGTTCATGTTTGCTGCATATTACTTAACATGTGTGCCCAAGTATTGTTATAAGGCCAGACGACACATGCACTTGTTGAGTGAGTGAGTGAGTGAGTGAGTGAGTGAGTGAGTGAGTGAGTGAGTGAGTGAGTGAGTGAGTGAGTGAGTGAGTAAAAAATCTCCTGCAAAGTGCAATGTTAAGTTGCTTGTGCTTTTATTGATTTAGCAATTTTGAATCACTAAAATTCAAGTACCATATTTCAAGTTACAGGGTGATACTTTAAGTAAAAAAAAAAAAAGAAAAAAAACTAAACAAAAACAAACAAAAAACCTACAAAGCTCCAGCCTTAAAGGCCCAGTGCTACTTTGGTGGTAGTTCCCAATTCCCATTTTTTTTCCCTCTACATTTAACCTCTCTAGAGATCTATTATCTCTCTAGAGATCTATTATTTATCACCATTTATTATAATATCATCTGTATCTTGCATTTTTTTCATTGTAAATCGGGTATTTTCCTATATTGAGTACACTGATCATTTAGATGTTCGTAAAAGCTCATATTAAAGTTGAGGGTTATTCCATCATGTTACATCACCTCTAAGGCAGTAGTGTCTTTTTGTGTTGTGTTGTCATTTCCTGTCCCTGTTTTGTCTTCCTCCTTCCTGTACCATATCTGGTGCCTTTACTTCCTTTTCCCTCTTTTCCCACTTGTGTGATTACCCTATCCCATCCTAATGTGTTTCACCTGTGTCTCATTGTCTCCCTCTCCCAGTGTGTATATATGCACCGTGTGTTTTCTCCTTTAGTTTGCCAATTTGTAATCCTCTGTCGTGAATTACCTACCAGCGTTTTCCCGTCTGCCTGTTTTGTGATCGACCCTGCAGGCGTGTTCTCCCGAGCCTCACCTTTTCCCTGCCAGTTCCTCTGCCTCCTGTTTTGCCTTTTAGTGACTTTTTTGCCTTTCCCTCTCATCTACTTCAGCCTGATTCTTTGCCTTTTTGTGTATGACCCAGCATGCCTCCTAACTGAACTCTGCCTGTCCCTAGTCGGTGCCTCTGCTTGTAAGACCAGTTTGGATCTGTCGGTCTGGCTTTCTACCCCACGTCTGTTTCTTGTCCGTGGCAGTAGATTCCCCAACACAGACCCTGATTTTCCTGTAGACTGTTGTCAAAGCATCTTTTTATGTGTGCAAAATAGATATTCTTTGCGCATTTTAATTCTGACTCCTGGTCAGACTCCTGGGTTCAGATTCCGGTGATCAGTCATGACATATCAAAATCAGAAAACCAAAGAAAAAGTGACTTTTTCAGTGAAATCTATCATAAACTGAACATACAGTGTCTCCATCCACTGTCATTGAGCCCACTCCATGTGTTTTACTGGTGAATCATTTCACAGACACCTCGTACGGGTCCACATTTTCAATTATGGCGATCTTTTCCATGTACGTTTTTTTTTCCTTTCATGTTCAGTCAGAGTTTGTCTTTGTATGGTACTTTTTTCCATTTAGTTGACTTTTCAACATACTAACACGTTTCAACTGTAGACTGAATAGCTTAGTTTCAGCTGACCGTACAATATGACGGCGTCTTATTGTTTACGTTCCTGAATGTGCTGTGCAGTGACATAGGTTGCCAAGCTCCATCAGATTGGTCAGACTGAACGACTAGGTAATGGCCAATTACACATGTTGAATCGGCTGAAAAGAATGCTGAAGGCATTAACGACCGCTGATCGCATGGAACATACCAAACAGACTCATGTCACCAACCTTACCAGACTGCCTGGTGACATCCAAACACTGAAAATCAGGTTGGTGTGTCCTTCCCTACTGCAAGACTAGTACATGTAAACCATATGGCCATAAAACTGAAAATGAAACTTAAGACGCTTATAAGATGGGGCTCAATAAATCGTAAGACAAGGAGGCTGGTGAGAGATGAATGAAATGGGGGGGGGGTAATACATAACAGTGGAGGGGGGGATAATTGTAAGAGCTTAGGGAGGGACTTCTCCATAAGTACCACGGCATCTCTCCCTCTCTCAAACTGAAATTTTTTAAGGGGAAAAAATAAATTTACAATAACCTAGTTGAATCAATATGCACACCCTTGAACAAATACTTTGTTACAGCACCTTTGGCTTTTATTACTGCACTCATTCTTTATTGGTAGGGGTCTATCAGTATGGCACATCTTGACGTGGCCATAGTTTCCCACTCTTGTGCACAACCCTCTTCAGATCACCCCACAGAGGTTTGTCAGACAACAAAAGACTCAGATGCAGAGAATTATCTTAATATAGACTATAAGCACACCACCAGAGACCTCTTAACAGAGTGACGAAATAAGATGGCTATGAAATTATTTAATGAACACACCTATACTAAAGAACAGGACTAAGGAGTAGGACAAAATTAAGCAAACAAAAATTCACTCCAAAAGGAGGGAAAAACAGTAGCGAATCTAAAACAGCTATGAAAAAGTTAATCACAGCAAAGATCACTTCCGAAGAAGGAGAACATAAAAGGCTATAGAAAATATACAAAACACAAAGTGCTCCACAATGGAGAGGAATATGCATAAAAGAAAATCATTCCTAAAAAGCAGAGGATCAAAAAATATTTTAAATTTAAATGTCTAAACAAAAATCACTCCAACAGAGGTAAGCAACAAGGCTATAAACTTTAACTATGACTAAGGAAAACTAAGTTATACAAAACTACAAACAAAAATCACTCGTCTTGAGGATCAAAATGCTCTATGGCTGTGGTTATGAACAGGGCAGCAGGCTCGGGTGAATTGGTCAAAGGACGAAGACACACTGGCACAAGAAACGCAGACTATTTAAACACATGAAGGTAATGGGGAACAGGTGCAGACAATTGGTAATTAGGTCAGACTCCAGTTGACACATGAGGAAGGGCAAGTGCTCTGAAACGAGAGTAGACTTAATCTTTCAAAATACAACAGGAAATGACAAGACAATAACCCAAGACGAGACAAACCTCATCCCGGTGTGACAATGTTCAGTGAAACTCTGGACTCTAGCTGGACCATTCTAAAACCTTCATCTTCTTCTGATGAAGCCGTTCCTTAGTTGATTTTCATGTGGGCTTTGGGTCACTGTTGTGCTAAAAGATGAAGTTTCTCTTCATCTTCAGCTTTCTGGCAGAAGCTTGAAGGTTTTGGGCCAACACTGGTATTTGGAACTGTTCATAATTCCCTCCACCTTGTCTAAGTTACAGTTCCAGCTGAAGAAAAACAGCCCCAAGGCATGATGCTGTCACCACCATGCTTCACAGTAGGTATGGTGTTCTTTTGGTGATGAGCAGTGTTGTGGTTGCACCAAATATACCTTTTGGAATTATGGCCAAAGAATTTCACCTTGGTTTCATCCGACCATAACACATTTTCCAACATCCCTTTGGGAGATTTCAAATGTGCTTTTAAAAAATTTAGCTGGGCTTGGGTACTTTACTTCACAAGATAAGGCTCTGGGGCCTCATGTACAAAGGGTGTGTATGCACAAAAATGTGGCGTACGCCCTTTTCCACGCTCACGTTCAGATGTACAAAGAGTGACTTGAAATGTGGAAATGTGCGCTCCTCCACGCCAACTCCACAGCTTTCCAGTGCTTTGGAACCTTTGGCAACACTTGATACTGGGAAACTGTAAATAATGTGAAAAAGTGAATTCCTGTGAGTGATGTGCACATCAGAGATACACAAACGCAGAATTAACACACTAAGTGTGTTTACATGCACTTAGAGAAAATCGACTTATTGCCTTAGTCCGACTAATATCGAAGTTCTATAAGCCATGTAAACAC
>JAPTYQ010000005.1:20616863-20627523 GCA_029814465.1 Ostorhinchus cyanosoma | reverse complement strand
AAGATCAGCGCATCAGCTCTTTTCAGCAAGTTAATAGAGGAAGGAGCACAATACATGTTTTAGCTGATAGCACTAAAACAGTTAATTTAATATTTTTGATTTAATCCTTCTTTCAGTCTTTTTTTTTGACAAAGACAAACATTTGGTATGAAAAATGTGAAAATTTGCCCATTTTTAGCCCCTCTGTCTTACAAGAGAAGTGATGAATGCTGAACATATCACTGGGTCTTATAGTACAAGGGAATTTTTTTAATCTTTTGGCATAAATGATGAATCAATTAAAAAAGAAAGTAATCAGCAGATTGATTGATGACAAAAATAATCATTGCTTTCAGCATATATATATACTGGCTTAGTTTCTTTTGTAAACTTCTAAATGCACTAGACTTATATTAATTGGTACAGGTGATAAACAAAGGTTGCTCCCATCCCACCTAATTTGTTTTTTTTACATTTAGATTAGTATTCAATTCCACATTTATTAATGAATTATTTTTGTCTTATGTTCACTGATTTAAATGTATTTAAGTTTTTATTTCCTTGACTTAGATGTTCAGTTTAACAGTCATCGAGTTTCTAATAGCATGAGCCTTGTGTTAATTTCAGTCATGCATACTGTCAGCGCCATGTGACAGAGGTAGGGATGACACTGACCAATTCATCAGCGATCAGCTTTTCCTGTTGCAAACTATACGGACCTTACCACTTGTGGTTGACCTCTAATAGCACTTCAGAATAAAGAATCAATAACCTACCCAAGACAGCAGTTTTGGATTCAATTACACTTTAATTTCTTTGCGCAGCTTACATGACCTAAACTACAAGTGACTCATGCTGTGTTTAGGATGTGTATATAGTGCTTAGCTGGTATGTTTTTCAGAGTTTTCGACCTAAGAGTAACATCTGCATTTGAAGCTTGCATTCAGCACTTACAGCGACTAAACACCTGTACAAAAGTCAGAGTTGGATTTCTAAAGAAACATGCAGAGCCATTTATCTTTATCCTGACATTTCAACTGTTTGACAACAAATAAGATCTCAATAGTGAATTTGTTTCCATAATATAACATGTTCCACTTGTTGCAGGTAGAATTATAAACACAGAAGCTGCATAATGGTTTCCTCTCACCTGTAGCCAAGAAGCCGCTGAAACCAACGCACTTTTTTCGCCCTTCCTCTTCTTCCACACTGACCTCCGGTTACAACATTTGTCATCTTTACTCTTCTGAGAAACTGTCTGTTCTGTTGCCTTGTGTTTAAAGTAGAAGACGGCAGCTTCACTGCATCAGTTAACCTAACAGTTACTGAACTTCCCAGCATACTCAGCACGGGTTAGGTAATTATGCCAATCAACGTGACAGGCAGCGGAGACCTGACACCAGACATCTGAGCTCTGTATTCTGTGTGTGTTCATGTGTGTGTGTGTGTTTGATTCAGGTAATAGCTTCAGGTACAAAAAGAAGTAAGATTTGGATTTTAGGTTGAGATTAGGTAGAGTTATAGGTGAGACAGGTGATTAAGGTTAGGGTTAGTGAGCCTGGTGTGGATATAATCAGAGGAAGATCAACATGAAACAAATTAATTGGAGTGTGTGAGTGTGAGTAAGTGTGTGTGCGTGTGCGTGTGCATGTGTGTGTGCGTACATGTGCGTGCGTGCGTGTGTGTGTGTGCGTGCGTGTGTCTGTGTGTGTGTGTGTGTGTGTGTGTGTGTGTGTGTGTGTGTGTGTGTGTAGGTACAGGGGTGTCCGATAAACTATGACACTGGATCCACAACACCTCATCTCACCTCCTCACCTCTCCTCTCCTTTGCTTCTTTTGGTTTATAGAGATTATTCTAAAACCCATGAAAAACAGCACATTCATCAGTGCATCACATCATAAAACAACATTAACATGGGAAGGAGTGAAGAGCTGAGAGTGTACCTATGATGTAGCATTATTAATATGACGGGTGGTGATATTAATTATTTTTACAGTAAGTTCATTTTTCCTGCTTCTAAAATAAACATAAAATCTATCTATTCATCCATGACTGGTCAACACAATATCAACAAATGCATCGAAATTCATGCTCATTTGTCTATTATACTCTCACTTTAGCAATTACATGCTATATTAAAACATCAAAGTTAATAAATAGATAGCAGGGTATTTCATTCCATCACTCAGCAACTTCCAAGTTCTTATATCATCCTGTTTTCCCCCTCTGTCCGTCTATTTTTTTTATTTTTATTTCTCCTCCATCTCTTTGCCTCCTTCAGTCCTTTACAGGTGAATCTGCTCTATTTCTGGAACATTACGTAAGAGATAAGCAGGCAAGGGCAATCTGAGGAGCACACATGGGCACACACAAGTACATGCACACATTCTTGTATATACACTTGCAAATGCGCACGCACACTTTTATCAGTCTAATGAAAACAAGCGTTAGATGAATGTTTGTGGACTGATAAGGAGATTCTCCAACTGCATGGTGTATTAAAATACCCAGAAAAATTTGGCTCTTGGCAGGTCAGGGGAAAAATTTATCTGACAGTTGCAGCAATGAAATTAATTCACATTCTCTGTAATAATGATTTTTAGCACACATTTAGCACATTTTAGCATTGCTGAGTACTTGAGTCAAATAAAAATGCTAAATGAAAGCTTCAGATTCAGATTGTTTTTGTACATGGGTAAAGTCCTTCCATGCCCAGCTGTGTAGTTTTACCTGTCAAGGTAAAAATTATAGCAACTTTAGTTAAAATGTGACTTTACCCCTGTTCTGGGTATAACTTCACCACCTGCATCATTCTGTAAAGTCAGAAACAAGCTGTGATGGAGGTGTGAAGTGACTCAATGTCCAGATGTGGATGTGAGACAGGAGCAGTTCAGGCAGTCATTCATCCATATGACAGACAATTCTAAGACACTTGTACAGAACTATATAAGGGTTAGCTTAGTTCGTGTGCTGGTTTGACCACCTATTAAAGGTCACCCAGAAAATAATGTATACTCTATTTTTGTTGCATTTCTCACTGCCATTCAATTCTTACCCACAGAGGAATGAAGCCCTAAAGTGGTATGATAAGTGCCCTTTTAAAAAGTGCCCTTCTGAAGCCTGGGTTGTGTCACTAGGACATTTTAATACAATACATCATATTCAAACCAACAAACAAATGAAATGGTTGAGGAAGTGGTTTTATGTGACAAAATCCCTTTAATTATTTCAGTCAAGAGATTTAGAGTAAGTTGGTATAACAGCTTCAATTCAACACTTTGGAAAACAAAACAAGATTTGGCAGAGTCTGACTCCATGAGAGGTAGATGGAATGCTGTGGATTAAGCAATAGTAATACTGATTTATTTTCGCACAAATGTTATGACATAGAGTCATACAACAATATTAAAAACATGACACGAATGGGGAGGGGTTCAAGTTGAGCCATTTTCACCTACAAAATGCAGATTTTTACATATTTGTCTATTTTTATCTGCATTATCACCAGTAATGTCATATGATTCCATTTCAACATCAAGAAACTTCACTGAAAACAAACAACAATGAGGTGAAACAATTTTCTAAACTAACTCTGCATCATCTACCGCAAAAATGACTGAGCATAAACTTAATTCCATCTGTATAGAGACACAAAGGCACACACAAATGGAACCCATGATCTATTCTTCTGTTGCTCCACTTCTGCTCTTTATAGTTCTCCTTTCAATCTTCCCCTTTCGTTCCATCTCATCCTGATTTCTCTAACTCCTATTATTGTCTCCTCTCTCCCTCTATGTGGGTCAGTCTGAGAGGCTTGTTCGTTGCCGCTGGTGACACAGCATGCCCAGAGTGTGTACATGTGTGCACATGTATATGTGTGTTCATGTGTATGTGAGAAAACAGAGACTGTTGTAGCGTCTCCACAGGCTTCCTGTCAGTGCCTCAGGTAATGGAGTGTGATAGATAAAGCCTGATTAAAACACACACAGACCTTATGAGAGAGGGGACAAGGGTGATTCAGCATCCCATGACACACCTTCACAAACTTATGCATGTGTTTCTCTCAAGACCGACGGACACTGGCAAAAATCACAGACATTCATCTTATTCTGGCGACAAAGCCTCTTTTATTTTAAAAACTTGACTCCGGTAGTTTAAAGTGAGATAACAGACGCCCTCAGCACTCACTTGGTGATAGCAGGCCAAAGATAATGTCTGACTGACTGCATCCTGAGGCCCGCTATGGTTAAATCCACCACCTAGAGTCAATGTGTGGCTAAAAAGTACACAACGTCCCTCGAATGCCTGTGAAATGAGGCAGAAAAAAAACTATCTGGGTGACATCCATTCTCTCTCTTTTACAGTCCTTTTACTGACCTGGAATTATTTTAATCCCTGATCACAAATGACCAGGACATAATGATTCACAATGCCCTGGTACATCATGCTGTAGAAATACAGAGAGGAAGAGGGAAAAGAGAGCAAGATAATTGACAGCAAAATCCTGGCAGATTAACAAAATGATGTGACTTGCAATTGATATTTGCTATATAATTATTTACTAGATCCAATCGGAACAAGCTGCAATATATTTAGTATGTTCCAACTCCTCTACTTTTTCTTTCGCTACAAGTAAGCAATAATGCCAAACAGTATAGCTTAGTCTTCAAGGTAAAGTGAACAGGAAATAAATACATTCCTAAAGGAAATTCATAAAAATATGTGAGCACTATTAAAGCTGCAGGGTACACCCCTGTGAGGTTTGACTCGGCCTCTGTCTGACCCTGATCACACAAGAATACACACAGGAACATAACTACACACATACAAGTGACAATAGCAGGAAGAAATCAACATACAAACGACACACACAGACACAGTCACTGTTGTGAGACAGACAACAGTTCTTGTGTGGTAAAATAATCTTGATCAGCACAATGCTATTTCTTATCAGCACATTCTCACCAATAATCATACACAAACACTGGCCATCTCCCTGTATTAATGTGCCAATGTATTTATGCGTGTGTACATGTGTGTATGGGGGCAGGGTGCGAAGGGCAGGGTTGTCATGGCAACCGCACTTCGACTTCCTTCCCAGTTTTATCTGAGCATACAGCATTCCACTCTCTGTCTGTCTGTCTTCCTCCCTGTCTGTCTGTCTGTGCTGTTCCCACCCTGTGTGTGTGTGTTTGTGTGTTGTTCGCCGCTAATGGCCCATGTACTGTAGCTGCAGATGAGTTAGTTGTGTTAAGAGCTGGATCTGACCCAGCAGTCGATAGCACCCAGCCACCAGCTTGAATGATTTTTGTCGGCTGTTTACCTGCCCTGCTGAGCCACACTGATTATCCACCAAATAAAACACCTGATGCACCTGTGAGCCATGAAAGCCCTAAACCTGCACTGTTTATTGCCACACTTATAGAGCTAACACAACCTTTCAGTCCTTACAGATGGTCACATATAACAGATTATGTGATGTTGGACCTCATTTGACCAGGAGGAGACATCTGCGGCTACATCATGAATCCTGAATGGTCACAGTCTTTTCAGCAGTGTCTGAACGCCGATGAAGCATACTGGAGAGAAACCGAGGTGCAAAAAACACAAGGTTCTTGTTTTAGATCTTAAATGACTTTGGCTATATATCATTCTTAGGAAACACATGGTTATGAAACTGAGACCCTTCAAAAAGAATTTTCTATTTTAGTGGACATAGCACTCCACCTCCAAACTGTGATTGCCATCCACATGTAATACAAATTTCAACCAAATATTGATAAATGAGCAGAAGAACATGTGAGCGTTTTGATTCACTGGTGATAATAGTTGAGCTTAAAGCATTTGTTCTACTCCTGTGCAAAAAAACACTTAAGAACAAGAGCATGTAATAATAGCAATGCCTGTTTAACTGCGTAATAGAGCAAAAAGTGAAGGCAGAGGTATGAATCCCACAAACCTAAAGTGAAAGACTGAAAACTGAGAGTTGTGAAGAACTTACAACACAACTCCTTGCTTTTGGAAGAGCTGTGATTACAGTTTACCTGTTTTCTGTGGCTCTTAATGTGTTTCTTTTATTTGAAATGTAACCCTTTTTTTTTTTACCTCAGCCAAGAGTAAGTTTTTGTCTTGAGTTCCAAAAAGTTTAAAATATCAAACTGTTGATGATTTACTGAAACCCAAAATTTGTTTCTTGATTTTTTTTTCCACCTCCAATCCCACACAAAATGTTGTTTTTTTGAAACTGTGGCTTTGGAGAGGCTTTAACACCCCTGTAAAGGCTGTTTGTATTGTTTGTGGTAAGTTGCACAAGTTACGTCACTTACTTTTGAATATTAGTTGTTCTTGAAGACAAGGATGTGTTTGATGGAGAACAGTTCTCTCCACTTTAATAAGTATAATATATTTAATTACAGCTTATGTATCTCCTCACTGTGTGTGTCTGACAGCGAGTGGGTGTCTGAGAGCAGCTGCAATAGGGTACACTATCAGCTCTTATTAGATCACTGTCTCCACACACGGACGTACACAAAGTTTAAAACACTTCTGGATGACACACGGTTCATGTGAATACAAGTTTAATATGATGACTGATGAGCAGGTAGAGACTTCGGACACACACAGACACACATCAGCAACAGTCAAAAAGAGTGTTAACAAACTCCAGTGACATAAAAACTGTGTTTAAACAGTTTCATATAAATAGAGCTGCTGAACTAACTAAGATAACAGAATAGATGTAAACCTTTAAGAATAATAGAAGTACAAAGTCTTATAACAGTGAAATACAAAGGATTAGAGGGTCTGTAAAACACTCAGAGAGTACAGACAGACATTCAAGGCCAACAGTCCACTCTTCTCATTTCACACTGTTATTAAAGGTGCAGTGCAAGATGTTTTCCTGGAGTATTTTTTACTATCTTGCTTAAACTCTCCTTCACACCCCGATTACAACCAATTAATTAAATGCTCTAACACAAAACTAAAAAAAAAAATATAGTCATCTGTGGAATGGACAGGACTGAAAAAACACCATCCAATCATTTAAAGTGCCCAATCGAAGTGATTGAATGGTAATATGTCTATCAAACTCAACTGCCATTTGTCCCTCCCCCCAAATTTTTATGAGGTGGTACTACAGCTAGGTGCAACCAAAGGTATTCTGACTAAATGCCAAAGATTACACAACAGCCTGCTCACTATTGATGAAACAGTAATGTCTAACTTACTGCTGATCAGTTTAAGCTTTGGTCGTGTGTATCACTGGCAAACCAACTGAACGTCACCAAACATTCTCCTATGTTTATAACATTTAGTCAAGTAGAGCAGAGTGGATTTTGGGAGTATAATGATAGAGATTACTGACATGTTTGGTGAGTTTAATTGTTTATTACCCTGCCCCCGAAGGGAAGGAAGGGCAAGGGATATTGTTTTTGATTTGGTTTGATTGTTTCTTTGTTTGTTAACACTCTAGCAGCAAAACTATTGGTTCAATTCATACCAAACTGGGTTTATAGATTGCCAGTGACTAAGAATAGATTTGATTACATTTTAGAAACAGTAGGTCAAAGTTCAAATTTCTTATGAATTTTTTTAAAATCTTTTTTTTCCCCATTTACTTATAATGGGCGAAATTTCACGTCTGTAGCCGCAAAACTATTGGTTGAATTCACACCAAATTGGGTTTATAGATCATCAGTGACCCAGAATAGATGTCGTTACATTTTGGGAAAAGTAGGTCAAAGTTCAAATTTCTTATGAATTTTCAAAATCTTTTTTCTTCTCCCATTATTTGTGAGTGAAATTTTAATTGTCAATAATAACATCAATTTTGTTTCAATTTATTTCAAACTTGGCAAATATGTAGAGGAAATTGATATGCTGACCTCACCACATGCATAGACATGATGACATCAGCTGGATCGATGTCAAAATGAGCTACGGGGTTTGTTGTGCCTGGCACCACTTGTTTACTTTAGTTTTGAAGGAGGAAGAAAAGGGATATAAAAAATGCATGTGTGCTTGGCCCATGGTTCAGCTATGTAATGGACTGTCACGTCATAGCCATTCAAATAGAAGCCTCTGGTCACCCCTCAAAGACCCTAAAGTCATGACCTGTTTACATCCGGACATTGGATGATTTTGTCGTTTGTCAGCCTGTGCCCTAATCTTCCATGGGACAGGGACATTTGACCACCTATCAGTACGACACCAATCAGCTTTTAAAATTGACTAATATTTTTATTTTCTGAATATTGCAGGTGCTGGGACACAAAGGGTATTGATTCCAAGACATTTCCATCAAAGTCACTCAAGAAAGACTAGTTTTACATTTTGGTGCATTCAGTCCCAGTTCACATCATTGCTCTGCAGGACTGAACGCTATTGTTTTAGGAAGAAAATGACCTACATGAATATCTCTGCAGGCTCCAGTGTCATATTCAATACAATGACTATGAAGATGTTTTTTGGAGGCTGTAATGGATTTTTACGGTAACTCCACATTTTATACAGTGAATTAAGGAGAAATGATCAAAAGATTAACAAATAATAATTTAACATGCTACTATTTAATCACAAAAATTGAAAGCATTTAGACACTTGGCTGCATGTTTTGATTGTTTTGTCTGTGAGCTTGTGTGTGTTTGCATCCTCCTGTGAGGCTGGATACAGGAAGCCTGACTCTTTCCCTCTGACCTTCCTCCCTCTATTTATAAGCTCTGTCTATGTCTCTCTCTCTCTCTCTCTCTCTCTCTGCTTTCCTGTCATAACAGAACAATAATCGAAGAATCAATAAACAAAACTGTTACAAGTAATAATGCCATTCCAATCAATTTTTCCTCTGTGGAAATGTTCAGGGCAGAAACATATGCACATCTGGCTGGTATCCTTCACTGGAGAAGGTGAGGGTCTGCATGTGTTTGACTCAGTGAGAGAGAGCGCCTGCCCTTCACTTCACTCCTCTATTGGCCTACATTTCTGCTCCTCTGGGGGTGGATGAAGAGAATGACGGAGAGAGAAAGAAAGAGGGAGAGAGAGAGAGAGAGAGAAAAGGGGACTGTAGGAAGGGAGAAGGAGTGAAGGAGAGAGCATCTGTAGGCGGTCTTGGCTTTGCCCAAAGGCCTTGGCTTCTATCCTCTTCATCCTCCTCCTCCTCCTCCTCATTGCCATCATCTTTCCTTCACAATTTCAGCCTCTCCTATACCCCTCAACCTAATCATTTATCTCCATTTATGACAATGTTTTCGCCTATGAATTAATTTTTTCCACAATCATTGTATAATCTGCAGGCAGAGTACAGAAATGACGAGAGTAGCAATGTCACAACCTAATTATAGATCTGCATTGTCAATCAAGTTAAACTTAAAATAAACATGCTTCCTATAATACAATCCTCCATTTGTTGGATTATTTTACAATTTGCAAATTAAGCACAGTCATTAATCAGATTGAATTTCAATGGCCAAAATAAAGGGGCTCAGTATGGATTTTAAATCATTACAGGATCCACACATTATCTTTTCCAATATGTGCCAATATGTGACCAAATATATGTAATTATAGCCATATACATATGGCATAAGCCTGTAGCATCAGATGTTCAGTCCTGTAAATCAAACAACAGAAAAACTACCATTTAAAAAAATTATTAGATGCATATAAATATTTTTCTTGCTTAGTATTTAAGCCTCCTCTGTATTTGCTGATATTTTTGAGAAAGTACTGGTGCTACACGACCAGTCTTTCTCCCTTTTTGTCCAGCAGAGTCAGCAGTGTATCTTTTCCAAAAACTCCCACTCAGAAAACCCACTCTGTTTCTATAAGTAGGAAAGAGAGAAAGAGAGTGAGAGAATCGCTTATTGTCTGTGAACTACTAAGAGCCATAGTGGTGAAGAGTCAACACCGCATACTGCTGAAACACATGCATACGTATGCACAAAGAGTGATCTCTATCTTTATGGTTTGGAAAAAGTGGGAGGATAGAGTGATAACAGGAAGTAACTGAAGTTAGCTGTTGAGTTTTTCTAACAAAACAGATGACAAATTAGCTGAAATTTCCTTAAAAATAGGAAGTGTTGAAGATTTACAAATATATCAGTATCCTGGCAGAGACAACCTGAAACAACCTAAAATGATACCAATCTGAAACACTGATCATGTTAAAGAGGAAACCTATTCATAACAAGCAGCATGTTGTCTTCATTTCACTCAAGTCAATGCCAAACCCAAGAGATATATCAGTGCCTAAAAAATATATTGCATGTTTTAAGTGCACGATCAATTCCAAACACACAAATGTTCCCATTACTACGGCTAAGCATCAGCATGTCTGCAATAAGGGAGGCACATAAAAATCAAATATTGATTTCAAGTAATGAAACTACAAAACGTTTAATTATACATTAAATTATTCACGCATCACATTGCACCTTTTAAAACACTATGACTGGACAATGGCTGCATTTCACACATGTAATTGATTCTGAATTCAATCCAATGCAATTCAGTTTTATTTGTAGAGCCCTATATCACAACAAGGTTATCTCACAGGGCTTTGCAGAGTTTAGTAAATAATCACAGCAATCATTTCCAAAAGAGTGCAGCTCAGCGAGGTTTACAAAAACCACAGGATGGATGGATGGATGGATGGATGGATGGATGGATGGATGGATGGATGGA
>JAPTYQ010000005.1:20602315-20616763 GCA_029814465.1 Ostorhinchus cyanosoma | reverse complement strand
GATGGATGGATGGATGGATGGATGGATGGATGGATGGATGGATGGATGGATGGATGGATGGATGGATGGATGGACGTCACAGAGGCTATATTTTGAGGAAACTGTTGCTCTAAATAAGCATGAATGTATGACCAAAAGCATCTTATCATTGTTACTAGAACTAAAACTCAAAACAGGAAAAGATAGAAATAACAACAATAGTTTAAACAGGAAAAAGGCGATAACTGATTAATCAGCTGTTTTTGTCCAGTAGTATCCCCCTACAATTTTGACATTTACAAAACATTATACATTTATTAACATAAATCAGAAACACTGAATATCAAACTTAAAACAAATAAGCAGTATAAGTATCAAAGCAACTGTGAAAAAAAGGCAGTATTTCCAACAAAGAACATTCATTTTAACTTCAGCCACTACCAGCCATAACTTCAACCAGTAACGATTGCTGGGAAAATGTCCTGTTGGTCCTGATTATTCATTCTATCTCTGATTGTAACCATGGTAACTTTGGTCCTAATCTCCGTGGAAGAAACACATGTTCAACAGATCAACATTTTTTTTTTTTAAATCACAGTTCGAGTGGAGAATTTTGACCAGACATTGGTCTAAACTCACGAAGTTCAAACAGATAAAGAAACCACATTTTAATCCATATAGTTTACTTTAGTTCATGAAGTGTATTAATAGCTAATTGCTTACAGTGTATGCAGAGTCATCCAGAAAGAGAGTTTGTTTTATTGAAGAAAAGGCATGTTGGAGGTTGTTTGAAATTTGCTGTGAAATATTTGGAAAACTAGATGACTTATTATGAGGATGTAGTGTTTCAAAACTTTCTGGCAAAAGATATTATGTCAGGAGAAACACCTCTGCATATTAGAGCTGCACAATATAACATCGTAATGTGCATGTGTGCAATAGTCACATCACAGGTCCTGCAATGTAGGAAGCACATAAACTTAACGTGTTCTCATCTAATTTCAACCTGGCTACCTGACACACACTGCACACAGCGATCCACCAATCACAATCATTTTTAATCAGCTCACGCCCCTACACATGGAGTGAGTTGCTGGTAATAACATTGAAAAATAAGCAACGAACAAGAGAAAATCACTGAAAACGAAGACTTGGTCCCAGAGAGAAAAACGTCAGGTATCTGGAAGTATTTGAGCTATAAGAAGGATGATACTGACATGTGTTTCGTGTTGACAGTGTCTTCCACCTGTCCCCACAACAAGAGGCAACACAACTAATTTGTTTGACCATTTACGTCAGCACCACACAGCAATTACATTCTCCTTTTTTCATATCGCAATATATATTGCAGACTTTTAAAAAAAAATCACAATATCAATTTTTCCAATATTGTGCAGCCCTACTGCATATGACCCTAAAAATGCGAAAAGAGCAAAGAAGTTCAGACCTAGAAGTATCATGGCATGGGACTGTTTCACTTCTGATAGTGGTGCCAGAATATATATTGGAATGGAGGATGAATGGAGCCATGTGTCAGGATATTCATGAGATGAATCTGTTGACATTCACCAGGATGATGAAGATGAGATGCAGGGGAACCTTCCAGCAGGACAATAATCCACAACTTAGTGCTCTTTTGGTTCCAGAGGAAGAAAATAAATTTGCTGGAATGGCCCAGTCCATCACTGAACTGAAAGAAAATAACTGAAGATCAAGATTCACAAGAGGATTTAAAGACGTTCCACCTCAGCACTCAGACCCATTCGTTTCTTCATACATGAAGCATCTTGAAGCTTCATTATAAATAAAAGCTTCTCCACCAAGTAGTATATAAACATTGGTGGTCAAAGTATTTCCCTATATCACTGCACCTTATTAAACATAATTTTGTATACTGATAATAAAGTTAGGACTATCTAGTTAAAACCAATGTCTGGTCAAAACAGCATGTGTACTACTGCGATGAAACTGTGTTATTTCCCTCTGTGTAATTTAAGCCAAACCACCTTCTTTTCTTACCCTAATCAAATTTTGTTTGTGGCAAATAGTCCCAAAATGAGACCTTCAAAGTGCTTGCTTCACCAACCAATACTTCAAAACCTAAAACTGAATTGACGTCATAGAATATTTCTATGAAAAACTACTGAAATAATTCATGAATTATAAAAACAGTTTATATAAAAACTATTCAAAGTTTTTCCACAAATCAGTGTACAGGCCAAGTGACAACCTGTTATACACGGTTATCCCAAACCCCATCTATGCAATGATTAGGAACATCCATATTCAGAAAACAGGATTAGGATTTTTTTTTTGTTTTTTGCAAACGCACACACAAACACAGCAGTAATGATGATAACACTGTACACATTCTTCTCTGCAATCAGTTAATAGTACATGTCATGAACTGCAGGCAGAGTACAGGAGTGATACTACCCTCTTCTCTTCACCCATGTCTTCTCTCTCACATCTTCCTCTGACACCTACATAATTACAGTCTGTCAGTGTGTGTTTGTGTGAGCATGTAATGTGGGGGAGGCATCAGATTCATGCTGTGCATCTGTATCTGACCTTTGCTGCTTAGAATAGACACATGCAGTGAGAAGACGATGGAGAAAACGGGAAAAAGATAGAGGAGAAAAAAAGCATAAGATGAAAGGAAAAGAAGATAAGGACAAAAGACAAGGTGAGAGAAACGAAGGCAAGAGAGGACGGTTTGACAAATGCAGTGAGAAAAGAAGAAAGACATAATTATAGAATATAAAGAATCTGAACAGTCATTGTCAAGAAATATTAAAGCTTTTCACAGTCTGAAAAATGGAAGTGTATGGGCTCTAACTTCAGGCTACAGCTGCCTAATAAAATTAATCTCTTACTAATGACTCTCATCTCACCTGAGCAATTAGAGCACATACACACAGAAGTCAGAGAGAGCAAGATTAAGATGCTGTATCACTAATTATAGATTGTTGCTGCAGCTGAGGTTTTGGGTTTGTTTAAGTGTGTGTAACTGAATTCTGGACAAAATGAAAAGCAACGAAGGAAACCAGAGAAAAACTAATAAATGGATTAGCTTGTGTGTGTACAATCATGCATATAAGTCTGAGTAGAAACTCATCTTTCTGCATGTTGAGGGATGATTAGTGGTTAGTAATCCTACCTAGACAGACACATACAGATGAGAAACACTTTTAAAAAGCCAGGCTTAATCCATGCAACACATACATGTTGACAGTGCAGTCTGTGTTTATATAAATAAAATTCTATAAATAGAAATAAATACAGATTATTTAGTAGGAAAAACTATGAATACAACACAGCTCTTGAATGTATACATCAGAAAACACACGAAAATGGGAAATTAAAATGTTTCAGTCCCTCCTAAAGCGGAAAGAGTGAAATGGCTCTTTGGATGTGTGGTCCATGTAGCAGCTGGCTGGTAGCTTCACCAAATTAGTCAGCGAAACCATTTGGCATCAGAGCCACAGATCTCTCTCATCCATCAAACCCTTTGAAATACATTTTTAAAATGATTACACTAGACAACAAAGCTAGGAAAATAAATTACAAAACAAAAAGTGCTTTTGTCAGTCTCTTAGCAGTAGAGTCCATCTGGCAGATTAGCTGAAAATAAGAAGAGTGGGAGTAAAAAAAAAAAAGGATCAGAGGTTACGATGCGGGATGGATCAAAGTATGCTAATTTAAATTGTATTTCATTTGTCGTCATCTGTCCTGATGTAAATGCTTGAACCCCACTTCTTTTACCAAACTGTATGTCCATGTCACGTCATCATGTCATGATATTAGAATAAGACAGGGAGTGAGTGTGAGAGTTGCGGTGATGGAGTCAGTGTCACCTCAGCAGTCTCCTCCACAGGTTCATTATCGGCTCAGATGAGACAGATGGGCTTGTGGGAAAGGACAGAGAGAGAGGGAAAGAGAAAGAGAGAGAGACAGAGAGAGAGAGAGAGAGAGAGAGAGAGAGAGAGAGAGAGAGAAAGAGAGAGAGAGACAGAGAGAGAGAGACAGAGAGAGACAGAGAGAGGGAAGGGCTCCTCTAAAAGTACAAATGCAAAGCAGGGAAACACAACACTCACACTCTGACTATTTCTCCAGCCTGATGATCACTCTGGATTGATCTACAAAATGGTCTTTAAGTCAGAGAGACTAATCACCAGTCAGAAAGCCCAACAGTGTATTCAACATTTCATCTTGTTTACAACCCAGTACCAGTTTAGCATTTGCTCCTGATAAGATGTGGGTTCAATAGCTTGATGAAGGACACTTGAAAGTAACCTCACTAACAGCCAGTAGGTTGTTTTATCACACAATAAGTCAATTAGCCATTCAATCAATCAATCTACACAACAGACACATCTACACACACTCATGCACATTTATACGTAGCTTTAAATGCATTTGTGATCTGAAAACAGACTGTCAACAAACACTGTCTGTGCTATGCAGTTCCAAGTGATCAAATGTGTTCAGATTTCATTACTTCCACTTCAAGGTCAAAGGTCCCCACACGCAGTTATTATGTTTAATTTGTTGCCAGACAAGTGCCAGGTTGGACTAGCAAAGATAAAATGTTTAGAGAACCAATCTACATGTACAAGCTACTCCAACTGTTGAGATTAGAAGGACAAAATAATTTGCATTTTTTCAAGTGTTAGTGTAGTGGTTGTTTTGACACTAAAATGGCCAAAATACTGACTTCAATACCACACGACTGCAAGTTTTTATGGCTACTGTACAGGAGGGTGAGGGTTTATTTATTAACTTTCCTCCTACTTTTGTTGATGGAAAATATGGGTTTATACCCATACTAAGAAACGTAGAGCATATTCCAGGCCTGCGTCTGTTTCCTTTACACTTAAGGAATGTAAACGTACACCTTTACAGTGTGACAGAGCAAAGAGATATAGCTGAAATTACACTAGATTTCATTACAGCAAATTTAGTGTGAACACCTCTTACTGATGTGGTAAACAATCATTTTCTCAGCTGGAGGATTTGTGAATGGCTTTCTGTAGCAATACAGGACACAGCAGACTCTTTTGCCGCATTTACTGACTAGCTATGGTGAGTTTGGAAAACAGTTATGGTTAATAAAGCAGAATTTGTATTAAGTGTCTCCTTTGTAAAATACTCTTCTGTTGTACAATACAGACTGTTATCTAGTGAAAATAAGGACAGACTTTCTCAACCACACCAGCATCTGATGGAGAAGGAAGTCATTGAGTAACCCTTAACTTGTCAAGTTTTCTCTTCTTCTGCATTAAATCACAAAAATCCACTTCTCTTTTCTCCACTCTTTTGCCTTTTGCCCTCTTTTTCAGCTCCATTTCCAGGCAGGAAAAGCCTCTTACAGCCAGCCAGACGACTAATAAGGAGCGGCTCCTGTCAGCCAATCCCCCGCTAATGCCTCAGCACACTGCATTATGGGCAAAATAACCCAACACGCACACACATGCTCTCACTCTAAAACACTCCTGAAAAGGCTAGGAAAGGAGAGAGAGAGAAGGTTGAGAGAACTCCGAAATCTTACAACTGTTCCTAAAACAGACATCGTTATTCCCTTTCGTCTTAGCTGAAAATGACTGATATGCATAAACATACACAAACACACAGGGAGCCAACTGGAACAGTATTATTTAAACAAGAGAAGAGTGTCCTGCTGGCTCTGTCTGTCTATAATACTGTATGTGTGTTTAGAAAGATAGAGAAGTGGCTGAATGAATCACTTCAACACACCACAGGAGACACCTTCTCCTGTCAGTATCACAACATCCGGTCAGTACAAACCTCTTGTTTTCCGTTTGACCCCATTGTCACCCTCAAAACTCTGCCAATCACATATTTTACAGGATCTGTTGGTTGCGAAAGTTTGTATTTAATATCATAGAAAAGATAGAAAATTACACTTACTGTGGGTGAAAAATTATGGTGGAGAATAAGACTGTAATTTATCATTAGAATTGATGAAAACCCAATAAGAACTCACACATCAGCACACACAAATCAATTTGTATGTTCATCTTTACAAATCTGTTGAGTTGTCATGTTTTGTCTTCAATGCAGCTTCCACTATCTGTCTTCCTCCTCCTCCTCCTCCTCCTCCTCCTCCTCCTCATAACGGGAAAAGAACATCATAAATATGTATGTATATCTGTTCATCCGTTCAAAGGATGTGAGGAGGGAGGAAAAATTGTGTCAGCGAGCCTTGTATTTCATCAACAATTGGTGCTCTGATGATCTGCTTAAAAATTCATGACTGTCTTTAAGCTGCCCTTACTCCCAAACCCAGCGCTTCACTGCGCTACTAAACACATGCATACACCACTAAGGGAATAGCATTTCATATTTTATAGTGAACACATGCATTGATTCCAGAACACACATGTCAAACCTGCTTCAAATCTGAAATAAAAACAAATTGTGTGACACCAAAGTTTAAAAATCAACTGTTGGGTTAGTTGATGACAAATATCCTACTTTTTTTTTTTTTTTACCAAAGGTAAAAAAGCAGAAAAGGCAAACTAAGTAAATCCAAGCATTGCTGACCTTTGTATCACACTTGATGCAAGTGAAATATATGATACAGCAAAAGGAAAGCTGTGAAATTCTGATGTCAATCACTGATTTCAGCGCAGCATCACCCTCAGCATGCCTTCAGTGTGTTCTTAAAGGTTCATTCTTTAAAGTTTTATTTATTGTTGATTAAGATCTAGTTTTTTTTAAATATATTTTATAGTTTAGGCTGTGTGTGAGCAATGCCATCTTAAGGATGCTACTTTGTAAGTGTTTCTAATGCATGTAATGTGTGTATTATGACATAACTTAAAACTGAGAGATGCCTTTATTTATCTATTTAAAAAGGTGATCTATGGACACTCCCTGCTGTCCTTAGTAATTCAACTGACAATGTTAAACTGAATGTGTTGAATGTTGTACCCTGTTGTGTTCAATCAATATTCATTCACTTGTGTCCTTCAAAATTTACAGCTATTTCCCATAGGAACGCTAAAGCTGTTGTACTGTAATGGGATGCACTGCATATTCTCTCTAACACAATTACTGAAGGCAGCGTGAGATTACAGGGGTTGTAAATGTGAAAAATCAGTTTAGGCTGTTAGTGTATGTACATTGTTTGGACTCCGATCACGAGGTAAAAAATTAATGAATGCTTTTAAGAGCCTCACACGCGCAAGGAAAGTATTCCTATGAAATGTGATACAGTTTACACGTTAATCTGAACGTTAACATGGCTGTCTATGGTGTGCTTTGACTTGCACAGTTACAGTTAGAGGAAGATAAAATATTTGGCTTCAACAGTAATCTATTCATCAAAGCTGATCCAAGCCCAGCATCACTAAGTAGCAGCTGAGGATCTTATTACTAAAAATATACAAGAGACCTCATTCTTTTTCTGACATACCAGATAAGGTTTATTTTTAGAACAGGTTAACTTTTATGGTTCAACTTATTCAGTACTAGAATGCACCTACAAACAAATTTCATCGGGTCTCCGTCAAGTCATGAACCGCACGTCATTTGCTGTTCTTCCACCTCTTTTTTCCTCTGTTCTCCTCTTATATCCTTTCTTCTATTATCCCTCTCCCCTACATTCTGTCCTAATTGAAGTCTGAATGTAGAGTTTTATATTCTGGCAGCATCAGATGATGAAAGGCGTTTGATCACTGTTTACCCCTGCAGGTGGTACACAGCGGTATCGACATGAGATACATTTATATCTTTTTATGTTTTTCTCTCTCTTCTTGCATCTAATGTGTCTCTCTCTTCTTCTTCTTTTCTTTATACTTCTCCACTTATCCCAACTATAGTTGCGCCTGCCTCCAAGATGGCATAAAACCAAGAAAATCCTGGCCTGTGGTATGACAAGAACTTATTGTGATCTGCAGTTTGTGAAATAGGCTGTAAATAGTGGACGGAAAATATTACAACATCCTATACTCAGGTAGTTCATTTCTGCACTATTTCCTACAAAGGCGGTGGTGAAATCTCACGACATGATAAGAACTGTGATGAAACAAAGCATTTGTTTCTTAGTATTTCCCCTCTTGGGCAAACAGGTCAAGTTGGCAAGAGTATGCAGTCAGAGGGTAACAGCAGCTAAATAAAGAATGTAGTTGCAGATGTTTATCTGCCATGTTTTCAGGTTATTATTAAAGTTCCATTCCATCATCAGTCTTCGCAGTGTCTATATACAATAATCACAACATGAGTGATTCTATGAGTTTTGAGTCTGAAATTCTTACAAATTGACAAGTAAATCTAATGACAGACAAAAGACTGGCAACAGAAAACAACAGCCCTCTAAGGAAACTCACAGTAAGAGTCTTAAAAGTACAACTCTGATCAAATTCTCTAATGTTTTTGGCAAACAATCAATAATGAAGAACATAACACAGAAAACAATCTGTGGATGAATCAGAGGTTGCATTAAGTGGACAATTACCACAGGATAAACAATACAGACAGAAGCAGCTTCAGCTTTCTTTCATAAAAAACTCCTAATGTTGAGTTGATATCATTGCAATATTTCGACCTAGTCAAGGCGAAAAACAGAGTGACATCGCTAAAACTGGGCTTAATGCTCACCACCCTGTCAACTCGTCTCAAAATCACTTCATCTGACAGATCATAGATTTCACGCTTGTCTTTCTGAGCTCATCATCTGTGACAGCTGTAATTTCTGGCTGTCTGACAGATTTGATCTGATTTCATTTCTGCGGTGAAGATGTAAGGATTTAGTCTGAAATCAGACATCGTGGGTTACATTAATACAATATTGAAATATGAGGTGATGATTAAAACTGCAGTTCCTGAGGGTCTTTTACTGTCACTGGGCAGAAAAATCAACAAGTGGTGCCATGCAAAACAAACCCCATCCGTCGCGTGTATTTCGCCCATTATAAGTAAATGGGAAGATTTTTTAAAATGATAAAAAAAAAATTAAAAAATGAACTTTGAATTACCTTTCCCAAAATGTAATGACATTTATTCTGGGTCACTGGCAATCTATAAACCCAATTTGGTGGATTGAATTAGACCAATAGTTTTGCCGCTAAACTGTTAAAGCGGTAATATTTTGCTAAACCCACTTTTATTAGTCTTTGGTTCATTTATTTGTATTTTTGGACCCTAATAGTTCATAAAGTTTAAATTTAAACCCTCCTGGTGCTGCAAAACTATCGTTATATTCAGTTTGGCAAAACCCAAATGGATTTCTACATCCCCTTTTTAATTCCCTCTTAATTTGTTACGTACATCTATAACTAGTTACACCATGACATTTGCACATATAAGGTCAAGTATTCTGATGAACCTTTCTCCGAGTGCAAAGCAATTGTTTGTCAGCAGCAGCCATTGTAATCCATACTGAAAACATGTCCCAACTTTAAGCCGATTACATAAAATCTTCAGTTGTTGGTCGTATTAATGAACACAAGTGCCTGAATAGGACAGAGAAGCACAGTCAACAACCTGGAGGTGGTGGGTTATTTGCATTTAAAGGACCAGCACTCAAAACAATCTTCCTGGTGTCATTACTCAGAAATAGGGTTGAAGATGGACCTGTAGAGTTGAATCAATAAAGAATTCAGACCCAAGGATAGCATTTACAATTAATGTAGACCACAGGGAAATGTTTTAAAATGCATAATTCCATTTAAAAAAAAAGCCAAATATCACTCTTTTAACAAACAAAGACACATACAAAATTAACCAAAAACAATACCCCTGGCTTCCCCTTTGAGGGCCGGGGTAATAATAACCTTTCACCATTTTACCTTGTTGTAAGTCAAGGGGCCTGAGAAGAAACAAGACTTCCACATCAATTCCGTCCCTGTGATTTTTACTCCATGACACAGGTTTTTGTCAAACCACTGGTGTTTTCAGACAGGTAGGGAGATTAAATACAAGATTGACAGCTGTAATTACCAATCGGTACTCAGATTCCATCAGACAGGGCCTGGACATTATTCTATCATTATTGTTTGTGTCTCAATGCAAAAGCTTAGAAAAGTGGCTTCATATCTCCATAAACAGCATAAAATAGCCTCAGCTTATCTGTATTTAGTGTATTCAGTCTTTTGATTTGGACCAATAGGAAAGTACTGCAGAGAGAATGTGTGTCTCTGATGATCACTCATATTGATTCCTGCAGATTGAAAAATCATTGTGGATTATCAATTGATGATTGTTATAGTTTATTCTGATACTTTCATACCCCCACTGTAGTATAGGTCTATTAATGGTTTAATTATGCGTGTACTCCTCATGAAAAAAGAGGCATTGGCGAACAATTCTGGAACAAGCCTATTGTTAATAATAAATCAAAAAAGTGAGATATAACATGACTTAAATAAAAAGCCCATTACTGAGATATTTACCAAGGTTCAAAGTCAAAATAAACCACTGTGGTGCATGTTCACAATTAAACTCATATAGAGCTGCTATTAATGACTATCATTGTAAATCAATGGGCTGATTACTTTCTCAATTAATTGATTAGTTGAAAAGTTAAAGGTCAACTCGCTTTATTATCCCCGAAGAGAAATTCAGTCCCTGCATTTTATCGAGTCTCTGCTATGCTGTGTGCATACAGCATCAAGCATTAGCTATTAGCATTAGCATTTAGTACATTAAGATTAAGCTGCTATTGAAGGTGCTTGATGGGACCAACTGCAGAGCTTCACTAGTGCTGTGGTCAAGGACAGTGACTGGAGAATTAAACCAAGAAAGTGGTGGACGTGAAGGAAACCCACTTAACATAGAGGAAAAAAAGGCAAAATGGACATAGAAAAGCTTCAAACCTTCTACCTGTGAAGTCAAACTGCTAACCACTCTAATCGTTAAGTCCATGAATGAAATGAGAAGCACACAGAATAATTTTTACTTTTTTGGTCATTAAAAAAAGCTAAATGGTGTGAAATGATGTGCAAATAATGTTAGTCAGTTGCACCATCTGCTTTCATATGGGTGAACAGAGGCAATTATCAAAACTGTATAAAAACACCATGATTAGCTCAAATAATTGCAATGAGGCAATTATGTAATAGCTGCAACAGACATTTCATTAACTGCAGCATGTTAACGTAGGCTGAATGCACAGGTTTAGCACTTGAGCTCAGCAACATTAATACTAAACCTTATCATGAAGCACTCTGTAAAGTGCTGTATTCACATTGGTACTCTGCCCATATAAAATTAAACATACATTTTGCAAATGATAGACTTTCTTCCTAAAAAAAAAAAAACAGTGCCCACTTCTGCTAATATGGTTCATGGATTTTCTCTACAGAGGACCAGAGAGGGACTATTTTAAATCCTCATATTTACCATCAAAGCAATGTCTCATTTAGGCTTCCAATAAGGCTGCTAACATTGCAGGAGCCCACTCATTGACTTAAGAAATGATGAGACTTGAGATTGAGTGCTTGAGGATGGTGCATTATTCAGACTGGAGTGCACGTGCTGTAAAGACACAAGTACCTCAAGAGCCCTTGAAGTACTGTTCAGGTTCATTTGAATGACAGTGTATGTAGCAAAGAGCTCAGGAATACAGAGTACTGGCTACACAATGCACATAATCACAATAGACCTGAAAAGTAACTTATTAAGAGTGTCCGGCTGGTTGTTAGACTATATAATCAAAGTAACATCTTACTAACTGGTTTGCCTGCTGACTAACTGGCTGGCATGATACACACAAAGCAGCTGTCTTTGTGACTGAGGAAGGACCGTCATGCAGGCAGACGGGTGAGACGTCTAAGAATAGATAAAAGAAGGGACAGTGTGCTGGGAACACACACACACAAAGTGTGACCAATGTCTGGCAGATAAGTTACACGTGTCTTAGTCTGCCATAAACACATACTACTCCAACCCCACACAGAAATGCACACACACTAGCTTTGATGTTCCACAGCATCATTTTTCAGCTCTTTCATATTGCCACATATGGTAATTCACTTCTTGGCACCGACAACTTCAAAGCTATGTAAACTACCTTCTTACAAACCATCTCCCTTGACCAACTAATGCCATTTCCTCCACATGGCTGATTCTAAAAAGAGAGAATTTCACAGATTATCATTCACTGGAGCACATGTATATATATCCTTTGCTTTATTCAAGTAGGTCAGAGGTTACAATAACTCTTAGAATCGAACAAATAGCAAAGACCCCGATAGATTTCATATACTGTAATTAAAAGGCTGTGTTCATCCATTCCTAAAATGCAATTAAGATAAACAACAAGGAGTTTTTCAGTAGCCTTTAAGTGCCCCATCATTTATATCCACATTCTTCTTTCACTAAATTACTGCCACAAACAGTGGCTGCAAAGACTTGAGCCAAAAGTTGAATTTGATCAAACTTTGGATTCCTGAGTGGAACAACTGTACAAGTGCAGGGGTTGAATAGGGTGGAAACTTTTCTTCATCTGATCTTGGTTTGTTTTGATAGTCCTCTCATGCTGACTCATACTGATTCACACCAACTCAAAATTTTCATGTTGAAATGTTCTTTAGATTTTGAGTTAGACCTGCAAGCAAACAGACTGGCCCAACTGCAAAACACTTGTGAGGGCAAGGGTAAATGTGTGTCATATTCTATCAAACCGTTCACACACAGAAACAAATTAATCAGCAAGGCAGTCTTTCAAGTTGTTTTTCTATTTTAACATTCTCCATAATTGTTCATGGTTGAGAAAACTAGCTCATTTTCTTCTGTGATAGTGAAAAAATACTGAATACTAAATGCTGTCAAAACAACCGATCTGAAGACATGACTTGGGGTAACCATAATTAGCTAATTTAATTAGTGAATTATTAATTTAGTTGATGATAAACAATCATTGGCAGCAATTTTTGACAATCAAGTAATGTTTTTAGTAGGGTTTCAAGCAGAAATGCCAACATTTTTTAGGGCTGCAAAATACAAAAGAAGAGGATCTGATCATTTCTTCTGACATATTGACTAAAACAAACGCACATATATATATATATATATATATATATATATTCCATATATAAAATCAAGATGTGGGAAGATAGAGTCATTTTTGTTATTTTATTATCAACTAGAAAAGTATTCAGAGAGCGCAGCCCTCTGCCGAGGCAGATCAGCCCCCCCCCAATCACCACCAAAATTGAATCATTTGTTCCTTGTGCCAGCATCAACATTTCCTGCAAATTTCAGCAAAATCCTTCCATAAGGATGGTAATTATCCTTTGAACTCCCATCAACATTGTGATAAGAAAAAAAAACCTGAAACCATGAATAACCATCAATGTTCTCTTTCACTCAGGATTTAAAATCAGTTTTTAAATTGGAAAGTAATAATTTATGATGACCATTATCAACTGATAATAAGATTTTAATCATTTTTACTTTATTTTCAACCATATTGTCCAGACTTAATTTCAGTTAAAATTCGGTGCTTTCTGACATTTTAGAGATCACATAAGCAGTTAATTACTAATTAACAAATTAGCACATTCATAAATACTGAAAGTTGGAACATGAGTGGAAATATAAACAAACATCATGACAACAATAAAAATGACTGGCACATAACCATTTCAAGGAAATCCCATGATTTTTTCTTTGCTCTGAAATACACAAAATTCTGCATTCCATGAGTATAATATAGCATTTTCCAGTTTTATCAGGGCAAACTAATCGGTTGGAAGGATTCCACCAGCAGTGAAAGCTCCACATGATGCACAATACCCCAGAAGCCTCACTTGACTTAACCATTGTTGTATTCCCCACAGAAACACTATGAGAAGACGAACCTCTGTAAATGATGACACAATAAAAGTGAAGCAGTGCTGAGTCTCTTCCCTGAGTAATGCCTTCCACTTATGTGCAACACAGTATGAAAAGAATATGGACACAACAAAACGGCCAAATACTGAGAAGGGGGTAAACAAGACAAATTATCTGTCAAATGGATTGTAATAGGATTATACTGTATCCTCCCTTTCAATGATGAGTTTACTTTCCAAATGGGTCACTTTTTTTGTTTTAACATGTTTACACGAAGCATCTATAATCTGGTTGCTGTAATATCTGGTGCAACAAAATCTCCACGCAAAACTAATACAAGCCTGTTTAACAAGTGGAATCAAGACAATGTAGCAACCATTGATTTAGAATGGAAAAAAATACCAAAATATATTGTATGTGTGCCTGTCAAATACATGAGAATGAAGCTCTGATGTTACAGTCGGATTTGTTTTAGGATTAACCATTTGCTTACTTGCTACTGTGGCACAAATCAGACACAAACAAGTGATTGATTTGACCTCGAAATGCAAATTATTTCCAGTGCACACACGCTCTGAACCAGACAGTCTGACATAGATAGATAGATAGATAGATAGATAGATAGATAGATAGATAGATAGATAGATAGATAGATAGATAGATAGA
>JAPTYQ010000005.1:20501115-20547909 GCA_029814465.1 Ostorhinchus cyanosoma | reverse complement strand
GATAGATAGATAGATAGATAGATAGATAGATAGATAGATAGATAGATAGATAGATAGATAGATAGATAGATAACATAATCTTTGGGAATAAATAGACACTGAACAGGTTACTGTTGTTCATTGACAGACGTTTCGTCCAGCGGCCATGGTGATTGAGCGGTCCATGGACTTCGGGAAATCATGGCAGGTTTATCGTTACTTTGCGTACGACTGTGAGTCCTCTTTCCCCGGCGTGTCTGCAGGAGCTATGAGCAAAGTGGACGAAATCATCTGTGACTCACATTACTCAGACATTGAGCCATCCACTGAGGGAGAGGTGAGACTGAACTCTAATTTATTTCTCAGGTTGAATGAAGTTTTTTGAAACTTACTTGCCCTTTTTCTCTCATAGGTGATTTTTAGGGTGTTGGATCCTGCCTTTGAGATCGAGGACCCCTATAGCTT
Organism: Ostorhinchus cyanosoma; assembly: GCA_029814465.1. Taxonomy (NCBI): domain Eukaryota; kingdom Metazoa; phylum Chordata; class Actinopteri; order Kurtiformes; family Apogonidae; genus Ostorhinchus; species Ostorhinchus cyanosoma. The sequence goes on along the minus strand of JAPTYQ010000005.1, from coordinate 20,547,465 downwards.
GAAGATTCAGAGTAAGATGAACCACATTTTGGCAGATTTCTATGTTTCTTTAAGTTTTGTATACATTTTTTCTACTCTGGCATGTACAGGAAGAACCCCAGGTTTTTTTTTTGGCTTGAAACAGGGCATTATGTAGTTGTAGGCCCTCATCACATTTGATTCTTCAGCTGCTAAGACTGCCAGAGAGTGGCTAAGAGTTTTATCAGATTAATTAATTTAGATTTTTTTTCTTAGATCTAAGGAGCAAAAATCATTCACCATCTCACAAAAACCTTAGCACACTATGCAAAATAAATGTTATTCCCTGTGACAGAATCATATTATAAATAATCTCTGAACCTCTGACATTTGACCTTCCCTGTGGTTGGCTTTAGATCCCAGGTTGGAAAGCAATGACGCAAACAATTTACTGGCCTTAATATAATCAGAATTAAAATGAGGTATTTAGATTTGCCAAGGTTGTACTGCAGAAATCAAAAAATGTTGACAAATAGTGCTGTAGTGCAGAATATGCAGTACAAACCATCCTGTAGTCACTTACCTTTTGGTGACAGAAAAAATACAGATAGGACAGGCAAAGCTAGAAAAATACAAATTGTAAAAATGAGAATGAAAGACGTGTTATTTCCTAAATAATACAACTATAATGACATAGTGTAAAGCATTGAGATGGCTTCCATTAACTCTGAGGTGTCTGTAGTCCAGGTAACAGTGACCTGGATCTGAGTTGCAGGGGTCAGAGATCCAACAGGAAGAGCACTCTGTGGAATTTCACATGTGGAAGCGACTCAGCTTTTGTAAATTCACATACAGTACAGCCAGACTGATACACACTCACAAAACATAGAGAGGCTTCATTTTAAGTATGTGGTGAATTCTGTGGGTGTGTGAACATCAGCAAAGTCCAACTTGGACTGGAAACTTTAAGAAAAACAAAACACATACATAGATTAATGTGCTGCTTATTGTATTTCAATGCACCAAATCTCAGTTTTAGGTGTTAAATATTGAACAGTAAAACTCTATTGACCCATGTGTGCAGACATGCTGAAGATCACCAACCTCAGAGTCAACTTCATCAAACTCCACACTTTGGGTGACAACCTGCTGGACTCCCGTGATGAGGTGACAGAGAAGTACTACTACGCCCTCTATGACATGGTCGTCCGCGGCAACTGCTTCTGTTATGGCCACGCCTCTGAATGTGCTCCCATCGATGGGGCACCAACTGGAGCTGAGGGCATGGTACATTTAACACATTTTACACAAACACACACAATGATTTGCCAAAACTGTGACTGCCTAATTTATTTGGATATTACTCTTTCAGAGATAAGGATTCAACAACAGAAAGTATTGTGCTTATTTCTACAAATTCAGAACTAAAATGTAACTGTGTGTAGGTACACGGTCGTTGTGTGTGTAATCACAACACTGAGGGACTAAATTGTGAGCGATGTCAAGACTTCTACCAGGACATGCCTTGGAGACCTGCAGAGGGGCGCAACACCCACGCCTGCAAGAGTATGAAAAACACATTCACTAATGCAGATTGTCCAGATTCAACTCAAAACATGCAGAGACTGATTTACTGTTTGATTTGTATTTATCATTTATTAACCATTTGCCTGAGAGTGACATTTAAACACTGACACTACTTTCATGTTTGTTCAATTAATATGGAGACAGCCAGAGTCATTTAGCTTAAAGGAAAACAGCTAACCAGGCTTAGCTTAAAAAGATACACACAAGTGCTTTTTAAAGCTAATTTATTCTCACATTGTATGTTGTTTAATTTATAAATAAACTGGAGTGTAAAAATAATACATTGTGAGGTAATAGGAGAGCAGGTCTGAAAAACGCTGTTTGTTAATGTGTCTTCATGCTAGGCTAAGCTAAGCTAAGCTATGCTAAGCTAAACTAATGACCCGCTCTCATGCTCTAGTTCCATATTTACATAAATGACATTAAAGTACATTGTTATCCATAAAGTTAGAATAAAAATATTTTCACCTCTTCTCATGAAATGTTTGTGAAAAAGTTGATTAATACTTGACAGGCGTCAGGGGTCAGCAACCCTAAACACTCAAAAGAGCCATTTGGACCAGTTTCCTATAGAAAAGAAAAGGCTGAGAGTAGCAAAACCCAATGAACTGCTTTGGAAAAAAACTAATTTTATCTGTGCATGGAATAAAAACATTTAGAACTCAGAAAAAAAAGATGCCGGGCTGAAGGTCACCTTCAAATAAAATACTTAGTGTCTATTTGAGTCCTCCTTGTACATTATTTGTGAATTAAAAAGCTACATTTTTATTTTAATGTTACAAGATCGCAATAATCTTCAATTTTAGAATTACCTTTAAAAAACCAACGAATTGAAATAAAATGAATTTAAATGGAATACTCATTATTCATTTTCCCAAAGCCACAGGAAGCTGCCGCAGAGGGATGAAAGGGCCACATGTGGCTCTGGAGCTGCAGGTTGCCGCTCCCTGAGCTAGATAAAATGATTCAATAAAGAACTGGGTCTCAGTATTGTACCTGTTTAAAGCTGATTGCTGAATAGGATTAAAAAGAGGAATGTGTGAAAAAGATTGTTCCAATTTATTCCGACTTCCTTAATTTTATACTAAAATTTGGAGAAATTTTTCAAGCTGTCAAACAATTCTTTCAATAGGTTTCATTTGTATTAGCTCTGTTAATAATAACAAGTCTCAAAGTGTGTATATTCAAGTTCTGCAGTGTTTGTCAATTAAAATCACACAGCAGAGCAAAGAATCAGTATATTTCACAGTAAAGTCAGCTTCTGTATCTAAATGAATGCCCTTCTTCCTCCCTCAGAGTGTGAGTGTAACCAGCATTCCACCTCCTGTCATTTTGACCTGGCTGTGTATATGACGACTGGAAACATCAGTGGAGGTGTGTGTGACGACTGTCAGCACAACACCATCGGTCGACAGTGTGAGCAGTGCGCGCCCTTCTTCTACCAGCACCCCAACCGAAACCTGAGGGACCCCAACGTCTGTGAACGTACGTCACCCCCATATGACCTCTGATTGTCTGTTTTCCAGCCGGTAAAAATGCATGTTTTGTCTCTGCAGACGTAGACAGGCACCATCTGGAGCTGAACTCACAACTGTGTTGAAGTCTTTGAAGTGAAAGGCAGAAAGTATCTGTTGTTAGAGGATGATTGTAATTACCTACTAATTGCTGGGTAGAAGTGGAAACACTGCTGTAAAAAGATACAGCTTCCTTCTATGTCCATCTTCAGTTTCTCACTCATAAATAGATCAGTTGTGATTTAAGATAAGTTTATTCATATTATTCAAGTTAGTTTCTACAAAATCTGGCTTCCAGTTTGGGTACAATTTATGAGGATGGATTTGTTTTTTTATCTCTTCATCCACTGCTTTATTTGAAAGGGAACTACTTTGACATTTGCGCGGTATATACTTACTGTGACATCTGCTATGAAATTTATGAAAATGAGTATAAATCTAGTATGAACAGTTATCCCAAGGCGATGAATGCTAATGCATCTGTTGAAAACTTGGCCTCTTCTCTTACTTCACAGTTAGATAACATTTTCCACTTTTGCACAAGAAATAAGCTCTACTGGCTGGATTTGTGTGATTTTTACGGTGTACATTCCTGCATTCTTATATTTTGGACACACTACAAGTTTTCCTGTAGTTAACTTTGTGCCTCTGGAAGGTTGCAAAATTGGCACAGCATTTAAGATGATTGTATTTTTGCTCTCGCTCCTGTGAAGAAGCCCTTTGTATAGATATTATGTATTGGATTTGATCAGTCCTACTTTCACATTATGAAGTGCTGCAGAACGTTTGAACAGTCATTTTCATCAAACTTTCACCTTGGATTAGGGTTAGACTTCATTCATTTGAAAGGGAACAGCGTCAGGCTCCTGTGTATAATAAGGAGGAAACATAACTTCACAACATCAGTTGATACATGTCTCAAATGTTATTTTTACACAAACCTTTAAAGGTGTTGCCAATAGCCTGGTGGTTGTTAAACGGTTGGTGACAGTTTAATTCTTTGATAGTTTTAACTAATAATAAATACATTCTTTCATCAAGTTTATGCTTTTTGTGGCAGTGAATAGATTCAGGTTGTTATTATTGTGTCCTATGTCATTAAACATACAATACATTAGTTTCCATTCAGCCCATAAGTGCTCACACAGTCTCCATAATGCAATTCATGTCTCTGCAGCATGTAACTGTGACCCATCCGGAGCTCTGCAAGGAGGACTGTGTGACTCACGAACTGATGTGGCAGCCGGGCTGATCTCAGGCCAGTGTCGCTGCAAAGGCAATGTTGAAGGAGAGCGATGCGACCACTGCAGACAGGGACACTATGGACTGGGCCAAGGACCTCATGGCTGCTTGCGTATGTCACAAACTACACACGAAAATCAATATTATTCCAAAAATGTAATGATTAATATAATGATTAAGTTAATATGATAATATAACATCTATTGATCACCTATATTAGTCAACAATGACATAATGATATGAACTACACAGTAAATAGAAAGACTACTTTAAATTAATGATTAATCAGTAAATAAATGGAATATTTACTCAATATAATAGACTAAAGGTAGCTTTATCAATGGAAATAAACATATTTTAATTATATATAGATTAAATTTGAACATATTTAACTTTAGTTAGAAAAAAATTTTAATTTGTTGAATAGATTATGATAATGAGAGTAACAAAATTAAATGTCACTTAATATTTTACATTTCTTTTCATTACTTTTTAGGAGATATTTATACTTTGGATGTAATTTTAATAAACAATGAGTTAGTTAAATTACTGGGTAGACTTGAAAGAAAAAAATTACACTTTATATTGAATAGATTTAAACTTCTTGAAAAGTAATTAACTTGTATTAAATTGACTTTAAGTAAGACAAAAACCTATTATCTAGATACTATTATGAGAGTGAATATAACCACTTTATGACTAATATGTAACAGGTCTCAGTCTACTTTTCCTGTGAAATTAATTGTGTTATTAATATACATGTCATCTTTTGTTATGTAACCAGTGGCCATATTTATGGAAAGCTAAAACTATTCATATGTGAGATTCAGAAATTCTCCGACACACATTTTGTCTGTGGAGGCAACGGTTACAGTTTAATCTGTTGTTGCATTGTTTCACTGTGTATTTTGGCAGCTTGTACCTGTAACCCGCTGGGCACGCTGCCTGGAGGAAACTCATGTGATTCAGACACAGGACACTGCTTCTGCAAACGCCTTGTTGATGGACATAACTGTGATCAGTGTATGGTTCGTATCTAAACACAACCTCAGTTTAGACTTTTTCCTCTGTATGTTAATGTGGTTACTAAACGTCTGATCTGTGTCCGGTTCCCTTCAGCCGCAGCACTGGGGTCTGTCCAATGACATGGATGGCTGCAGACCATGTGACTGCGACCAGGGCGGGGCTGTTGACAATAAGTATGTTTGCAAATCCCATTACAATCATGTGTCAAATAGATGCTGCTGTCATAATCTGAATCCTAACATCTCTGCTTGTAATGAACTAAAATGATAGTTTGTTTTGGTGTTTACATCCAGTAGGAGGCCACTCAGACACTAGTAGTGAAACCATGCAGCCATTTACATTAATCGAGAGTTCAGATTTAAAGTTCGTTTTAACTGATGAAAAAATGGACATATGCAGTAATATAGTAATAAAAAAACTGAGGACATAGTATTTTAAGATACATTGAGAATCTTTAGGGTTTAAAAATATTGATGGATGAATCATAATTGACTCAACTGGTGACACCAGCAAAGATTCACACCAATAACCGACACATGCACAAGTAAATAAAACAGATATTTCTTTAAAGCAACATGAAGTTTCACCAGAATCCATGTTTTTCATTGGCAAAGTAAATATTTCTCTACATTAGAGAAATATAGGAGTGTTAATGATAGATGTTAGTCTGACTCTCTCTGTCTGCATGTTTGGAATGTCATCAGGACAAACATTTAGCCTTCTAGCGCTCTAATTAAAAGCTCATTAATGTCATAAGATGTCATAAAACTAGAAAATGTTTGTGGCTAAAATTAGTCATTACAACTTTGCAATAAATGGAAATAGCACAGAAAGAGAGTAAAGTAACACAAATGAACATAATATTAACAAAGTGAAGGAATGAAAACCCTGGTATCCTCAGAAAAACACTTATGTTCTCTCTCAACAAATCTCACACCAGTTTCATGTAAGATAATTTGATATTTTCTAGTATGACGCTGGATGATGATAGAATTATAAAAATGTTCATATCATCATCATAAATGTCTAATCATTACTTGTTTGACCTGTAAAGACTGGATTGTTGTCCCCAGTTATTTGTGGTTTTACATTTTTCTTTATGGTAAGACATGAAGTTGAAAATGTCACAAATCTCGGTAGAATATTCAACAGTTATATTTATAAATTGTGCATTTGACATTAAAAAGCTATACATAATATACTTAAAATTAAAAGAAAATATATATCATTTTCCTAAAAACAATATGCAGACTCATACAATAAAAAAACCTTCTCAAACATCTTTTCTAACCTTCTGTCGCTGTCCTCATTCAGTCTATTTCTGTTCCACCACTGCAAAGAGGAGGTGAACTTTGAACTATTCTGTTCACAAACACAAGAGTTTACACAGTGAAACTTTGAGTAAATTTATGTAAAATAACAAATCAATGAAAGATTTGGCAATGAAAATAGTAACAAAGTAAACCACAACAATGGTAACATGTTATGAATACAATTGTATGGACTGATAATGTTTTAATGGTTTCGTTCATCTAAACATCTAAAGTGTCTTTAATTAAACCAATGAATGTGCTTTTCCTACTATGATCAGTGACAAGGCAAATAAACACATGTCAAACACTGAATGAGTTAAATATACAGCTTCGATCTGTCCCCACAGCTGTGACCCCCACTCTGGACAGTGTGTGTGCAGGGAGCATATGTTTGGACGTCGCTGTGACCAGGTGGCGTCTGGTTTCTACTTCATCACACTAGACCACTACACCTATGAGGCAGAGGTCGCCAAGCATGGACCTGTGAGTGTGTTTGAACAGAATGTCACAGCTTTTTAGTGGGTGTTCTCCACTTTTCAGGTATGTAGACTCCAACTCTCCGTTTGTGCTTGTCAGGGCGTCACAGTGGTACCAAGGCCGTATCCACTGGATCGCAGTCCTACATGGACCGGTATGGGCTTTGTCAATGTACCAGAAGGAGCATACTTAGAGTTCAACATCGACAACATCCCGGAGTCTATGGATTATGATATCCTGATTCGCTACGAGCCACAGGTAACTCACATTTCATTGATTCAGCGTTTATACTTTAATTTAATGCAATTAAACAAGAATTTCTGTATTTAAAGATGAGGTTTTTCATCAGGTTTTATTTTAGAGCAGTTTTAAAATACAGGGGAGAACAATTGAACCCCAAGGCAAGATCAGTCAACTGGAGAATAGTAAAATAACTTCCTCCATATACAGAGAGGGATTTCTACAGAATAAATGAAAACCTAAAATATTCACCCAAAGAACAAAATGAGAAAGAACAATACATTTATTTAAGGAGACACACCGGGAAATGAACTTCAGATGTGTGGTGATTAGTCTGGTTGGAAAGAATCTATTCAGCTAATTCTTTGTGTTGAAGTGGATTACTGAAAACCAACGTACCAATGGAGGTACAGTCTATGCATGGTTTTATGATGTTTTTCATATTTAACTGATATAGTGGTGTTAACCTCAGGGTTGGACAATAACACCATATGAGATGTCATTTTACTGATGGCAGTGATGTTCTTATGTCATTTTAAGAGCTTTTTCATACATTTCTATGATTTATATGATTGGATTTGTACTCATCTGATAATAAAGTTATTTTAATTGTCATATTATATATTGTTATCTACATCCCCAATGTTTTTTTTGTGTGTGTAGTAAGTATGCTTCCTTTTTAACACAGAGTAGCCTTTCTAATGACATAACAAAGGATGGCCTAATTTATCTTCAGTAATGCTTTAACAATGAAAGTAATATATAAATGTCTGTGTATTCTGACAGCTGCCAGAGCAGTGGGAGAAAGTGAATGTCAGGGTACAGCGTCCCGTCTATAACCCTCCAAACTACACCAGCCACTGCAGCAACTCCATCCAGAGTGGAGATGAGCAGTACATTTCTCTTCCTCCTGGATCCAGGTAACACATTCACAGCTGTTTAGTGTCAGTACACTTCACTGCACACACTGATTATCTGTTCTGTTTCAGACATGTGTTGCTGGTGCGTCCAGTGTGCTTTGAAAAAGGACTAAACTACACAGTTCGCCTCAGTCTGCCTCTCTATTCATCAGCCAGCGACATCCACAGCCCGTACACACTCATCGACTCTGTATGTTGAGTTATGATCTGCTCTCTCTTGCATACTGTATAAATGTGTATCATGTTTTCCACTCCACTCACCACTGGCATCACTGCCTCCTCAGCTGGTGCTGATGCCGCGGGTCAGGGAGCTCGACATGTTCCATGGGACAGATGGGGAAGGAGCGTGGGATACGTTCCAGCGCTACCGTTGTCTGGAGAGCAGCCAAAGCGTCGTCAAAAGCCCCATGACAGACATCTGTAATGACTACATTTTCAGTGTGTCAGCTCTGCTGCACAAAGGAGCCATGGGTATGGACTTTTTTTGCATATTGCTGTGATGCCCTTCACCTTGACTTGACCCTATTTAATACTTGAAGCTTAATGTTCTTAAGTTGTCTTTAAAGGCAATATTCTCAGCTATTCTCCTCTTCCTCTTGTTTCCCAGCATGCCAGTGTGACCCACAGGGATCACTGAGTGCTGTGTGTGAGCCAAACGGAGGTCAATGCCAGTGTCGTCCCAACATTGTGGGCAGGAACTGTGAGCACTGTGCTCCAGCTACTTTCCTCTTCAGTCCTAGTGGTTGCAGAAGTAAGTACGAGTTGAAAAGATGCTCATCTTATTCCACTAATGGCCTTCCAGCCAGAATAAAAATGACTCATGCAACCACCTCAATCAGAAGAGACTGTTCTGATCAGATTGACTTCAATTGGGTTGAAATGAGTTATGTGAACATTTGCTAACAGAAAAATTGAATTTTGGGACAATGATCATGCAAACACTTACACCACAAAAGGTAACTTTGGCCAAAACATTATAAAGCTTTTTTTTCCTTCAGAATTTTAGATGATTCACAATTTTTTTTACTGTACATGAATCAAGACAAAATATGACTCAGAAATAGTTTCCACTATTAGAATGTTATACTGAAAATATGCAGCATTGCAAAACAACAATTAAAAAATCAGCCCTTGTGAGGGTGTAAATGTATAAAAAAAATGTGTCATTTTCAAATCAAATATAGCTCTGCTCGTGTGACTGGACAAGCATGGTCTCCAGAAGATGCACTGATCTTAATGATGATTTTTGCCTTTGTGACACTTTTCAGAAAACACTCAGTGACTCCAGTTAATCTGTTGTATTTGCCTGCACTAGTTTGAAACAAGAATCTGCACAAGTAAAGGTGTGCAAAGATGAACAAATCCTGAATAAAGAATCCAAGATAAATAAAGAAATAAATCTGTTTTTCTGTTATATTTCTAGCAAATGCTTCTATTCTGATTAAATGATGCAGGGCATGTATATGAATGCACATGTCTTTCTGGCCATAAACAGTTAAATTAGAAGCTTTAGTCTTAATTACTTCAGTTGGGTTGAATAATTATAGTCTACATAACTACAGGCAGTGACATGCATCATCATTTTATTTTCTCCTTTGCCAGCTTGTGAGTGTGACCTTCGGGGTTCAGTGAGCGCCTTCTGTAATGAAGCCACTGGTCAGTGTGAGTGTGTCCCAGGAGCCACTGGTCGCCAGTGTTCCCACTGCCTGCCAGGTTTTTGGGGCTTCCCTCATTGTAGACAATGCCAGTGTAACGGCCACAGCGAGTACTGCCACCCTCAGACTGGAGAGTGCCAGGGCTGCCGAGACTTCACCACAGGGCACCACTGTGAACGGTACAAACTGAGGGACCAGACTTTAGTCGTATCCATAAATGATCAAAAATATATGTTTTGTATGTTGTGTAAATTTCAAGTTTGGATATCTTGAATTCTTTCAGGGTATCAACAGTTTAATTTAGGATTTCTTTAGTACATACTTAATCTCACATGCATGTTTTTTGTTTCACCTGTCCATCTATCTACAGGTGTCTGAATGGTTACCATGGTGATCCAGAGCTGGGTTCAGGTGGCCACTGTCGCCCTTGCATGTGCCCTGACGGACCACGCAGTGGGCGCCAGTTTGCAGACAGCTGTTATCTGTTGTCTAATCAGCTGGTGTGTGTGTGCAGCCCTGGCTACAAAGGTATAGAACCACCCACACAGATTTGTTTTTATGTGACAGGTGACAAATGCTCACATCATACATGCTACACTTGATGTCTTCACCTCACATGCACCAAAAGCAACTCCTCAGTGATCCTGTAATTAGAGGGAAATTGTGTGTTTTTACATAGCCATCTTTGAAGGTTTTGTCTGTCATAGAAGCAGCTGAGTTGTTTCCTATTCTCTGTCCTCATTCAGGTGCCAGGTGTGATGAATGCGCCCCTGGATACTTTGGGAACCCGCTGGTGCCCGGAGGCCGCTGCTTACCCTGTCAGTGTAACAACAACATCGACATGCATGACCCGGGGTCCTGTGATGCTCACACCGGAGCCTGTCTCAAATGCTTGTACCATACCCGAGGCTATGGCTGTCAGCACTGCAAACTGGGTTATTATGGCAACGCTGCCACTCAAAGCTGCAGGAGTGAGTACCGTGACACAACTTAAGACAAACAATGAGTTACAACTCTCAAGTAGATCTTCAAAAATTACAAAAACCTCATGTTTTGCAATAAAATCTCATATTCTTAGCTCTCTGCTTTGCTCTGCTGAGTCATCTCTTTATTTATTCATTTTCACACTTATTTATTCAGATTAATTTAGGTCTTGCACTTTTCCTTGCTCAAAATCTCTATCTGTGAAAGAGATCTGACTGTGTATAGATGACAAACAACAGTAGAGCAGAGTGGAAAATGCAAACTTGGTCTGCATACCAAACAGCTCCTGCTGATGGATTTCACTGAAGAAATAAAACATCTATATGGTGAGGGAGACATAAACTGTCTACTCCTAATCTTAAACCTTTGTCTGAATTTTTGTGGTGATACATAGACTGGGCACTTCAGCCTTCAAAGGTTTCAGTGAGGATTTTGACATGAACCCATCTTTGTGATTTAATGCCTGTATAATGTTTCATCTCTTCCAATAATTATACATACAAAGACACAGAAGTGCCTCTGATATAAAGTATGTACAGTATTATGCCTGTATGAAGTAAAACCAATGGGAGTGCATGTTTTATATATTTACGGTGTGGATTCATCTGTTTTCTCTTTCACTAGATGTTTTGAATCCTGCACCCATCATACGGGAAATGCATATACACTTCATCCTTAGTCTATGTAACCAGTTCTGACAAATGCATTTTTCTTGCTTTGTTCCCTCTCTGCAGAGTGTATGTGTTACTCAGTTGGCACTGTACTTCAGGCCTGTTCTTCTCCTGATGGATGTCAGTGTGACCAGCATAGCGGCCAGTGCCCCTGCCTGCCAAATGTCGTGGGTCAGAACTGTGATCGCTGTGCTGCTGATACCTGGAACATTGCCAGTGGGATGGGCTGCCAGCGCTGTGACTGTGACCCTGTGCACTCCTTTGGATCTTCCTGTGATGTGGTGAGTCAGTCACTGTGATGAAAGCCACAGGAGCAGAGGCATAGAGCCATAACTCCTTTGTAAATCCTATACCTACCTGTATTAATTTATTTCTCAGCATCACAGCAGCTGCTTCTGTTGGCTCTCTCTGAGTGTGATGTATGGCTGACCAGATTCCCAATCCTGCTATTTCTCAATCAGCTGGTATTTTCGTTACATACAGTGGACTGACAAGGGAACACATTTAAAACTTTCCAAATTGTTCTCAGTGAGAGCAGTGGGCTGCACTAAGGCTCTGTGACCAACCCAACAAATCTTTGAGGCCTGTGTTTGTGCAACTTTTTTAATACATTGGCTCCAGCTGTTTGGGGATTGTTTTCCTCTGTTTTCCTGAAGCCCCATTTTACTTAAACACACACATCTGCCTGTGTGCACACAGAAACATGCACATAAATAACAGAACAGTGTGCACCCATTCATACTCATCCACATGCATTTGCACACACAAACCTTGGGTTTCTATGTTTACTGGCTACACTCCATGAGAGGAAGGAAGTCTCTAAATACACTGAGGAATAAATGAAAACACTTTCTTCAAGGGAAATATTTGATATCAAACTACAAAGGTTCATTGTGCCTGTATGAGAAAGAAACTTCAGAAATCTAACCACTGAGTTACTCATAAAGAGCTGGGTAAAGGTCCTTTTTACTACCACTGACCTGCTGTTTTTTGTGTTTTTGCTGTTTCTGTAGAACACGGGGCAGTGCCAGTGCAAACCTGGTTTTGGAGGCAAGACATGTCGGGAGTGCAGAGAGCTGTTCTGGGGGGATCCAGAGGTCAAATGTCATGGTAGGGCATCATCATCATCATCAGTACACTGTAACAAAAAGAGAAAAAGCTGGGTTGTTTGTGACTAGATGAATGGAAGGATAATAGCACGACAAATGACAACATCAGTATAGTTCTCTTCAGTGAGTAAATATTTTTGCCACAAGCAAGACCATCATAACTCAAAAATTTCCTGTTTGTCATCACACTAAATGTCAAAGTCATTGTTTTGTTTCAGTCCCTGTGGCCTGAAAATAATGAAAAACACACCACTATTTACTCAATGTCTTCCATTTATGTGTATATCCTTTTTTAAGTTTATTGCATCTCATTTATTTAGGTTGGTGTGGGTCAGGTTCTCATAGGATTTTATTGCTCTTAGTCATCATGTTGACAACTTAACTTTTTCTGTGGTTTTCTGTTGTTGTTGTTGTTTGTCTATTTTTGAGTGTTTGTGCTGTATACAAGAAGCCATGCTGCTTGGGACAACAAGTGACATCTATTACAAGACAGCATCACTCAGTCTGCAAATTAATGCAGAGTATTAGTCCATATCCTGAAAAATGTTGTTGTCTACTGAATAAACTGCCACAGAGACAAGGCAGTATGTGAGCCTCACAGTAGCTGGATTGCCCTCAGAGAAAGAGAAAGAAGAGGAGAGGGGAGGAGGAGCAGAGGATCTGGGAATGACCTCTTATTCTCCACTCATGAGAACCAGATGTTCTCCAGAACTCCCAGGCAAACCATTTTCGTCACACAGCAACACTCAGAGGAAACAGGAATCCTCAATTATTCCCGCTGTATTCCCTAATGGTCTCCTAAGCAGTTAGACCAGCTGGACCTCTCTTCCTATCTTCATGGATGATTGACTAATGCATCCATTCATGGGAAATCTAAACATTACAACCACCTCACAGAAACATTTAGGAGAAAGAAATGTGCACCCAAGCTGTGCACCCAAGCTGGATGTTGATTCTTTAGCGTCCTGAAGCAGTTGCCACAGATAAGGTATTTTCTTCAGGTCAGATTTAAATGTCACTATCTTTGTATGAATAGTGCGATTTAAGGAGACAAAACCAATGAGAGTTACTGGCATGAGGCTATCGTGTGGCACATGAGAGTAAGTGGTTCATAATCACCATGTATGGGGTGACCCTATGTGGTTTAAATACAGCTGTAATATTTCACCTTGACATAAGCAAGACTTCAAACCACCTTCTCCTTCTGCACCATAAATCACATAAATAAAAGTGGAACACCAGCAGTGAAATGATGAAAGCCTACATTCCTTCTTTCTGACACAAACCAGCTCTCATCATACTTCTGCCGCCTTGTGGAGTTTAGAGGGTCAGTATGACCTACAAGGTCAGTCTTAGTTTATTTTCTGAGGGATGCTAGATGTTGAATAAACATTTTTTTCCTCAAATGGTTAATTTCCCAAAGGACAATAGAAAAACTGGATATCACATACAATATCTTCTATAACTATTCAATTTTAATTATTGAGCTCTTAATTACCTTAAATGTCTATTAAAACAGGAGACTAACAGGGTCTATATTTTCTAAAGCCTGAAAACAGAAACAAGGTGAGAGCTCCTACTTTCCCCTCAGACATCTTCAGTTACATTTTGAAAGGCTGGAATGTCAGTGAAACCCCATATGAGCAGTTAAACTTTGTCTTTTAGCTCTAAACTCTCAGAAATTCATAAAAAAAAATTTCTAAAAGAAAATATCCTCAGTGGAAAAAATGGTTAATTTTGTTAAGAGAAGCAGACCCATTGAAGTCAGACAAACTAACATAAAGATAACATAAAATAAAAACTGTAGCCTCACAATAAGCTGCCACCTTGTCTGTTTCCCTCCTTAGTCTAATATTTATGCCCTGTCACTGTTATATAAACAGACCCTACCACCTGCTCTGAATGAGGTGAACACAACATGAAAATGACATGAAATTGAACAGGAACAAAAAAAAATTGCTTCCTGAACTACTTCAGTTTTTCTGCTATATTAAGAAGAAAGCCTGGTGATGCAGGCTGTAAGAGTAAAAAAGTTAAGTTAAATGAGTCAAACATGGAAGAGTCTCTGGAATAATCTAGATATTTACTTGATGGACAGTGTGGTCTTCATGTGGAGGAGCTGCTTGCAGTAATGATCTGTAATATTTCTTAATTCCCATCATGTCCTTTGGTATTTATCTTTTATGACGAATGTGCACTCCCAAATTCATTTGTATTCCTAAAAATATACAGAATGACCCTTTAATCCCTAACTGTGTGTGTTCTCAGCTTGTGACTGTGACCCTCGGGGGATCTCCAGCCCACAGTGCCATCGCGCCACAGGACAGTGTACCTGTGTGAAGAGCGCGTCCGGCCAGCGCTGTGACCAGTGTGCCAGAGGGTACCGGGGAGTGTTCCCTGAATGTGAACCCTGCCATGAGTGCTTTGAAGTCTGGGACACTGTTGTTGGTGAATTAACCAACCAGACACAGCGTTTAGAGGCCCAAGTGAATGAGCTCCAGACCAGCGGGGTGACAGCACCGTATAAAGAATTAGTCAGCAGCTTGGAGAGGAATGCCAAGGCTGTGAGAGACATAGTGGAGAGCAACCCAGCAGCTGTGAAGATGGAGCAGATACAAGACCTGATGCACCAGATTACGTATGTACACAAGCAAATGGAGACCCGCAGAGACACTGGTCAGCACCTTTTATTTGAGCTGAATCCTCTTTTTCTGTCTTCAGTGGTGTGATGTCCTACCTTAATGGAAAGCTGAACACAACAGAGGAGACCTTAGACCTTCTGCACACTGATGCCAATGCCACCGAAGTTAGACTGGATGCACTGAAAAATAAGGCTGAGCAACTGGATCAGAATGTCAAGGAGCTAAGACAGCAAGTGTACAACATCAAAAATGCCAACATCCAGGGTGAGAAATCTGTAGGACTGTAGGAGAGTAGAATTGTACCTTTAATTAAAAACAAAACCAGCATCTGTTAGCATAATGCTTCATGTTAGTGGCTGACTGGTTAATTATTTGGTCAATGTGTCAGTTAATGGGTTTAGGGATGTTTTTTAAACTTGGCCTCCAATCCTGGTCAATAGCTACACAGCCTCCAATGGTCACATGTCAACATATAAAGTCTATAGAACTTTGACTAAGATGTAGTTAACCGGCCTCTCTTCTTGCTCCAAACTGTCAACTTCTGCTTCATGTTACAGTTTGCATGTGTTCATACCCAGGAGCTGTCAGTAGATAGGTTACATGTGAATTACACAAGTCACATAAAACTTAGAGGAGACATGAAAAGCCTGGGTTGAAAAATACACCATCCTATTTAGATTCAGATGGGACAGTTTCATCATGTATGGCACAAAAATGAATCATTTGCATATGTGGGTGTGTTCTCAGGTGCTATGGACACTATTGCAGCTGCCCACATGCAGTCTAATGTGGCTGAGGTCCGTGCAAACGCCTCTACGAGTATTCCTGGAAACACGGTGGAGCTGTCAGCTGCAGTACGAAAAGCCACAGAGGACAAACTTAAAAACAGTCAGAAGGACTTTGACCGCAAGCATCAGAGAAACCTGCAGAAGCTGGAGAAACTGGACAATGAGCTGAATTCATTTGACCTGTCACCACTTAGCCAAAAGGTAAGGAAAAAAGTTGAATCCCATTACAACTCTTCCATCTAACCCAAATTTCACAATTTATCCTGTATGAAGTAGCATCATTTAACGCTCAAAGTATCATCTTACTGCTCAGCCATTCTGTCAAACTATTTACAGGTACAATTATAGTATGTTGGATGACCATCACCATCTGTGTTTATTCTTTCTCTGCAGACATGTGGTGGTGCAGCAGAAGGAGATAGCTGCTCTCCCTGTGGAGGTTTGGGATGTTCAGGTGAGGATGGAGCTCCTCACTGTGGGGGAGAGGGATGCAAAGGCCTCGTCACAGTCTCTGAAACTACTCTGAAGTCCGCCAAGGATTTGGACCAGGAGATTCTTGCAGCGATGCAGGAGGTCGATAAGCTGTCCAGGATGGTGAGTGAGGATGGTCAGTTAAAGCCATTAAAGGCACAATAAACATGATGGATATGAACAAATGTGAATGAATCTGCCTGATTCAGGTGTGGGAAGCCAAACTCCATGCAGATGAGGCCAAAATGAATGCTCTGGAAGTACTGAAGAAATCAAACCAGAGTAAAGAGAGAGTGGAGCAAAGCAATGAGCAGCTCCGAAACCTCATTAAAGAGATACGTGACCTCCTCACCAGTGAGTACAATAAAAACATTAACAATCTGTTGAAATACATCTCCACAAAGACATATTTAGCATAACTGTGCCTTTAGCACAGGGATAATCTGAACCAAAACTGCACATTTTCAACATTTATGAAAATTAAATATAAAAGATTATGAATATTTATTCATAGAGAGAAAAATCATGTTTTTAAGATATTTTTACCAGTAAATCCTCCTATAAATATTATAGGACTTAGTGATTTATGGTTTACTGTCTTCATTATCCAGATGAAAAAGCAGATGTGTCAGTTATCGAAGCAGTGGCCAATGAGGTGCTGGCTTTGGAGATGCCCACTTCAACTGAGAAGCTGCAGGAGCTCACCAAGGAGATCAAGGAGAAGGTTGGCACTTTGACCAGTGTGGAGAGCATCCTGAGTCAGAGCGCCAAGGACATCCAGGCTGCAGAGATCCTGCTGCAAGAAGCCAAGGAAGCCAAGTAATAAATACACTTGAACATACTCCAGTTAAGATAAAAATAATATCCCAAAGGAGCTTTATCTAATACAATAACATACACAGAATAGACTGTCAAGACTATGATAAGTCTCTGATAAAAGAATAAAAAAAAAAAAACCTTTAATGAATACATGTCAACTTTGGTGCTAAATGAGCTGGTTGTGGAAGTTTAATGCTAGACAACTGTTTGCATGCAAGTTTAACTTTATTTTTTTCTGTCAGCCAAATACACATAAACTCTAAGACATGTATGATCGGAAAAAATGAATAAGTCTGAATGTTAACCTGTTGAATTTGTGTTTGTGTATCAGTAAGATGGCTTCTGACATGAAGGAAACAGCAGATGTAGTTAAGGCGGCCCTAGACGAGACTGAGCATGCTCAGAGTGTTGCCATGGATGCCATTCAGCTGGCCCAGAACAACACCAAAGGCACACTGGACCTGCTCATTTCTGTGAGTTTAACCTCTGAGCTATGAAATCACCATGTCCCACTCAATAAAAAAAGAAAGAAAAATCAACAAATTATATTGACTTTGATATACAGAGGAGATTGCTTGCCATTTCATCATTGTAGAAGCAGACTATAAAAAGTTATTTTCACCCCATTTTTATTTCTACAGCTTCAGAAAAAAAATAAGAAAATGAACTGTAATTTAAGCAGAACTTTTTGCACATTCCATGACCAAAAAGGAGCAAAGATTTAACAAAAAAAGGCATTTTACCTGTTCAAGACTCAAACTGTACAGATAGTCTGCCTGTCCCTTAGTTCAGTCAGCTCCATGTAAACTCATTTTTCTTTCTTTACACATTTTTAAATTGATATTTTAAGAACTCTGAAACACCTTATAATCAGCCTCTGCAGTTTGATTCCAAAACTGCTGGACTAATGGATGTTATTGAATGTGTTGCTGTGTCTGTATCAGGTGGAGTCAGAAACAGCCATGTCAGAGCTCAAACTGAGCAACACTACAGGTCGTCTGGTTCAGCTGGAGAGGGAGGTCGGTCTGTTGAGACAGAACAACCTGGAGGTCAACCGCCTGACAGACACGGCCGAATGGATCACCAACCAGGCCCAAAAGGACGCAAACGAGGCTGAGCAGGTCTGACATCCAATCACAGAAATGATCTTTAATTTGAAGTGTGGATAAGAAGGACAGGTTTTCTTCAGGTACAAAACAGTTTTTCTTGTAGTCATTGTTCTTTGTGTCTAGGAGTTTGAAATAGAAGTTAAAGATAAGTTCGAGGAGGCGGAGGATCTGGTGGAGGATAAAGGGGAGTCGGTGCTTCAGGCGAGGAGGCGGGCAGATGAACTGCAGCAGGAGGCCAAAGAGCTGCTGGCCCAGAGCAGCAGCAAACTGGAGAGGCTCAGAGGTGACCAGGAATCAGCAGTCTAGTACTGCAGACTCTTTAGTCTCTTTAACTCATATTTTATTGCTTCATTTTTGAGATGTTACAACACAAACATTTAGAACATAGTGTCAGTTGTCATCTGGTATATTGTCCACTTTTTCCATCAATCTTCACATGTTGCTTGCTGTAGTCGTATGATATAATTAAGTCTCTACATGTTGTGAATTTCCTCCACAATGTTTCTCCAATTATTTAGGGAAGTGCGGGGGGGGGGCTCCTTACACCATTTACGTGTGATAGCTTTATTAGACACTACCAAGAGGATTTTAATTGAATATTTATCCGTATTTGGTATGTCTTCTCCTGTTAAATGACCCAAATACACCTCAGAACATGACCTTGGTAGCTCGTATCCCAATATTTTTCCACATTCTTCGATGCTATTATTCCAATATTGGGATAATTTTGTGCACTGTCAAAAAGCATGTGCACGACCCACATCTACTCACTGTACAACCTCCAGCAGGGCTGACGTAATGATAGTGAAGCCTTTTTAGTCTTTGGTATTCTGAAAAATGTCATGTTTTTCCAACAAAATATTTTCCATTTTCTGGAATTAGATGTAGTCACTTGAGTTTCACATATTTCATTCCATGTGTCATCACTTAATTCTACCAACCGTTCTTTACTCTATTTATCTCTAATATACAGATAGTCTTAATGTTTTAATGCAAATTTGCTTTTTTTTTCATTTATCATATAATTGCACCCCATGTCCTTTTTCCATTACATGCTGCTTTTATCTTCCATGAGTTTCCCAGCTGTGGCTTCATGTGGACATTTTATTTTTCCATTTTCCTCCACACAGATCCATACTGTCATTCTGAAAGCCAGCACAGTCTTATCTCAAACACACAGTGATATCATTCCCTGCTCTTGTGTTTTCAGTGTTGGAAACCTCCTATGAGGCCAACCAGCGCATCCTGGAAGCCAGAGCTGCAGAGTTGGCCCAACTGGAGCAAACAGTCCGCCGCGTCCTGGACGAGATCAGCTACAAAGTCACGCTGTACAGCACCTGTCTGTGATCACTGGGACGCTCCAGCATCTCACACCCTTTACTGTTCACAGGTGTCCAGGCTAGGATTTTAATAGTGCCAAATGTTTTGAAAGCATTACAGATCACTGCTCCCAAATGATTCCCAGAGTATTTTTATAGGCCATAGAATGTGTTTGACACTGTCGATGCCAAATGTTTTGATTGTATTTGCCAGTAACTTAACACCCAAGTATATTAAACAGCTCAGCCAAAAAAACAAACCAAACAGGGGAAACAAGTTTTCAACATGCCAAAGAATATTCAATAATCACATCAACATGTTCAAAAATGAGTGTTGCAGTGGATAGCACTCATGCCTCACAACAAGAAGGTCCTGGGTTTGATTCCATCACCAGTCAATGAGGGTGGGACCTTTCTGTGTGGAGTTCCTATGTTCTCTGCCTGAGTTCTCTGGCTTTCTCCCACCATCCAAAGACTAATCTAATTTCTCCATAGTGGTTATTTGTCTCTATATGTCAGAGATGAACTGGCGACATGTCCAGAGTGTACCCCGCCTTTGCCCATAAGTAGCTGGAATAGGCTCCAGTGACCCCCATGACCCTAGAGAGGATAAAGTGGGTTCAGAAAATGAATGAATCTCCAAAAATGAGGGGACAAAATCCAAGAATGCATGTTTTAACTGCATAATTTACTGTCATAGTTAACTATCCATGAATAGATTTGAACTTGTACTTAGTAAACCCAAAGACATGAGTTTTGTGGAACAAAAAGCCTCTCTGAATGGTGCTACAACCACAAAAAATAATAAAATTGGATTTCTAAAGATGATAATGGGTCACTTGTTTTTTGTTTTTAATCTTTTTGGGAGTTGGTTTAATGCATGAAAAACATATTTTGTTGATATAATCAGCCTGGGGTTTATGCTGCATTTGATCAGTATCACATGAACTTAAACATGCATAGTACTGAATCACAGACACTCGACTAACATTCAGCTTTCTCCAATCTTCAACTTAGTGAACATCCAGAAATCTGATAGTCCCTTTACGCCATCTGGTGGTTATAAACTGCAATGAGGTGTACTTCAAGATTGTTTATCCCCAAATTCCCAGCCACACAACTGAATATTTTGTCACAGCCCCCCCCAAAAAAGATGAGTCCTTGATGTAAACCATATTAGAAGAATAGATGACAGCCTGCTTAAAAGAACAGATGTTTTATTTCTAATGTTATCCATTTTTCAGAATATTTCCTCTGGACAAAATAGATCAAGCTTCATGAACCAAAACTTATTCATATAAAAGATAGTAAAATTTGACAACATAGATGTAAGACTTACAGTGCTGAATGAAAAATATTGTTTGGCTGATCATGAAAAGGTTCTGAAGGGACTGAATTTTATATTTTATCATAGGATCTCTGAAATTATGAAATAGATAAATTAAGTTCCTAACACAGTCCCAAAACCTTCAACCAACTCTGGAAAAGTGGCAAACCATGTGATCATTTGTTATTACACAGCACTTAAAACACAAGTAGCAGCAGTAAAAGAATATTGTTAAGTGAAAAAGTAAGCAGCTTACTAATACCCCCGCCCAACGCTCAACACTTTACCCCTCCTGCTCACCAATACCCTGCCTAGTAAGGGATTATTTTTTTTAATTTTAAACTAAAGATAATTAAACTAAACTAAATTACTGTCCTTTTTGGATAGCTCAGTCAAACCAAGACAAATATTCTGTCCTAGTCACAATTTTCAATCTTAACAAAAAAAAAAAAAGTTTAAAAAAATATATATATATTGTTACCCATTACACTGTGCATGGCACCTCTCCTAGAAAGGAAACGCGTTGAATCTGAGAACGAATTGGGTGAATAGTCTGAGAAATTGGTTGGACAAAAATCTCAGACAGACAGAATTCCCGGTATATATTCTAATACTTGCACCATTGTTGATATGTGATTATGAAGGCCTGCACTGACATTTATAATGTTGAGGTGAAACTGCTGCAGAACAAGTTTTACAAATGTGGCACTCCAAATGACAAAGACCCAGTGTTTCTTCAGAGTTGTACTATGTGCAGGATTTATGCAACATCAGTACGATACCATGTCCTATGTATATAATTTATGCTTTTTCTTCATGTGCTGTAGCAGCTCCATAAGGCAGGTTTTATAGACTGACACCACTACATTGGTGAAGAAACACTGATGACACATGAAGGATCTCTCATTGAAATTCTCATTCTCAGGTAGAAAAATAACATGGATTCACAGTTATAGAAGGACTAACTATTTTAAATCAAAGTACTGCTCCCATTTATCAGTCAAATGACAGCGAACTATTTTATACCAAGATTGTGAAAGTCCTTTGGGTTTTTGTTCTTAAATTCACTGGGGTAATCCAAGAGTTTAAACAGACATCAGGGGTTCCTGTTTTAACGCTGATATGCACAAGCCTGAGTCTCTGGGCTTCAGTCCCTACTGCGGGGACCATGTGGTGGAGGGGCTCCTTCCACAGGCGCTGAGCTGGGAATCGAGAGCAGCTGGCCCGCATGCATGCGTTCATTGACCCGCAGCTGGCACCCATCCTGCAGCATGCGCAGTGCTATCTTGGCGATGTTACGAGAGTCATCCAAGCCAGAGTGAGGCCGACCTTCATACTTCAGACCGAGCTTCTCCAACATGATGCTCAGTCGCGTCTGTGTACGGGGGACCTAAGGCCACAAACAACCAAATGAGGGTTTAAATTAGCCTTAATTATTGTTTAAGTGCTTTCTGTATGTTTCTTCAAGGAAACTTAGGGCTTAACAAATATACTGAGACCATAATGAACACAACAACAGGATAAAAAAATATAAAGGATATGAAGGAAAATACTCCAGAGGTGACTATAGAATAGAACGGGGTGATGACAAGCATTTGATGTGGCTTTTTATTGTGTCATTGTAATTTCTAACTCCCCAAGTGCCTTTCTACAAAGAGCATTTTCTTCCGCTACGGACAGTGGACTTCAAAGACGTTATTGTCTGCAGGCCCTCAAATGACCATTAAAGCCAGATCTTCCTTAAGTTACATTTCCCTATGTTAAGACCAAAGTAGCACAAACTTTTTTTTTTAATAAATGAAAGGGGATATCAGATTAGGCCATCCACCATATTATAGCTGCAGGTGTTCTCATCAGTTATGATTGGTTTCATTTTATAATGTAATCACCCCCCCCCCAAAAAAAAAATCAAAAAACAAAACAAAGCAAAAAAACAAAACAAAAATCAAAAATTGTAAAGGCAAAACAGAACTGAGGTAATTCATCTTGACGAAGGGAACAGGCTTATTTTTTACTTTATTTTGATGCCATGGTATATAAACCTATTAAAAAGCCTACCTTATAAAAGTTTCCATAGGATTTCCTTATGTTTATCCATTTCTTTGCAAACTGGGGATATCTGATCCGGCTTATACGACACTGGATATTAAGAAATTTGCTCATATCCCAGGCCCTGAAGGAGACACATCAACAAAACAGGGTTTAGCAGTGAAAAACAGTGGAAACAGAAACTTTTTTTATTCAGAACAAAACAAAGAAAAAAACCAACCCATCAGTGAGAATCGCATATTTATACTTTGTGCCGAGCTCCCTCTCCTGAAGCCAATCTACGACTCTCTGAAGGACAACTGGAAATGGGTCTGCTTCATCAACCATTTTCTGTTCAGCAAAACAAACAAAAATGTATTCAAGTAAACAAGAACTCCAGATTATTTTGGATTTAAAATGAGCTCTACCAACCTGTGTTATTCCCGTTAATTTCACACAGAAGTCTGAAAGCTGTGGATTCATCTCTGGTTTTACGTAGGCTTGGAAAGTGTCAACCTGTACAGAACAATGAGAGAAACATAGAGCTCTAAGACTTAAACTGCAGAATAAAAAAAATGCACTGGTCCACACTTAATTATGAACTTACAATTTTTAAGGTGTGTGTGTTGATAAGAACCATTGGGAACTCAATGATTTCATGAAGGAAGTCTGATGGATTATATTCTTCACACGTTGCTTCGAAGTCCACAACACAGATGTAGTCATAGTAGGTGTCAGTGGGTCCTCCTTCTGCAGCAGACTGCATCAACTTCTGCTTCTTATAGTGGCTCTTTAACCTTTTTTTCATCACGTCCTTTACCCCTCTTTGAAAGACAAACGGAGAGGTTTACAAAACACTTCAGTACAGGAAATACTGTCAAATCAGCAACAGATGTGAGCATGAAATACACCCTTAAGAAAAAGCAGTATACTTCAGTTTCTTTCTCTAAAGAAATCACCATTGTTGAAATAATCTTTGTAGGGTCAAATAATGCAATACCAAATAATGCAACACAATAAAATACAAACAATAACACAAACTTCAGCACAAAATGTAGGTGAAATACATCTCAGCACATGTTTAATTAGAAGAAAATTTTCACTTCCATCAGCTATTCACTCTAAGTTACATGAAAACCTTTAAAAAATGCATAGAGAAAATAGCATATCACTGGATGTCTTTCATTCTCAAGAGTCATCCATCCATTAACATAAGCACAACTAAAGTCTGTTTCTATTTTTTCCTACCTTGTGTCAAGCTTCAGTTCTGCCAACTTGATCCGAAGCTCCTCCTTGGACATGCGGTTGATTTGCCCGTTGGCCAAAGCAATCTCTTTATACACAGGGTGACTGTAGTCACTGTTTGACTGAGATGGGGACGTGTTGGGTGCAGACTCTCCTGCAGAACATATCCTACTGCAAGGCTTTGCCTAAAGAAAAGTCAAAGTAGGAAATCAGAAAAGCTTAAGATCCTACTTAAAGATAACCTTAGACTTCTCTATAACTGTCAGTTGTAGTTTTCAGCACCCACCAGTACTGTTGATATTACTGATGCATAATAAATCACATGACTATATATTATGTACAGCATATTCGCAACAAGGCTAAATGTAAAGATGCTGTGTGTGGTGATATTTTGTATCCAATGACACTGAACAGTGATTGTGTACTGTGTGAAAAAGGATAAACAGCTTTAGTTCTGGGGTTTTAGTGTTGTTTTATATTAGCTTGTAGTTCAAGCTTGTACATTTGGATTGAGAAAATGGTCAAGAATATATAAATTTTCTTGAAGCAAATAGTCTCAAATTGCAAAGACCACAACAAGTGATACGTAATACGTTTTCACCCTGCTTTAGGTAAAACCGACAAAGAACTATTTAATTTGCTATCCAACAACAAAACGTGAAAAATCCAAGAAAAACTGCTTAACAATGCTATGTTAGGCTAGCACAGGGGTGTCCAATCCTGGTCCTCGAGGGCCCCTATCCTGCATGTTTTAGATGCATCTCTCTTCCAACACACCTGATTTAAATGATAAACATATCATCAAGCTCTGATAAAGACTGTCAAATGTGCTGAAAGAGGAAAACATGTAAAACATGCAGGATAGTGGCCCTCCAGGACCAGGGTTGGTGACCCCTGGGCTAGCACATACAAATGCGCTGAATATAAAAGCTTCGAGCCTTGCACTTTGATATGTCAAGTTTATAACCCGGGTTTATCAGTTTATCACTGGATGGTGAATCAGTAATTAACCTTTGCTTGCCTTCTGTGACAAAACTGAGGTCAACAGACCAGTCCAGTGGGAAACGTGAAGCTAGTACCAACCTTCTCGTCTTCTCTTGAATCAGACATCTTCACATTGACGCTCTTAGCATGAATATTCTCCTTGTGCTCATCCATTAAACCCGCAGCCAAACCAGAAACTCTACAACAGCTCGATTCACTTCACTTTATCCTAAATCTTGAACGCAATGTTACCATCTACCAGCTGCTGGTTTGTTAGCTCCACTTGCTAACAAAAATGCTAACATTCCCGCATCACATGTACCGGCTGTTCTCTGTAGAATCTAATATAAAAGGTGTCAAATGGACCTTATTTATCTAAAATTACACGCTAAAGAAACGCGTGTTTGACGTAGTTTGGAATGAAGCGCCAGAGTCTCTGCGGTGAGGTTATTCAAGTTTTCTTAAGGTGCAGTCAGTCAGTTAAGACAACTTCCGGTTTTGCGCCAAAACACATTAAATGCTAAATGTGTTCACTACCGCCACCTTCTGCTGTGGCTGCTTTACGATCATTTTTACGAAAGGAACATCAATCAATCAATCAATCAATCAATCAATCAATCAATCAATCAATCAATCAATCAATCAATGCATACATAAATACATACTTTAACCCATAAAGACCCAGTGCTACTTTTATGTCGGTTCCCTAATTATTTTTTTTCCCTTCATATTTAACCTTTCTTAAGTAATTTATCACTTGTTATAATATCCTCCTTATTTAGCATTTCTTCAGTGTAAGTCGTATATTTTCCTGTAAATAATTGACTGATCATGTAGAGGTTCATAAAATGCTCAGATTAAAGTTGAGGGTTATATCAGAAACAGAAACAAAAACAGAGACAGAGAAAACTGAAGAAAATGGACTGAACATAAACCATGTGTCATTGATTCAACTCCATGGGTTTTACTGGTTCATCAATATTATAGAAGATGATGGTGTTTCCATGGTAACTACAGAGCCTCTGAATGTCCAAATGGGTCATATCTGATGACCAAGAAAAGATGATAAACGGCATTTCACATCAGTTATATACCTGTGTTGATAGGATTAATGGATCAACAGGTATTAAACAGTCTAGATCAGTAGATGATTTTAGTCGCCGGTGGTTATTTGGGTCTTTATGGGTTAATTTATGTCCTGGCATGGCATACATTTCAAACATTAGGAGTCCCCAGGAATCTCTAAGCACCAAACACTGAATTTTCTGCATATTATCATCACACTATGATCTAAATACTGAGGAGATGCATCATCTGCACCCCCCTCCCCTGATTATATAGAGTATATGACCCTTATGAAGACCTTTATGTTTAAAAATAAAATCAAGTTTGACATTTAAAACAATGAAAGTATATTTTTTCATCTTTTGACAATTAAATCACAGTTTAAACAAATTAGCAAAACAAATACCGTTTCTGATGTATTTTAGAAAATGTTCCAATGTAATTATGGGAGAATGTTTACTGTGATAAGACTTCTGTCAATATCTGCCACCAGGGTATCTCAAAATAGACGAATTTAATAAAAAAAAAAAATTTCCTGCATGGCAATAATGTAATAACTTAATTAGTTACTGCGTCCATCTAGAGTTTGTAAATTTTGATTTGATGATGTATTTTACAAATCTGTGTCTTGAAATATTTATGAGAACAGAATATCTCTGTAAACAGTTATATTTCCATTCTAAAAATGTGGTTCAGGATGCATAATTTGAGGGCATTGTTCATGTCTTACCAGTAGGTGACACTTGCCTCTGAGTTTTATTCACTGGACCACACATGTAAACATACATGTCCCTCAGATGTTTGACCTTCACCTGGTCGGAGCCTTGTTGAGCCTCGTCTCTCAACAAGGGGAACAAACTGAAACAGAGCAGTGTGCAGCGCAAAGAGCAGAAGAGGAACCAGGAGCAGAGCACTGTCTGAATAATGAATCTGAGGCTGGTGAATCTGGATTAAACATTTATGATTCACTAAACAGCTGGAGCGTGGACTTTCTGCCTGCCCTGTGTATCAAATGAAGTTCAGACATTTTCATCCACACACAAATTATTTTATGGTACAAACTCTGATAATATGTATACTAAATGTAATTAGAACGTCTTTCATGACATGGCATTTGAAGGTTTTTCTTCATTATTAAGATTCAGACAGACTACCTGGTATTTGATTATAGGTGAGTCTGCAGTAACACTTCCCTTCAGGATGATATTGGACATGTATTATTCACAGCACTTTGAACCAGCTCTCTGCTTATCTCTTAAAATGTGGAAAATACAGTTTGGTAAAATATATTACATAATGTGCACTGATTAGACTAGAAGATGGACCTTGGTTAAAATAATTTAATAGAATACACCTAATTTTCATACTAACCACATTTATCATCCACCTCTGAAGGTCTGTATCTACAAAGTAACTCATCACTATGTTGGAGAACAGCGCACATTGTAGAATTACACTGAAACAAAACAGTATTAAAACAAATTTCAGTTGGTAAATGCTTTTAGCTACATTCTGAATTAGCACAACCAAACTTTGGAGATTTTATTCAGATTAATTTGGTCTCAAGTGAGGTAAAAAGAAAAAAAAAAAAGAATTAAAAATCTTTCTAATACTAGGGAGAAAGCAAGTCATTTCACAGCGTTGCACAGCTTGTCAGTGTTTGCCAAAGTAATTTACACCATTTTATGTATGAATTCCTTATGATGACGGAGAACAGTTTGATCTTTGCAACAGATCTGCTTATCTCTGTCTGGTGGGTCATGTATGATGCATGAGATGTTTGGAATAAAAAGCAGCAAACCAGGAGAATTTTTTTTTTTTTTTAGAAAAAGAGGATTTATTTCATCTTTTGAAAAATAAAAGAAGTAAGGACAATGAACTAATGCACAAATACGTATAATGAGAAAAGACAGATTTGTAAATATACATTATGAACTTGCAAATACAGCTTTGGAGAGGGCAGATGAGCAGAAATAGTGTTTGGGCAAGACCAATGGTAAGAACATAAAACACTTCTGATCATTTCACTGTCATTCAGACAAGCCTACGTTGGCTATAAAATCACATCATATTTGGCTTTTTGAAGGGACACAAACAGAATAAAGAATCACAGAGTTGAAGAAATAAGCTGCACTGAAAAGGCATCAGCCCCATTTCATCCCCTTCTTCATCATCACAGTGATAAACAGGGTTAGGGAGCATTGAGCTACATTGTTCAGTTTCCTCTGTTACATCTATTGTGCTGTGTTCATGTCACATGGGAAGAACAATTGTTATGAAGGTGCCACTTACAAAATGGACGACGAGGCTGATTTATCCACTGTATCAGTAAAAGGGCTGAATCATCATCCATTCTAAGTCCTAAGTCTTTAAATGTCTCAGTGGGGAACTGCTAAGTGAACTCAGGTTAGACGTCATCTTAAATGAGTCGCTTTCCCGCTGCTAAAGAGTTAAGTGTGCACAAACTGAAAGGAATCATAATGAGTGAGTGAAAAGTACAGTGTGGCAAGACTCAACTGGTGTGAACCCTTTAAGTAAAAAGAAATGGTTGCTTGTTATTTCCCATCGGACTTGAATGCAGCATAAAATCAAAGGCTTCAGACACAAGTTAATTTGTTCTGTTCACCTCATAAAAGGCAATTCAATAATAATAATAAAAAAATCTGATCGGCTTGTTGTGAATTGTCCTTCTGCTCAGCATGAGGCAGCACCACTGTCTGCAGTGAAAACAGGGATCAGGAAGGCCTGCCTCACAGTTTGCATGCTCGATGGTTGATGTAAAGCTGCAGTCTTTGGAGTATTTGGAGTAAAGCATGTACATCATGAACATTTTTAGTTTTTTTTAAATTTAGAGAACATATTTAACATGACCGAACTCAATTTAAGACAGCGAGAGGCATTTTGTAAGCTTTACAAAAAAGGAGCAGTGTCACATTTTGGGAGATATGCTCATTAGTGTTGTTGCCAAGGGTTAGATGAAATGCTGACAATTGGCTTGGCTTGGATGAAAATCTGAAAGGAGGGGAAACAGCTTGCTTCGCTCTGCCCAAAGGTACAAAATATTAACAAGAACCTCTACAGCTCATTTAAAGTCTTCAAAATGAGGTAGCAGTTGAGTTTGCTCTCAGACCACTTGAATTGCAATATGCTGTAAGGTAATTATGGAACTTTCACACAATAATGCTAAAAAACTAAGCAGTCTTAATGTTCATGTTATATTTAATTGAATAAACACAGACTTATGTGTAAGATATTTCATATTCGGCAACCTCAAACTCCTGCAGAATTCCTGTCACTATGAGACTGCCAGGCCACTCACACAGTGTCAAGAAAAGTCATAATCCTCAGTAAAAAGCACAAATTATTGGTTTTAGCTGTTTATTTTTTGTATAAATATATAATGTTGGCTATAAAGGTGCAAGACGGTGAATTTTATATCTTTGGACAGACCCAAGATAGATTTCGTTTTCTATTATTTGTGCTTAGCTATTCTAACTCTAGTTTCATTTAAAACATCTTTTATGAATCATTGTCACAGTATAAAAAGATCAACATATAATGTCCATTAACGTGAGATGAGAAGTGTGATGATGATGATGATGGTGTTTGGATGAGCAATGAAACTTTTAATCCTTTCATAGCACTCTACTGTGTATAGCGAGTTTAATAAAAGTTGTTTGTAATGTTTCACAACCTGGATGCCTTATGAAAGTGAACTGAGCTGTAGCTTCATAATTAACTGTCACAAAAGTGATTATTTTCTCATCTTACACTTTCCAAGAACCATACTTCCCAAACTGCCAAACTATTCCTTAGAAGCACAGAATAAACAGACAGGTGTACAAAATATAAAAGCACAGACTTCAGACACTGAAGATGCACACAAACACACCCACAGTATATCAGGCCTCAGGAATTTAACTTTAACGGGGACCATAAAAAAAAAAAAAAAAAAATCACATAAATAGAGAACAGTAAAGGACAGACACAAGACAATTCAATCTTCCTTCAGATGGACGTGTTTGTTACAGCTGGCTGGTGTATGAGGACGTGTGTGCAGGTGACCGACAGGCCACATACTGCCAAAGTGTGTTTGTTCAGAGGTGAGGTCACAAACCTTTTAAGGACAGGTAATAATCAAGCCTTCCTCTATGTTTAGATTAGATCAGTGTCTATTATTGGTGTGACCACAAACCAAAAGCCAATAATACGACTGCTGTGTGTGTATCTGTCGCTCTTTTGTCGGTCCAGTGGAACTAATGTAGTGACACATTATGACAGCATTGTACAATCCTCATACTTATGTCCACTTCTTCAGCATTTTGCACAGCTTAGTCACAGTTCTTTTCAGTGGTGATAAGGTATATCAGCTTACATCTGTGCATTGTTTGTCTGGGAGAGGCTGTCTGGCTATAGATGCCCATCGCTGCCTGGTAGCAGTGTGACATGTAAAGCACAGAGCCATAAATCGAGTCACCATGGAGGTGAAGGTCAGTGTAAGGCTACATGTAAACCCCTCCTCTCTTCTATGTCTACATGAAAACACACCTCCTGGAGACCTGGACAAACTGCTGTTCAAAGTTTATTCACACTCATTTGTGCTCGTAGCTCAGGGCGGGGGGAGCAATCGTTCCAAAGCACTCTGTAAAAATTCCCAGTTTTTCCACAGCAGTGCTAACACAGACACTCCCACACAGGTGAGTGCCAGGTGAAGGCGGCTACGTAGCAGCGGTGCAGTGAACTTGGCCGCCGTGGAGACACACACCAGAATGACAGTGACTATAGCGAGCATAATGTTTATACATTTTCCCAGCAGCACCTTAGCATCTGTGTTTTCCAGCTGCACCGTCTGTTGCTGCTGCTGTTGCTGAAGCTCAAGCTTGGACACTCGAGTCTGGCATGACTCCAGGGCCTCCTGTGAACACACGGCACAAAACACACACTACATGGTTAAGAAATAGTGTAGGATAGTGAAAGTACATTAGAAATGATCTGGAGTCAGTATAAACTGAATGGAAATGGGAAGTAGCTCCAGTATTTAACATGTAAACATTACAGACATTACTAGACTGTCAAAATACCTTAAACCTAAAGCTTTCAAATGATTTTTTGGCAGATTAATTGCACAACTTACTGTCATATTTAGGCTGACATGTAGGCAACCATTCACACATAAAGGTGAACACAGACTCCACCCAGAATGGCCCCACTGGCCAGCACTGGGATCAAACCCAGGCCCTTCTTGCTGTAAAATCTAGTCTGAACCAACTATCAGAAATAGCAACAAACCCCATCCATGTATTTTAGAATGCTATTTGGTTTACAAAACCATCAAAGTCATTAAACTATCTTAGAAGGTAATAAGTTCTGATAAACAGTAATATAAATCATAACAATAAATGAGTTCCCAGTGTGGCCTGAATTTCCACTACATTACAGTAAATATGTCACAAAGGGTAGACTGTGTTGAGAGTTCAGAATAATGGATCTTTTTTCATATCCTAATACTACTGTTGCTATTCCCTCTGTATATTCATTCTGTTTATGAGTCATAAACAGTCTGTTTACATTACGAGGGCCCAGCCATCGGTGCGTCATGTCTCCGTCAAAGAAAAGTGCTTTGTCATTTGTTGTTTTCAGCCGCATATACATCTGTGTATGGTATCTGTGTCATGCAACTTGCTTAAATTTGATTTAATTACATGGAGTAAAATGCTTGCAGTCTTTATTTCAGCCAGAGCAGAAAGCTTGGCTGTGGTTGAGGAGAGAGAAAATGTTTGTAACATTAATATTATAAAAGGTCTCCACTGACCGGGAATCGAATGAAACAAAAATACAGCTTCTCTGAAAATGATTAATAAAATAAACATCTGATAACACATGCACATGCTTACTTACTGTAGACGATTTAATGTATAAATACATTATGCATAAATATTACAGCTTTGCAAAGCCACCAAGAGAGATCAGCACAATTGTTAAAATACACCACAAACAAAAAATAAAATAATACACAGTGTGTGTATAGTACAGTATAAAAACTTAGGATATGCAATTCTCAGTTTTTCTCATATATGGGAAATTTAAAATACAAAAAACACTTTCTACACACACAATAAAGTGTCAGGTGTTTAGTGTGACCTCTCTTTAACAGCAGGTTTCATTCAAACACTTCCAGGTAAAATTCAGTAGTAAGTGTGACTTGTATCCCCTTGGCAAAAAGTAGCCCAAATAATTAATACAACTAAATGTTTATCAAAACCCTGCAAATAAATACGCTAAAGTCTAAGATTTGTGCACAGAACTGTGTTTTCCGATATATGACCATATAAGTTTAGATCTGAATGTGTAGTGCATTTATTTATCAGATTCGCACACTCATTTTACACTAGTGTGTAAACACAAAACACACATTACCTGTATATCCCTGGCCCGCTCGTAGGCCTGGTAGGCCACTTTCTCCTCAATACTGGCCAGTTCCTGCTTCAGATTACTGGTCTCGTGCTGGTGGAGCTCTGTGAGGTCATTTAACTCTTCCTCCAACTGCCTATACCTGACAGACAGAAACACCCACACACTCAGTGATGCACAGAGCATAGAGGCAGAGAGCCAAGGAGAGCAGGAGAAACAATGCATAATTGAGTATGTGTGTGGGCGAGTAACAGTACAGCAGTTTATATACGACTACAACAAAGCTGCTCAAACATTTGCCCTTGGTTCGCTCAGAAACAGTCTGGGAGGTTTGTGTGTATGCCTCATTGTCTATTTTTAGTTTATAAAAGCTTATAATAATGGGCCAACTGTCAAAAGCTCCTGGAAGTTCAACAGCAGAAGTGGAAACAAACTTAAGCCAGTTAGAAGGCTTTACCACCTAGTGTTATATACAACAATGAGTCTTCCTTTATTTTTACTTTAATATATTACCATTGTGTAAGGTGCAATGTGCAACCTGTCTAGATAAATGTTAAAATGTTTAGCCTTTTGTTACTTTATGTAAATGCATTGTGGGAAGAGTAATGTTTGTGCACATAATAGAGCCGAGGTCCAGACTTCCTGTTTAGCCTCTGTTCCATGAGCTTCTGCACCTTAATGCGATCGGTCATTGACGACTTCTTTGAAGTACTTCCTTTCTTTTTTTTCTACATGTTCCTGGTGTTCTGACTGCTCATAATCCAAAACAAACTGACCTACACACCATTTGTCTAGTGAAGTTGAAACCTTTTAGATTTTTTTAAACTAAATCTAACAATTTTTAAATATTATGAATCAGTGAAGTGTATTTAAAGCACAGCTACACAATTTTAGCGAAAACTAAAATCAATCTTTTTTCCTCTAAAAACTCGATTTTTGATTTCAATTCAGGCTGGTGGTGGAGTTTTAGTTGGCATGTCGTTTTCGTGTACAGCCCGCAATGCAACGCACTGCTCCCACTCTGGCATGTGATGAAGTTTGAGGTACTGAAATAAGTTGGTTGTGCTGCTCTTTGACAGATAAGATCTTCAGGCAGAGTTTGCAGTGAGGAATGGTTTGGTCTTCATCAGAAACTTCGAAGCCATACCAATTGTACACAACTGACTTGCTCTTGTTATTTTTAGCCACAAACTTCTCAGTCTCCTTAGCAAACAGCACTTTTGTACTGGTGTGTGGAGACCAAAGACTGTGGAGACCAGCGCTCTCAGTTAGGAGGCGGAGCCTATGGTAGCCCAAAGGCACGCAACCCGGAGACACAAGAGAAATGAAATTCCATTTGAGGATTACTCTTTTTTAAACATCGTATTAATTAAATAATCCAGTTGCAATTTAAAATTGATTAATCATGCCACCCTAGTATAAGGCCTGTGTTTCAGTCACTTTCTATCAAACTTAATGTTTTATGTCTGACAGTAAAGGGATTTGAGAAATTAGGACTGAGCTATATGACTACAGATCACTCTGCAGTCTGGTTTATTTTCTCATCACAACTCACAAATCTTCAAAGCAACACATTGTCATTTGAAAGACACTTGCTTTGTGTGCTTTGTATTCTTCCACATGACACAGATGCAATCAGGAAATTTGCATTAAAGCAACACAAACAGCATGGAGTGAATGTGACACAGACCATAATAACTGTAAACAGGAGGTGAGCTCTGGACAGCTGAGACAAAATGGGAAGCTGATACTAGAGGGGAGAGGGGGGTACTTCTGTCACATGGACACAGTTTATCTGTGAGAAGTTCTTTGTGTGAAAAATGCTGGTGGAGCAGCATCATGAGCTGTACCACCTGTATCTGTCCAGACTGATTGAGAAGGCACCCACCATTCCCCCTCTGATCAGAGATTTACATTCACCATCCTCAGAACAAACCAGGCAAATAATTAATTTACTTCCATGGCAATAACACAACTAAACAAGATATAATATTCATAGGGACCAAGGGGAAATATGCAGACTGGCTACTGGAGGAGGAATACATGGATGTAGAACTCAAACTCCTTAATATTTATTTTGTATGTCATATAACTGGTATGCATCCTTCACATACACATAAAATACAAAGTC
Source organism: Ostorhinchus cyanosoma (assembly GCA_029814465.1). Classification (NCBI taxonomy): domain Eukaryota; kingdom Metazoa; phylum Chordata; class Actinopteri; order Kurtiformes; family Apogonidae; genus Ostorhinchus; species Ostorhinchus cyanosoma. Next base: position 20,512,430 of record JAPTYQ010000005.1, on the reverse strand, counting down.
AGTTTGGAATATGATGACATCAGTGCTGGCTGATATAGATATGATGTTTAAATGTGCACACTGCTTCTCATGGTAGGTTCATGTTCACATTTCAGACCTATATTTATTTTGTTTGCTTTCTATTTGCCCATCTGTATAATATTCAAATTTTGTTACATCCTTAATTAACAAATTGATCATAGTGAACTTCATGACATACACCAATGAAAGGTGATGTTCCATGATGTTTAATAACTTGCTTTTTTATGAGGTGTGAAATGGATACTGAATGAGGTTTTATCACATCGTGAGGTGTGATTTTCCTCTTGACTGAATAAACTTGTTTTCTGATACTGTTCTCACCTGTATCTCTCCTCCTGAAGCACCTGTGACAAGCAGCTGTGGTCTTGTTTGAACTGTGCATTCAGGCTCTCGATGTCCTCAGCCAGCTGTGCCTGGGCCTCCCTGATCTCCCGGACCATCTCCAGCACCTCAACCAGACGTCCGTTGGATTCAGACCTCCCGGGACCTCCAGACCCGGTCCCAGAGCCACCAGCTGGATTACCGTTCGAATCAGCGGACCCAGTCGAACCAATGGAGCACTCATCATCGCTCTGATACTTTGTTGGCTTGGCTACTGTGGTGGCGCTACCGCTCAGACCTCTAGCCCCACCATCCACCTGCAGCCCTGACCCTGACTCCATGGAGCTCTTTAGGTGGGCAATATTGTCGGCGCTTCCAAACTTATTCCTGATGAGGTTGGCAAACTCCCGTGGCTTGTTAAAGAAGAATGGTGGTGAAAGTGTCACTCCTGGTCCGATGGTCTTCACTTTGTCCAGTGTCTGGTGCCGTCCACTAGCGCTTACGTCCCGCAGGCTGCCCTCCTTGCTGTGAGTCCCAGACTCTTTGTGGTTGCCATCCTTGTGGGTGTGCTTGCCATTGCTGTCACTGTCCTTCATGCGACGGTGGTACTGCTCCAGTTTCCTTTGAAGCCGGGCGATGGTGTGCGCCGACTTCTGGTTCTTCTTTTCAAAGATCTGACGAATGCGTGCTACCTGTTGCTTCTCTGCATTGTTCATTAATTTCAGGTACTCTGCAACGTTTTCATCTCGAGCTGTCTGCTCCACTTTAATCTGCTCTGTCACCTGAACAGACAAGATAAGGAGATACACTGAGCAGATGGAATAAAGATAAACTGATCACTACCTGGAATTTTGTTGTTATTGTTTTTTATTTTTATTATTGTAAACAAAGCATCTACAAATTTAAAGAGTAGTCACACTTATCACAAGCGCCAATACTGTATGTGTAGTTTATGAGACATATAGGCCTTGTGTCACTCTTGTCTCAAGTTAATTTAGTAAATAAATTAAGCCGGTTAATGTGAAAATAAGTAATTGGAAAAAAGATGAGAAAAAGGCATTTTAATGTTTATTTGTTTAACAAATCAAGGCTGGTTTTTTTTATTAACTCCTGTCACAACATGTTGAGTATCCCTTATATAAATTATTAAAACTATTCACTGAATATTTTTATGGTGAAAATATTTTCTACCTTCTCACATTAAATCTGAGACAACAGTATGAAATAAAAGAAATAAACAAAAGAAATGGTTGAGCACAATTTCAGGTAAATCAAACTAACTACTGTAATAGTTACATGAGTTACTTGTAAATGCTGTATTGTTTGCTGTATCTTAAATTAAATTAGCTCATTACTGGATAAGCAAAACTTTTAACTGCGTTGCAAAATACAAATAGAAATTGAGCAATATGTTAGAAAATAATTTAAATACGTTTTTGTTTTTTTTTTTGTTTTTTTAATCCTGTGTGTTTATTCATTGTCTCATTTCCACATCAGATGTAAATCAAACAGTAAATTGACCTTGAGGATCTTCTGCTGCAGGCTATCAATACCCAGCGCTCCCTTGGTGAAATCCAGGCCCACTCCGTCATTTCCAACGCTGTTCACCACGTCTAGGTTGGACTCAGAACCGCCACGACGAATGGGCACTGGGATACTGAGGATGTTGACATCAGAGCCAATGCGCTCTGCCTGAAGATGAAGAGAGATAATGTTATTCGCAATTTTTCTTCAAAAGAGCTGATATTAGAACATCACCATCTGATGCCTGCATTATCTGTTAAGCCTTAGAGATGAATAACCTCTTAAAAATTCAGGTATGACAATGGCCGATACTGAAAGGGAAAAACTGTGAAAAACCCTTTCAGCAGCTGTAGAGAGAAAATGAAAACTCTCCTAGAGTACCGAAGTGGCATACTGCTACAGCAGAGTCTACAAAGAGGTGCAGAAATAAAGTAGGTTATATGACTTTGGACATAAAAGACATAGTGGTACAATAAATAAAGCACAGAGAGGTTTTCTTCTGTACAGGTCTTCCGGCTATTCTGTAAAAAAAAACTTTGAGCACAGTTTGTGGCATTGATATTCTTGGTCTGTTTCTTTTATCTTCCACTTGACTGCTTTTCTCTCTATGTGTTACTAAAGTGTCTGTCTCATCTCTTGTTAAAGGCACCAGGCACCCTGAAAAAAAAAGGCAGAAAATAAGGGCAGAGCTAGACAAGAAAAACAAGAGGATTAACAGAGTATTGAGTGCAGTCTTGAGAGGATTCTTGTATTTAGACTGAGGGGGAAGAGAAAAAAGAGGCAGCTGATGAACAGTAAATCTGCCATAAGACTACACAATGGTCACTTAGTGAAGCAGTGTGGAGCCTAGCCAGGCCTCCAAGCATACAGCCCCCAGTGCCTCTTGTACTGAAACTCCACTCACTACTTTAACAAAAGCAGACAATTATGTAAGGCAACCTAAAATATTAGTATTTGGTAATTCTAGTTGCCACGGCAGCAAAGCGCACACCGACAGAGCTCTAAGCTCAAAAATACACACATGAGCCAACTGCTGACACATCCTAAAGGCAGGTTTTCTGGCTCTATTGTCTTTTAACACACAGACCAATAGAATACACCTTTATGACACTTTTATTGTGTCCTGCGGCTTGGAGCTGCACAACCTTTCAGGGATTCTGCAGACTCAGCAGCTATCATCATAACAGTGTAAAAATACACCTACAGTATCAAGTAGTTAGTAACAGAGTCATTCATGCAAATGGATGGTTGTCAGTTCGGCCTGAGCACAGATGGATAATGTTCTCATAACACCACACATAACACATCTATTAATCCAACCAGAGCCCCAGAGACACAATGAATGAAACAGCTCATCCTCTTTATGATCTGACTGTATTAGCTACAAATGCTCAACATTTACTGATTGGAGCTACAGCTTCTCACTTTGCTCTGTTGCTGCTATTTCCATCATCAATTAATCATCTGGTTTTTGTGAGAATTAATCTTTAACTGACCTTAAATTGTCCAAAAATGTCACAAATCAAATGTAACATGGTCAAATAGCAAATTTTGACACTGTTATTATCCACAATCAAACAGTTTATTATCTTGTTATTGTATCTCAGAATAAAAAAAAATAATCCAAAATATCATAGTAAGAGAAACACCTTCATCTCATACTTAAGTATCAGGGAGTGACTGTCACATTTTTCTTTGTACGACATTTCCAATATGTTGGATTAGGGCTCTTACAAGGCCATTAATCACATTTTATACATTAATATATATATAAACCAGCTGTTTTACTTCCAACACTTTATTGCCTTTCACACACAAACAGCCACACCATAAATTGCTTCATGCAGGGGTTTCAGGAAAGTAAATGTGCAGCTGCTGGTGCGTCACATTCAGCAGTCCACACACGTATCGGACATCCACTGGAAAATGGGTCTGAGCGTAAGTGTCGGAAATTATTAACACACAGAGGCAACATATGTCTCTGAGGACACACGTGTGTTTTTTATAGAGCAGCTCTCTGCTGACTACATATCCTGTGACCGTGGTCAGCATTGAGGCCAAAGAGATTATTACACAGGCAGGCAAATGCAGACCACAACACAAACAACGCAACAGTCCCAGTGTTATGCATTTTCTCTGTTAATCCACTGGGAAAGGACATATTAAGAGATTCCATGATCTAACACCAGTCGATTTCTTCACCAGAAATAAAAAATGTATGATTTGATGTGAATGCAGGGCATGTTTTGCAACAGACCCACATATTTTCCTAAGAGGAAACTATAAACCTGCTATAAATTAGATTCCTCTCAAAAAAGGAAAAGTTTAATGCAATAAAGTCTTAGTTGTTTAATTTACATAACATCTGGTCTCATCTAAAAGACAATTTGGTGTTTATGTCTGTGTAGTCCCACACGATGTGAGGAAAATAAGCGCTGTGTGACAACATTGTCAGCACTGATGATGAAAGTGGTAAATGAACCTTCCAGTCACCACTAAAGTGACAACAGATTAGGGATATAGCTGACTTGATGTGTTTCATCTAAGTGGTCAAATGGTCTAGATGCATGGACCATATATCTAGGGCTTCATGCTCTGAGAGTAGGAATGTGTCAGTGACACATAAAATAAATGATGAAAAATAAAATTACTTTTCTTATTTGTCAAAATTCACACAGTCTTCTCCCGCATTAATAATTTCACATTCATAATAATTTGATAAAGATTCATCAGTCAGCACTAATGTGCTGATTTAGTTCTCTGCCTTAAACATCTGGATGTGTGAAATCAGGTGTGTATTTCATTGTAGAGGGACTATAGTAGGGACCACCATGTGTTATTCCACATCCCAGTACACTAGCACCTCTGACCGACTCACTGATGAAGCTGGGAGCAGCAACCTTGCCATAGGAAAATGACTGCCTGGCATCAACACACAGGAAACTGCCTTAGGAAGCCTCCTTTCTGATTCTTCCACCACAAAGTCAGAAGTGATTTAATCCTGCCTCCATTTCATCAATTACCTTCTAACTAACATGAGCCAGGGGTGAAATAAAGCAACGGTAAGCATGTCGTCACTCTCGAATGATGCAACTCTGCCTTCAGCAAATCACTGTAAATATGAAAAATGACAACAGAGAGGAGATGTAATACTTTGTCAAAAACCAATCAGCATCCATCCAATAACAGTGACTGAACAAATCAATGCACAAGATCAATAACTCAAGCCAAGAATGCTCAGCACAAAACTAAAGCCTTGCTGACTGACAGTTAAATATTTGTTGATCCCATAAGTCACTTCTTCTGACCCTGGCAAAAGATGAATGTGTTCACAACACCTCATGTGATGACTTTTTAAAAAATTTATTGAACTGTTCACTAGCTTTGTTTTTCTCACATTACTTGGACAAAACAGCCAGTTTAATGTCATCACATGGGGCTCCTTGAAATGATGAAGTTGGCACTATGTCAAGCTTAAGACAAAACAATTATATTAAACTGGCTTAACTGACAGGTTTATAGCATTGATAGGTTCATTGGCAGTATGTGAATGTTATACAGAATATTGTGTTTGCTCTACTACTGTGCAAATATGATTATTATAACTGTCTTTTGCTTCACACAGTGTAATATATATTGTCTTTATGTTGTCAGGGACTATTCAACATTAGGCTTCAACAAGTTGGCTCTCATCCAGCATGAGGCCACACAATATCTCAACCAGCACACTAAATTAATACTGATTAAAACTGGTCTGTGTTGGAGCATTGGGGAGATAATAGGATTGGGGGAATCAAGAGATTTTGTAAAAGATATATTTAAACCCAAGGATCTTAAGCAAATCAAAATAAACTACCTAGGAATAACCAAATAAGAGGTAATGTCATTAAAGTCTCTCATGGACTGATAGAAAAATACTGGCCCTGTTTTTAAACATCTGTAAATCACAATTTACAATTAAATCACATCTAAATCAGTATGTAGTCTATGACATAGCTTGTATTTATAGAGATATATGTTACCACTTTTAAGAGGTTCTTCAGTAATTAGCCACTGTATTGGTGTGATACCAAAATAGGACATAATTTAATAGAGCGGTCTTTGTTTTGTTTCCCTAATTTTTTCCTATCAGTGCAGCAGCTCTATGAAAAATATGGATATGAACTCATCATTTAGACATTAGTGACACTTAAAAAGGCTCAATCCAGCAAACCTACTTAAAATTGGCCAGGGCACTGTGTTCCAACACATTTGAGAAAAACACAAATAAATATCCTTGACAAATTATGACTGTACTTCTGAGGGCTGCAGTGAAATCTCAAACACTGAGACCAATGCACTACGCCACCGCAGAACAACATCCACATGACTAAAATCTCTGCAGCTGCTATCCAATTTGATCCATTCAGTCTATTACAAGCAGATGCAGTATGGGGGGGGGGTATTGTACGCAGACAGAATCCTTTCTACATATGTAACTGAATGGGAGCAAAAGTATTGCTCATGAATAATGTATGACACACAGTCTCACATTGTGTCTTAAACAACAAAATTTATTGATAAGATTACCTTGTGCTTTACATGGGCTGCCAGACAATCTAATCACAGCAGTGTGTTAGATAATAATCACATTACTGCTATTTTGCTTTTTTCAGAAAAATGTGCTTCCATCTGCCCTTTTGTATATTATAACCACATTTCCATTGCCTCTCTTTCAATGTGAGGTCTTATAATTTCTTTTTCCCTCAAAGAGACTAAATCAATTTTAAAAGTAAAATATTTAAAAGAGAGGTTTATGTGGAGAAAGACAAAAAACAAAAGTGTTGTTAGCAGCACAATATCCCCAGGGTGTGTTAACATGCAACGCAACTGTATTCAAATGAAGCTCAAATATGCAAAGAAGTTCAGATCACCTCATAAAAAAAAAAAAAAAAAAAACAGCTTAAGGTGAAATATAACATTCAGCTGATGAGAACTCCCTGTCTACGTCTGTGACCACAGACAGGAGCTTCCTGTGGGGCAGACGAGCACATCTTCCCCTTGGGGCTCCAAAAATACAAGAGTGAATTATCCCTTGTGAATAAATGGAAAGAAAAACAGTAACAGAACAGGCAGAAAATGGAAAAGAGACTTCAGGCAATTCTGAACAGAACTGAACAGTATATGTATTTTAAAGTAGAGTTGGATGTTTTTAATCATTGTGTTTCAATAGTTTGTAGTTTTTCATGCGAACTCACAAAACATCAGATGATTCCTAGTTCACCAATGTGATGATTTGGCCTTCTTTCTCAGTCTTATAGTTTAATAGATATATATTGGATATATTTTGGGGTTTGGACAAAATACAATATCAGTGGTGCCTGATGTTTTAAACACTGAGTATTTGTGACAATATCAATACCAAAATCAATACTGCAGTTACATATCTGAACCATTCAGTGATTATTACTACAGACTGTCATTGTCTGTGGCACGTAAACTAATGATTATTGTCTTTATTGATTAATCTCTTAGTCATCCTTTAATTGTTATTAAAAATGTGTGCAAGATTTAGACGCATTCACATTATTATGAAACCTTACAATTAGTTTGGACTTTATGGGATTTTGTAAGCATTTGAGAAAAGATGACATGCTCAGGCCAAATATTTTTAATTCAATTTTAGTGTATTTCTAGGCCTTTACAGTAACTTCTCAGAGTTGGAAAAGTAAAAGGAAATACACTCTCTACCATACACAGAAAGCATGTGATCTAAAGGCATGCTGCTTGCTCCTTATATGGCTCTACCCTCACAGTGAGCTGACAGTTTCACCTTTGTTCTACCTTGGATAATACACATACACTTTCACAGCTGTACAGAGACCAATCCCAAAGCTGGGCTGAGGGGAAGTAAACAGCGTGAGCTTGATTAGTATATTGCTGCTCTGATTTCAAGTCTAAACAGGCTTTCTCTGTGCACACACCCAACCACACGCTGAATTCATAGCTGACAGAGTCAAACATGTCCACATTGCTCAGAAGTGATATGACACCTGTAACATCAACATGCAATCTGACGAGCTGCAAAATTTAACTGATCGCCACCTGGACAATCTTCACCACTTTGATAATATTCTCTATTTAGTAACAAATCACTGTAACACTCTTTAAGGATCTGGATATTCAGAAATAACCACATTAAAGACAACATGATTGAACTGATTGTCATTTCCGTTCCCATGATTATTATTACTTTAATTTAAGCCACATCATTTAATTCAGTACCACTTCTCGGTCTCTCTGCTGGTTCTCTGCTGGAATAAAAAGCCATTTACATTGTGTCTCTATTAATTAACACATTCCACTCATTTAATTACAGCTATTCTAAAATCAAGGCTGCGTATTAAGAGTTGTGTGTTAGCGGTGATTCTTCTCAAAGTACTGAAACTTGTAGCTCTAAAGGCCATGGACTGAACTATCTGTCTAACTCTTAACAGTAATCTGGCCTACAAAAATCAAGTCTAGAAGTGAAGAAGATATGAGTTTAGACAGAATGGGACATTGGAGGATTAAGGCAAACTGAGTCAGGTTTTAAAACATAGACGTTTCAAAACAGAAAAGTTAACAATTGTTTGGGAAAACATCAAAAAGCTTAAATAACTTTTGGAAATTTGCCTTTTAGTTGGTGAGTTACAAAACTGGATGGTTGCAATATGTGGGCTAAGTGATAAGATATTCAAAAGAAACCCAACCTACTTTCCTTGCACTGCTCTGTGGTCTGTCAGACTGAGATGTCCATATGAAAGTGTCAGAGTGTTAGAGTGTCATGGTTGAGGAAAAGCCCCCAGAGACTCATTAACAAACCACAGATGGAGGGAGGAGGGAGGGAGGAGGGGCACCAAGCCAGACGCACAGAGATATCCTGCTCCCATACTCTTGTTGTGTATTCCTCTGTAGACTCATTGCAAATTCAAAGTTTGATCAGGTAAAAATATTCCCAGAGGACAGGAAGGATGGGGACTACATCCTCACATCTTGAGAACGACCAAGGATCAGTTAAGTTCAAAATTCTTAGCCCTAAAGACAACCAAAACTTTTTCTAAAATTCTCTGCCATTTCTAACATACATGCATGCACACACAAGCACACACACACACACACACACACACACACACACACACACACACACACACACACACACACACACACACACACACAGATCCATCCATTCAGTCCTATGGGTGACCTAGGTTGACCAAACAACCTATTAGTTCTTAGGCACAGAATAGACAGAATAACACATCATCTACTGTGATGAACAGGCGGCACATCCAGGACGTGTCCTGCCTTTGTCAGATGGTAGCTGGAATAGGCTCCAGCACTCCCACAATCCTCTCCAGGATTAAGTTGTTCAGAAAATGAATGAATGAATGAATGAATGAATAATCCCAAACTTCATCAAAATGGGGCATCCATCAATGTGATGGTATCAAAAGCACAAAAAGTGAAAAAATAAAATCAAATAAAATACTGAAAATTTGGGTGTTCATAAACCTAAGCCTTCATGTCAATTCTTCAAACAAAGAAAAAGAAAAAAGAAAAAGCCATAAATAGAAACTTTAGCCTTTAAACCTCACCTGAACCCAATCTAAAATGGTTCAGTCAGCACTGAAGCTGCAACTTTAAACAGCTTTTGAAAAGTACATGTCCACAGTATGATGATGAAGCTGTCTTATATCTTAAAAGGGAAGTGGACTGTTTCTGTGTGTGTGTCTCAAGCATCACACAAATTCTTGAAAGAGCTGACTGCTGCAGTTTGGCATACTTATGTATTTTTAGTCAAGGAAGAGCCTAGCAAAGACGGCAAGTTGATATGACCAATATTTTGGAATACAATAGCTTTACAATCACATTACTATGCCCAGAATCACATTGCCTATACTTAGAATAATGGGGTAATGTTATGCTTTGGTGGTGACTGCTGGACAAGTGTGTTACAGCATGTGTGAATACACAACAAATATCCATGCTGGGGGACCGGGATATTACACCTGGGGTTGGGATGTGGATTTTAAAAACACCTGCCCCTTTTCGCCTCCTACCCTCGGTATTGACAATGATAAATTCTAGGAGGTGGAAGATCTTTTCCCAGAAGTCAGGTCTCCCCAGCATAAAAAATTAACACATCTAGAACTCGTGGTTTCCTCATGGGTCAATGCTCTAGTCTTACCAGAACAGTGCACATGATTTTTGCACAGCTGCCAATCTTTTCAGTCATCTGGTCTGATCTGTTTGCAGTAATTAAGATAATCTCTCTAAATGAATAATGCTAATGACACGTGAAAATAAAATGACAATTATTGGAGCAAATGTAAGTTGTTTTTAATTTTTGCTATTCAGAGTTGATATGGGACGTTTCATATATTATACCAGTTCATTTGAGCTCAGCAGTGCCTTGCTGCAGTATAACCAAAAATGTAAAAAAGAGAAACACAAAAATGTGTTGCACACTGGGAGGTGATTCAGTTACTGCAATGTTAACAACAGCAGAGGAAACTCAGCAATCTATACAAAACACTCTCCAGTGAGGAAAAGTTATTGATGTATATTGAGTTAAAAATCAATTAACTGTTGGTAATCCATTTGGTGTTTCAGCAGCAACTAATGACTTCAAATACAGCACCTACTTTTACAAAAACAACAATATACACACAGAGCTATAAACATCCACATGCATTCATCATGTGCCAGAACAGCCTTGTACAATCACAACCACTTTCATGTTTCTATATAACATGCATTACATATCGGCAAGCTTTTTTTGGGGAAAAAAAGAGTTGTAATCCGTCCTCCTATCTCTCCTCTCCTCTACTCTTGTAATCTCAGATTTTAATCTGTTCTTTCCACACTAAAGATTATCCAGCAGTCCTCACTCCTATTCAAGCAGGCCTAACAGACCGAGTGATGACACAGATGTGTGAGGATGTAATCTTGAGAAAAAAAAGACAAGAATAGTAAAACAGATTTAAAGGGTGTAGAAGAGGAAGTGATGGAGACACAGGGTGACAGGGAAGAAGGGAGGGAGAGTAAAAAAAGAGAAAATCGTGCATGCTGTAACAAGTCATGGTCAGTGTTGGAACAGGTGGATGACGAGAGCTGCTTCACAGTTTTAACAGACTAAAGAGAATTCAGTTAAAGGTCAGAGTTTATGTTGTGACATTAAAAGGACACATTTGGTCATTTAGTATATGTGTTATACACAACAAAAATATAAACACAACACTTTTGTTTTTGCTCCCATTTTTCATGAGTTGAACTGAAAGATCTAAAACATTTTCTATCTACACAAAAGGCCCATTTCTCTCAAATATTTTTCACAAATTTGTCTAAATCTGTTAGTGATCACTTCTTTGATAATCCATCCACCTCATAGGTGTGGCATATCAAGATGCTGATTAGACAGCATGATT
>JAPTYQ010000005.1:20480253-20499101 GCA_029814465.1 Ostorhinchus cyanosoma | reverse complement strand
TGGCACTTTGGAGAGGTGTTCTCTACAGGGATGAATCCTGGTTTTCACTGTCCAGGGCAAATGGCCAACAGCCTGTATGGCATGGTGTCGATGAGCAGTTTGCTGATGTCAGCATTGTGAATGGAGCGGCCCATGGTGGCGGTGGGGTTATGGTATGGGCAGGCGTATGTTATGGACAACGAACACAGGTGCATTTTAGTGATGGCATTTTGAATGCACAGAGATGCTGTGACCAGATCCCATTGTTGTGCCGTTCATCCATGACTGTCACCATGATAATGCACAGCCCCATGTTGAAGGATCTGGACACAATTCCTGGAAGCTGAAAACATCCCAGTTCTTGCATGGCCGGCATACTCACCGGACATGTCACCCATTGAGCATGTTAGGGATGCTCTGGGTCGGTGTCTACGACAGTGTGTTCCACTTCCTGCCAATATTCAGCAACTTCGCACAGCCATTGAAGAGGAGTGGACCAACATTCCACAGGCCACAATTAACAACCTGATCAACTCTATGCAAAGCAGATGTGTTGACTGCATGAGGCAAATGGTGGTCACATCAGACACTGACTGGTTTTCTGACCAGACACTTTAGAGTGGCCTTTAGCACACCTGTGAAATAATCATGCTGTCTAATCAGCATCTTGATATGCCACACCTGTGAGATGGATGGATTATCTCAGCAAAGGAGCAGAGCTCACTAACACCAGATTTAGACAGATTTGTGAACAATATTTGAGAAATAGGCCTTTTGTGTACATCGAAAAAGATCTTTGAGTTCAGCGCATGAGAAATGGGAGCAAAAACAAAAGTATTGTATTTATATTTTTGTTTAGTGTAAATTAATTAGAGTGAATATATAATACAGAGTGGTGTACAGAACTGACATGTACATATTGCAACAACACTGGGGACATATTTGTTTGTTTTTTTGTGCGTTTTAGCTAAGCAAGATCACACATAGAATGGGGCTGAATGATACTTGCTACTGTTTAATGTTGAGTTCCAGATTTATCGATTTAATATTTTATTTCATTATTTTCTTACAATTTCTGACAGCAATTACTTTTTTCTGGGCAACTTTTAGTTTTTAATGTACAACATTAATATAGTTTTTCCTGTTTTACAGACAAAACTATCAAAACTCTGGTGTTTCTGTTTATTTTCTACAGCTTTTATAGCTATTCAGGACGACACATGCAGAGTTTGAAAGTAAGGAGAGAACCACCTACTTCTGCCACATTTATACAGATATTCTACTTTTCGCAACACTACCCTAAGCACAATCAGCCACTGGCAGGAGTACAAAGTAGAGCTATCTTAATACTAATTGTAGTAAGTCTGAAACGTGTCCAAGTCTTTTCTTATAACAAACCACCCGCTTGTGTATTTCAATCCAGTGACTGGTGGCAGGTGTGTGTGGACCATGAGGCTGTGCTTGGATATCTGAGATGCTAACTTCACATGACTTCTATGACTAGGTAATTTATCCTTTTGAAAGACTTCACTGTGCTACAAAAGGTAACAAATTACAGCTCAGTAACTGGGGAGAACATGAGCTGGCCTAGTCAAAGACTTCTGTAAATGAGTTCAAGTCTCTCCTTGAACATAGCAGAAATGCCGCAGAATAAATCCATCTGCTCAAACTGTGTAATAATTGCAGATGAATCACCTTTATATGATATGATCGGGGGGGGGGCACTGTTGTGTTTGTGTCCCACATAGGATCTCTTTGATGGGACGAGCATTTGTGCAATGGTTAATCCGTACAATGTTACTCACACACCCAGCATCACTGGCAGTGTGTGTGTATTCAGTGTCAGCTTAGCCCACTCAGCCCCTAATCCACAGCACAGAGAGACAGAGACAAACCTGTCTACCTAAATGGGAACCATCTCAATCATTTACATTTCAGCATGCCTCTCCTGTTACACTGCTTTCTCACATGGTCCCTCATTTTAATACTATTAGCGACATTTATTTCACGACACAAGAGGGAGACACAGATTCCACCGGTTACCCTGACAACAGACGCAAATGAGTGGAGCTTGGTTTACGCCTCACCATAATAAACAGTGGGGTGAACTATGTGTTGGAGCTAAACACTATTGGTCAGCTTCCATTCAGCAACACTTCAGTCTCTCTCAATGGGTGAACAATGGTTGCAACGCAGCTCATCCCTGTGATTTGTGGCACTGATGGGGGACTTAGTGTGACTTTGAGGGAGTTGAGAGAATTGTCTTAATGTATAGCCTACTACAAAAACAGAGCAAAAGCAAGCTCTGCCCTGTTGAACACCATCATCTATTGTGATTGGTGAGAACAGTACGAATCAACCCCAAGGACAGGAGACACATTATAGTACTTCAGTGGTATCTTCATGGCCTCCTGTTCAAACCTGAAGTACTGTTATGTGAGAAACAATATTATCAATTTGTGATTAATTAGAACTAGTGCTGCAACAACGAATCGATTAAAGAGTTTGCAATGAATTTGGCAGTCAATTCCTTGGGTCCTTGAGCACGTTGAGGCATGCCTGCACACTGTGTAGTGTACCAGAGGAAAACACAGAGCAGCATGGCTGAGGCTTCATATGCCGGGCCAGATTTAACTTTTTTTTTTTTATTTATTTTGTTTTTTAGGACCAGATTTTTTTAAGCTAGGTTTACATTATGTTCACAGTGGACATGGAACCCTCGTTTGGCCGAACATTTATGTAACAAAACTTGAATATGGAGAAAAAAATGGTCAAAATCCCACGGCACACTATGTTTCGAGCAAATTTTTTTACCCTGCAATATATATTGCGATATGAAAAAATACTCAAGAGGATATTATAGCTGTGTGGTGCCAACATAAATAGTCAAATAAATTAGTTGTGTTAGATCTCGTTGTGGTGACAGGTAGAAGGTACTGTCGCCACAGAACACGTGTTTTCAACATCATCCTTATAGCTAAAATAATTCCAGATAACTGACATTGCATTTCTTTCTGGAACCAAGTCTTTGTTTTCGGTGATTTTTTCTTGTTCGTTGCTCATTTTTGAATGTTGTTACCAACAACTCACTCCCTGTGCAGGAGCATGGTCTGCTTTGGCAAACTGATTAAAGGACTGATTAGTGGATCGCTGTGCGTAGCATGTGTCAGGTACACTTGAAATTACGTGAGCCCACATTGAGTTCATTTGCCTACTACATCACAGGATCTGCGATGTGACTACTGCACACACGTACATTAGCAATATATTGTGCAGCTCTAATCCATAACCTATTAACACAAAAAAACAGATAAGAACCATTTGGCTAAAAAGTACACTACAGTATTTGTTTATATATATCTAATTTATATTACCATCTCAGTTCTAAACATGTATATTTTGCTATATTCATGCAGGCTTGATGCCACTTTTCCATGGACTAAAAAGTTGCTGCTCTTTAGATTCCACAAAGGATGAATATGAATTTAAAGTCACTCAGCTACTCCGTATTTCCTCACAGTTAATTTGCCGGGGTTTTAAATATGAAATGCCAGAGAGTAATGAAAACTGCACAGTTTTTCTGAACTGGCATCTTTGATATCTCTGTTCAATCTCACATTTAATTTACATTTGAAAAAAATTAGAAGAGTTGAAAGTTGCCACATTTTAGAAACATCATCATTTAAAGGGATGGTTATTACTATCATTTCAGGTGTATTTATGAGACAGCTATGGTAAATGAATGCAGAAAAATACTGTGATGTGAAGTGTGAAAGTGAAATTAAACTAGAACGAAACTATATATGACTTCTTTTCATGTCTATGATAGGATGCAAAAAAGGATCCTGCTGGTGACGGTGCCGGCTTATTTTTTCTTTACCTTTGAATCTTCCAGTCAAACATCAGCGACATTTATCTCCCCAGAAGGCAAAGAAATGTTTTTCTTGGAATATTTCTGATTCAAAGAAAACTAAATGAATGAGCAAACCATATTCTGCTGTTTCTGAAATAAATAAACTCTAACTATCCCCTTGCAAAAAAACATTGTTAGATCTTGAGAGATGATCTCAGCTTTATTGACAAGAATCTGAAGAGAAAAACCTATAAGTACACAAAAACAAAGCATTGCCAGAGGGAAAGCTCAGACAAGAAGCACACCATCACTTTCTCTCAGATCTAAAACAAATGCACATATACGGTGTACACAGAAAAATCTAACTTGCTGAAGGTAAACTCCTCCTTAAAAGGGATCTAATTATGGCAAGAGAAAAATCCGCATTAATTATACACCCACATATAAACTGCTCACAGTCATGTAGACACACACAAAAGTGAGCTGACATTTAAGTGTGATCAATATTGATGTTTCGATAAGCTGAGTCAAACCACTGTGCCATTACCTGGCTGCACAAATCCATTTCTCCACTAACTTAATTTGTCTTTTCTTTGTCATGACAGAGCAGGTGTGTGCAGCAGGCCTCCTATGTTTATTGGCTGGGTCCTTCAGAAGACAAAAACCTCCGAAGTCAGTGAAGGAGCTGAAAAAATGCCAAACAGGGCAAACCAGACATAATTCATCTCTCTGTTGTATAATATTTTGACTTTTAAAGAGACAAGGGTCCTGCAAATTGTGAGATTTTAGCAGTTTTATAACTTTATTGGAAGCCACACTGTGACATGAATCCAATGAACCTGGGTACCACAGAATGTGCAAAACTAGCACCTACTGTATCTCAGATTACAACACAAGTCCAACAATTAAATGGCATCAGTGCACATCATTTCTGTTTAGTTGTAAACAATAAAGGTAGGCTACTGATCATGCTGCCACAAAAGCAGTTTATTAAGTAGGAGAAATAGGATGAGAAAGGGATAGTGACAGTGGAACAGTTATGCTAACTTTATTATCTTCGAAGTCTCCTTTGCTTCATGAAATGACAACCTGCACACTGAAAATGGCAGGTTTCTTTGTCATTTTCTTTTGAAGGGATTTACTCATTTTAATCCCGCAGCTCACTTCAACTGAGCATATAATCCAGCAAAACAACTTCTCTTAACACAACTCTGCAAAGGCATCATAGCACACGTATTTAGTGCCATCATCGAAAGTACTGAGTGATTTGAAGGAATACATACAACCCAGAGAGTGAGGGAAAATAATAACACAAACAGAGGACCAGCAAGAGGACTGAAAAACAGTCAGTGGATGGCAGGATTATTCGAGATACTTCCTGTAACTCAGACTAATTGTCTCATGTCAATTGTGTAATTCATTAATTGATCAACTATGTGTCTCTTAAATATGCTTAGTTACTAAACCAGGCAACTATGTAGGTCAAAAAGAAATTATACTGCAATTTCCTACAGTGAAATCAGTAGAGCAACAAAGAAACACAGTCAGTAAAAGAGATGTTCCAGAGAACTTCAGGCAACAGATCCTCTACAATCCCTCACAGACACTAAAGCTCATTTTCTTTTCTTCAATACAGTGAGTCATGGTATATTCTTCCAAAAAAAAAAAAAAAAGAAAAACCCATAGCTGCTGAGAATCCCTTAGGCAGGCACTTCACTCTTCACCAAAAAAGCCACTCAGGGCCAACTATTAATCTACGTTAGAACCATGAAGCTCCCAGGTGTGAAAGAGTCAACACTCCTAGTCTCTCGTGAGTGCTGTCAAATAAACCATAACAAGTGACGACAGAATGATCTGCCTCCCATCACTGAGCACCTCATAAAGCTTTCATGAATAAAAATAAAATGCTCCTGTGCCTTATCGCATGTACTGTACCTAGGTGTACCAATGCACGGCCAACCAGGACAACATGGAATAATGGTTCACATTTGTGTATGTGGGTGTCAGCTGGCGAAAAAGCTGCTCTCATCTCTCTAAGGACTGTAACCGTCTGAGAGGCTCTTTTAACAGTTCTGTTCAGGATAATGAGTCAACTGAGTGATGAAACCTGGGATGTGACTGCAGTTTTAGACACATTTTAAACTACAGACCAGAGGATTTCATGGTGTCACAGAGGCTTCCACAAGTCCCCTTAATTTTCTACACGCTGTTATAAAACTCTTCGAGTATGTGGGTCTAAGGGGGTATATGGGTATCTGGTAACGTTCTGACCTCCGAAGTGTTTATTAATTTATTTTTTATTTAGGTCATGTTTTCATTCTTGCTGCATAGTGGTATGTTAATTGTTCAATAATATATGAGCTATATATTGGTCAAACTCTGGGGCAAAAAACATAGCAATTGCTAATAATTATAAAACAGACCATGCGGAGGAAAAAAACAAAACATTTGCATTCCTTTCTGCTATAAATATTCCAGTAAATGTTATTACAATAGCGTCAAGTTAGCTATAGATGTTTAACATTTAGTGAGTCAATGTTCTAAAGATAAACACATTTTTTTATAATAATGTCAGATTCAGTATGTTTGTCTTGTGAGTATAATCTCCACACATGGATAAAACCTCCAAACAGGGTGGAACATTAAGAGTGTGGAAATGTTTTAAAAAACCCTGATGGTCTCAGTGGAATTGTAGTTTTTTTCAAGGCTGGTAAAGTACACACAAAGAAGGGCAAAGATGAGTTCAAGGACACTCAGCAAATGAAGAACATGGACAGAAATAACTACATTTACCTGATGCAAGTCTATGATTAATAGAATTAATATTTTGAGATTTTTAATTATTCTAAGGTTTTATATTTCTTAAAGAAGTTGATATGCATGGTAATAGTGAATATAGTACCAGCAAAAATGTAATAGAACATGAGAGGATTTTTAATGTCTTATATCTGTTTAAGTGTCAGAAACATCCAATTTTTCACCTGCTTTTTGCTTTTTACTCTGTTGTATTGCTTGTTTTATACTCTCCTGTTTGCTGTACGGTGTCCTTGAGTGCCAAGAAAGGCGCCTATAAATAAAATGTATTATTATTATTATTATATAATTTAAGCTATTTAATAAATACTAGATAGAGATATGTGTATCAGTAAATCGTAGAGGCAGAAAAGTCCCTGTGCATAGGAGCAATAACTTATTTTTGCTGGTTCTGCACAAAGCAGCAGCAGCCTGTACTAGCCCGCTGAAGAACCTGTCATGCAACCTTTAAAAGGAATAAGAGGCTGGCACAAGTATGTCTTCAAATTGTGTGGCATTGATACAGCACCACTCAGGAAGGCACATATGCTCATTTGAACTTTCCCTTCAAGGAGCTCTGTGATGTGGAACTGGACACAGCCAGAGTCAGAGAAAAACACTTCCCTGCAGTGACACTATTTAGACATGATTGCATGGGTTGACACCTGAAATCACCTACACACAAACTGGACAAACCTGCTTCACTGCTGCTGCACCATCATCACCTAGTGCTTTGGAAACAATAGCCAAGACGTCTGGACGTCAAGTCAACATGACCAAAGGCTGAATGTTTTCAGATGGCAAACATTAAGTGAAGTTTACAGTTTAGTCAACAAATGATCCGAAACTGATGTAATTTAATGTCGACACAAAGAGTAAACACAGCTGTAAATAGAGCTGCATTTGGAGGCGTATGATATATATATATATATATATATATATATATATATATACACACACACACACACACACACATATGACTGTAAGAATATGAAGGCAACTTCTATTGAAAGATAAAATGACTGCAAAGTAGAAAAGCACAAGGTGTATCAGATGTACTGTAAGCCGAAATGCAGAGGAGCCCCCAACCACTCAACACAAACAGCCTATTCATTGGGTCTGAATCCGCTCTGTTCCATATTTTCCAATGAAGGAACCCTGCACTTTTAAAGTTCAGTGTGTTAAATTCGTCTCCTCTTCAGGAACCTAAACGGGTCTGGACTAGTCAACACATATCGCAGAGACAGCTGTTAACCGCTGCGCAAAATGGAAAAAGAAGAGGATTGACGAGTCAGCCTCGTCTCCGGAGAGTGAACCGACACTCGAATAAGCTAATTTTGGAAATGTTCAGGAATTAAAGTCAGTTGTCAAGTGTTGATGTGTTTGTTTATGTGTTCATTTTCACATATTGGCTCCATAATTGTCTTTAGTCAACGTGGCCATAGGCGCTAATGTAGAAAATTCCTGCTGTATAATATGGAGGATTGGCTTTTCTACGCAGACCGTGTATCAGTTCTTTGTAAAGGTTAGATAGTTAGTTAGCTAGCTGCTTGATAATAAACAGATAATAAACGCATATTTACCATGTTACCGCCGTTGCCGTGAGTGTATGCCTACTTCTGATAAACTTTTCTCCGCCAGCAGCAGAACAAGCGCCGGGCATAATCAGACTGGAGCCTCCGGTGTGTGGTCCTCGGGCTCACCGTTACCGTCCGTTGAGACGTTCGGTGAAACACATGCCATCACGGGCTCAACGGGCTCTAACCGCCGCTGCTCCTGCCGCGGCCGACTGGGGAACAACGATGGGAGCTGTGTCAGCCTGCCTGCCCACCACGGTAATCCGTCTAACCTCCGGAGCCAAGGAGGCAAAGTGTGTGAGTACGCCCCGCCCACCTGTTTGTACAGAGGGAGGGGCTGCGGTGGATATCAAATACACTCATGAATTAAACTGGTCCACAAGTTCAAAACAACAAACAAAAAAACAACTCAGAATAAAAGTAGTGGAAAAAAAGTAAATGTAGCCTATCTATCTATCTATCTATCTATCTATCTATCTATCTATCTATCTATCTATCTATCTATCATCACATAACATTAGCTCACCAACCCTTTTGTTATTTGTTTTCCAATTCATCTTATCAAAGTATGTAAGATATAGCACATTTAATCTCTGTGGCAGATAATTTCTCAAAATAAATAAATGTACACCAGAGTAACCACAGTGTTATGGCTTTCACTGGTCTACAAAGTCCAACAAGCACCTGACAGCAAACACATGACAAGAAGCACTCCTGAGAAACTATCAACAAAATGAAAGTGATACTAATGCAGCATGACAGGTTCATATTGCTGTACGTGGCTTTTCCACATTTTCAGTCAATATTGTCTTGTTTTTCCATGTAATTTAGTATCTTCTTGTTGTTACCATTTGTGTTAATTCTGTAGAAAATTCAAGAGTGTGGACTAAAATGAAGGTCAAGATAGAGCTAAGGCAAGCTGTTTTATCGTAACTCTAGCCAGCTAACCGTAACCCAAAAAAATCTAAATTTTTCAAGACAGTCATTAAAATAGTAATCCGAGGAGAAGAAAAATCACACCTTCAATGAATGTTTTTCAGTTCAGATATTGAGATATTCAGCTCTGCCTGCTCTAACTCTCTTTCATTTGTATGTTTTAATGTGTACTATTGATTGATTTTTTTTTTTCTTATGGAGAAAATCCTCATACTGTAAAGCAGTATCACAAGACAGTCATATAGTGAATAGTGTTAAAGATGTTCAGCTTAAAAGTTGGACAAAAATTCAGGCTTTTCAGGTAACTGATGAGATTCTCCTGTAGTTTCCTGTACATTTGTACTAATACATATCTTAATAGTGTCTTGAACCATTACTGCAGTGGAAATCAACCCACAGCTCATATGAAAAACATAAGAAACCATAAAGAAATGAATACCAATCATCTTTTAATGTTTTGCTATAATGTTTTTTAAGTACAAAGTAATTACTAAATTATCCACTTGGAAAAATGTGTTGACAAATATGTGTCTCATATGTGAAGTGGTACTTGGAGTCAAATACTTATAGGGGCTTGAGATAAAAAAAAAAAAAAAAACATCTTTAGAGAGTAAAGGTTGTTGTCCCTGCATTACTATGGATCAGCCTTAGAAATCCTAAACCCCTATTTTTCATGTCAGGTATATCTAACTTCAGAGGCCTTTCTCTTAAAAGCTCATATTATGGCTGGATGAAACACAGAGACACCTGAATAATTACATAGACAGATAGTCATTACATTACACAGCCCATATCTCAAGTGAAAGGATAAGATGAATTACCCCACAAAGGTCTGCAGAATGTGTTATGAATGATTTAAAAGCACAGCAGGTCTACTGTGGCCCTAGTGATAAAGAAACTAATTAGCATGGTTAGAGGCCCTGTCACATGATCTGGGACCTCTACTGATAGTTTACTGTCCAAACGTGCATTAAATATTAATCTTCACAATTCTGTCCACCACTCTGTCCCCTGACGTCACAGATAACAGCCTAGTTACCTGTTTTCTACCTCTTCTCTAATTCTTTGTGTCACTTTATCCTCGACCTGTTGTCTGCCTTATGAGGACAGAGCCTGAGTCAGCTGACTGTTTATCATTGTGACGAGTGTGTGTGCTGACAGGTTGGACACTCTAAGGCTTGGTGATTCAGTCTATGAAGCAAAGACAAGCACCTGGCACTGAGGCAGTGTGTAGGACAAGACCTTGGTTAATGAAGTCTGAATCTCATCCAGGCTGATTAAAACATTTTCCATGAGTGTGCGTGCACATGTAGGAGGATATAGCTTCACAACAGATCCACAACAAACCTCTCAGCTTTGAATGATCCCAGTGCCCTCATACACTTCCAGTCCATTTCCCCTGACTATTGATTTATAAATGTCCTGCTGATGAGTGTTTGAGAGAGTGATAGCAGACACAGAGTAAATTGTGACGTTTAATTAGGCCCAGATTGGTGGTCTCTCTGTACTTTTGCATTGATCTGGGTAAGAGATTGGTAGTGTTATCAATTTGATCAACTAGGTGACTGAACCACATCAATAATAATGTAGCCATACAGAACACTTAAGAGACTTTACAAATGGGAAAGAGCAAGATGAGCTTTTAATACTTTGTCCATGTAGATTTGCTGGAAGCAAGTCGACACATTTGATCTGAGGTGACTGCACACCCAGACTCACACTCTGACGTGCGAGCAACTGTGATTTATTTTATCTAAATGTCACAACATTTGACTTTTAATAAGTGCATTAAAGTCCATGATCCAATTATCCAGCAATTCTATGACAACACAGATACTGCACCTCATTTTATCAAAGTAAATGTAAGAATGTATGATGATATGATGATATGAAATTCAGGCATTTGTCAAAGAATGAAGCATCTGTGTGTATACATAAAATCCACGTCACTAATCACACAATGCCATTGTTCTCTTTCCCCACTGCTGATGTTTGTGTTCTTTATGGACTTCCTGTGGCACTTCCTGCTTCTGTCTCAGCAGTGACACCAGTCTGAACTCCAAAGATATCCAGAACACTGATACCATTCCCAAGCATCACAACAGTAGGTGTGGCTCTGGATCAGGACGTTCTAGTTAGGATCTGGAATGTGTAGGTGATTGGAATTGGAACATTCTTACTAATTCTGGCATATGTAGGAAACATCTGAGCTGGTTCATTTAGGATAGGCATCAAAATGATGTAGTTGGATTTTAAAATGTGTATAAATAAATTCATAATTCTGTATTCTGTTTACCTAATTATAATTCTGGAGTACAAGAGGTCCCACATTTCTTTAGCTGGAGATCCAAAACATATATTTTTTTGTTATGTTTTTTTGTCTCTTCCACTTTCAAAACAGGGTTGACTAGAATGTACTTTGCTTTGAGGACAAGACGGTGAATAACAGACAGAATGTGGGAATGTTAATTGCAGCTAAAAAGTTAATTCAGTAATTGTCATGTCAGGAAAATGTTTAGGAGGTTCAAATGTTTTTATTTACACATTCATCACACTTATTTAAAAAGTCAGTTTGTGTTACTGCCACGATTGTATTGTCTTTGATAATATTCTAATGTAGGAATGTTTATTTGTACAGTGATGAATTAAAGTTATCTTGTCAAAATACCTCAGTAGCATCTAAAGATCTATTATAAGGATTGCCCCACAAAAGGTCCATATCTGACAATTGGTGAAAACTTTGTCAAATTTTGACATTTAAAGTGAACTTATAAGAACCAAAAATGCACAAAAATGAACACTGTACAAATCTCAGTTTGGTGACATGTGATTGGACCAATTAGAGCTAAACTTATGACCTTAATAGAGGATAAGAGAGTGCATGTCCCACAGTCTATTTTCTGTTAATGTCATATTGTTTTTATTAATAAAGAGTTCAAGGGAAAAAATGTATATTGTCATGGCCATAAAGGTAGAAGAAAACAAAACTATGCAATAGCTCTAAATCTGCAGTTTGCAGATGTTTATCTTGGTTAGTGACTCTTCGATGACAGTGTGTAATTGCTAAATCAGCACTAACACAACATGTCCGTTCCGGTTTATCTTTATATGTGTGAGAAAATCAGCAACAAACAGAGAGAAAGTGCATCTGAGATGTAAGTGACACACAGATGTCCTAATGTGGCTGAGCCAGACAGGAAGGGAAAGTCTGCAGAAGAGACTCATTCAGTATCTGTGGGAAGAACTGTCTCTCCTCTCTCTGCCTTTTCATTTCCTTTGTTCCTCAGAAGATAGCACAGAAACAGAACTGGACAGACTGATAGTGACACACAGCCCTACACAAATTTTATGGGTATAATAAAGGCCACTTAAATCAACTGATAGAAATGAGATTAAGACTGGAAGAGGTCATGTTTAATTCATCTTGCACTCCTTTTTTCTCTCTATGGCAGCTAATGTATTTCTGTGATCAGTATCATGAAGAGCAGAAGATTACATTCACCTTTGCACTCTTCACATGGACATTAGCTGAAGTTAAATGAAAGCTTTGTATCTATTGCTGTAGTACAATTATTCACTCATATCACTGTCACAAAGATACTCTAATCTGTTCATAATATTGAATGTCATATTTTGGGGGCACAGTATGTCAGCATCCAGATGAGCACGGAGGCAAAAAGCCAGTGCGTCTGCTGATATAACTGCAGGCAGAGCCCCAATGCTGGGCAAAGACAGAATCACCATCAACTCAGTCTGAATCAATTGAACAGGGAGACACTTGCGCATTAGCATACGCATCCTCTGGCCTCAGCAAGCAGAGCATTGAGGCTATGGTCTATTTTGGGATTATATAACCCCACCACAAACCAATCCAAAAAAGCATCCCTTATCTCATCAAAACCCCCTATGTGTAACCATCACATCATCCTCTCTTCTTATTAAAGCTGTCATCCTCCAGCTCTTTTTTATTGCATTGATGCTTTAGAGCCAGCAATTACATTTTCTAATATCATGAATCTCTGACAGACAGTTTTGCTGCCTGTCTTTTTTTATGTCATGACTTTTTTCATTCCTTCTTTTCTTTTACACTCTTTGTGCCATTATCTTTACAACCCACATACTCAGTCAGATCTGCACATCCATGTGAACACTGCAGCCTTGCTGTGTTTTTAAAGCAAAGCCCTCTGAGTTTTCCCTTGAGCTGCAATTATTAATTGATTGGTTGCAGACTCTTAAATCCACTTTTCAAAACTTCCCCATTGAGACACAGAGAAGGGCAGTAGCATTGTTTCCAGGTTAGAATCTCAGCAGTGATTGGAAATGACCCCTGTTGCTCATGTATTTATCTCTGTCATCTGTCTGAAACCACCTGTGGTAAGCTAAAAAAACCTACTGGCTGAAAACACGAAAGAACAACATGCAGAAACCTCATGTCCTCTCTGGGCACTTGAATTACAATAAGATGATAAGTAATTGATTTTTTTTTTCTGCCCAGTGATGCAAAAAAACGATCAAGCACTGTAGGTTTAACTGACTGTGAATGTAATTGTAAGTTGAAGCCCTAGTTCTATCCCAAGACAGTTGAATTTATATCATGTCCTTGAATTTCACTGCCAAAAAAAGATGGATTTGCTAACATGATGGATTTCAAAAACCTTGTGTAGATACAGAAATGTGGATACGTAATGATCTTCTCTTGCACACAAACATGTTGCAACAAAGAGGAAAAAGAGCATGAGGAAGTCTGCAGGGGACAGTGACTAATGAGTCTCACAGGCAAAAGTAATCAGCAGAGAGGCAGTCAAACATGACACTGGGTCAGTCAGGACACAAATGAGCACATGTGGTGGGAGACCAAACCGCTGAATTCACTCTCTGCTTCTTTCCTCTTTGCTGTCTCCAACTCTAAAGCTCGTCTCTCTTTCATATAAATGAACAGAAGCCACCCCTTCCCCCTTCGCCTCATCCTCACGCTCATCAAGCTCTTTTCAGACTCTATAATAGCATTTCTTCAGGGACAGCTAAGGTTCCCTGCTCTCCAGCCGCGTCTTTTGTCCCAGCCTAGCGGGGGGACTAAACCAAGAGGCATTTGAATGGGGAGGCGAGGACTGAAAAGGGGGCTGGCTGTTTTAGAGGGGAATCTGGCGGTAAATTTAAGCTGAGTGGAAGTGAAGCTTTGCACAAGATATACGAGTTGCTGTCAACATTAATCACACAGCCATGGTTTTGCAAACCGCAGTCCAACTGTATTCGACAGCTCAAATGTACCAACCATGCTGAGAAAGACAGATGGTCACCTGAACAGACAAAATGAGAAATATACAGAATCACAAAATGTATAAAAACAAAGAGCATCCATACAAAGATCTCACACCTCAGCCATGTGTCGTGTCTTAGGGTTATGTGAACCCAGGCTAACATCACATTCATCACTTTACTGTTTGCACCTCCCACTACTTTCACGCTCTACTTCATTAACTTCATATTTCTTTCCTCCCAGCATGAGGGGTTGAAAATGATGTTTGTCTCCATGTGCTCCACAAGACCGGTATGTTTTTAATCTTCCCTTAGACACTTACATTTACATTTATACACATTATACACATGCGCATCCCTGGGAGGATTACTCATGCATCCAACAGGTTCCCTTATTAAAAATATCATTAATAATCAATGTACTTACCTTATCAAAGTAATATATTGCATTTGATTACTTTCCCACTGAAATCTCACAGCTGTGTTTGAATTGGTTATTACAATGTTTTAACAGACTATTGAAACCCTTTAGATTTGGACTTTTCCTAATTCTGTTATGTTTTGTTACAATCCTTATACACTGAAGATGGATCAACAGAAAATATGAGCATCTACATCAATAACAACCAGACAAAATGTAACTGTATATAAATTCTCCAGATACTTTAATTACAATATAAAAATCTGACAACCAAAACACAGCTAATGATTAAAAAAAAACCTCATGTAAGAAACTGAAAGGGAACTTACTGCAATGGAAACGTACAGTTTTGAGGCCTAGAAAGGGAGCATTTTTGAACTAGTTAGTGGTTTTAGGTTAACAGCGACACTCACTATTTGGGTGTTAAACTGTGAGCTAAGGCAGCAGAGTCCTAAAAACACACACAGGCAGAGTAAACCTCATACCAGTGACACCAAACCTTTAGTAAAAGTAACTCATAATAGTCTATACTTTCAAATAAATGTCTGGATGTTAAAGTACAACCACTGAAACAAATCACACATGTACAGTATATTTGGATGCAATCACCATCACTTTAACTAGTACCTAACTAAAGACAATATTTGTTTCTTATTAACCGCATTACATTTATTTTGAAATGTAATACATGTAAGTAGTGACCCACTAACATTTTACATGCATTCAGGTGTCACACTATACAATTGAAATGAAAATGATAGTAATGTAAAAACATGAACATTAAAGAATAGCTCTATATATGACGTTGTATAAATGCTTTCAAACAGGACAGTGT
The DNA here is from genome assembly GCA_029814465.1 of Ostorhinchus cyanosoma. NCBI lineage: Eukaryota > Metazoa > Chordata > Actinopteri > Kurtiformes > Apogonidae > Ostorhinchus > Ostorhinchus cyanosoma. Next base: position 20,483,451 of record JAPTYQ010000005.1, on the reverse strand, counting down.
GACTTGAATCAGAGCCACAGCGGGCACCAGAGGCTGTTTGAAATAAATATCTAAGGGGTCACACTTTGAAAGCGTGTGTGGGGGGAAGGGTGGGAGACAAGCCACACTTTCATGTGTCATCTTGCTACACACCCACGTCACTGCCCACCCACCACAACCAGCTTGTGACATTTCAGCCCCTTTGTCTCCATCCGAGTGGACTGAGGATTTTTTTTTTTTTTTAAGAATAAATGACAGCTGCTGCGATACTGTATGTAGGAGAGTTAAAAGCACTCAAAGACATAAAGGTGGGCAGGTCAGAGACACATTGAATAATATAGTTTAACACACTGATATATGATGGAATTATCATTGATATATGTAAAAGTCAACTCAATGGCCAATGCACAGCCATGACTACGACAAATCTCAACTCGTGCTAACATCATGTGCAAAAAAGGTGTGATGATTATGCAATGAATCAGTTAATCAATGGTTAATCAATATTTATGAGTCACACTGAGGAAGAATTCTGGGCATGAATGAACAGTTGAAATGTGAGGATTATTATTATTATTATTATTATTATTATTATTATTATTATTATTATTATTATTATTATCATTATTATTATAAGTCTGTTTACATAGGTTACATGACCTTAGTCTGTGGGATGTTAAAATCCTATTTCCTGATATACAGTACAAAGAGGGTAAGACAGAGCTACAGTGGTTAGCACTGTCACCTCACAGCAAGGAGGTCCTGGGTTCAATTTTATCATCATGCTCCACATTGGTCTTTATTCAATATTAACAACCTGAATATAAAATACCCTCCTTCCCTCTGTAGCTCTCTCTTGTCTATTCAAATTAAGGTACTAAATATAAATAAGTCCCCACTAAGTGTTAAACAGTGGACTTGGCAAACACTCATAACTTCTCCTTTAAGAAAAGTAATATACATACTGGAAGGAAAACAAGATATGTTTAGATGAAGAAGTCTCAAAACCATTTACTGCCTTTGTGAAGTGTATTAACAAATGAGGAAGAAGAGTGAGCACATCCTGTATTCTGATTCACACATAAAAATTTTACTTGCTGGAACTGAATATTCTGAATATAATCCAGTATTACTTCTTAGTATAACACTTATTGGTGCTTTTTTTTTTTTTTTTTTAGAATTTTCCCTCCCTTTTTCCCTCATTTGTACCTTCCAAACCACTGAGTAGAGCAGTAAAGTTACATCTGATATAACTTATCAGCCATTCTTGTTCGACAACACCCATGAGTAGCCAACGTCTGCATCAAGGAATAGAATTTTGTTTCACAATCCACAAAAATAATTATTATATTTCCTCTCACACCACTTAAATTACAATCTACTGGAAGACACTTGTGGATTTTTTGCTCAGTAACACCAAAAATCTGTCAAGTATTGCAGCTTTATGTTATGGTCAATGATGCGTTTTTCATTTATAAACAGCTCTTAGTAATTTAGTGATTGTGATGTAATTGTGTAATCATTCGTCAAGTAAAAATGTTGATAAAAACATGATTAACCACCTGTCAGTAGAAATGTGTTGAAGAGTGTAAAAAAAAAGTCTCTACAACTTTGAGATGTACTCACAAAGATACTGAATAAACCTACATGAACTTTTCCACATTTTTAATAATAACATGCAACCAAAAGTCAATGAAGCCAAGATGGCATGAAATTAAACAAACATAGATATAATCTGTTTTTCTTCACAGAAAAAACAGATGGTGACAGAGAAAAGACTAAACGTGTGTTTAAAGCAACAAGCCTTGTTTCCCCTTCAGAGCAAATACAGAAACTAAAGGCTACAGACACAGACAAGGTTATATGTTAATGAAGATGAAATCATGCACAGTTCCCACAGTTCACACACATGCATGTTGCATGTTTCAGAGTGATTACATTGACTTACATTCATTCATAACATGCCTAACTTTAAACATATACAACTCTTAACCCTCACATTTAATGATTCATGTAATAAGAAGGTTTGTTTCCATGAAGTATGCAATACCTGACGCCACAAATACAGCTCTGTTTAACCTTGCTTTAATGAGACGTTCAATCATGAATAATCCCATGATACCTGTCACACTGTCCACAGACACGGAGATGAGCCACCCCCCCCCCCCGATTCACATTCACAAGTGGCTGCCATAAACACCATAAACAAAAACTTGCCACATTTTGATGACAGTTGTCTGACTTGTCTCTGTCTTTATGACAAGAAAATTCACTCCTTCAGTTTTTTCCCCTATACTATGCTGCATTTTAGCAGGTTTGTGAAATTAATTTTAAACCATATTTAGTGTGTTAGATATCTTATGCTCACGTTGAGTCATATGAGAGATTAAGAAAATATAAACAACCTATTGGATGATTTTTTTTCTTAAAAAAAAAACACCCAGTTATATCATTGCATCATGAGATTCAGTATACTGAGGGGAGGAAAGGAATTAGTGAACGTAATGGATAAAGATCTTTTATCTTCTAAGATTTTGAAAAAAAATGAAAAATAGACAAAAAAACAGTCCTTAAGGATTTGGGAAATACCATGTAAGAATAGCAGGGAATGCAACCTCTGAGTTTTCAGATTATTTATGAAAGTATTTTATCTGATCAGATAGAGATGATAAATAAAGCTGTGATATACAGGCTACTGTCACTGATCAAAATGGACATGTGTTATACATGCAAATCATTAGACATCGAGGACACCTCAGATTTTGATACTGAAAAATTTCCAATGAATTACAGTTCAGAACTGCTTAGGTGTTTTGATAATACAAGGGATTCACAGACATTTTTGTCTTTGATACAAATAATGTTAATGAAGATCGTTAAAACAATAAAAGTACAAATACATGAATATATTGGTGTCTGGTTGTCATACAGTTGAAGCCAGATGGTTACCAGTATGGACGTAGAGAGAGTGACTGAACACTGGCGTCATCTCCTGTTGTCATAGTGACAAATTGAGCAGTTCATCTGCACCACACATGATGAGAAATGGAGGTCTGTGATGCAACGGTTTACAGTTGTGTGTCTGAGCAAAATTAAAGGCTGAGGACTGTTGATGTTAAGGTCATCATCATCAAGGAAAATTACTCTCACACACACACACACACACACACACACACACACACACACACACACACACACACACACACACACACACACACA
>JAPTYQ010000005.1:20401366-20468865 GCA_029814465.1 Ostorhinchus cyanosoma | reverse complement strand
ATTTCTTCCTTGTGCCATTTCCAACAAATCCTGAAAATTTCATCAAAATCCGTCCATAACTTTTTGAGTTATGTTGTACACAAACAGACAGACAGACAGACAAACAAACGCCGCCAAAAACATAACCTCCTTGGCGGAGGTAAAAACACTGTCAGGGTGGCATAAAATTCTGTCAGGGTCCACTCAGATCCTGTATGTTCCTTTACTGTGTCTCTTTCTTAAATGATTCACCAATTAGGGCTCAGAAGGGACTAAATTCATTTATTTTAATCAAACATAGTAATTAATACAATTTTCCATTGCCAGCAGTTTACCTCGAGTAGGTGGTGATTTTAAGCATCCTAAATCCTGTGTAAGCTAATGGTCCATTTTATTTAATGCTCAGCTGGGTCTTGGCAAAAATATTTATTTACTTTCCCCTGAAGTAAACACCACAGACAAAGGACTGACAAACGAAACACCTCATATAAACCTTATGCTATTTGACAGATAATGCCAAGTGGCACCAAATTCAATTTAATTTTTGATTAAGACTTGAAACTTTCTCAGTTTCACCCACTTACTCTGGTCTTTGTCATCCCATGTACAGTGTTAGAATAACAACAGCACGTGTTTCGTGAAGTCAGATGCAGTTTGCGACAATTTGAAAGATTGAGGAACCGGAAGCACGTGACCCGGAAGTAGAAGATGACGTTTCCAGACGTAACAACCGGAATCACAATAATGCGACAGTCGTCTGTTGACATGAACCATGCCTCACAAACAGGAGATCTCCGAATATCTACGATTAAGAATTGTTGAATTGCATAAACGTGGAATGGGTTAGAAAATAATCTCAAAAACCTTTGGAATTATCGGTAGACCGTTAGACAAATTATCCACAAATGGAGACGTTTTAATACTGTGGCTGCTCTCCGTAGAAGTGGGAGACCATCCAAACTGACTCCAAGGGCACAACGCAAACTGCTCAGTGAGGTGAGGAAGAACCCTAGAGTAACAGCTAAAGGGTTGAAGGAGTCACTGGAACAAGTTAACGTCTCTGTCCATGAATTTACAATACGTAAAAGACTGAACAAGAATGGTCTCTGTGACAGGGCTTCACTGAGGAAGTTACAGCTTTCCCAAAAATTCATGACTGCACCCCTCGAGTTTCCCCAAAGAGCCCAGTGACACCACACTAGGCAACTTGGAAAAAGCTGTTTGGACTGATGAAACTAAAGATGAATAGTGTATGACAAGCACGCATGAAAACATAATCTCATGGTGGTGCATGGAGGAGGGAGCATTATGATGTGAGCCTCGACCACTTGGCATCATGGAGGAGAAAATGAATTTCCAAGTTTATTAACGTATTCTACTAGATAATATCAGGTTGACTGAAGCTCAGTAGAAGTTTGGTGCTGCAGCAGGAAAATAGCCTTGAAAATCAAAGTAAATCTACAACAAAATGGCTTCAGAAAAAGGAAATCCACCTTTTGGAGTGTCCCAGTCAGATCCCAGTTCTGAATCCAGTAGAGATGCTGCATGACCTCAAGACAGCTGTGCACAGTGACATTCACTCACTGATGAAGCCTGCAGAGGTTATTTGAATGCAATGGTTCTTTGTCATGTTAATTACTATGTGAGACAACACTAAAACCAATCAGATCACTTCATAATCCGGCCCTAAAGTCTTGGAGAAAAAAAACCAATTGTTTCATCATGGTTACATACTTGGTAAATACAAATATTAATTTTTAAGAGTTTAATGTTATACTCAGTCGTCTTGTATTTAGGTCACAATATTCCACTTCCACTGTTGAAAAGACTTATGTACTTTGTTCAGAACTAATAACCAGAGTATCAACAATTTGGTGGGGCTGTAGTGTCCTTAAAAGCTCTGCCTTTGGACAAGCTGCCATCTCTATCAGTGCCATTAAGGAATAAACAAGATTTTTGGGGGGTGGGCATGGTGTGGTCAGACATGCATGTATGACCACTGAAATTTTAGCGACTACTTTTGACGTGTATGTTTTCTTTTGATGGAAATTAACGTGTAGCTAAATATGGTGTAAGAAATGTTTTCTCTTAAAGTAGTATTTAAAGTAGTATCAGCTGACCGGCCGAAGGGGTATTGGTAATTGTTTGTCTGTCTGTCCATTCTGGCCGAGGGGTATTAGTGTGCAGCACGTTATGTTTTTTCAGTTTACTATCAAATAAACAAAACAATTTGGCTGAAGTGAAGCAGATCTGTAAAGAATGGTACAGCAGCTACAGGAAGGGCTTGATTTACCAAAAGAGATTATACCAGTTATTAATCCAGAGTTTCACCTACTCTTCCCAGATGCACTGTGAGTGTTTAATAGCTGCCTTCAATAAAGACATGTAATATTATGTTTGTGTGGTATTCAGATCATTGTGTTTGTCTATATTTGTTACTCAGATGCAGATCAGAACACATTTCATGACCGATGCATGTAGAAAACTAGGAAATTTCAAAATGTTCACATACTTTGTCTTGCCACTGTAGGTCAAATCAAGTATTTTTCTCCTGGTATTATAATTGCACAGGGTGATGCTGCAATTTGATCAACTGTACTGGTCTAATCAGAGGTAATGTTACATTTTACTGCAACACACTCTGTATGTTATGAATTTAAAGACTGAAATACAGATATACTTTACACAAGTTTAAAAAATGTGTATATATAAACCATTAACACTCATCTTACACTTCCATGTAGAGGTTTTATTCAGCACATGGTGGGAACAGTGGCAGGATAGAATATAATTTACATTTTGGAAAATAAAATGTGCAGTCAGGGGTCACTGAGCTCCAGCTTTTGGGGGAACCCACTCGTGGATCTTCTTGCGGGTGGTCGAGTACGGCACGTACTGCTGTGCGGAGCCACTCACGTTGAACTGATGGACCTCAGCCAGGAACTTCTTGGGCTCTGGTGGGTGTGTGGTGGGTGGGTCGTCTGTCATACAGTGAAGCCAGCGATGCCTGAAGAAGACGAATCATTCAAATACAAGTGCTAAGCATGATAATCTTCATTCACTTTACATTGTGACTTGTTTAGAAGTTTATTGAACTTAGAGTAGTGGCTAAATTAGGCAGAATTATTCTGCAAATGGTTGTTCTGAGCATAACAAATATCAAGGTCAAGATTATTTATACAGCATATTTGAAACAACATAAAGTCCTCAAAGTGCTGTATAAAGTTATAGATATAAATACAAGATATGCTAAAACTAGTCAAATAAGAATAAATACAGGATATACTAAAACTGATGAAAACGGATACACAGTAATAGAATAAATAGTACCTAAAAGACAATCAGAAGACAAAACAAATAAAAGTTACACACTTGTATCAAAAGCCAGTGCAAATAGGTGCATCTTTAAAAGAGATTTGAGGTGCTCGCTGGGCTGTGCACAAATGATATGCTGGGGCTGAGTGTTCCAGAGCCAGATAAAGTGAGTCCTACTATTTTTTTTAATCTACTTTCAATATTAATATCTACTTAATGAGCTGGATAGACCTTGTACATTCTAAAGAATCATACAGCTGTATCCCAAGACTCTTGCATCAAAAAAATTTAACCACAATCTCAACTAACAACAAGAAGAATTACAGTAATTTGGCTTCTTCTGTGAAAGAACATGATTGTGTGACACTGACAGTAAAATAAGTATAGCTCGGTTTTGTAAGGAAATTTACCTACATCTCCTTATGTTTGCTCTGTTGTATTTTTTTTTACAGAGTATAATGATGCCTTTAAAGATATTTCATCAGTTTTCTGGGTATTTTAATGGCAAAAAAAAACATAGCTGAAACCTCTTGAATATGCCAAGTGTTCTAATAACTTTGGTCACCACCAATGTGTGTAAAGAAAGTTTCTAGAGTGTGAAGATTACACATGACTGTGTTTTTCATCTGGACTGCATTTTGGAGTCCATTATTCATTAGGATTTAGTTTAAACATCCATGCTTGTGGTAATTCTGCATTCACATACCATTCAGCTGGCACCATGCTGCCATCCACCTCCCAAAGGGTGTTTTTCCCGTTCATCTCTGTGGTGTAGATCACCCAGCGATGCCGTCCTAGATAAACAGAGACAAACATTTCAACACATAACAAAGAACACCTCAACATACTTTAAAAACTTAAAAATTAAGTCAATTAGATGGTAAGCGGAAAAATGAATCTCTTTTAAAGTTTAATAGAGTGAACTCATGAAGTAACTATTTAAGATCGATTACACGACATCTCCAACTTCTATGTTTGTTTTCTTGGTGATGAAAGACAAATCTAAACAGATGGCCATTAGAGTTTTATCTGGAAATCTCTACTCACCAAAGAAGTAGTGCTTCTTATCCTCATAGTATTTGTTTCCATATTTATCCACACCAATCAGGGCTCCTACTTTTATATCATTGACTCTGCCAACAAAATGAAGACACATTAGCAATAATGGAGGCTACGACTTAGGTTATTTCCTGTCGACGATGTCAAAAAAGACCCATAGAGACAAAGTAACAATGTGGTCAAAACTGTACTAAATTTTAACACTTTCTTTACACAATCGTTTAGCCGATTTGAAGACATTTAAAATGATGGGCCATGGAGAGGAAAAAAATACAGGCAATTTCAGAAATAATTCCTGGTCCAATGTGACAATGTAAATACAAAAGTTAACATTTATCATAAAAATTACTAATCGATAACTGGTCAGAGATTTACAAACATTCCAGAAACAATTATCTCAAAAACACGACATCAAACAGACACGTGGACTGAAGTGAAAGCCTAAGGTGCTCAAATAAACGTTACCAATGCTGTATATTAAAGGCACGCGAGGATCGATTCGTAGACATATTTTCAGTTTACCTTGGATTCGTGTCTGTATTTTGATCACTCGTAGCTAATTGTTGCACATTAAAATACAGTAATAGAAAAGCCCAAATAATTCTATTAGTGGCCAGATGTATAATTTCGTTATTAAAAGCTCTATATATTTGCATTCGTTCGGATTTAACTCTAAATGTACATTCAGAGACGTATTACTACAGTTTGTCGGATCGCCCCAGTTTTCCGAACTAGCTGTTAAGCTAACTTTGGTCTGAAGACAAACACGGGTCACATATCTATATCTTGTCTTTGTAAAGCTTAAACAATCATATTAACGGGTTTAGCACAGACCCCAAAATATTCACCTGAACAACTGAAGAAGGAAACCTTTTAAACCTGCATGACCTCTTAGTTGCCCGAGAGCCCTTCGGACAAGGTTTGCATACTCCGCCATCTTTAGACGGATTTATTTAGAAGACGGACCGTATTGTATTTCCCTCGGTCCGTATGAAACAAGCACATAAGCTTGTGGTTCCATGTATAGAAACGCTGACACTTACACTAAGCAGCTCTAATTTTTAACAATAACGGCTCGATAGTTGTGTTACTATCATATAATATCAACTTTTATGAGGAGATTCATCATGGTTGCATTTTTAGCCATATCGCATCGCCCTACCTGTACAAAGCATTTAAACCTACAGCTCTGGTAAAAAAAGAGATCACTGCAAAATTACCTATAAATATTATATAAGTGTTTGAGTAACATTAGTATTTAGTTGTATTCTCTAAACTACAGACAACATTTCTTCCTAATTCCAAATAAAATATTGTTATTTAGAACATGGCATGTGACCATCCATCTTCCTCCAGAAGTTTTCAAAGTGGGGTCAGGTCAGGAGTTTGAGCTGGCCATGGCAGGGTCTTCATCCGGTGGTCCGTCATTCACACCTTTATTGACCTAGCTGAGGCCAGGAACATTGTCCAATTATTTTTGCAGTACTAATAGCACTGTTTTTGGCACCCAGCTGGTCCTATTGTAAGAATATAGTGATGGCTACAGCAGTGTTTTTCTTTATACTTCTCCTTCTCAAATAAGACATGGATCAGGTGTTTATTAAGCAGAATAAGGTGTGCTTGTGTTGAGCCGTCATACATTCAGAGATGCTGATTTCAGAGGAAATTGCAGTGGACTCTTATTTTTTTTCCAGAACTGTATATATGGCAAAAAAAAGAAGTATCCTATTTTGTTTTTAAAGATACTAGAGATTGGTTTAGGAAGATACTCTATCATAGCTTACATCCAGATTTTATAATTCCTGGTGCATTTAGCACATATGTTTGTCTTGAGTGGTGAAAATATTAAGAATTGCACGTCCTGTTAACCATTCCATTACAAATCCAGTAGTGTTTACTTGTTTGCATGAGTTTGGTTGGGTGCAATAATCAAAGTTGTTTCTAACAAGAATTTTAAAGTCTGAAATATACAGGTGAACAGGAAGTCGTAGGGGTTAGTCTGCTTGAGGTGATGCTCACTGACATCACCGTGAACTGTGTTTTTATGGAAAGGGCAATTTTTCTCCTCATTCATATCTCCTGACTGCCCAAGACAATGGATCCAATACAGATCAGTGTCACTCCAGAAGGGGGCAGGGGGAAATAGAGCATAAAATATCCCAAAATCCAGTTGTGTTTCTCAAACAGGGACACAGAGTGCTTCTGCCTCCCATAACCCTGTCCGCAGTGAAGTGCTGCCCACAATCTGTACTTATGGGGACTCGCCACAGCTCACTGCCTTCTACACCAAGTGAATAAACAGGAAATTAACACAGGACAATAGATATATTTATGTATATTTTATTAAAACTGTTGCCTGACAGTTTACAATTGTAGTTTATAGACTCTAACTCTGTAATAGAGTGGCTGTATACAAACCATCATTAGTAATGTACAATCATGAGGATATGAATATGTGGCACCTCTTTTTTAAAAATATTGTTTCATTCCTTCAGTAAATATATGATTTGGCTACGGGTCCATGATGGGTAGTGCAACATACAGCAATCTAACCAAGAGTGAACAAACCAGAAAATGTGTATGTTTAGAATCCACAAATGTCCTACAATAAACAGTACTTGTAAACTCTGAATGCCTACATGTCCCGATTTAGTGAAATATGTCATGACATTAAATTTATTGCATTGATCTTACAAAAGGAGATTAAGGCACAATAACGGTAACAAAATCAGTTAATTAAAAAATGTTTCCTGTTTTTCTGTGAATTTTCTTAAAAATATAATTCATGAATTCTTTTTCCACAGTATTTACTTAAAAGAAAAACACATGCTCATTTCTGTAAGCAGATCTCTTCAAATGTTTTAACACAATTAAAAAAAATAATGGTTTTGATGTAAATTATTTACTGACAAACCCTGACTCCTCAAAAAAGTGGCAGCTGGTGCATTTTAAACAATAAATCGACCCCTTCCCACTTCATAAATATTAGCTCTTGGCTTTGATATAAAAAAAAGTCAATGTTGCTCTTTTTATATTCATATACACAGTATTACCTATGGGCCACTTCTAATGTGGCTAATTAGGCAAAGATACATTTCAACTGTATTTAAAAAATATCTACATTATCTGTGACAATTCCAGTTTTCACCAGGATGCTGCTTCAAATGTGGTATTTTAAATCTAAAAATAAAATCTCTAAACCAGAGAGATCAACCTAAAGAGCTGAATATCTTTTTTTTTGCAGATGTCTGATTTTCACAGTAAAATCCCACCTTCAATCCATAAACTAATTATAGTGATATTTTACATGTATGATTCAATTAAAACGTCAACATTATGAACACTTCAGACTGATTGCTTAGTGAATTTGATCAATTGCTAAAACAAAATGACATAGTGTGTTTTGATACCAAAAAAGTAGCCAACATCAACATGTTTGAATGAAGATGAACAGCATTATTTGTTTGTTTTGTTGTTAATTCCTTCATACATTGCATTTAAAATGACCCCCAAACTCCAGTCCTCCAAGGATGTCCAAGGGCTTTAACTGGTCATAACAACTGTACTGTGACACTTCCACACACATGCTTCTGGACTTGACCTTTGACCCACAGCTGTTGGCTCTAACTTCCACCAGCAGTGCTGAGCATCAGTCACTGCTGGAGACAGAAATAAGTTTGCATAGCCAAAATGCAATCCAGTTCTTTGAAGGAAAAGCCATCTCATTTCCACATACATTCTGTGGTGTTTCTGTTTAAAGTATACAGTCCATCCAGAGTACTTCCTGAGCTCGTGGCCCTTGACTTGAGATCAGGGGTTGTAAGTTTCTGTTGACTGGCTCCAGAGCTTCTTTAAAAAGATCATTCTCCTCCGGTAGCTAAAGATCATTCTTGTTCAAGAATCATTGCCTCTTGGAAGGCCTCAATCCATCTAAATGCAAGCAGGTTTGACACATTGTTAGATACATTTTCATTAGTAATCTGTCCAATTAAAGTTGAGGGATTTTCTAACATTTTACCTCTGTGCAGTGGGAATGTCATCGGCTTTAAAGATGTAAAATAGTGTGTTTTTGTGATAGAGTTTAAACTGCAGCTTCTGAGCCGGCCCATTTTTCTCCTCTCGTAGGAAAAAGCCCAGCAAAGGCTGACTCTCCAAAGCTGCAACATCCTGCAGGGAAAAATAATCACTGAACCAAAAGGCAGAATAGTAGCAGAAAAAAGTCTTTGGAAAAAAATGAAGCCACTTTATATTAAACCACAGAATAAATACCTCACTGGCCGCGTAAGTATACAGGACTTTATTCTTAATGACAAACCACAGCTTCTTCCACTGCTTCTTGTTGCCTTTTGACCTGTTTAAGTAGCCACTCATGGAGGAGTTTTCTGTGTTGGCAGACACCTAAGAAAAAGGCAAGAGAAACACAAATTATGTAAAAAAAAAAAAAAAAAAAGGAACTGTGAAAAGTAGCCATCTAATTCATTCATTCATAAATGTTCATTCATGTTTCTCACCTCTTTTAGTGCAGCAGGGATCTTCTTCTGTTTCCTAGTGAAGGAGAACGCTCCTGATTTGATCGGAGAAACTGATGTAGATGCACAGCGATCACCTAAGATAAAGAGTACAGTTAATATGGTGTTTGTAGCGTACATAAATATGTAATGTTAGGTTGAGTTTTTATGCTGTGATGAATGCCTCGGTACATACTGCTCTCCTGCAACTTGGCGAAGCAGTGGTCACACACACGTGCTGGCTGGTTCTTCAAGTACTCTAGGTAGTACTTATTAGCGGAGCAAGCCTGGCACACAACCTACAACGCACACACACACACACACACACACACACACAAACAAATATTTCAGTAAGGCAAAAGCTGTTTAGATGTTGTATTGCTGCAGTAGTGGTCACCTTAGTAGTACAGACCTTGCCACAGGCGCGACAGTGATGCCTCCTCCAGGTAAGGGTGAACTCACAGGTACAGATCATGCACATGGTAGCCCTCAGGTCTGGGATCCAGATTGGAGCCTTTGAACCCAATGGGGCTCCACTGTCCACAACACCCTCAGCCTACATTCAGGGAATTAATTTTGTATGTGTGTCATGAATACAACAATTGTACATGATTTTACAAGACAAATTCAAACCAGAAGCTGCAGAAACACAAGCAAAGCAGAAAAACAAGCTATACATCATTTAAATAATTCTAAGTCTGTATCACAAACAAGTGTTTGACACCTTGTTGTTCACTTTAGAATTGATGCTCATTAACTAAATAATAATGTCATTTTATCTTTAAGTCAGCTTTCAGGGACTATCATAAACTCAGCTGTTTCGCAACATGCTAATATTTCCTGATCCTTTGTCTGTTGCATCCACTTGTTCCACACATCTTCTTTATTTTCACAGTATCTGTTTGTTATGCCTTTTTGTTAATCTTGTTGTTGAATTTATATACAGGGTGTCCCAATTTTTATTCTTTTTTTTTTTTTTTTACATCTGGAGAATGTTGTGGCAGGAACCCCACTACTGACTGGATGTGTGCCACGTCACAAGCAGCACACACATTGAACATTTCCAATAACTTTGGCATATTATGAAATTACCATCCCCCAGAATTTTTCGTTTGAAGAATAAAACATTTTGAATAAAACATGGTGTCTAGAGTTACAGACTGACTGTTTTTATCTTGAAGTATGGACTTGAATAATGGACAGAACATTATGATGTTACAGTAAAGTTGATCTGACCTTTCTGGATAAAAATTGTCATCACCTCACCATTTGAATCTATAATACAAACAAATGTGTAACATTTTGTCATCACTAGCATTAAAATTTTTGAGTTATGGCCAAAAATGTGTTTGTGAGGTTACAGCTACATTAATGTTTGACCCACAAAATGTACTACATTCATCTGTGAGTCCAAGACAATGCCATCTTAGTTCCGCCTCAGTTCCTGAGATCTCATGCATTAGAAAACATTGACTACATAAAAATGTTCACATGAAAAACAGATTTGTGTTTTACCTCCTCCTGACTACGACTGGATATGAAAGTTATTTTCTTCTTTGTGTAGTCATCTATGGCCTTGGCGATAGCCTCCAGCCACTCGTCTCTCTCTGTAGCTGAGCTACAAGCACAACATACATCATAATCCTTAGCAACCAATGTGAAGCTACAGTGAGTCATAACCAAATAAATATAATATTTTAAAGGTCATTAGGGTAAAAAATTACATTTGCAAAGAGGTGATACGGACCTGGCAGACAGGATGAAAGAGCGCTCAACACTCTCAATGTTCAGCTCGTTCTGATAGGCCTCCTGGCTGGGTTTACTCACCTGGAAAATACAGCAGCATTAGAATCTCACTAGGAACATTTGTGTATATTTGCAATGAGTCATCAGTTATTGATTGTCAAAGCATGACTGCAAACTCATCTTAGAAACATTAAAAACAAAAAATGTATATATTGTAATGAATCAAATTAATGAAATAAAGACCATAAGGCTATTCAGAAAAAAATCACACTCTTTACAAAAAAAGATTAAATACAATAACTGTTCATTTGTAAAAACAAATGTAAATAATAAGAATAAAAAGTATGACTCCAACCTTCATTCCAGCCAGAGAGAGGACACAGTTTAGTTTATACTGGCCAGACTGGACTGGAGTGGTGTACATTAGTGCATCATTGAACTGAGGAAACAAAGAAAACATCAAAGTATATATACATTAAACAAGTATTACATGTTTACAGTAAGAATATGGCCACATTTTGGGAATAAAATCAGTAGAGTGACAGGTAAAGCATTAGTCTCCTTATTGCTCACCAGGAAGAACATCCGTGGCTGCATGACTTTTCTAGACAGCTTCATGAGTGTACCCTCCTTCAGAAAAACCTGAGGGACAAATGTTGGTTTTAAATGCACTGAATAAAGTCATAGGGGAAGACTATAACAGATGGTTTTATAATTAAAGGTTTGTGACTTACCCTTCCAGGCTGAACAATCTCATGGTGACCATTAAGACTGTACTGAATCTGCATCAACTTCTGAAAGTTGTCCTAAAATAAAGTACAGTTGAGAATTGACATGGAAGCTGAAGTAGATCATCACACCTTAAATCTTAAAATGGAATAATTTCTTACCCCTTGTTTCATAATATCATTAGCATGGTTGGCCACTTCTTTCACTATGCTGAGGGCAGCTGGATTAAGAGTGAAAATGAAGCATGATTTACCACAGTAGACATTAATGCAGATCAAAATTGAAGTATCAGATTTATCTGCACCGGTTTGCTTATCATGACTTTCATCAAACCTTGTGTGTCTTTATAGTCCTCAGAGTCCTCTGGGAGGTTCTTCAAATAATCTGGAGCACAAAATGCAAAAAGACATTTCAGTTTATTCTCCTTCTGGTCATCTAACATGTCCTGTTAGTTATAGTGGTTGTCCACTGGATGTCAGTATAGTACCAACACCTGACAAGCCAAAAGGTCTGCCTCCTTCAAGTTTGCATTCACGTGCTGCCAATAAAAGAGCAGCATGATTCAATAAACCCTTGCTGTACAGACAGCAGAGGCTGCTGTAACAAACCAAAGGGAGGGCTGAATGTGTGTCAGGGTGTTTGTACCTGTGAGCAGAAGCTGGTATTGAGGGATTCTCTGCACTGGTTTCAGCAGGTAGTGTTTCAGAGCCAGACTCGCACATCTTGGACTCATCTGAGTCAAAGCAAACAAAAAATGTGGTTCTAAGACTGCTGGAAATACAGAGACACTGAAACCTAAAAACACTGTGGTATCTGGACTCTTGACTCTTAAAATCAATTGTAGTACCATCTGCTGTGAAATGAAGAATGTAACAGCATTAATGGTGCAATCTTCAAGGTTTTAAAGGCCTAAAAATAGCACACTTGTATAACAGAAAATATGACATAAAATAGTTTTGTGATAAAACTAAACTAACTTGTAAATTACAGCAGTCCTCATTCCCTTGTGTGTATAAAGATAAAATGATCAGGTGTTATAAATGTAGCTTTACCTCAAACTCTCGAACAACAGCCGCAAATGCCGGGTTTTTCCTGCACTGTTCATCCAACAGAGCCACATTGTTGTCAAACTGACGGATATAGGTGGAGTACATCTTTAGGTACGGACCCTTCTGGACAAAGATGTTGGACAGTCTCTGGTGATCGCTCCTACAACCGGACAGACATTTACAGTTCCTTAGAGCGACAGATGCATTAAGAAATCTACCTTTATTCAGTTATGAACAGCACCTGGAGCCCATCAAAGTTCTGCATTTGCAAAGTAGTACAATGTATCCTTGGAACTCATATATTTATATTATTAGAAGTTATTTTATATGTGTGCTATTTTAATCAGCTACTGAGCTGAATCTACAATAAGTTCCACTGCAAACAATGGTAGATAAAATTCAATTATATTTAAAAAAAAAAATCCTATTTATATTTTTCTATTATTTATATTCCATTGATCAGGAAGAAAAACTTTTCCCACCGCACAAAGCTATGCATTTAAAATAAAATTACTTAAGGTCAATGTTGCAATGCTTCATAAATTGTAACATCTGACTTTTATAGCACATAGTTTAGATAATAACTGTTACACTTCATTTTCAACTGCACAAATGGATCACATGATGCATAAATCTAGGAGTTTGTTTATAACCTTGTCACTGACCACCTGACTATCTGTAATGCTATTCCTGTTGCCTTGTTACCACACCTCAGCAATTAAATGTCACATAACTAAATGATTCCCACCACAGTAAGAGAAATTGAGGTACTGTTTGTTTAAATAAAATAAAATAAAATAAAATAAAATAAAACAAAAAACAAAGGAAAGTATGGAATTTGAGTACCAGTGTGCAACTCTCTCCTCCAGCTCTCTAAGCAGGTCTCTGTTCAGCTGATACAGTTGGGGCAGGTAATACAGGATTTGGCTGAGGATACGCTCATCTACCACTGGTTTCCCATTCTGACGGGTTGCCTTGGCAACAGCATCCCGAAAGTCCTGTAGAGAAACTGAGGATTAATTCTGATGACGTCTTGTAAGCACACAGCTGCGCTGGGTGGAGGGGATGCACGACAGCAAACTGTAATATGACTGAACAGGAACACCTGGTTAGCACCTCGTAAAGTGACCCCTCCTCTACCCTTCCCCCACTCCTCTGTGTGTATTTCACTACACGCAGCTGAGTCAGCACTAATGACTCGGTCCAGCGTGCCAACACATACATCCACCTGGAAGGAAGCAGGGAGGCCACGCAGGATCCCAACGTCCCAGTTAACTTAAGAGTCTCACTTTCATACAGATAATTACAGCCACTACTCTCATTTATTTTAAGATCACTTTAAGTGTACATTGGAGAGGATCCAGCAATTAACAGATAAGAAAAAGATATGTTCAACTAATTAACAAAAAGTAAAAATAGAAGGGAGGAACAATTGCACTTTAGTTGGGTGAGCTGCTGGTGGACAAACATATTCTGATATATTAAGTGTAATCCACTTTGATAATAGCTAATTCACCAGTACAACTCTGTTCTTATTAGTGGTTCACCAATACTGAATTAATAGGTCTCCTAAAATTTGAGGGTGTTGGAAATGAACTATCTTTGAATTCATTAGAAACTGTTGAACCATAAGTTTTAACTTCTGAGTAAAAGTCAGAGTAATAAATACCTATAAATAAGTAAATAAATCTAGTGGAGACCGATGGTTTATTTTTGAGCTATTCCCCTTCTATGTCAATAATTCCAGGTATGACGCCTAATATTACCCATCAGTCAGTACTGGGGCAAAGTTCTGTCAATACCCGTGATTTGCAGAAAACAAACAAAAAACAAACAAAAAACCCCCTGATATCCATTAATCTTTCATCTCCAGTACTTAAAACAAACAAAAAAACAACTTTTTGTCAATTGTGGTTGAACTGACAACAACCAAACATCATAATATGTAGAGTTTTACACATAAGAGTCAACAATAACATTAAATTAACCCAACATTAAATTTAAAAAGGAAAAACCTAATGTGATGTTGGCTGGATGGTTTACCCTAGGAATGTGCAGACACATATATCACCAACCCACACACCCACCTGCACACATGCATGTTCATACAAAAACACTTCAAGCACACACTGGATTATCTAAGGCATGTGTGTGTCTGGAGGTCGTCTCCGTGGCCCGAGGAAGCAGCTGCGGCATGGCCAGGCCGTCCACAGAAAGACAAGAATGCGATCTGACCTCTTTTCTTGGATGGAGCACCAGGCCTTGCCATCCCCCAACAGCCACAGGCCAACACTTTCTACTAACCCTACAGTGGTTTCACTAAAGACAAGTCTGAGGCTGACAGACAGGTGGACACTTGACCCTCACTGTCGGTTGTCTGAACCCTCTCACCTGGGATTTCCCTGTGTGCTGTCCTTCACATATTTGTAAACAAAGACAGAGCTTTCCTGACAATTGAACTTTCAGAAAAAGAAACAGCCCAGACACATTCCCTAATATACTGATTCCTTTAAAAACACTGGATTTTTTTTTCTGTCAATTTAAACTCACAGCAGTAGTTTCTGCCACGACGGGGATGTTACTCAAAACAACAACAAAAAAAAGACATAGTTGACAGTATAGCTTGTTATCATGGGAGCTGATGCTTTCACCACCATTGCCAGTGAAAATTGATTAAACATGACAAATAAAAATGTTTGTAACATTACCTTTAGTTGCATAAAATCAAGGTATGTCATTTCATTCAAATAAAAAGTCACCAAGAAGTGTTAAGTAATTCATATTAAATGCTATTTCAACATTAGATTAGTTGACATTGGTAACTTAAATATTAAGATATTAAATTGTTAGGTTACTGGCTACACATCCTGGGAGATAAATATATCAGGTATAATAAGCTTTATACCTGATTAGTGTGTGATAAAATATTATGCAATGTAAAACAAGTGCAGCTCTGTGTTAAGTATAGTTCTAAGACCTTTTATGATTGACACTAATCATCCTCAGAGGTATTATCTGGTGTTTGTGTTATTTACCATTAACAGGGATGTGACACCACTGACAGGTTATCAAATTAAATGGGCTGGTACATAGAATACAATGAGAGATTTCTCTGATATAAATATAACTACAAAAGTCAACAAAATCTACCCAGGCCAAGCTGTTTTTATGTATTTTAATGTGAAAATGCTGAGTATTATTCCTCTAAAGTGCTCACAGAGTTGTGTATGTGTAATTTTTTGCATTACTTTGACATTTTAATGGATCTGAGAACAATAAAAGGTTATAATGGATGGCATGACACCTAAAAAAGATTTTCCACAAAGTTCTTTTAAGAAATGCTCTCTTATTGAACCCACATTGTACTATTTTTATACCTATATTTCCAAATTAAAGAGCATGAATTTTCAGGCATATTGAGTATATTTTATGTTGACAGTATTTCTGGCCCCTGAATTTGCTCAAGCTGCACAGCTCCTCACAACAAGCCTTAACAGAAATGCTTATAATCTCTCATTTAAGATCTCTCACACTAACACGCACACACCTGTCAATGTGCCCAGTGATGGAACTGATCAAAGTATCGGCTGCCCAGTTACAGCCATGTGTGCTAACCTTCCCACATAAATAATAAAAATCCTCCAACACAGCAACTTTTAAATACCCAGCTCTGGACTAACTGTATAATCCACCACTGTGATGACACATCAGCAAAGACAACAAAAGGCAAGAGCTCATTAATTCATACTTTGATTGTTATTCAAAACAATCATAGTGTCAGTGTGGGTGATAGAAAATATACAATATATTAGGCACTCTAAACACTATACGGCACAGCTGTTTTTTGTCTAGCTGCAAAAACAACACTCATAAAGATGTTCCTGGATTAAAAGTCTTGAATAAATAAGAAACTTACAATGTGAAGAAGCTTTAGGACATCCACAAACCTAGTAAAAAACAGAAAAACATAACTTAGTACAGTAAACATGGGTATTTAGTACAGATGCTACAAGTAAAGGGATGTTATGTGTTCCTGGTTCATTATTAAACCACTCACACTTTCTCTGAGCTCATGATCTCCTGGGCGATGTGTACCACCTTCTTCCTCTTCATCTCATCCTCTTGCTGAAAGACCAGAAACACAAACAGTCAAGCAGTGCTAATAAAGAGATGCTACCTTTTACAGCCTTACCAAAACTGTTCACTCACAGTCTCACTACAAACCACCATGATCCCTGGACACTGCTTCACTGTGTAAAACCATTGGAATGGAGTTGTTCAGTCTTCTAAACTACAGCTCAATCTGGCCTGAAAGTAGAGCAGCGACCTTTCACTCTGCTCCCTCTGTCTTCTCTCCCAGTCTCTTTCTGATGGTGTGTGTTGTTGAATGGTAATGGGGCGGTCTCTCACTGACTTAATTTGGACAGCAGCCTTGGTCACTGCTTGACTGAAATGTCCTACTGGTCCTATCAGAGCCTGTATTTGTGATACCGTGGAGTTCTAAGGGGCATCAGGCACAGGTGCTGACAGTATCATAGACGGGGTCATACAGGACAAAGGAAAAAAGTTCTTTCAGTCATTGAGAGAGCTATTCCTGAACCTGTAACCCTTCTGTGTTTGCTCACCATCCCCCTTTCAACACACACAAACCCACACACTCACTTTAACGGGGCTGCTGGAGGTGACACACACACACTTAACAGCAAACACACACAAAGTCTCCTGCAGGCAGAGTGTTAGTATAGTCACCAACAGTGGGGTGAGTCACTATAACTCTATCACCATTAATAACAAAGACTGACAACTACTTTTTATAAGTAATCAGTTTTAAGCAGGGTTTTCACAAGTTTCATCCACTAAATAAATTTATGTTAGTCTAAAAACAACATCATGAGACACTAGGTAGTGTAGTAGTATTCTTTGATCAAGTCAGATCATGCCATAGATTTTACAGCAGTAGTGATTACCTTCCTGTTGATTTTGACTTGTAGAGGTGTTACTGTGTGATGTTGAATGAAGTGTGACCAGTTACAGAAATACTTGATCCCCAAATTGCATTTTTACCCTGCCCCCCAAAGGGGAAGCAAGGGGTATTGTTTTGTGTGTTTGTTTATTTGTTAACACTCTAGCATCAAAACTCTTGGTTGAATTCATACCAAACTGGGTTTATATATTGCCAGTGACCCAGAATAGATGTCAATACACTATGGAAAAGTAGGTCAAAATTAAAAAGTTGTATGAATTTTTAAATAATTTTTTCCCCATTTACTTATAATGGCTGTCTGGTCTGTAGCAGCAAAACTATTGGTTGAATTCACACAAAATTGGGTTTTTGATTGCCAATGACCAAGAATAGATGTGGTTTCATGTACGGAAAAAGTAGGTCAAAGTTCAAATTTTTTAAATTAATTTTTTAATCTTTTTTTTGTCTCATTTACTTATAATGGCCGAAATTTCAAATGTCTATAGAAACATCAATTTTGTTCCAATTTACCTCAAACTTGGCAAATATATAGAGGCAGTTGATATGATGACATTAGCTGGATCGATGCCAAAATAAGCTACAACACGTGTGAAGCATAATTTTTTGTTGCTTTGTCAACACGTAAACAGCAAACCTGTTGCTTCAATTCATACCAAATTGGATTTATAGATTGCCAGTGACCAAGAATAGATGTCATTACATTTTGGGAAAGGTAGGTCAAAGTTTAATTTTTTTTCATGAGTTTTAAAAAATTTCCCCATTGGGCAAAATACGTGCAAGGGACACAGTTTGTTGTGTGAGGGACAGAGTTTATTGTGCTTGGCACCACTTGTTGCAATTTTTTCTGGAAAGTATTTTAGACAGCATTAGCCGTTCACTAGTTTATAATAACTGACCTGTCCTTACATTTTACAGAGAGGAAATTACCTGTCGATCTGCTTCATCCAGGTGCTCCTTGCTGGAGGTGGAGCTGTTGTCCTCTTCATCTGAGCTGTGGATTTCCTCCTCAGAGTGGACATCCTGCCTTAGCCAACCACTGCTCACCAACACCGCAAGCCCACGCATTCAACACAACATCCACAAACAGACAGAGCGTCAGATGGGAAAGATTAAACTCAGACCACGGCCGATTGGATTTAGACTTGTTTAAATATGTGAATCAGAAGGAGGGAAGGGCTAAATAACATTGTGTGTGTTCATAAAAACCCTCCCTGGATAAATAAACATTAAGTTCTCATATAGGCCTAGGTTTTGTGCAAGAAGGAGATTGATCAATTAAACAAACAATAACCTGCTTTTGGTGTTTGTGTGGAGAACTTAGTCTGTTGAAATGGACTACAATGTTCGCAACATGCGAATTAGTCTGTCATTAAATTTGATTCATTAGATTTGGAGATGTTAAATGTTATTGTTAGTATTGTTAGTCTTATTGTCAAATTTCATTTCATCCATTTTACCCGGTCCTATCCTTTCTGTGTTTTAGAGGGGCCTCTTTGTTGACTACTGCCAGACATTACAAACCCATATTTCTCCATGCTGTGTCTCTATCGCCCCTGCTGTTGGCAGCAAGACAGCATGCTGGCTCGGCTCACTGCTACCCACAAACAGTGCAGTCTGCCAGGTTAGTACAAGCAGCAACATGTGTTTGTGTGTCACTAATGTTTTGATCTGGTTTTCATAGTGTTTCTCTAGAATGCATCTGTCTGATTTTAGAGAATTCAAAAGAGAAATATTAAAGTGTCTTGATTTTCCTCTACACGCCTCAAGTCCTCTTTCTCTGTCATGAGTCAACCACATTCAAGCTTTCCTCTGGCAAAGATGGGAAAGACAGTGGGACTCCAAAACCCTCTCATTTCCTTTCACTGGCAACAGTCCACTCTTCACTTCCGTGTTGTTCTTATGTGCCACTCTTCAGTTTCTTTTACCTAAATTTCAATTCACACTCAGTATTCCTCCCTTTTCTCATCTCCTTTCTCTCTGGTAGAGCATTCCAGCGTACTGGGTCAGGCACAGAGCTCCACTTGTTTACAGCCTGAGGCTACTTACATAAACTTAACAGGCTCAGATGCCTGGGAAACACTACAGATACACTCCAACCACTTTGCATACCAGACTGAATTAAGAAACAGACTATATCTTAATTGTTTTAATTTCACATTACTGAATATCATCGAGTGGTCACACCGGTAATAGTATTACATTCACAATCTTTACTTTAAACTTAAACGTAATTGCTCAATTGATAATAACCAACAATTCTGACATTGCTGATTATGTTCTACATTTATTAATAAATAACCTATAAGTTTTCAAAAATGGTGACAAAAATGTAGTCAAATCAAAACCCTTCAAAATATTGTTTAGAACCTAAAGTTGAAAAGTAAAGAGATTCTTTACTGACTTTCATACAAATCTAATACTTACATCCAAGTTTGACTTTTGCTTGAAACAGTTACTAATAACTAATAATCAATGAATTAATAAGTTAAGCTCTTGAGTCTTTTATGTAATTCTAGCCAACATTTTTATCAAAGCAAAGTTTAAGTGTACTGTGTAGTGAGCTGAGTTGCTTGTAGACCTTCTGGCAAATATCAAATAAAAAGACTATTCATCAGCTCTGTGTGTACAGAAGTCACTTCACGTTTTCTCACAAAGACTTACAGAGGAGATAAATAGAGTGATGAGGTTAGGAAGAGGCTAAACACAGTGCAAGAGTGGGCAGTGTGAGGAGGAGGAGGCTGGTGGTTGCTGGAGGTTTATTTTCCCTGTTCTAGAGAGCTGTGTGGCGTTTCTGCGATTCTCAGACATTTCCTGCCCTGGCCACTGAAAATAACCCACAGGAAAACAGGCCGACCTGCTGCACATCAATGCTCTATTCAAATTCAATGTCACTGACTTGGAGTCCAACTTTCACACTTATGTAAATAAAAACCACTAACATCACCTGTGCAACCTGTTGCCCATGATGGTTTCCACACTAAAATCATGAAATTACAGGATAATAGCAGGGGTTATGTGCTGATGGCCTATAGCCCACCACTTACACTAGCATTTAGGCTCTTTTTCCCCATACAAAAAACTAAAGCACTATATGCTTTGACATCTTTCTCTGTTTTTCCTTTACCTTGAAAATTGGCTTGATAAAAACTCAACATTTTGAAAATGTTACCGTTCTATTGCATTCAGGGCTTTATAAAAGGGACGTTTCTTCTATAACACCTTCAAAACAGTGTTGGGAGGTAAATGATTACATGGAATAATGTTAAGTTATTGAATAACTAAAGAAATATGTCAGTAATCAGTTGTTTCGTGTCTTTATAAAATTGTCTGAATAATAAGTACTGAGTATTTTTCGGAGGTTTACATTGCCTATTTTCAGTTGATGTTTTTAGGACTGCAGCTTTCTTGCCCCATTTAAATTTTTTGTTAACCAAAAAGTAATCAAATGCATTACGTTATATTATCTGTAAATTAATATATTAGGTTTTATCTCCCTCTGTTTACTTCATGTCATCTCTCTACAATTATCTCTTCAATAAAGACTAAGTTATTCATTCCAAAACAACATATTCATTGCAGTAGGTGTAGATATTCTGGAAAATACATTGTACCTCTCGTAGTCAGTGTCCTGGCAACTCTGATAGGGATCTTGCACCTCATAAATGTCAGAATCAGGATCATGTGGCCAGCCCAGCCTTGCACTGTGAAACGGTAGGTTCATGTACTCAGGGATCTCCTCGTAGAGGGGAACATTCTCATACTCTGCTGAACCTTCTCCAACTTCTCCACTAATATCAGTCTCCCCTATGCAGCTATTGGGCCGCTCCAGGCTTCTCTCCCCCCGGTTTGATTCCACACTGGTACAATCCAGAGACTGCCCACCCTTGGCCAACAGCTTTGGCAGCATCTTGACAGACAGCCTGAGCTCCAGCAGCTTCCGGAAAGACAGACTCCTCTTTTGAGAGTCGACTCGGGTTGCCAGGTCGGCAGCAGAGAAGGACTGCGCCCTCTGCTTGCCCCCCAGTGCTGGGACACGGCTTTTTGATGGCACACTGCTCCTTGTGGGCATCTGCCGGCTAAAGAAGGTTACGCAGGGTCGGGTAAAGCGCCAGGATGTTTTCTCCTGAGGAGGAGCAGGCAGCTCTCTCATGGGGGTGTTAGCATGTGGAGGTGCAGGAGGGCAAACTGAAGGTGGAGGGGGTGCTGGCAGGCTGTGTCGCTGAGGTTTTCTTGGCGGTGCCCTTGGTGATTGCTGTTCATCTGCTGAAAAAGCCTTCCTTGTGCCAACCAAAGGTGGGTGGCAGTTGAGTTTGATTTGCTTAGGAAGGCTGTGAGCAATTGGGTACCGTGCAAAATCGCCATACCCATCTTCTTCTTCCTGCACTGCTTGATACTCCTCCCCCTCTTTTTTGTGACTCATGGGGTCAGGTTGTGAGAGCAGGTCTAAAGAATGGGAGGTGTTTCTATTAAGGGTTAGGGGTGTTTGGACTGCTCTATGGAGGCTAGGTGACAGTGAGGTCTGACGAGGAGGGGGAACAGGAGCAACAGACCCATCATCTTCCAGAAACAAGTCTTTTTCTAGTAGAAGGTTTTCACTTACATCCTGTTTGAGCTCCTCGGCCTCTGAACTGAGACACAGACCAGCTAAACTCAGTTTCCCCTCAGCCTCAAGCACTTCTTGTTGTTCCTGATCCTGAACAGTGGCTTCAATGCCATCCTGTCTCACAAGGGCTGGCTTCTTAAATTTACGTGGGTGAGGGACTGGGAGAGGCTTACTGGGTGGAGCGGGGACCCCCAGGTCTGGGTTCAGCCTGGTAGAAGATGCTCCACTGACAGGATCACTGTTATCTACTTGAGAGGATTCTGAAGAAGCACCTGCAGACTCATAAAGAGTGACAGTTGGGGAGACAATGATGCTGCCTGCAACATCACAGACTGAATTTGAGTCTGTTAAATCTGTGTGTGGGCTCTCAGTCTGTGGATCACTCTTTGCAGGCTCAGGAACAGCACATGTCTGACTTGAAGGGCTTTCCTGAGTGCTTAAAGTCTCTGATGATCTCTCCTTCTGCTCTTCAGTCCTCTGTGCCACTTTACTCACCAAACCCCTCTCCAAGTGTCTCTGCCTTTGAGGTTTGTCCCTGGGCTTTTTGTTAATCCCTCTTCCTTCGTCTTTTTCTCCGGCGACTCCTTCTCCCTGCTTTTCTGCTAAGCCTTGTAGCCTTGTCCCTGTGAAACCACATCTCTCTGCAGAAATCCCATTCTGTGGCAGATCTTTGTGCAAATCACTCCCACTATCACTTGTATTTCCATTTTCCAGATGTTGGCACTGAGAACAGTCCTGAAGTCCACATGAGCAGGTGGGGATAATGTAGTCCAATTCATGTTTGCTTGTCTCAGATAAAAACCCATTTTTAGAGTTGAGAAGTGAAAGGCTATCTTCTATAGCCTCCTGTTGTTCCTGAGATGGGATGAGGGACCCACTGGCTTTGGGTGGCTGTGGTGAAACAGAGGGAGAAGAGGCAGTAGATTTGGGAATGCATGGTTTGGGGGCAACAGCTGGTTTGGTTCTCTTGAGAGTAGCTGGGGATGGTTGGGACACAACAGTGGATTGAGAAAGAAGACCAGGTTTGGGAGCAATGGGTGGGGGAGAGGGCTTGGTAGTGGCAGGGAGTTTAGGTTTGGGAGCTAATGGAGGCTTCTTCACACCTGTATATTAAGAGAAGGGAGGACAAGATCATTTAAAGGGCAGACAAAATTACTCACATCTCTTTGCTTTTCAAATGTATGCAGCAGCACTGGTGGAACACATAAAATCGTACATAATCCTTGGCTCATCTAATAAGACAGCTGCAAGCTGAAGTTAAGGCTAGGGTCAAAGGGTCTTTCTAGGGGTCAGAGGGGAAGAAAAAGGGGTTGTACTAATGTGCAAAATGAATTCAAGGATCAGAAATAGGTTGAAGTTGCTGAAACCAAAAAAGAAATCCTTGCTCATAAAACCCATATCATGTTTCATATCACA
This sequence comes from Ostorhinchus cyanosoma, assembly GCA_029814465.1. Lineage (NCBI taxonomy): Eukaryota > Metazoa > Chordata > Actinopteri > Kurtiformes > Apogonidae > Ostorhinchus > Ostorhinchus cyanosoma. Next base: position 20,445,477 of record JAPTYQ010000005.1, on the reverse strand, counting down.
TGATTGTTCAATGCATTTTTAGAGGGCTATGCATGACTTGCATGTTAACAGAACACACAATACAGATAAGGGATTCATCTATGTGTTCCAAAAACAGAATACCATTTTTTGTCCTACTCTGTATTTCAAATCTTTTGTCAGTTTGCAAACATTTATCTTTTTTTTTTTTAATCTATGTAAATAAGAAGTGATATTTGTGGTGTATGCCCTTCTGACTTTTTGGGTTTTAAGCAGGAGGTGTCAGGAAGGTTTCACACAACAGTACATATATCAAAAGCTGTACAAAAAAATGTACAGACCATACATATACAAATCTGGGAAATACACTGTTACCCATAAAGATGGATTCAATATTTTTACCTCATGAAAAGATTGTGACAATGTGATTTATTCTTGATATATAAAGTGGAACTGGGGCTCAGTATGTAATGACTGCACCTGTTCAAAGATGATTACTGATGCGTGTAAAAAGGAATAAAAAGAGGAATGTGTCTGAAAACAAAATTACTTCAACTTTATGGGCAACTGTGTATTTGAAATATAATCCCAGTTTATACAAACTGCTTTATTACATGTGCAATTCAGTGTGGATTTGCCTAGAGTTGGTTTCCATCTACATAGAAAACTCACACTGAGAACTTTTTAATAACACAGGCATACATTTGGAGATGATAAATGTAGTGTAAGTAAATATAGCCTAGTGAAAACATGTTTTAATACTTGTAGATGAAAAATACAAAAACCTAGCGGGAAATATGTAGAGATTCGTTTCAGTATATTTCAACTGAAATGAATAGGAACTTCTGTATAGTAGTCTCCAGCCACAGTTAAATAAAGGTAAACAAAAAAGAGGCTCTGCACTAATAAAACTGGGATTTAAGATTGTAGGCCATATTTTCCGCTCTACTGCCTGAAAGTCCTGGCTGGCCGACACCACGAGAAGTGGAGTCATCAAGCGGATGTTTCCGAAAAGGCGAACAACCCAAACCCACCTCAGCCTCTGCTTTAGTCCCGCAACAAACCGGGGTCAGAAAATCAGTATGTCATACGAACTCAACACATGTAAAGCAACAGTGTTACAACTGGAGATGGGTGTTACGAATAAACGAGCGACACACTTCAACTCGGCGAACACATAATCTGTAAATACTGAAAAGAATTATTCATCCAAACGTCTCCAGATATGAGATGGAGAGATTGTATTCAACTTTATACTTACTAATACGTTACAAGCTGAAAACTCTAATGCATGCAAGAAAAAGACCTAAACAGTTGATGAAGTTAAAAGCTCAACAATAACTAAAAATTGAACTTAACGCCTGAAAGTTACATTTGGCCTAAACTTTTCTCTGTGCAAGACAACACCAGGTAGTGCTAGTGGCTGAATGTAGAAAACAACAATCAGAAAACCACGGCACACAACAAAACAGTTAGAGCTAAGGACAAGTCTGTTCAGTTGATGTGAACTGTTTTATATAAGATGTTAAAGTAGCAGCTTCTTGTCGCCCTAGACTTGCTGCATCAACAGCAGGGCAGATGTTTTAAGACAAAGGACTGAAGCCTCTCCAGCTGCAACACAGGCTGTAATAACAAACGGAAAGGGAAATTTTAATTGTTGGATAGCATGGGTGTATTTAGAAGGCACTCAAATTGAGTTCGAGTCCGACCACTTTTATATCTTAAGCTGTTATTAAGAAAACTGTAATTAACTGCGGCTGAGAAGAGTGGACGTTACCGTCCGTTAGTTATAACGTTCACATTAGATAGTTATCCACTTTTTGTGTACAAAATGACAACTGTATTTGGATTCGGGTTTAGCCTGCCAAATTATGCGCTTGCACAGCAGAATTGTGCTAAGTTAAGTTAGCTCCCCCACGAAACAAACCTGTGCTCATGACTCCTGACTTGCTCCTTTCTCCATGAGTAAATTTACTTTCAATGGAATTGCGAGAAAGGCTGCGTTTTTTCCGCCTTCGACATCATTGTCAGCATGAAAAGAGCTTCGGAAAGGACATATGTAGATCCATAGCTGTTGTTCCTTATCCCGCCAGCGGATGCACGAATAAAGTCTTTACGCCTGTTAGTTTTTCCATTTTTCCCGAAGTTTTCGGCCACGGTGCTTTTCCAAACTGTGTCAAGGAAAATATAGCAAAGCGAGCCATTTCCGATTTAGACTTTCAAAATAAATGTTAACGCGAAGAAGACGGTTTGTAAAGGTGTTTTTTCCCACACGTTTGTAGTAAAATGCCTCATAGTGTGTATCTTAAATATGAAAATTTAACCTAAGGGAATTAGTTGAAGATATGTGCTAGTTTTTCTATTCACAACTATGAGATTAAACGTGTCTATTTTATTCTGAAGTAATAGCCCTAGTATCCAGTGCTAGTTATAGCTGCTTGGCTTTTGATTGGGAAACGGTTGGGCTGTGCCTCTCGAGGACACTAGAGGCGTCCGAGCCCACACGAACATATTTCGGTGACAACGAAGTGGCGACCGAAGACGGGCTTTTTGGGAATTGTAGTTGTAAGAGAAGTTTAGCTGCCGGCTGACTATCAACTTCACTGCTGTTTCTGTAGCCTACAACTTCAGAATGCAAAACGGGCTGTGTATGGATGGCGGACAGCAATGACTGAGGAGTTTGATGAAGATGTGGTATTCGAGGTTTGTATGGCCGCCGCTCTTTTTTTAAATCGAAACCTGTAACTGGTGCTTTGTCATACCACTGGGGTTCAGCGGTAAATACAGACGTAAGAACAGTATTCGATTAACGCAGCTAGCAAGCAGATGTAGCTCGCTAAGCTAAAGGGAATGCTAGCTGTAGTTAGTACCCGTGTGCTCTGTTGCCACGCATTGACATTTCCAAACAAATCCACACATTTGGCTGGTTGCTTGCTGTATTCCTGCCAAGGAGCTTTTGTGGTCATGAGAGGAGCTGAACTGAGCTAGTGTGCGCATTGTTGCTGGTGTTTCATCATTACTGTGCTGTATTGAGAGGTGGGGTGGGGATGACCAATGCGTCGGTTCTGAAAAAAATAAAAAAGCTTGACTGAAACACGTACAGCTGGATGGTGACAACATGCGCTGCGACAAGTGTGACAATGCAAGTGAGTACCATCTAATTGTTAGACTGTTCTATTGGCTGGTAATGTGTTGGGATGAGTGTGCATACATAGGAGACATTCATCCAATCACATTAGACAGGGTGCTCCTGTGCAGCTACCTAGTAATACCGAAATACAGCAGAGAAACTAAGAGGAATTCTTTCCCAGCAACACAGAATAAGCAGCCGGGGGATAACTGGGTCAGGCATTATTGGTCAGATTTTAGCATGGGATGTTTTTCACCCTTTTTGGTTACTTCATGCTTAATTTGTCTCTGAGTCTTCTTTGTTCAGGGCAAGAATCAGTGTATTGCCTGTCTCTATAACCCTGTAAGAACATAAGCTTACAACATAATTACTTGTTTATACATGAAGTGTCCCCTGTTTTTGCAGAGGGGTAGTTTCCAGTGCATAAAATGGCCTCAGATATTTGGGGCATCTGTATAAGTGTCTGTTGATTCACAAATTAATATGTGAAGTTACTTAGGTTTACAGCATTTTTGCCAGAGAGCTTCAAGAATAAAACATACTGTTTGGGCAGGAGTAAAGCCTCAAATTTGGCTAATGAATCCTTAGGGAAACAGAGCAGCTCTGAAAATCCACAATACTTTTCCCGCTTTTATCAGAGTAAGGGCACCTTTGGATTCACACTGGGGAAAAAAATAGGACAAAACCAGGATGAGTGTCAGCTCAACGAGCCTCAGTCTGATGACCTAACCACCACATTTCTCTTTTTCTCCCGCCCTCTTCATCCATCTGCTACTGTCCTATCCCACTGCTCTACTTTTACTTGCCATCCATCAGTCTTGGAATACCACTAAACTGGCCTGAATGGCTTTTTCTTTTTTGCAGAACTCTCCTCTTTTCCAGTACCTGCATGATTTAGGGCACACAGACTTCGAGGCATGTCCGACAGCATCACAGGAAGAGGAATGTGGTGGAGACCAGGGAGATGCAGCATTTCACTCAAAAGATCCACAGAAAAATTCAGTAAGTGCCTCTCATTGCAGATGCAGATACTACATATACCACAGCTGCTGGCACCAGAGTTGTCCTGTTATAAAGACTTTTTCTGATTAACATATTCATCAAAGTTACATAGAAAAATACAGAGAGAAAGTCCATTTGTAAATTAAGCACATTTAACAGATATGGCATATTTATCAAAGTTGTTTTGATGTCAGTAATGCACATTAATAAATTAAAAATATATATATATAACCACTCTATCTAGGCTACAGATGGGTGACACATCAAATCCAGATGAAGTGGTTTCTTTCAGGATGCCAGTGTCTCAGCCATAGTGCATGGGATGATGTGAATCACATGCTTTGGCCTTCACTGTCACCAGATCCCAGTCCAATTGAATATCTATGGGAGATTTTGAGTTGTAAAATCAATGTCAAGGGACAGTGAAGTTGTGGTGGAGGCATGTGATGTCCTATCACCTTATTAAGATACTTTAAAAGTTTTTTTCTTTAATTTCTCAACTATCTGTAGTTGACTAATGAGAATTTTGGCATCAATTGTTATCATAAATGACCTGTGTGCTGTATTGTAAATCTATCCAAACAGTTAAACCAAATCATGAATGGTGAATAAAACAACATAGTTGTCTATTAAATCGCTGTTTACCCTGGAAAAAGCACTAAAACTTAACATAACTTATCTATATAGTTATTACAGCTTTCTGAAATATTAAAAACAGATATTAGGTTTCTGCTGTATTAGAGGTTTCAATAAGAGTTGTTTGTGGTATTCAGATTTAACTATTGTAGCTACTGCTGATTAAACAAATGGTACAGTTGTCATAAAATGCAAACTACACCAACTTGGAACATTCTGCATCTCTGGCTAACCCGGGGCAATGCATATGTGCACTTGTTTGTCTCTGCTTATCTTGTTCAGTCAGACAGAGGGTAATTAATTTGATCATTAACTGTGAACAGTGACATATATCTGGACGTTCAGTTATGTTTTCAGCCTTACATACTTTACTTCACTCATACAATTAGGCACAGATTACATTCTACACATGCAAACAGGTAGTTTGTGTTGTATGGTCTTTGCTCTGTTATTGTACACAGAGAATTCATTTTTACAAGGAAAACCGTGTTCCCTGTTATCTGCCCTGGTACTGATCTTACAAGGGATTATCAGGATGCAATTATTGAATTATTTCTATGTGACATTATTCCTCCTGCTTTGAGTGCATCTTCCTACTAAGTGTGGATTGTGTTGAGACCCATTTTGCTTTTTTAATGGAACTGTGTGTACACTGGCTTTGCAAAGGATTGCTTTCTCAAAGGATTAAAACCGTTGAACTTTCAGTAGCACTTGCATTAACGTAACAGTGGATGACTGTAATTTGACTAGACCTGTGATTCATTTGGACAACTGATGTGTCCTGGGCAGCTCAGGATCACATGACTTAGCCTCTCCTCGGCCTCCTCCTCTTACGACGGGAAACAGTGTTGTGTTTGCTTTGTTCAGGAACTTTCCGTACATGTCATGCTTCCTCTCTGGTACAGTGTTATTCTAAAGAGTTAAGGAGGATGAGGCATTTTGATGAGACAGGAAAGATTTTGGGTCGTCCCTGTGTGACCACTTTCCTGTAACCTAGATAAAGTCGGGACTGAGGCAAATAAACACCTTATAGAAAGACCAGCTTACATTTCATACTATTACTTATTAGGAAAAATTGTGTTTGCAGAGAGATTTTACTGAATGGATGTCCTGAACTCTCTAAACCTTACGCATTAATATTCTGGTATAAATGATGATAGCCCTGTTTTGCAAAAGCTCACAAGTAACAAAACAGCAAGGCTGCAAGTTTAATGGAATGTTGTTTTTTTCTCTCAGTGCCATGCATTTTGGGCTGCAGGTAATTTCAAATTAATTGTTGTGCCAAACCCACATTTAAAGTATGAAGACTTCTTCTTGTTTTCTTTGCTGAAAATAACCTTATTTTTAGTATTTTTTTCTTTTTATTTCTTTCTTATTATTATTGATGTAAACGAGTGGCCTTGGCTCAGGAGGTAGAGCAGGTCATCCAATATCCAAAGGGTTGGCGGTTCAAATCCCACTCTGTCCTAGTTGTGCTGTTGTGTCCTTGGGCAAGACACTTCCCCCTTCTTGCCTCCAGTGCTGCTATTCACACTGGTGAATGAATGCGTATGAATGTTCAGTGGTGGTTGGAGGGGCCGTAGGCACGAATTGGCGGCTATGCTTCCGTTGGTTTGCCCCAGGGCAGCTGTGGCTGCAGATGTAGTTTACCACCACCAGAGTGAGAACGTGTGAGCAAACGAATAATAGATCCACTGTATGCGATTTGAGTATGCGTTAATAGAAAAGCACTATATAAATCAAATTTTTTATTATTATTATTATACTGATCAGTGTTGTGGTTGATAAATGCTTCTTTACACAAACTCACATACATGTTGTTTGTGCTTAGGTTATTTGCTCTCCCATTCGCAGTTATGGAAACTAAGGAGCAGAACAGTTATGAATTACAAAAACGACCAGTCCAGCATATAAACTGTAAAGAGATTATGCTATAAGCATATGTGTCGTAATCTATAGGCCTATACGATTTACATCATCAGTTGGCACAGGATTAGCTGCTTAATACGGCAGTGAATATGGAGCAGATATGGCCTACTTTATTCACCCCAAAAAGAATGTTACATGAAACCAGGGTTATTCGCCTCAGTCTCCCTTTATTAATCAATACTACTGTAGCCATTTGACCTATAACAGTAGTGCCTAACACCCCAGAAAAAGGTCAGAATGCAGACTGCCCAGTCTGGATCAATAGTGTCCTGCTTCTACTGAAACACATTTTTTTTTACCAGTTCTCTGTGGTCATGAGTTATTGTGAAGACACTGTGTCCGTCGTTGTCTCAGTTTATTAGCAATTTCTACAAACATCTTCTCAGATGAAACTACTGGTCAGCTTCATTTCAAATTTTATATGTAGCTTCCTTGGGAATTTGTCCACAAAGTTTGCTCACAGTTTTGAGAAATTTAGATTTTTAAATTTGTGATGAATTTTTGAAATTGCAAAAATGTACCTTTATAATGGGCCATATTTTAATAGTTAAAAACGTGGAAATGCTTCGAGTTATCAATATAGTTACTATTGAGCAGTGATAGGAAGTCATATATGGATTTTCATTTAATTTGTTGAGTTATCTTCCCATGAAAGTACCATCTACTTCTATTGGGAGATTGATCTCTTGCATGTAGACCACAGGACTCATAGTGGTAGAACCTGACAACCTCAGAAATTCAAGTTGTCATAGATTATTGATCAAACATACCGGTGCACTACAGGGCCATTGGTCCTTTTTATACATATATAAACCTGAAGACAGTACATAAATATAAAAAATAAAACTGGTCCCCAGCTTTTAAATGTTATACTCTCTGATTATTTGCTGTGTTTTATTTCCTCATATTATCTTTACTGAAGCCTAATGGTCCATATACAAACATCCACCTCTCTAAATAGTCACATTTTTTAACAAAACATTTCATTTATTCCACAAAACTCTATAAGGAGATTAGTGAATACTTAATCCTATTCATAATTAGGCATTACACAGTTTTACATTTCTTTTAGGCTCTCTTGCAGCATTATAAGCCTAGTGTTTATTGGCCATTGAAACATTAATGTATGTTGGGTTATTAAGAGTCTGGTTTTGACCAGCTCTAAATGTAAAGTGTCATGAGATAACTTTCATGATTTGGCGCTATATAAATAACATTTGATTGATATGTTAAATTGAAAAGTATGACTTGATTTGTTTCTGTGGTTGTGATTGGACTGGACTGTTTACAGTGGGAAACACTGATGGGGGAAATGTAGACACTGTAAAACAGATGTGTAACTGTGTAGCAGTACTGGCCTGTAATCCACACAAGCTTTTTTTTCCTGCTATGAAAAGAATTCCTCCCTGTTGGCCATCTTTTTAAAAAGAATAATAGTTGAATTTCATTGATGCCAAAAATGTAAACATTTAATTATAATACCAAAATAGGAATAGAGCAAACTAAAGCAGTTATGTGGTTTGTGTGCCCCAGTAGCACTACACAAAGTCCCAGGAGTGAGCTTTTACAAACACACATTGCACTTTTTGTTATTGCCTGAAAGAGTTTGTCTCCTGGGATACTCCTTTTGATTGTGTGTGATTCCTGAATGTGGGATTCATGGGAAATATTCTCAGGCTTCACTGGAAAAGTAAAGGAAATATGCAAAACATAACGAGTAATTTACACAATTTTTTGTTTTAATCTTGAAGCCTGAATAAAACTGGAATGTAGCCTGCCCTTTTTAACTGTTTATGATTCACAGGGAGGACGCTTATGGAGACTGGTTGAAGCCTTGTGGCGATGCAGCCCAATTCACCCGGCTACTACAACTCGTAAGCTGGAGCAGGAACTGGTAGGTACTAAAATGGAAACCATAAAGGATTCTGGCAAGAACAGCAGTACTTCAGTTATATTTTCAATGCATCTGTTCCCTTCAAGCCCTTTCTTAGATTATTCTTGCTCCTTGCAGGACTGTGCATTTGGCCAGTACTCTGTGAGATGCATATTGGACCAGGATGTGCTGCTGCAGGAGGATGTAGAGCTCATCGAGCTGTTAGATCCAGGCCTGCTCACACTGGGCTCTTCACCCTCTGGCTCACCCACCCGAACTAACACCCTGCCCAGACCGAGCCTCATTGCCAGACCCTCCCTATGGTACAGTGCTTTTAAACAAATGCACATCAGTAATTGAGGCAAAAAAAATTCAGTACACTACCACAAACTGAAGCCGCTGACTAAAAAGTTTTATAAAGTTAAAAACACCTCTTCATACAGGATTACCGGGATTCCGTTAAGATTCTCTTGAAGTATTCACCCTCAAGAGTACCTTTATAGATTATGATCCATGAGCAAAACCTTTTCCCTTGTTCTCCCCACTCAGGGACATGGCAGGGCTTGTTGGTCTGGCTGCAGTACTGCTTGGTCTGTGCTCCATCTCTGAGGGCCTGTGGTCCCTGGCTGCTGCCCCTTGGGGTCTGGCCCTTCTTGGCTGGGTGGGGCTGAGGGGGTTCATGCTGTGGAGACAGGGCTGCATGCAGAGAGCCGTCCACACCAGAGCCACAGAGCTCCTGGCCCTGGTCCACAACAGCAAGACTCTGACAGGCCTGTCTCGCAAAGCCCTGCGCCTGGTGCAGGAGACTGAGGTCATCTCCAGAGGGTTCACCCTGTAAGTGTGCTTGTTTTCTGTCCACCTACCTGTCACCCAATCGCTTTTCATCAATTTGCATTTCTCTCAGGTGTCACATTTCTGTCCTGTCAAGCCTGTTTAAGTAGTTCATTCTTTTGTTCCCACCTGTTAAATATTAGCTCCTCTTGTAGTGGTTTTTTTTTTAGGTTTTTCTATGCAAGACCATTCCAGTTCATGTCATCGATTTACTTGAAAAACAAATCGCAAAATCCTAAAGCTCTACATGAAGTACCTTTTTTTCAAAATTAGGATTAGCTCTAGTATTTTTGAGTTTCTTGCTGACAGAGACAAGTTTCATCATTACTGTTAATCTACTTGAAGATTTAGCAGTTGCTTTTTTTCTGCTGAATTGGGTTTAAATTTGTATTGAACATTAAAGAAAATCTAAAGATAATTTGCAACACGTGAATGTAAAGAGTTATTTTAATTTTGTCTTTATTAGCGTTTAATTTTCAAAAAACTATCTGCACTAGTTTTAATTTTTGATTCTAGTAGGATTCACATGATTATATCATATGATCCTGCATAAATAATTAATATGAATATAGTTTAAAAGGAGCAGATGGACAGGTGGATTGGGGCAGTACCTGCAGTGATGCGGATGCTGTACCAGTCTGTTGTGGTGAAGAGGGACTTGAACCAGAAAACTAAGCTCTCAATTTACTGGTTGATGTGTGTTCCTACTGTCGTTGATGGCCCTGAGCTGCAGGAAGTGGATTGTGGACACAAGTGGCAAAAATGATTTTCCACGGGGTGGCTCAACTCTCTCGTAGAGATAGGGTGAGGAGTTCAACACACAGAAGGGATTCAGAGTAGATCCGCTGCTCCTCCACATTGAGAGAAGCCAGGTTTGGGGTGGTTCGGGCATGTGATCAGGATGCCTCCTGGACACCTCTGGTGAGGTATTTGGGCATGTCCAAAACACTGGAGGGATTTTATCACTCAGCTGGCCCTGGATGCCTCGGCTTCCCCCTGCAGAAACTAGAGTAGGTGGCTGGGGAGAGGGAAGCCTGGGCTCCACTGCCTGAAGTTGCTGCCCCCAAAACCTGGACCTGGATGAGCAGAATAAGATGGATGAATAATTCAATGATGAAAGATGTTATATTACTTAATTATTTTATTATTTTCTAATTTTATAAATGGCCATTTCTGACAACTAAAAGCATGAATTTCAGTTCAATGAAAATAATAAGCTATTCTTGAAATGAAAAACACAAAACTTAAAAAAAATAGTTCATCTTAGTATATTGAAAAGTCGAAACTATATAGATATTAAACTTTTTTTTAAGTAAATCCATGGTATGGACTGTTAGGGTATCTGAATTTGTATTGGTTTATTGTAGATGTTTTGTAATTTCTCTTAGCACCACTCTCTCTTTCAGTGTAGCTTTAGTTTTGTCTATAAGCTTTTAAAGCTCACTTAACAACTGATTTCATAGCATGTGATGTTGTCTTGTTTGTCACTATGTCCTTGTCTATTAAACACTCCTGTTTATTGTTACTATACTGTTTTGTTATATAACTAATGTGTCATGTGTCGTCTTTCGTTGTCTGTTGTTCAGTGTTGTGTGTGCCCCCTGCCTCTTTGGGACATCTCCACAGTTGTATCACATTTCACTTGTCAAGTTTGCTCGACAGGGTGTGTGCGGCCAGCTCCTTTAGCAGGGCGGGGCCAGGGGCGGTGCCACGGGGCCAGCAGTTGATTGGATTGAGGAAGGCCTTGTACCGGGCGCTGCGCTCAGCCTTCAGAGCCTCACGTAGAGCTACCTGTCACATGCTGAAGGCATATCCTTCATGGTTAAATGTAACCATTATTTGTACTGGCTTTTACTTTGAAGGAGATTATACACATTTTGTTGTCATAAATTTTCTATTACTCTTTTATTTTGGAGGGTTGACCTGTTTTAACCAACACACTAATGCTTGTGTGCTTGACAAATGTACCCTCTATAGATTGTTTTGTGGATGTGTCATTTGTCCTTAACTTTCTTGAACATTCCCTCTGAACTCTGAGATTGATAATGTGACCAACTATGTATCTGCGGTGCCTCTGAAGGAGCTTGGGCTTGGACTGGGAATTGAACACCTGGGTGATGAACAGGCTCAGGAGCTGACAGATGACTACAGCCTACCTGCCCTAAAGGTAATATCTGGTGATTTGGGGTGGTAGAAAAGGAAAGAATGATTGCTATCTAAATTGCATCTAAAAATTCTGTATTTAAAATGCTAGATCACCACAACCTCTCAATCCATAAAAAAATGTCATATTGTAGTCTATATCGGTATGAAATAGTACCGAATAGTAGAGCCTTGCAGTTATGCCTTGAAGCTACTCTGAATATCTGGGGTTAGTCTTGTGATTTTTGGTTTGTTTTCCTTCAGATGCTGTTCCAGCTGTGGGTGGGACAGAGTTCTGAATGTTTTCGTCGACTGGCCCTTCTTCTGTCACCACAGCAAATAGAGGAACCAGCAGAGAGTGGACCCAAAGATGACATCTCTTCTCCTACAGCCCCACTGCACCGATCCATCTCTGCAGTGACAGAGCCCCTCCACCATGCTCTTGCCAGCTGTCTCTGTGAAGTGCAGCGCAGCTACGACTTCCACCGCCACTTTGAGACCCAGCCTAGGATGACAGGCTCTGACAGAACAGGGCGAGCCCGAGAAAAATGCAGAGAGCTCAACACCTTACACACCTCCATCCGAAGCCTGCAACTTCACCTCAAGGCACTGCTCAGCGAGTAAGAAAAATGCATAGAAACACATCCTGATTTTAGTCATACAACCCCCCCCCAATAAAGGAGACCTTAATTGACATTGTTGATCCTTCACATTCTGCAATTAACATTTTTCTTCTGTTTGTGTTGTGGTCAGGATGATCATCCTGGAGGATGACCTGGAGAAACTAATGGTTTCCAAGGAACCAGCAGAGTTGACATTCGAGGGCTACCAGGACCTAAATGACCGCCTGCATCAGCTCCAGCCACACATGCAGGCCAGCACTGGCTGCTGGGAAGACACCATCAACCAGGTGGAGCGCATGCTCCGACGAGCCAATGCCTGTCCTGGTGAGCAAATACACACAACTTTCTGCTAATGAAGTAAATATAGTTACAAAGACATGTTATGACACCATAAACAAATCCCAGTGTTCCTGCCTTTCATTTTATTGGGCCTTGGTGTAGAATTTCACCCATATGTTGTTCTTTTTTCTTGTATCAACTCACATCTGAGCCAGTACTGACAACTACCTCCAATGGAAGATCACTAAAACCTGTTCTAGAAAGTTCAAGCTAGACTGTGTCACAGGCTACTCTATGCATATTCAAGACGTCATGGCACAACTATTTATATATATTTGAGACTTAACCTTTGAAGCTTGTGAATCTCTCCACAGAACAGCGAATGCAGAAAATCACATTGTTGTTGTAATGTTTGTTACTCTTTAATGAAGCTGAAAGAATCCATATCAGCCCATAAAGTTGTTAGATTTGAGAAAAGGTGATTTTATTTTCCATGATACTCATGATAGAAATCTTAAAAATTACCAGCAGCTAATGGCAAAAGATGATATATTTCCACTGTGATCTGAGCTCCACAAAGCATAATCTGAAGTACCTTATAAAAAGTATAAAAATAATTTGAGTAACAATAACAATTAGTAAATATATTTGTTTTCTATTGTTTTTATAGCAATTACAGCTATTCTCACAATAATCACCATAAAAAACTAAACAACCTAAACCTCACATATGTTGCCTGTATTAAACATGCATAATACAAGACAGGATAGTGTGACCCTTTTTCGTAGTATGGGTGTCAACATTTATATTGTACTATTTTTAGCATACACTTCCTCCTTCCTTTTGCTATATGAGAATATAGCCAGTCATGGAGGAAGTAGGCCCTTCAAAATGTAGAACAAGAAATTGACCAACTACATGGGCTCACTAAACAATGACCAGTTGAGCTCTAGTAGCAATTTGTCCCAGTCATCTATTTTTTTGTATCAAATGTAACATCTGCCCACCTCCCATTTCTGCAGATAATGCTGAAGGTCTAGAGCAGTGTACCCCTCCTGTACCAGAGTTCCCTGTTTCTCCTCCATCTTATCCCTTGATCCTGGACAGAGACCCAGTGCCAGAAGAACTGGTGAGACTTTAATGTTACAAATTTCTTTTAGTTGTAAAAATGACAAAAAGCAGCCTGCTTCACTTGTTACCCCCAATTATCTGTCTTTCCTGCTATATTGTCCTCTGAATGTTTTGTTTGTCCAGGAGTGGGAGGCATATGTGTGTGATTCAGACTCTGATGCTGAAGGAAAAGAATCTTGGTGCGATATGTTGTCACCGGAGGAACGGGAACGCCAGCGTCGAGAAAGAGAGGAGTCACGTCGTGTCCTGTCGGAGCTCAAAGCTGTGCTAGGCTTCCGTGCTTCGGAGGGGGAAAGGATGAAGAGGAAGCAGCTGCTGTTTAATGATCAAGGTCTGTGCTGACCCATGTCATCTCAGTCAAATTAAATTTTGAAGATAATGACCTTTGAATTGGAAGGATAGGTTTTTCTGCATTGTCTTGAAATGAGGCTTTTAGTTCGAGTTCAATGTTAAGTTGCTGATTTCTGTCTACCAGTGTTTCATTCATGGCTCTAGATTCATGTTACAAGCCAGAATGATGAAGTAATATGGACTGAATTAATCTCCACAAGTGCATGAATCTGTTATATCAGAAGGCGACTGATTTGTCCATATCAGATTTAAAATACACAATTTATAAAATGCAAATATACTTTATTTATCCATCCAGTCGTAAGTTATATATTTATTGTTGTCTGTTGCAGCTGCTGCAGCACCTTCAGTTCACAGTGATGTATCTGATCCTGCTACCAAACTATTAGATGCTCCGATTGCTGTAGGCTCTGTAGAAGCTGACAATGAAGAAGGAAACCACCTATCAGAATGCGTTACAGGAAATGAAGGGGAGGAAGGGGAAGGAAAAGAAGGCAGGGCGACACCTGACCCCTTCACAGAGCCACTGACAGAGTTTAGCTGTGGTTTGGAGCCAGACGAGGGGGAGTTAGGAGCAACTTCAGTCTGCAAACGAGGAGGAGGAGGGGCATCTGAGCTGCACCAATATGACGGAGTGCTGGAAGAGGCGGAGGGACAGAACGGCCTGGACCTCTTTGTGAAACCCAAAGTCCCAGCTGTCTCTGTGATGGACAGGCTGACGGAGATGCATGGTTCAGAGGCTCTCAGCTTCAGCTCTGCCCTCGCTGCCCAGGTGGTGGCACGTTCACACTCACTATTCAACATGGAAGAGCAGACATTTGGTGATGATGAGGAGGACGATGAAGAGGAAGAGAGTGTCAGACAAAGCCCTGAAAAGGACTAGAACTGAAACTTTGCTGCTTTCTTGAAACACTGAACAGAGACTGTATTTATGTCTGATTGTCTGGCTATCTTTTACCGATGGATCTGTGTTAGATCTTAACTGTTTTTGGTGTGCAGAATTACAGATTGTGCCACTCTATTTCCAATCCGTCCATTTGACATTACCCACAATTCTTACTGCTCTATTGCTGTTAAAAAACTCAGGTATCAGAACCACTAAAACAAAATATGTGATGAAGACCAGAATGTCTACAGTTTACTTGGTGACATCCACATAGTGTATATTGCTTCCAATCATTAGTAGCTGTGGAAACAGAGATTGTAGGAAACAAGTAATTGGCAACATACATAAATGTGTAAAACCTAAAACAAAAACGGTTTAATTGTAGTGGTGTCACAAACAATACAAGCTGTGTTACTGTCATGAGGTTTTGTGCATGATGTGTGGAAGGTAAGAAGGTGCAGTGCTGAGGGCAATATTCTCAAATACAGAGGTAATTCACTAAAGCAAAAGAATGAAGACGTCCAAGCTGAACTCAGCTGACCTTATTCCGTACAGGAAGACACACACAAGAAGCCTGAGTGAGCACCTCTGGAGAGGAGCAGGAATGCTATTTTTATTTTCAATGCTTTATTTTTGTCCAGCACTTTCTGCCATCCATCTCTTGGCCGATTGGACACAATGGGGTGGCAGAAAAGAAGACACATAGCCGGCCATACATTCACAATCCTCTTAAAAGTGAAATAGGTGGAAAACAATACAGTTATTTCAAAGTGCTATCTATGGAGACTTCAATAATCTCATTTGTTCAGTATCTGTTTACAGGGGTAGAAAGGTCAGGAAACCTTGTTTTTGCCTTGAAGCTTTATGGTGGAATTGTCGAATAATGAACTGAATTCTGATGGGGTTGAAAATCAAATACCTATGTGGGTATAGTAATAAAGGAGCAATGTTTGTAAAATAAACAGAAAAAAAGTATTGTTGTGAAGGCAATCTATGACTTGTTTGTTTCATATAAAGTTGCCATATGTCTGACAGCCCTGATGTACACCCAACACTTCACTTTTCCAGTCTTTCTTGTCACCGTGTCTGCCTTGTCCTGACCCCCCATTACCACTGGCCCTGCACCTCCCTCAAGGGGAGGTCATCTCCTGCATTTTCCAATGTGAAATAAAATACCATTGTGGAAGTTTCTGATGTATACTGAATCTTTTCTGACATGGCATCACACTCATGTTTCAAAGATTCTGATATCCACGGGTAAGAAACAGGTTTGGTGGGTTACTTGATACCTTTTGTGGGATTCTGCATTTGTCTGACCCACAACAGCTGGTGCTCCTGTTAAGCCACCACTGTCTGTTGGTAACTGGGGAGACTTAAATACAAGCCCAAAGACTTAACATCTTAAGCCCCCTGTCCAGGGATGTAATGCAGTTAAGAGGGCAAAGAGTTTTTAAAAAAAAAAACAACAAAAAAAGTGGAGCTTTAACATTTTAGCTAAGTATTAAACACATTAACTGAAGAGTTTACGTTCATTATGGTCGCATTTGTTGAAACGGTCCAACATCCAGAAAGTTCGACATGCTTTAAATGAGAAAATGCTCCTAAATTCAAGACCTACGATTGGCTGAAGACTCTGGTTTCGACCAACTCTATATGAAAAGTGTCTTGAGATAATCTTTGCTATGATATATATATATTTGATTGACCTACAATAAGGGTTTATTTATTAGGTTATTATCTGTAATGACTCTGCCACCTGGCGGCCAATGCGTACTCCAATGTGGCAAAACTACTGCCTTTAAAAATGTCAGGGAAGGTGACTGGGCTGGAAGTGTATATTTACATTTTTATGGAGAACTGAATGTAGTGTGAATAAGCCTAAAACTGTTGAGCAGTATTTTAGGAAGGCCTATGTGCTGTGTAACTGTTGAATTTGTGTTAAGCACTTTTTGTCTTTCAATAGATACTTGAGCGCTTGTACAAGGAACTAATTAACATCACTTACTGGTCTTATGGTATATTCTCATTAGGCTTAAGGCTGAGCTCTCCCCTTCAGCTGATTCGGCATGATTTACTTTCTGTTACCTTCAGGCTCTTCTGTAAATTCGACAATCCAAATACGTATGTTCTAGCAACATATATATTTTGCTGTTGAATGCTTATCACTTTATAAAAATACCATGATGTTCATCAGGACAGAATTTTGGAGATAAACTAAGGCAATGACTGGTCGAATGTTGAATAATCATACACGTTTTGTTTTCTGATGAACAGAAGGGTAAAACACAGAGTGTATGTTAAGGCAACACCATACACAGCACTCCCACAATCCTTGGCGCTTCCTTTTCCAGCAGCGCCTGCGATCATGGCGGACGTGGTTGCGGAGCAGGTAGTAGACCAGAACCCAGTCCAGGACCGGGAGCTGAACGGGGAGGCGGAGGACAGGGAAGAGGCCGACCCAGTTGAGGAGACGGCGAAGAAGAAGAAGAAAAAGAAGAAGAAGAATAAGTCGTCAACCACAGGTGGACTGTCTGTTCCGATTACTTTCTTGCTAACAGGCTAGCAGGGCTAACAGGGCAGCGTTAAGGCGGCGAGAATCAGCAACGACGAACCCAGAACTGTAGAGACCATGGCTTCAAAATAAAGGCGTTTATGAGGAAGGGAGTCGGCAAATTCCTTTTTATTTGTAACGTTAATTAGGAGTTCTTATAATCAAAATGGTTAATCTAATTGTAAAATAGTATGCTAATCAGCTTTGCCTTTAAACACTATATTCTCCAATAGGTATACACGGTTCTTGTAACATTCTTACTGGTTGTGTTATTGTCTCACAGCATATAAGTAACTCCAGAAAGTTTCTGTTGTACACATGTCTAGTAGATGTTTGGTAGTTCTTTGTTATTTTACTGATCTGGGTGATCAGAAAGTCTTTAAAGACGTGCACTTAATCCAATCACTTGACTCTGACACAGCTTGTTAAATACATTTTAAACCTTTAATGTACAGTGTTGGGTTGTGTGGTGGATGCAGGGAAAACACTGTACAAGCATTTTCATTATCGCTATTATCATTACCGCTGACGTTTTGTGAAAGATGGAGTTTTCCGTCGCTGTCGTTAATGTTTCTTAATTTTAATAGCCGGATGCCGGAAGTCTTAGGTAAAATCCCCAACTTGACGCTCATCTTCATTAGCCATGCGGGTTGAGAGCACCATGGGTTGTGGAGCTGTGGCGCCTCTCAGGCCTCATGAAACACGCCGGGGTTTAGTCAGACTCATCAAACAACAATATCGAAAGAAAAAGTGATCGATCAAGTAAATTGAGAGAAAAGTTTAACAGTTTAGCGTGCAACCTCCTCCTGCTGAGAATCTGTCCTGTGCAGAGCCAAGCTTTGTTGTTTCGTAATTCACTCTTTGCCAGACTTATTATGTAAGGACAGTATACGCAATGGTGATTTTTAAAAACAAATGAACCAAATCAAATTGCTATTTGTCACTGTTGTGCTCAATTGATTTCATAGCAAATGCTATAAAAAAGACCTGTCAATTGAAAGTATCGTATTGATACTATATAAATAATATTTTTATTTATCACTTTAACCCAGATCTAGTGCAGAACATGCTGTTAGTAATTGGTGGATGATTTCATTTATTTATCTGTTTTTCCCATGCTGTAACGCAATGATCACTTGAATGGTTTTGGACTGCTAGTGATAATTATTGCTTGTAGAGCTTCTCAACTTATTCCATCATATGTTGAGTCAACTCCTTTTTGGCTGCAGGTTGTGTGTTGTTTTTCTGACTTCATGTGTGTAACTGTTGATATTCTGCTTCTTGCTTTAGGCCCTGAGGCAGAGGTGGATGGAGTGGCTGAGGTGAGCAAACAGCTGGAAAAACAAGCTATAGAAGACAAAGAGAAAGAGGAGGATGGCGAAGAAGGTGATTGCCCGACCCTTTTGAGTTCATAGCTTTGCCTCTTGGATCTTTTGTGACAACTTTAGTGTCAGTTGTCAGTAATGGTGCTGCCTGTGTCCACAGATGGAGATGATGGAGAAAACTCAGCAGGGAAAAAGAAGAAGAAAAAGAAGAAGAAGAAAGGACGTAAGTTTATCTTTTTCTTTTTGCTGAGGCTGTAAAATGGATGTAATGATTAATCTTCTAATTTGGATGCAGTTACACGTGATATATGTATTGTATTCTGTTCTGTGGGACAAGTGTGCACACAGTTTTAGATTGCTTACTTCAAATACATTTTGATGTGTTTATTTTGTAATGTTTTCAGCCAAAGCTCAAACTGATCCCCCATCTGTGCCCATCTGTGATTTATACCCGAATGGAGTGTTCCCCATTGGACAGGAGTGTGAATACCCTGCCTCGCAGGATGGGTAAGGAGAAAACCTGAGTCAAACATACAGATCTCTAGTTGTTTGGACAGATAGTTTCATAGTTATTTGTCAGCACTGTTGGACCTGCAGTATAACAAGTCTTTGTGGAGGCAAGCGTTTTAAAAACTCAGTTGTATCCTTTTGTTTACTTTGCATTTTCCACTGCAATGTAGCTAGTTGTCATAGCGACGCAGGATGAAACTGCTGTAATGTCATCTTAAATACAACATCAAACTCAATCTGCTGTTTTCCAGACAATCAATGATATAAAATAACACAGTCATCTGATGTAATTCAATATAATAAAGCAACAGTGAGATAGTTAGAATTTTTCACAGTGGCATTTTGGTTCAATTCTTTAGGATGGAGTTGGTACTTGCCAGTGTTTTTTCATTATCTTTTGCTTCATCTTTGGATCATGCTCTCATGCCAATAAGTACCAAGTGAAAATCACTGTACCTTGAGTTCCAGAATAGCTGCTGGTTGTTTTTTCTCATCAACTAATCATGACAGTCTGGTTTGCTGTATAAGGATAATAATAAATGTGCAATTGGCTGTTTCACAATCACTGTATAATACATTTATACATCATTTTATAAACGTATTACCCCTCAGAGATCAGCACAGACCAAATATTCTTGTATGTATGTTGGTAAAAACTGGTGATATTAATAACTCGCAGCTGCTTGGAGAAACAGTCTCAGCTGCAGATCAGATGATAGTGGTTAAAATGCTGAGTCAGGAGTTCTGTTGTAAAACCATTTACTGTCTGTAAAGTTTGGATGTTGACCACTCACTGTCCTTTTTGTTACCATAAGGGAGCTTGCTGGTTTAGTTTCAAAGTATGGGTGGGCGATGTGGCAAAAATATCATATCGTGATAAAAAAAAAAAAAATATGACGATCTCAATTTTATCACAGTTCTTTACTTTGATCTTTGAGACCAATTTACATACTTTTTTGCCAGGTAAAAAGTCACTGCTTCTGTTACCTCTTTCCACTGTTTGCTACTCTTCTAATAAAGAGTGCCTTTACTAAATGCTTATGTTAAAGTTGTTTGCTTTTGTTTAGTGGTACGTTTTGCCTCTGGTTGCAGTGTGGCTGGTCTTCTAGCAGTTTGGCTCTCAACATACTGTTTGGGCACGTATTGATTCAGGTTGGACAGGGTGCTAATAATGGTCTGAATGTACATGTTGAAAGCTTATAATGCATACAGATAACACACCAGCATATAACTACATCCAGAGCTGTTGAATACTCTTGACTCTACTACATCATATTATAGACTATTCCACCATTTCTCTGCTTTGTCGGATTGTTGATACGCTCTAATCCTTCACGGTCTGATATTGTCATATCGCTCACCCCTATTTCAAAGTAATTCTCATTGGGAAGTGCATGACCTTCTTATCAGCATTTGTCATCTCTAAAGCTGGTGTCTGCCTTTGTTGTCTTTGTTAAAAATGCAATGCATTGTTATGTTCATCTCCCAGTCGTAGTGCAGTCTGGCGTACGACCAGTGACGAGAAGAGAGTACTGGATAAAGCCAATGAGGAGGTATGGAATGACTTCAGACAAGCAGCTGAAGCCCACAGACAGGTCCGCCAGCACGTCCGCAGCTTCCTTAAACCCGGCATGACCATGATCGAAATCTGGTGAGGCTGCCTTGTATGATTGTGATCTGTTACAACAATTTTGTTTCACTCTGTACACATACTTTTGGGAATGCACTAGATGGTGTTTTTGATATGTAGCTGCTCGTTTTGTTCCTCCCGTACTCCAGTGAACGGTTGGAGGACTGTTCTCGTAAGCTGATAAAGGAAAACAAGCTGAACGCTGGCCTAGCCTTCCCCACCGGCTGCTCCCTGAACCATTGTGCCGCCCACTACACTCCCAATGCCGGAGACACCACTGTCTTGCAGTATGACGACGTCTGCAAGATTGACTTCGGCACACACATCAATGGTAGTTTATTTTATCTAGATTAAGTGCTGCCTCAATCACATTTTGTGCTGATGCTGAAAATGTATGCCTTTAAGGACTGCTCTGTAGCCACAATGAGTAGATGGAGTAGCTCCTTTTTTGAGCAAAGAGTAATTAATGTGCAACTCTTTAATCAAAGCAATGGTCAGCTACTCTGGCACTGTAAAAATAGTTCAGCTAAAAAGAATCTGATGGTTATTTTTGTAATTATTTGTTTAGTCTATAGTTATGATTCTGTAGGGCACAAAAGGACATTTTGACTAACTGAAAGTCCAAAACCCAGTCTATTCATTATCTTACAATTGTAGTTACCCAGTAAATATGGAGAAAGGCTATGCAAACAGAAGGAATGGAAAAAATGGTTTGCTGAAACAATAACTGAAATTGGAGGTGCAAAAATTAATCAAGTAAAAAAAAAAACTTTAAAGACTGGAAAACCAACAGTAAAGCATTCAGTGTCAATTTACTGTCACAGTGATGAAAATAAATAGGAGATAAGCTGATAATAGAAATCATCAGTGACTGTAATGTTTACTGTTTCTTTTAATGTTGGTCTTTTCAGTGTTGCTTTGAACTGAGCAGCTCAAAGGTTATATTTTTAGAAATCTTCATTGACTGAGAGACTAACTTAAAATGATGCTTTACTGATGATTTGACTGAAGTGAAAGCAAGTAGAAATAGCTCAGACACAGCATCAAAAGCCCAAATCTCCTCATTTAAGGATTCTACAAGCTGTTGCATTTTCTGCTTCTGTGTGTCTTTAGGGCGGATCATCGATTGTGCCTTCACTGTCACATTTAACCCAAAGTATGACAAGCTGCTGGAGGCTGTGAGAGACGCCACCAATACTGGGATCAAAGTAAGGTTCCTTCACAGACAAACATTTCACTGTGTTGTGGTCGGTGTGGGCTGAAACCCGCCTCTTCCCATGTTGCAGAACGCTGGAATTGATGTGCGCCTGTGTGATGTGGGAGAGGCAATCCAAGAAGTGATGGAGTCATATGAAGTTGAACTTGATGGCAAAACATACCAAGGTAAAAGTTTCATCTATTCATATGTCCAGACATCAAGTAACAGAAAGAAAACACATATGAATATAAACTGAACAATATATTAATATTTATAAACATTTCTTTACTTGTAAATAATGAAATGCATGCATGTTGCCTATGAAATGAAACAAGTTTCTGTTTTAACAGGTGTATCATTGGGTCTAAGACCAGTGTTGTCTCATTATATCACTTAAATATCCAAAATGCAATCAGATACCAGAATACTTACCTGCCACATACTGCTACTCATTTTCATTATGAATGTTTAATAGTGTAAACATTTAATAATGGAAGAGAGTTTGATGGAACAGAGCTCATTTTGGTAAAACATCCTTGACCTTCTGGAAGTTATATCTACATGTGGATATGAATTGTTGGAGGTTCTTATGTTGATATGTGTGTTACATTGTTATATTTAAACACATGGTAAAAACAGATCTCCATATCTTATCTAGGTGTACATTTGCCACATTTAAAGCACTTATTTGTAGTTTTGAGATGTGAGAATGAATCCAAACTAGCTACAACAGTAGTGTACCAATAGATCTGCAAAAAAGAAACACATTTCAAAATAAACACTTATATTCCTCAGCGTTCTCCTCTCAATCCAAATAAGGCTTTATACAGACAACTTGTTGCCATCTCACATCACAGAGGAAAACCAAATACTTTTCCAGGCTTCTGTGTTGAGCCATGGAGTAGAGCAGTAGTCACGTCTGACTGAATATGATCAGCAGCCAGTAATTACAGCTGTCATTTACATATTATATCCCCCCCACCTGTATGAAAACATCTGTGTTAAGCCAAACTCTGCATCTGGGGACATGTTTGTTTAAGCCATAGACTGTGGATAATGGATCAAGGAACTGGGATGTCACCCATTGGTTTCTGAAGGGTCATGTTGAAGGTTGTAGTTTTGCTTGCTGGAGCTGGAAGTAACCATATTTGGACAAAGGGATGGAGCTGCAGGCGTTCTTAGCAGTCATAACCATGTCAGTCATGTGCGAGCTAATGCTAAACACCAGCTTACTGACTTGCAGGGTTTCCCCCAGAAATCGCGCTAAGCCTGGTGGTGTAATACAAGCCCGACACGCTCCCTCTCTTCAACAGGGGCTCGCGGGACGGAGCTGGTCGCGCTTCCGCGGCAGCAGTACCAGAGTCTGTTACTCACGGTTTATTTACCCAGCCCTACTTCTAACGAGTAGAAATGTCTTTAAAATTAATAAACAACTGACGCTTAGCCTGGCGGGGGGGTAGGTAAAGCCTGGCGGGGGGAAACCCTGGACTTGGTTAAAGGCTGCACATCATCAGACTTCACATAACAATGTTATTTTATCCCCGAAAGGAGTTTCGTGGATATTATGTTTTCGGCCCGACCACTGCCACTGGATATCCTTTATGTTTAAGTGGTAACTTGAAAAATATGGACTTCAGAAACTCCATATTTTCCATATCAATGAATATCATGGAGAGGAAGAATTGATTCGATTTTGGACGATAAACCATTTCTAGCACAACGGGGGGTGCTCCAAAGTTTAAAATCACTTAAAACTCTTATGTTCAAATCTCTGGAACTATTTGTCTGATTGACTTCAAATCAAGTACAAATGAAAGGTCATGACCTGGAGATGCCTCACGTCATGACATCCTTAAGGATTGGGGGCATTTGGGGATATACCCCTAGCTGTCGTTTCTGACGGTGTTAAGCGTAGTTTATTAGAGGTTTCAGATGAAATATATGCAACCAGAATGAGTCCTGGAGAAAAAAACATTTCAATGTAAAGCTTTGGAGAGATTCTGAAAACTTGTCAGACATAGCAACAGTAATTAAGGGGGTGGGGCCCCAGCGATCGATCAGTTGTGTACAGATAATGCGGCATTTTTAATTGGCGTGCTATCTGTATGCATTACAATTTTTCCGCATGTATGTCTACACCGCGCAAACTAACATGTGATTAGTGTGGTTAGCTGTTATGGATATGTAAACCGGAGATCTTTGTGTGCATTGACATTCGATCAAATGGCGTTAAATAACACGCGAAGGGATGAAAATGCATATGTATAGCATGCCAAATGCCATAAGAACTGGCGTAACATGCAATGTGACTTCATGAGATCGGTGTGACCTCTCTGCTGGCAGGTCTGTTTCTGCACATGAAATCTGACACCATGGCTAATGTTAGTCTGTTGCTAGGTAACCCACTTCAATGATGATTGTATGATTCTGGGCATTGGCTATTGTATTCCAAAATTACTAATCTTCAAAAATATTGGTCCTACTAACTTGCCATTTTCACTAGTCTCTTCCTTGACCCACATAAGTATGCCAAACTGCAGCAGTCAGCTCTTCCTGGATTTTGTGTGATGCCCGAGGCACAGAGTCCACTTCCCTTTTATAATATAGATACATGTACCTATTGCCTACTTTTGAAACATGTTTTCACTATTTGTTTTTTTTTTTCCTCTAGTGAAACCAATCCGTAACCTGAATGGTCACTCAATCGGCCAGTACAGAATACATGCTGGTAAGACTGTACCCATTGTCAAAGGAGGAGAAGCAACAAGAATGGAGGTGAGATTATTAAAGAATCTGATGCCCGGGTTTTCTTCTAGTAGTGCAATCATTTAAGATTTTGTTGCATGATACCGGTTGAGTTTTGAGACTATATAATGCTCAGGTTTCTGCAAGGAGGGTTTTTCTGAACCTTTTTACTGATTGTTTCTCCCTCCAGGAGGGAGAGGTTTATGCCATCGAGACGTTTGGCAGCACAGGAAAGGGTGTGGTCCACGATGACATGGAGTGCTCTCACTATATGAAAAACTTTGATGTTGGCCATGTACCTATCAGGTAATGGTGTTCTCTTCCTTTCATACACAGTACCAATATTTTTTGTTTTAACAAAATATCCTCTTTTTCTCAGTAAACTGTACCTGCTACTAGTTACTGATAAATTTGTGGCTGGTTTTTACTGGTTATGAATAAAGCTCTGAAATTTTAGAGATGTTATATAAAAAAGTGATATGTAGATATATCAATATATAAAAAATTACCATACTGAGGTGACATCTTCACATCTGAAATATACACTTTATTTCCAAAGATTATTGTTATCTACCTATACATTTTTTAAAAATTATATATATTTCACATTTATAAAATGACCACTAGATGACCTTGCTTGATGCGTAGTTCTCAATTTTTTTAATAGGAAACTCTGATCTGTTCAGTTAAAAGGACTCATATTTATGCCACTACTCTACAGGCTGCCCAGGGCAAAGCATCTGCTGAACGTAATCAACGAGAACTTTGGCACACTGGCGTTCTGCCGCCGCTGGCTCGACCGTCTGGGTGAGAGCAAGTACCTGATGGCCCTGAAGAACCTGTGTGACCTGGGCATTGTGGACCCCTACCCCCCGCTTTGTGACACCAAGGGCTGCTACACCGCTCAGTTTGAGCACACCATCCTGCTCAGGCCCACCTGTAAGGAGGTGGTGAGCCGAGGAGATGACTACTGACACCCCACCCTTTGATGCCACCACCACACCCCCCTCACCACCCATTGCACCTCCCAACACCCATTAGTCAACTCCTCCTTCAGAGACTCGACCTGAAACAGAAGAAACCTTGAACAGGAAGTGGCTGTCTCAGAACAGCAGTGAAGGATGCCAAATGCTACTGTATATTACCCACAATGCACCACTCACAGCTTGGAAACAAGGAGCACTGGCTTTCTGAGTTTTCTATAAATTAGTCTAAAGGTGGCAACCACAGTTAAAGAAATTGTAGAGAAGCCAACTTGACTGTCAGAGGATTTTTTTAGCAGACACTGTCCTTCAAAAGCCTTGCAGCCATTATTTTACAAAAGATGAGATGGTTATACAAATATTTAAGGTAGCGCTGCATTAATACAACCTTGTTTTGAAATGGTGAGGGTGGGAAGCCCCTTTTTACCTTCCTTTTTTTTCAAAGTTTCTCTGGCACCACTCTGAGCCTCCAGTGTCTAGTGCTCAAGTTAAATTGAGCATAAATGCTACTGACAGGCGTAAAAGGTGGTTAGGCCAATGCATGGCCAGAAATCTCTGCAAACAGACAATTCTAACATTAAGCTCGGGGTGTTGTAGTAATAACGCCATCTTCATACAGACACCATGCATCTGCAGCTGTATGTTTGGCTTCTGTCGCTACAGGAGGGAACTCTGCACTCTGGCCCTCCAGTCATTGTTTCTTTGATATTTGTAAAATATCTTTGAAATGGCTGCTGCCAATGTATGTTCCCAATTAAATGCTTCATTTTGAACTCCCTAAAATGTTTTTGTAAGAAAACAATTAAAATAATTTTGCTCATTGAGAGCTGTCATCTTATATTTTCTGTATGAGTTGTATGGTTGAGGGTTCAGAATAATGTGAAGGTAAATGATTGTTATAAAAGCTACAGCCCAAACATGTGAAAGAAAACATCACCAAGGTTTTGTAGAAAAATGAAAAAATATTCTCATTTATTGAGGTAATTTTCTCTAGAAAAAATTGAGGTAACAATTTGCATAGTATATCTTCCATAATTTTACACACACATCCATGGAGTAGTAACCAAAAGCCAAAAATGTGTCACAACATCTGACAGTAAAGGGACACAAGATAAAGTGTGCTTTAAATTTCCCCCTGATGGACAAGTCAGAGAGAACATGGATGAGGCGGAGATTCTTTTGTACAGTTTTCTCCAGTATGGAGATAAATACCACAATCTGTATACACTGCAAAATTCCAGGTAGATCTGGCAAATACAGTATGTACACATACAGTACACACAACTACTTAAAACAGTGGAATCTGTCATAACTGCTGGTGGCATTGAACAATCAGCAAGAAGTTGAAAAGAATCAGCGGTTGTATAAAACTTTTTAAACAGTCAATGGCCTCTTTTCTTAAACCTCTGAGGAGGACTGTAGAAAAATACATTCAAAATCTAAATGCTGGTCTGGTTGAGTCGACAGCTGTGCGGATTCCACTTTGCTGAATTGATATGATCTCTTAAAATATATCTGCTTTTTCAACAAAAGGGCACTTTTCTAGTACACTGTCATCTGTCAGGGAGTGTTCAGACAATTTACATTCTGGAGCATAGAGGTGGCAGCATTCAACCAAAAACATCCCTTTGGAAAACTCTCCTCTACTAATCCAATAGAGAAGGAAAAAAATAAAAGCACCCAGCAAATGCTGAGCTGTTTTGGAAATGCTGAGACTTTCCAAACACTTTCCCCAAGGCTTAGGCTTGAGGTCTGCCAATTGCATCTTTTCCTGACAGACACAGCAGAGTGGAAAAATAACCTCTACTCTGCTTGTGTACAGATTTTTGAACCAACACAGAGTGCAAGTACAAACAATGCAGACAACCTATTATGTAGAAAATAGTGCATTTGTGGCAGGACTGTCTGTGGGAAAAGGGACATCTATCAAAACCAGGCCATTTCTAGTAATAGTGAACGACATTTTACAACCTTATATCCAGTTCTGTGTTGACAATCTAAAGTGGCAGAAACATCTCAGCTGATTTTAGGTGACCAAATTGAATTTACAGTCAACAAGCCACACGTGAATATACCTGGAGAGGACACTTGTATGTAGTCATGCCTGGCCAAAGTCTGTTGGCTGCTACTCAAACACATCTTGGCTGATAATTCTTTTTTATAAAATTACAACTGTACACCAATCACAAACATCACCTTTTTAAAAAAAATACCTACATATAAACACCATATACAATAAATTCACAAAGCAGAACTGTTTTAAAAAAGGAGTCTTTCCTCTTTTTTTTTTTTTAAGATTTAAAAAACACCCATCCAGCCAGGATATAAAATGCCCAAGGAAACACGGGGGAGAGGGATAGTGACAGGTTGGGCTGTGCTGATACCTTCTCGCTGAGTGGTCAGGTTGCAGCTGAGGAGGAAAAGGTGGACTGTGGTCCTATAGTGGCCTGTCTTTGTCCTGAGTTACACGCTGTGTGTAGAAGAGGATGTAGGCCTGAGCGCGACACACCTCCTCCACTGAACACACATTCAGCTTAGAGTCATTACAGTGAACCCAAAAGCCTGGACAGAAGAGCAGAGGACAAATATTTTAGAGTGAAAGGAACAATAGCACAGAGAAAACTCAGTCAAAACAGTCTAAACAATCTTAAAGACGATGTATCGATTATTATGAACTTCTATAGGGATTGTTAGTCGGCTGCTTTAATACTCATTCCAGAGACCAGTTTACAACTTACAAAAGAAGCAAATGCAGAAAATTTTCACTTGTTAGAGGTTGATGCTATAAACTGGGACAACTGCTTCAATCAGATCTAAATCAATATTATTTGCATGTACAGATCACATTTAGATCATCAACAACAGTTAACTATGATGTGGCCTACCAAAGCATTGCTTACATGACATTTGACCTCTGATGCAAAATCCAATACAAACAAAAGCAAAGCTTATCAAAAGTTATTAATATTTAGTAAAATCTTTACTAACCCCCTTCTGTGTTGTAGCAGTAGGCAGTGTAGTGACCAGAGCCAAAGCCCTTCCCATGATGCATCACCACAGCTGAGAGTTCGTAGATGAAGTGCTTAGGGCGAGGTGAGCCTGCAGAGCTGGGGCTGCTGGGGCTGGAGCAGGGCACACCTTTAGGTGAAGGCTCAAGGCAGCAATAAGGCTCCATGTTGAGAAGCTGATCAAAGCTGACATGGACTCCAATCTTCTCCCGGTCATTCCTCCCAGACCACCTGAAGAGTAAGTAGGAGAGAGAAAGGTTATACTTAACATAAGACATGTCACAGGTTGACAGACCAACCAGCCAGATGGTAACGAATATCTAAAATACATGGTTCATTTAATTACTCGTACTATACACCAACATGCCATTAACTGGGAAATTCTATCCATCTTAGAATGTCAAAGCTACCTGAAAAGAAATCATGGAGTAACGATCACAACACTCCCACCT
Source organism: Ostorhinchus cyanosoma (assembly GCA_029814465.1). Classification (NCBI taxonomy): domain Eukaryota; kingdom Metazoa; phylum Chordata; class Actinopteri; order Kurtiformes; family Apogonidae; genus Ostorhinchus; species Ostorhinchus cyanosoma. The sequence goes on along the minus strand of JAPTYQ010000005.1, from coordinate 20,416,304 downwards.
GGAGTCAAGAATTACCTATTCATGCAACATTTTACTCCTCATACCTGAAGCGTTTGAGGTGAAGCCGCAAGACTTGAGGCAGTTTGTGGACCATGAGTTGTTTTTTTGCTTCAGTCAGGATGACTGGTTTGGAGGAGGTTCGCCGTCGAGCAGCTGCAGACAAGAACAAAGGATTAACATACTTTATAAACATTACTTCTTCAAGTGGCCCTTCATTGCTGCATGCCTGTGACACACTGCTTCTATGAGCAGTGACTTCCCTTAGATGTAGGTCATATTGTTACACAATCCAGTCCAAAAACTACATGACAATATTTCCTACAACAGTTTATCGACTTAAGTTTATGCATTGAAGTGAGATGGGTGCAGTTTTTTGTTCCAGACATAAACATATCAAACTGAGCATATGCGTACATTTTAAAATTACCTCTGAAATGAAATACATCTGCCTTCAATCACAGTTGTTTTAAGGAGCTGTATGTAAGAATTATGTTCCCAGTAAATATAAAATGATCCTGACTGTCATCAGTCATTAAGGAATCATGTTCATTTCAAATACTGATATCACAAACAGTAGTAGTCCAACCAGAACATTAACATTTGAAAACCTAAGTGGCAGCCCACAAGTAATGTTAAAGGAGTCATTTTGTGTTTTGGTCTGATGTGACACCCATCACCTATCTCCAAATCACTTAGTCAGTAGCGTTTGGGCATCCAGGTTGCCAGTTCCAACTGAGCTGCAGCTGGAACATTTCTGATCACAAATGTTTGATGTTAACCTTAAAGGCCTCTTATTATTTCCAAATACGTCATGACAAAGTGAGAAACAAAACAAGGATATGTATAGGAGATGCTATTGAAACATGGAGACAGCTGAAAGCAGAGAAGAATTTGAAGACCGAGGACGGCTCTCCCATGGTATCCCGCAGCCCAGGCTGGCGGTCTCACCGCCTGGTAAGAGTGATGTGATGGTAGTACCAGTTTTACCCACAATCCCTACACACAACTCCTTTAATTGTGATTTTTAAGTTTTGAAGTCAGTATAATCTCAAGGTGCACAGAAATATAGTAGGCCTATTTAAAAAATAATAATTTAATCTATGTATATACACACAATGCTTGACCAAACTAGACCAGCGTTTAACTGTTTGACTGATGATGGCTACAATGACAAGCAGAATGTCAAATGCCAAACAGAGTACTTTCCAAGCCAATACTCTGATTTTCTCAATTTACCATAAAAAGTCAGTTATAAAGCTAAAAAAGCCCCTGAGCGACATCTTCAGCGTCTCTCACAAACAATTATTCTAAAACCTAAAGATGTTTCATTGAATCTTAAGTATACTCATGCAATTAATGATTAAAATAGTTGACTCAGTAAATGAGTCACTGATTATTTGTTGCAGTCCTGTTGAACTCACAGTTACACTGGTCACAAGAGTAAATGTTTCCCTCCAGGGCTTCAGTCTCGGTGAATTTGGCTAGCATTTCTGTCAGATGGCAGGAAGCCTGTGCAGCCGACTCTCTGCTACTGTTACTGTGATAGCGCTCAGGGAACTCCAGAGACAGATCCCAGAATGGCTCCACAGTGTTAGAGCGATGGTCGCAGGCAAGGCACGTCACCTACAAATGACAGTGAGAAAAAAAATAAACAGATGAGTGAGTCACAAGAGATAAATGCAATCATATAGTACACCCCATAACTGTTACTAACACAGCCCTCTATTCTGCAAGAGCAGTGGTCAAAGTGTCTGTTCAGCCTCTGCAAGTACACACTAATCTTTTTTTCCCCAATATCTTATCCCATCAATCACAAGTAATACTTATCTTAGTACACATAAAAGTTGCCTAAATTCATCCTAGTATTGTTTGCACCATCAAAATATTTGTTTAGTAATTCATAATCATACACAGATTTACATACAATTAGTTGATAACCAGCACAAGTACCTAAATCTGGTTATATACAAAGGGAGTATGTAGGGTTGCATGATATAGCCATAATTATTATAATGAATATAACAGAGTTTGAACAATAAAAAAAATTACAATTATAAAATGTTTGTTTGAAATAAAGGTAAACTTTCAAAAGTTTTTAAAGTTGTTAGCTAAAGTTGAGAAAACTTCTGTTTCGTTCCCTATCCTTTGTCCAGTGATTGAGCAACTACATTGGGGCCAGGACACCATAAAATGCCCAAACCGATAGAGGGAAAGGTATGCTTGTAAAAGATTAAGTTCAAGTAGTATATAAAAACTTCTTGAAAAAATAAATTAAATCAAGAAAGGAGTCCAACTTGCAGTTCTTAAAAATAGATTCCAGATATTACATTTAAGTCAACGTTTGAGATCTTCTCTTAATATATGGAAATGGATCCATTACGGTCCAGAAATAAGAATTGCTGTCTTGATTTTACACCATCAGTGGGCAGATTCAATTCAATTCAATTTTACTTGTAGAGTCCTATATGACAACAAGGTTGTCTCACAGGGCTTTACAGAATTAGCTGCATATGAAAACAAACAAGTCAAATAAACAGTAAATGAAGGAAATTAATGTACAACTCCTGAGACAGATGATACTAAAGATAACAACTGAGTCACTCTGTGTTTGATAGATGTTTGTAGCTATTAACAGGTGTGTGTCATACCTGGCTAAGGAGCTGGCCATGAAAGATGGTGTTGACCACACTGAGCACCTGCTTGATGAGTCGTTTCTGTGTCTGTGGGACTCCTGCAGTGGTTGTGTGCTTGCCGGTGCTCTCCAACTCGTGCTGCACCTTGTCCAGCAGCTCACACAGGAACTCCTGAGCATCCTGCTGAGCATAGCCCCGGAACGCCGGGATCAGCTGCCAGACTGAATGTAGCATAGCAAATGGCGAAACCAGCGCCCACTTGCCTGACCACATAACCTGGAACAACGTGTGCAGCTCGTGGCAAAGAGAGATGTGCTTTGAGCTTGGCTCTTTGGGTTGTATAAGCTCCATGCTGCGGGCCCGTGAAGCCCCACCACTCAGCCCAACTCCTGAGCCTGAGCTGGCCTGAGGTCCCTTCATGTGGGCCATATATGAATGGGAGGAAGCCTTCCCTGACAATTGACCATGTACAGCAGATGCCAGGAGCTCCAGTGCCTGTGTTAGGTCCAGGCGCAGAAAGCACTCCCTGAACACATGTAAGTGGCTGAGCACTTGAAGGATGGAGTTCATATAACAGGTGTTGCCTAAATTCCTCAGTCCTGTCACTCCAGGAGTGACAGTAGGACGCCGTCTAAAGGGTGAGCCACCCTGTTTTGTACTCTGCTGTTTGTGACGGACAGGAGTTGGGGGTGTACGCGAGGTCACTGAGGATGTTTTGGGCTTAGATTTGGTGGCAGAGGAACGACTGCGGAGTCTGGGAGTTGACTGAACTTTTTTTGTTTGCCCAGCTTTCTGAGGTGTAGATGTGGCAGGGCTTCGAGTCCTTGGCCTGCGCGTAAGGGATGAGGGCACTACATTTTTTGTCATGTTTTGTGCCCTACGAGAGGCTGGTGTTACTGCTGCCGTGTCCACTACTCTCTGGCTCTTCTGCCGTAAGCGACGACTCTTCCTGAGAGGGGCATTCTCCAATTCCTCCTGCAATTGCCTCTTAAGAGCGTTCCTCCTCTCCCTTGCCTCCCTTTTCTGCTCCTCCTCCTCCTCCCTCTTCCTCTCCTCTTCTTCTCTCTTCTTTCCACATTCAGTGAGTCCAAACCAGAACCTGAAGACACGTCCCATAAGCGCCCTTCGTCGATGCCAGAGGGCAGTAAACATCCTGTCCTCATCCCTCAGCTGCAACTCACGAGCACCAGAGGGCATGATGGCGTCAGGGGCAGAGCTCGCTGAGCGGAGGGTGCGCCCACTGCGGGTGGTAACCTCATAACGCTGACTCTGGATGGCACTAAGCGTGCTACGAAGCAGCTTGAGGTCTCCTGTGGCATTGTCATTAAGGACATAATCATCACACAAATAGCAAAAAACGTAAAGTTCATTAACCTCCATTGCCAATGGATGGCGTTGCTGCTGGAAGTGCTGGAGAGCATGTTCCTCGATGTAACGTCCACATGCCACATGTGAACAGCCCAGACAGGCCCATATAGACTCGGTGGTGTTGCAGTCCATGCAGTGCCATTTCTGCGGGTTGAGAATGGAGTGATCTGGGGCCAGCCGCAGCCGCCCCACATGCTTACACCTGTCCATTACACACACCTGCCTGCCAAGGTGGCGGCTGGTTGTGTCAGTCAATAACTGACTGTCTGGGTGTGAATCTTTATGTGTGTCTGCGTTTCACACTGGCTTCATATCACCATGGTGGCCATGGTGAATTGAGAAATTGGACCCTCCCAGGGCATGGTGTTATCTAAAAGAGGGAAACAACAAATATGATTATTCAATGTAATGAGGAAAATAAAGGGAAACCTCTTACTGGAAAAATAACTTGACCTGTTCTGCATTATTTGCTATGAGCATCTAAATCAGGGGTGGGCAATCCTGGTCCTCGAGGGCCGGTGTCCTGCATGTTTTAGATATTTCCCCCTTCCATCACACCTGGAAGCCATTACATTGTTATCAGGCTTCTGCAGAGCTGGATGATGAGCTGATCATTAACTGAATCAGGTGTGATGGTAGAGGGAAATATCTAAAACATGCGGGACGCCAGCCCTCGAGGACCAGGACTGCCCACTCCTGATCTAAATGTTCTATTAAATAAAGGCAACAAAAGCATGTTTATTTATACATCAACATGACATCCTGCTCTCTATCTGGAAATACAATTACTCACTTACTTACAAAAACTTACTAAAGAAGCCACAAAAATGAAAAAGGATAAAAACTCAGAACTATTAGTTACTGATGATCTTTCAATGTCCCCAGTGAGGTTTTTGTATCTAAACAGGTGTTGATCCTTGAGTGGGTTGTGGTTACCAGTGCCCCCAACTGATGTCAAACAATTAAGATTAACCAACAAAAGGAGGTCTGAGCTTGCAGAGAGGTTCATCATTGACTGTCAATAGGATGACTTTATGAGGCAACTGAAATGGAAGAATCCAAAGAAAGGCAATTAAAATAAGAAATGGTTTATTTAATAGACTGACTTAGAAACACTGTGTTGTATACCTTCAGAAATGCCCAATTACGGAAAGTTAGATTTTTTTTATCCTGCTGTCCCTTCATTTCATAAATCACTCTAAAAATATAATGAACATGAGTAAATAAATAAAGGTCGATTTGCCACTGATATAAAAAACATATGATCATTTACAACAGAGTGGTAATTAGATGGGACCTCGAGCATATAGACTGACCCTAAAACATAGAGAAGACTTCGAAGATAGTTCTGTACTCAATAAAAAGCATACAGTGACTTAATTTCGCACATAACTCAGGAGTGGCATCACATGCCCATCAAAGTTTCAGAATAACGTGGCACTTCTGTCAAGCTAGGACTTAACTGAACTGCACACATCACTCTGCAGTAAGACAGTACGGCTCTATGGACAGTACAGCCACCGCAAGATAGCTTCAGAAATAACGTAAATGATCTGTAATATTGAAATCGGCTGCATCAAGAACACAACATTAAATAAATCCTCTTGGGAGGCCGGTTGAGAGTTTCTTTCTGCCTTTAAAGTTTTATCCTAAGTTAGCGCGCCTAGTCTGCTTCGTCCTTGTGACTGCATGCCCCTAAGTGGCTGAACGTACCGCCGCCTTGTGATATCTTTCAAAAGCCATAACAAAACACCATCTCTTAGTCTGGCAATTCAGTAAACTGTACACGTCAACAGATAATCAACACACACGATGGTGTTAATCGACAAGACACAAGAGGACTCTCCACTGCTTACATTAGCTTACCGTTGCTAGCGTGTAATTGATACAACTATGAGGAGCAATAACAAAATACTGAAATCACACACAAACCTAAATGACCCTAAAACCATTACAAAACATGTATGTAAATGGTCCCCATACATAGCAGTATATACACAGAAGATCGTCGGCTATGGTAGCTCTATAACCTTTACTGTATTTATTCAAGAGATTAGTGAGTCTTAGCTGTCCTTGCTGCTAGCATTAGCCTAGCATGCTAACTAGCATTACCCAGCCATGCTAGTTAGATGCGTTAATCTTAAATTCATGCATTAGCCGGAGGTCAGCTTGCTGTCGTAAGCTTGGCTTTATAACAGTCCGAGAGTGTTAATAAAGAAGGACGCGTGTATCACAGGTCAAACTGTTCTAAACGTGTAACAAAACACTTCATATGAATTTAAAACACCATACCTAGCCTCTCCTTCACGGCAGTTACTCTTCTGTTTCTAAAATGATCGCCATCTTGTCAGTCCCCGTCGCATGGTGTTGGCTCGAGCGCGTCCTCGATGTGTGACGTTGTTGTTGTGAATAGTTAACAGTGTTCAGTTATACAGTAAACATTTTCTGCTGGTAATGTTTTGCATTATATTAATGTTCTGTTTCCAGTTTGGTAATTGTTCCCTGTTAAACATCAAGTTATATTTAGTTAAAGTTAAAGGCTACATTACATATTAGGCTACATATTAGTGTCAGTAGTTTTCTTTTGCTACTTAAACAGGCCAGTATCACTTTCAGTTGTAGTTCACTCAGAGTGCTTTTCTTCCTTTTAATTAATAGCGCCTCTTTCCATGGAAAATAATCAACAAGCCAAAAAAGGAGGGAACCAAATCACTGCTCACCACTGACGATCGAGTACAATTCTCTGCAACTAGAGGGCAGTGTTGCACAATTTAAACTGACTGTTAATGCCCACATCTGATCAGAATAAGTATATGGTATGTGATAATAAAGTCACCTAACTGTGGGAAGGAGTCATTCTTCTGCTGTTGTACTTAAACAGGTTCAATTTGTTTTGGTATTTCACGGTATTTCAGCCCATAGCCTCCCTTTGCTTCCCCATATTTAAGCTAAAGTATTATTTTTAACTCCACTGTATTTACTTGTCTAATTATACACACTAGTTACTTTAGATATAGCTCATCATTAAAATGTACCCACAGAGGTAAAGCATTAGCTCTGCTTCAAATATAATGGCAATTGTCAATCATCTTTTGTTACACCATGGCATCTTTCCATTTCTAGCAGTGTCTTGCAAGTAATTTGATCATGTAAACATCACCAATCTCTTCCATTTTCAAGGATCATGAGTGTATGTGTGTACATCCGATGCCCTCTAGCCCTGTGGTTGGAGGAAGGTATTTTAAAGACCTGTCTGTTGGTGTGGGATGCAGGTGTAGCACTTTATGCTGGTTAATGGGGGCTGGGGATACTCACTATGTAGATCCTATCAGTGTAAGCCACCGTTTTTTTACTGTCAGCACAGTGCACATATAAGCACCTAACCTCATGAACCACAATGGAGAACAGACTATACTTACACCCTCAACTGTAATACTCTAATAGAATCAATAGGAGAACAAAAAAAGCTCAAATATTGAACTATTACAAGTGAAGCCACAAGTATCTCACAGAGGAAGTTGATAAAATGTTGCTATTATAACAATTATGAATCCTCACACTTCTCATTGGGTAAATACAAGAAGGAATAAATTTTCATTTACAAAATATTGCCTGAAGGAAGACTTTTAATCTTTGTAAACACACTTTGGCTGCATGTGAAAAACCCTTCTTGTGTGCTGATTAGTGGGGAACTCATCCATACAAGCCTACTTAAGTCCCACATGAGCAAGTAAAGTTTGGTAATAGCTGTATAGTTTAAAGCAAGTGAGGGTATGTCTGTGTGTGCTGTATGAAGAAAGATGATTGTGTGAGACATGAGGTTTGTGTGTGTGAGAGAGAGAGATTAGGGGCATTTGTGAGTGACTTATAGAAAGAGGTATGTGTTGATGTGCCATGCAATGCCTGTGAATCACATCTAATGTTTTTCTCCCTCTATGTCCCCAGGCCTTTACTGCCTTCATGTCTGCACATGCTAACTCTCCCCCTCCCCTTCTGTCCTCTTTTCATCTGTACTCTCCTTCTCATAAACACACATTTTAGCCTGAAAATGTCTGTCAGGATCTTTATATATTCATTCTTTCTATCTATCAAATCTATCATTTGATTTTTGTTACTATATTTTAGTGAAATGGGTCAGCCTTGCAGCAGTATCTTGCTTTGGTGTTATTTTAGTAACTTGTTTTGGTTACAACGCATATTTACTGTATGGTTCAGTGTCCCTTTTTTATATCAGCCCTGTTTTTTTGAAGAGCAGGCAGCTGTTTAAGCAAACTTACAGATAAAACCCACTGTGCCCCCTCCTGCCACAGATAAAGTGGCAGCTGAAGAGCAAGGTATTTGTCCCTAGAGGAGGTGGAAATTGAGACAGAACTACAAAACAAATGAATGTTCGACTTAGAGGCATCAGGTTGCCAAAAACCAACTTTAATAAGACAGTATTGTTGCTCTGTGACTGCAGGATGTGTAAAGACACAATAGTTTGTCTCCTAATGTTATCGGATGTGACTGACATAATATAGTGTAACCAGAGTCTCAACACCATTTTTGTTCACAGTCTGTGCTCTAAACCAGTTGTAGTGAATATAAATGCAAAACGAAGAATAAACTATTTGGTTAATGGATGTATGCTAAATTCCATTTTTCTCTAAAATGAATAAGTGTAGTTCAGTTATTTTGTTGTGCAGTTTCTGATGAAGGCAAAGCCCCGTGAAGGTTTAATTTTAATACTAGGGTCATTTAATAGAATTATATTTTTTGTGAGCCAGTTAGTCAGAGTCTGTCCAAAAGCATTACAACAAAGTGGTGGAGATTATCATAAAAATGTACCTAACAAAATAAAAGCAAAAACCTATGAAAAAATGAAAAGCAAATTGAGTGCAGGTTTCAAGTAGAAGACCCTAAGATCCAAAGAATACATGTTTATATTGCTCCTCACCGCGTGGCAAGATCAAAAAGCCTTTGCAGATTTTTCCTCTCCTGTATATACCTGAAATTGTTTGTTCAGCATCTGCAGAGTGTTTTGTTTGGAATAAACATAAAAGGGAGACCCCCATAAAGGTTAAAATACAAGGTAACAGACAAAAACATACAACTTTGCAACCAGTTTTTATTGAAAGTGGTTGATAATTCCAGTACAAGGAAGCCTTTCCGGTGGTTTATGGTGATGTTAACGCAGCTGGACACGGTGCTGGTTTTGTGGTGGGTGAAAGCACAGGTGCTGATGAAGCGAGGGGAAATACTTTACATCCTGTAAACAAACATCTCCTGTAATTTCTTCACTAGGATGTGCAGCTTGCCTGCTATGGTTGGTAAGACTGAATGTTAATGTTGGCATTGAAGCAACTGCTCAAATTTCTCTTTTTTTTTTTAAAGAGTTTTCCAACTTGTCATGCCTGGCTGTTTTTTTCACAGATCAGTTCACTCAAACTGTCTGTCTGATGTTATGTGGGTTTGTTCATAATGAGTTGATGGCATCAGGTCCTTGTTTGCATGGCTGTATAATAATCAGTAGCGTCTCAATCTCTTTGCTATGTCAACATTGCCCTCCCTGTTCTGGCTTGCTCTGAAGCCCTTCTGCTAGAGAAACATTCCTGATGCGTGTATGCATGCATGTGCTTTTTTCATGTGCAATTAAACAGCAATGGATGCTCTCTGAGGACAATGTGACTGTCTAGATTTTTTTTTAGGACAACCTGTGTAAAGGACTTCAGTACAGGATTTGCAGTCTGGCTCCTTATTCCTTAATCTTCTCATTTCCTCTGTAAGTGAATCACAGTTGAGGGGGTAACACTGACCACATGACTCATCCTGTGCATACTTCCTCTGTCTAATGCTGCCAAAACAAAATCCCCTCTTTACATATTTTATCCCCCTCTTTTATTTTCTCCCCCTGTCCTCCTCAGGACCTGTGGGTGCTAGCTGCAGTGTGACACCCATAGCCAGCCTGTTTCGGAGTGTCTGTCTCAGGGTGATGGGTGCTGCAGAAGAGGAGCATTGTGACTCCCAATGAGAGGAGGGGAGGGTGGGAGGTTATTGTCCCCAAGCCTGCAGGAGCTGCCATACACTCCGGGGCCAATAGCAACACAAGAATGCTGACAGGACAAAGGCCATAACTCAATTCTATAGCAATACAAGTGAGGCATTGTACTCATACAGCACGCACACACTCATACACATGCATTCGCCATTACTACAATAATACACACAAACTATACAGGAGCAAACTATGCATTTGTGTAAGCATGCCAAACACTCATTCATCAACTAGTTTCCCACACCATACAGCCCCCCACAGGACATCTCCATCACAAGCTGGGAATGGCCAGTCAATCTGGGCACAATGAATGAGTGAGTAAGCAACAGAACAAGTGTGTGGGTGTGAGAGAGAGGAGTGGTCTGAGGTTCAGCTGTAGTAGTACGTACAGTTTGTGACTCCCTGTTGCGTCTACCCATCAAGGCCAGTTCCCGCCATGTAAAACATCTCCTTCCCCATCTAACCTGAAGGTCTGTGCTGAGCCGTTCCCTCAAGCCACATTCCTCTCTCATCTAATGCACTCGTTCACCCCTTCCCCTGCTGTCTGGAAACAGCTTGGCATAAACTAGAAGGAGCCATGACCTCTCTGCCACAGATCTGTGAATGGGCCACGAATGAGGAAATGTGGGTACAGGAGGCTATCCGGCCACAGCTGCCAAAAAAAGGAAAAAAAACCCATTCCTGTTCACCTCTCTCCATCACAGAGATAGGTGAGTGACCCTTGACCCGGCCTGCCGTGGAGCGTTGCACGACGCGCCAGGAATGTGTCCGCACCTCTTGGCCAACCACGTCACGGCGAGTGGGCGAGGAGGCGGTGGAAAACATGCACTCCGCCTAAACCCAAACAGAGTGTGTGTGCTTGCACCGGCCTCTCTGTTATGGTCTACATTCTGTGGCTCTGTGTGAATGTAGGGGAGAGTGTTTTGGGAGCAAGAGTGATGGATGACTTAATGTGAAGGGACACACAGAGAGGAACAGGAGGTGTGTGTATGTGTGAGAAACAGAGGAAGGTGATAAGGATATTTTTGTCCAATTTATGTGAAGTATTTCAAGGCCTCTGCGGTTATATCAACTGTTGTTAAGAGTCTGGGAATAGTTGTACTGTGCAACAAAGTTTCACCGTCAAGGAGAGAGTGCTGCAATTTATTAAAGGATAATTTCTTTTTTTTTTTTTTCCTACAACTTGGGTCTTTTAGGTTCTTGTTGCTTTGGCCATCATTTCTAGTGGTTACGAAAAGCTCCAACCACCAGTTTAATTGCTGAGAAGTGGAAAGGCAGCAGCATCCTTAAAAAGAGACTTACAAAGCAAAAAATACATAAGACAATTAAAAAGGTTGAAACAATCCAAACAAACTAATCATGAGGAAAAAGGAAAATGCACATATATGTATTTACACATTCGGTTTTACACCTAAACAAAGTAATTTTCTATAATTTAGCTCTTTACTACTTGTCTGATTACTTATGTTTCTTGTCCAACTGGTCTTTGGTTCCAAATATCAGCAATTCAAAGCTCAACATAAAGCACAGCATAATCATAAGTGAAAGAAATGATGACATAATGTGTTTTCTAAAAAGACCCAAGTTGCAGGAACTATTTATTACCCTTTAATATTACAAAACAGAGGTCAAAATAAAAGCAGAAGAATGATACACAATAATATTTATATAGGTATATACAAATAATACTGTACACAAGAACAAAGGAAGGAATAATAAGAATTTTCTGAATTCAGCAGTGGACAGTAATATGATAATGAAACATTAATAGTAATGTTGTACACAGTAATAAACACTGGAACGGCTGTTTTTGATTTCTTTAGTATACACTTACCTAAAAAAATAAAAACCTAGAGCTATAGAGCTGGACTGAATCTGGACTGCACTCATTATCATTCAGCCGTTCTCCTTGTCTCTCACTTGGGTTACACACTCACACAAACACACACACACACATATTCACAAAACAGGCAGGCAAATACATTCACGCTGGGGTAAAACCCATTCACTCTGATTACAACACAGGCACACCTGGACTGGCTAAGATTTAACCACCTGTAGTGGCTTGTATGGCTTGTTCAGCGTCACTCTGGATGCTTTGCACATTATGTCTGTACACACACACGCACACATACACACACACACACACACACACACACACACACACGTACTGTTGCACATTATGTCTGTACACACACACATGCACACACATGTACTGCTGCCTCGGTGAATGTGTGTCCACTGTAATGGAGCTCCATGTCAGGGAGTTTTGTAATGTGTGTGTTTAATCTTCCTCTCATTGTGTGTCCATATCCTCTCATAGTCCATCTTAGGCTAAAGTGCTGCAGAGAAGTTTATGTTTTGTGTGTTTCAGTGAGTGTCATAAAGTCCAAAGGCTATTCAGTCCCTCAAATAGAGCACTCGGTCAAGGTTAAGCTGCAGCTGAGACAGTAGAGGATTTTGTTTTTTTTTTGCTTGAATCCTACATATGAATGTAAGAATAAGATTGCTCAGATACAAGACAGATACGTCTTAATAAAATTAGATCCTGTGCACTTTTAGCGCCACAGTCCACCAGCAGCTTCAGGCTGTCACTGACAGAGCAGAGCAGAGGTGAGGCTTAAATCATTGTAGTTCATCTCACCCACTCATCAGCTTGTATGATTAAAAGAATCCACACCTGGAGGACTGCAAAACACAAATCCACAGTCTTGTTTTGTTGAGAAAAGTCTTGTCTGTCCATGTGTCCATCTGTCCTCCAGTGTACTCCCTGTCTACCAGTTGCAGTCCTTTTTGAGTAGTGTGAGGACTTTGCGTCCCAAGCTGGCTTTCCAGGGCTTAACAAAACTCTTCATGTTGACCAGGAGGCGGCCCTGCTTGCGGTCTGAGTGGCCTGCCACCAGGTACTCCACCCCTGGTAAAGGAGGACAAAAATTAAGTGCAATTTGTATCAGGAAGGAAATTTCCAGTTAAAGATGCATTTAGATAATGTACTCACTCTCAGGACTTTTTTTTTTTACATACTTCAGCATTAAAACTTTTTTTTGTGGATGTTAAACTACTCTACTAAATTTCAGTCTTTCAGTCTTTGTTCAATCTTGAAATATACTGAGGCCAAACAATGGTGATAAGAACAATAAATTCAATTAACAATAAAACAGAATAATCAAAAGAATTACAGCAATGATAAATAACAGTGATAAAAAAAATAAGAGATGGCAATCAAGTAGAATAATAAAACAATAAATCACACCCCACACTATCTAAAATTCCCCTCTTGTTGCCTGTGGTAGGTCACTTAGTTTCAGATATCATTTTATATCAATACATTAAATCTAATATGGTTATACTTACCTTCAGCAAAATAGATTTAATAAAGTTTCTGTGATAATTATTTAATTGAATTCATTTCAGTGTTGTTACAGAGCCACAATGAAATAGCTGCACATCAAGTGACAGTTAGGTTTTTTTTGCGTTTTTTTGAGTGTTCTGTTTAAATTTGTAACTTCTTTTTGCCTTTTGTTCACCTTTATATTTTATTCTTACTTAGGTTTGAAATAAAGTTTATCATTATCATTATTAAGCTATTTATCTGAGATGCTTTCTTAAATGTAGGACCTAACTTCCATTTATCAGGAATGACATGAGATAAGGACAAAATCTCCAGGAACACATTCATATAAATATGAAGACCTTGGATTTATCAAATATGTCCTCATTGCCGAGGAAGAAATGCCATACTGTTTGTTTTCAAAGTGGAAGTGGTTTGCATGGGTAATCAATCCACTGAGCGAGGGTGCATGTGTTGTGTGTCTGACCTGGGTTGAGGATGGGGCAGGTGCAGCCCCGTGCCGTCCAGGACTCAGGGTAAAGAGTGACCCGACCCCGCTGTATCTTCACCTTGGTATTCTGACTTAGCACCTTCTGAACTTTGACCTCTACCTCTGCATGGGAGCCCTTGTCATGGGCTGACAGCACCTTGACTTTCAGAACTGGAAGAGAAAGAAGAGTCAAAATGTGGTGTTTTTACAAAATTAGGGACTACATTCAACCCAAAACATTTTAGCAGAACTTATCATGAGACATTTGCCTATTTGTAATAAAAAAAAAAAAAAGATCCACAACAAGAGATTAATGTAGACTGAAAGAAAAAGCCAGCTGCCAACCTGCTGTGTTTGGACAAACTTCAGAGGAAGTTTTATCTGATTATAAAGGATTTTAAAGTTTAATCAAATATGCTTTCCCTAGAGGGCCCAAAGCAAAATAAATCATTGATCTAAATACTTTCATATCTGAAATAAAACCACTAAATCAAAGAGAAAAGGACACTTTTGCACACTTGGAAACCAGTTAGGATGGTATTTGACTGTCCTCTAGGTCTTTATAATTCTTGTCTACACTATTGTATAAAGAAATTTCTGCATATAACATTTAGGATTATTTTTTGGGATTGCACTTTGAATTAGGGCCAACATTTTTATCTTTTGGATGGCATCTAAAATCCAATATGAGATATATCAAAATAGTCATTAAATTAATGATTTACAGTACTTGAGAGTCTAGATAATTCTGGCTGTTTCTGATAAAGCACAGTACACTACTATGAGTGATAAACTTTTTGCATTGGTACAAAACACAACGTCACCATTTAAAGGTGTCCTAAACAGAGTAATAAGATGACAAATAATGTGTGTCAGTTGTTACACATTTTCTTACCATATGCATAATTCATCATGCAGAAGAGTTTACTGTTGGTCAGGGCTTGCTCTTTGCACTCACACTTCTCTGCAGGGGACAAATTAAAGGGTAGATTAATATTTGTGGAATAGCTGACTACTTCTGTGTGTGTGTGTGTGTGTGTGTGTGTGTGTGTGTGTGTGTGTGTGTGTGTGTGTGGGCGTGG
>JAPTYQ010000005.1:20377232-20398702 GCA_029814465.1 Ostorhinchus cyanosoma | reverse complement strand
ACACACACACACACACACACACACACACACACACACACACACACACACACACACACACACACACACACACACTGTGAAAACTACTGTCTGTTGTCTCTAAACTGAGACCCACTGAGCCCCTCACAGGAGGTGTCAGGCATCCCCCATAAATCTGTCCCTACCTCGGGGGAACACAGGGTGGGAGGGAGGACAGGAGGAGACACGGTGAAGGAGATGCAGAAGAAACAAAGACAGGGAGCTGTTAGGAGCTGTTTCTCTGCAGTTTAATGATGCTTGAAGCTCAGCAGCCAGTAAATGACTCAGACTAGTTACATTAAACCCAGGGGCCTGTCTGCCCTGTTAATGCTGTCTTTGATTATAGGTTATAGGAAAGGTGTTATGCAACAACACATGGGATGTTGTGTTTTGTCAAAAGGTTAAGGTATGAAATTAAACTCACATGACAACGTCTATAAACAAATTATATACACAGTAAACTTAACACATCAGAGACTTGGTGTCTGTGAGTGTTGTGTGTACAAATACCTGTGCTATACTAAAAGTATCCACACACTAAGTCTCTGTTTTACATTTTCAGCTCAATGCATACATTCAACAATGACATGTATTTTGTTATATATTTGTACCTATTATTAACAGCAACCTATTTTCATTTTTACAAGTTGACTGATTACTTAATGATAGAGATGCACTTGATGTAATCATATTTAAGATAATAATTAGCCTATTTGCTTGATTAACTGATTAGTCCATTCAGAGAAAAGGTGACTTTATTCCTGTATTAGAGAGTTCACAGAGTTCATAGCAGGAATTAAAGAAAACAAGACTAGATGGTTCATGTTTCCAAACATCTCATTAAGTCTTAATATACAAATGGTTCATCGAATACACTATTGCATTATTACGCTGTTGCCGAATGTAGTTTACCACCACCAGAGTGTGAATGTGAGAGCGAATGAATAATGGATCAATAATGTAAAAAGCGCTATAGAGATCTGATCCATTCTTCTTATTATTATTACTTAAAATTGGCACAGATTTGCAGCGATAAACAGAGATATCTGATAAAACAAGAGCAAGATAAATATGAATAGAAATGTAGCAAAAAAAATTATTAAATGTTGAGGTGCCCATCTGAATAATCATCTGAATCCTTCCAGTTGTTGATCTGTCTTTCAAATTATATGATTAACTCATCCTTTTTCTCAGTTTTCCAGATGGGGGTTTATAAGTGTATATTAATTATATGGTTAATTATAGGGTCATCTATGTAAACTTCTAAAAAAAGTTCTTACAAAAAGAATAAAAGAAAAGCAGTTCTTCTGCTCTATAAAACTTCCTGGATGCAGATGTGCTGGGCTACGAACCAGACAGACCTGCTGTTGTTTTTTATCAAATGAAACACCAGCAGGCAACACAGATAAGATAAAGCTTATCAGAAGACTGACCTGCACAATATCAATATAATCATAAAGATAGCACCTTTTGGACTTTCTAGACACGCTCACATGTGCAAACAGACATTTAACTGCTGAGCCAACACTAAAATGAACACATTTTCCTTTACAGAATAAGATGAACAGGAGGTTTGACATTAGTCTGACATGTCTACTTAGTTAATGTGAGCATGCATCTGGATTTAACAACTCTATCTTATATCTAGCGAGCAGCCTCCACACGTTTATAATTAACAGAGGTTACACCACACCACATAAGCTCCATGTAAAGTCAAAACACGTGCGATATTGTGCTCCTGTGTGTTTACATATCAGTGTGGGAATTTATGAGCATTTGAAAGGGTCACACTACACAAGGACTTATGTATGCTAATATGTCTGTACGGTTGTGCACACATTCATGAAAGCTGTCAGCTTCAGGAGCTCTGACAATGAAAACTTTACAACAGTCTGCTGAGACATGACAGGACACCTGCCCGAACAACCACAGAAAACAAACTCACTGCACATACACAAACACACACTGTAACTTTCCCTCTAACTAAAGTGTTTTGGTGTGTATGAGCTTGTGTGGCACTTGACATGGGTGTTTTCTTTCTTGGGCCCCTCGGTGCTTGGTATGAAAGAAATGTTCTTCACGACGGAGGGAAATTCCTCCATTGTCAGCGAGCGGCTGCGGCAGGATTTCACAACCTGCTCCTTCTTCTTAGGGGTTCTCCAAGCATGCCATTAGTTCTTTTCTTTTCTTTTTTTTTGTGTAGCAATCAGCCATCAGTGAGGATCATTAGCCTTCTGGCCTCCACAATTGAGATTTCAGGTGCGAAAAAAAAGCACAACACTCCAACATTTGGTGACAAAATTGGATCATTAACCAACATCATACTTTCTGCTCCAACTAAGGTGTTTTTGAATGGTCTGGTGCAATTTGACAGTTGTTTTGGAATAAAGCAGATGTATGTGTTAAATGAACACACACTCCAGTCTCTAGGAAGATGAGTCCAACATGTTCCACAGGACTGAGCTCACTGGGTCAAATCAGACAGATAATCAGAGGGAGAATGTAGCCACTGCTCTATGTTTATGGATGACTATCGCATGTTTACTTAGGACTCGTCTCATCACCGGAGGGCAGCACGAAGCACGTCACCCAGCAACCCACACGCACTCACAAAAGACCCTCACACATTTACAAATACTACCAATGATTAACGTGAAGATACTCAAGCTCTGAGTCACAAGTGAGAAACGGCAAAACAAGCGGAGATGGACAAACGGGGCAGTGTGTAGAGCTTTGAGTCAAAAGGTAGGTATGCTGCTATCTGATGATTAACTACAGCGTAAGCCTTGGATGTAGCGTGGGCCGTCTGCTGTCTCTCTCTCACACACACACACACACACACACACACACACACACACACACACACACACACACCACACACACACACACACACACACACACACCACACACACACAGAGCCAGGTGCCCGTCACAAATCAACATTATAAGCACGTCCTAGCTTGTGATTCCCGTCCTCAGCATTCCTTGAGAAAATGAGAGCACTGTGCCAGTGTGGTGTGTATGAGGTTAATGTTATGATATACACCAGCAACATTTTGTCAACACTCATATGATTAATAGTGTTTGATGACATTGTGTTTTACATGTCGTGGTTATGGCTTCAGGGTGTCTGTCAAAATTTACAATCAAATTAAATTAATGTCCTAATTATTTGTAAAATGTCTTCAAATCCAAATATTGTTGAGTACATTGGTGACTTAAATTGTGGCAATTTTGAAACATTTTATCAGTAGAGGAAAATAATACAAATAATAATAGAATTGACTGATTAATGGTAAAAGTTGGTAAACTCACATCTTGCACGTTTTCCTTGATTTAATGTATATCAATAACATTAACAAAAGTTCAGACTGCTGGTGTAAGTAGTGTCTTACGTTTGCAGGAGTCGGGGGCAGTGTGGGGTCGGTGGGGGTCTCTGTAGAAGCCGGCTTTGCAGTTTTGACACTGACGTCCTTCTGTGTTGTGCAGACAGTCACACACTCCTCCGCTTCGCTGGCCAGACTCACGCCACACTGACCAGTCAAAGTGGCAGCTCTGGGCGTGTCCGTTACATTTACACTCTGCAGTGAGAGAGTGGAAGGTGGAGAAGTGAGCAAACAGGTAACAGAGCTGTGGGTGTAGACTGATATACTGGCTTTTACATGGACATAAATTAACTGTAGTAATGGAAAACATGTTCATTTATTCGTGTACAGTTTTAATTATTTACTTTAATGAGCCTTTTTATGATACTTCACACTCAGTTAATTTGCTGTAATGTCTAATGGATTTTTAAATTACATAATGAACTTGGAAAAAAAAAAATACAATTCACCAATTTTAGTAGTATGTGTATACGTTTTCATGCAAGAATTGCTGTTTTTTTTTAATTTCCAATATACCAGTAGTGCTTCATATACCAGTTTCCTCAGTTGTCAATCTCCATAGTGACCATTTTTTCTGCCTCCATAACTGTTCTAAGACCTAAGTCTCTTATGTGGGCACAATCCTAAGAACATTGTGTGCATGGATGACAGTTTATTAAAGAGTTTTGGATAAAATTATAATTGACTAATATAATGGGTTGTTTTTTGTTTTTTTTTTACAGGTAACCAACATCACATCTTTGTGAGTTTATTAACATGGTTTCCTTTTTTTGTCCTGCTATCTTCCTTTAGAAGAGATATGTGTCACCAAATCTCACAAAAGTAAAAAAAAAAACAACCCAAAAACATCAAACTCACTTCAAATTGGGGTCTCTGTAAAATGGCCTTCAAGTACCAGCATCTTCAGAAAATATGTAGCCTGTTACAAATGTGCCCAATATTAACTTGGAAGGAAAAGATAGACTTTCAATCTGCGATAAGGTTAATTTCTCCACAGAATAAATGGGACGGGATCTGGTGCTAGCCCTAAAGAGTCATGACTGTGGAGAAAACTACATGACATGGAAAAAGGAAATGACCCTTTGGTGGACAGTCTTGTTTCTTAATTGTTTGTGGCAATATGAGTTATCAAAATATAATATAGTGTAGTAATGTAAAGTAATGGAGTCTGCAGCCACTCCAACACAAACTTCACATAAACCCTAATGCATGTGCAAATATGACTTAATGACATATTTATATACATAGCTTTTGAATCGCAGCTTAGGTTAGCAAACTTTTTTCTATTTACTTTTGTCAAACTAACAGTTAATTTGTCACATAAAGAAATCTGTCTTTCTGAAAACAGGTATAGAAAATTAACCTGTCACAAAGCTTTATAACATTTATTTCTGTTCCTTCTGTATAAAGGTGTGGGTTTACATGTATGACTCACTCCGACATTCATGTGGAGCTCCTGTGAGTCCATCAGCCGCCTGCCAGGGTCGATCGTTGTAAAGAGGTGCACAGTACTCACAGTGATCACCTGCAGTGTTGTGTCTGCACACACACTTCCCATGGACCTTAGAAAGAGAGAAAGAGAGAGTGAGAGCTCATTAGCAATAGGAAAATGATAGACGGAGGTAGAGACGGGATGAACAAAGAGGTCAGTGTGATGGAGAGGAGAGTTTCCCATGTGAGAACAAGCATACTGGGGGTGAGGACTCCTCTTATAATGTCAATTTCATCTCATACACTGATTTTTCTGTTTTGGTTCACCTTTCGGACACACTGTCTTTCCTTATAAATGTTTTTCATCCTCTTTTACTCTTAACCGATAGAGAGACAGACATTTACTGAGAATGAGATGGAGTGGGAAGAAATTAGGAATAATTTCTTCCCACTCCATCTCATTCTCAGTCCCTCTCTGCCTGAAATTAGTGAATGGAAATTGATTGTTTGGCTTCATCACTGGAAACAAAAAAGGGCCTCTGGTCTGAAAAGCCTGTGTGTGATTGTATGTGTGTGTTTAGAAGTGTGTGTGTATGCGGAGGGTGGAAGTATGCAGCACTGAGAGCACAATAACAATCTCCTTGTCATTCCTGTGAGCTGGAATGCCATGCATGCTGGATAATGATTGAAAGGGGGGGCTCAAGGCATCTGAGGAAGCTCTTTATTTGTTTGCGTTACAGCGAGCAACTGTAATGTAGGACACACACACACACACACACACACACACACACACACACACACACACACACACACACACACACAGTTATACAATGATTACAGAGGTAAGTCCACAGGGATACACATTCATAGCACACATTCATCGAAAATAGTTATAAATGCACATGAACCCATTCACTCATTCAATTCCCACAATGTGCTGTGTCACTAACTCCTGAATAGATGTCACACTGAAAAACACACAATCCCAGTGCTCTGGATAGCCTTAAACACATCCACATGCCAGGGGAACAGAGCTCTGACTCTGGATCAGTTCTGCACACACAGACATGCACACATGACTGACTTTACAAACATCACACACTATTTCAATCACCCTAATACAGGGAGCAATTGCATGAATGTCAGGTCCAGGAAAATTGGTAGCAGGGGACTCAATACCAGTCAGAAAAAGAGGCAATTAATGAAAAAGTCCAGAGCGGAGAAAAAGGAGGGGCATGGAGAAAAAGGACACAGAGGAAGGAAAAGAAGGGGAAAAGGCCAGCAGCATCTGGCATGAGTCCAGACAGCTGGTATTTCAACCCATTTCATATGTTTACCATACCGTGATACGGGACAATTAACACATGTACACACTGAGAGCTCAACACACGCAACTATGTAATCACCACCACGCCGAGGACAGAAGCAGGCTGGGTGATATGAGACTCTAAATGCTGACAAAAATATGTCTGGAAGCTTCTGAACATTGATGGTTTATCATTCCAGCATCTTTAAATACCAACACCCATATGCCACAAAACTATTTGGTGACATTTTGCAATAAAAGCACACATATTAACTAGTTAAATGTTCAATATGTGATCAGGGGGAAATCTAGTGGCGAAGTTGGAGATTGCAGATTGTTCTTCTCTCACCTCTCCCTCCCCTACGGTGGCCAAACAATAGTTAAAACCAATGTTAGTTTTGTCCATTTGTGGCTTTTAAGTGAATATCAGTTCTGGTCTACAGTACATGCATACGTGGTAGTAGACAGTGATGTACGTATCTTAACTATGGATGTTCCATTCTAGAGAATAGGAAGTCTGTTCTAAGCTCCGATAAGGATACGGTGGTAAAATATCAAGAAGTGCTCCCTCTGAAAGCTTGTTGTAAGGTAGGCAGTTCTCATTTCATCTTATTATACTCTAGTGAAAGCAATATTATGTATATTATATTCCACTTGTATGATTAGATCCTTACAACTACTACTACTTTTGGCTGCTTCCTCTAGGAGTTGCTCCAGTAAATAAATTGTTTCCACCTTTAAGATTACATCTCCTTAACCCCCCAATCTTTAACATCACGATAAAGTGCCATGTAATACCTTATTCCTAATGACCATACGTAACTACAAGTAATTCACTAGCACTAGTTACTATGAAACCATAAGTGAATTTTTTTTATCAGCAAAGCCTGCCTTTAGAATGGAAAACATTAATTAATTTATAACTATTTGGACATTATGATACTTCTGTTGTTTTGAATTGAACAGTCAGTGCTATCAAATAAGGCTCACACTGAGCAGATCAAATGAAGATCATAGGTCATATACATTTACTTCTTTACACACTATCAATAAGCAGTAATGGCCAGGTAAGGGGAAAATCAGTTAGTTAATGGCCTACTAGCTGTACACCATACTCATGCAGAACACAGCCTTAATAAATCAATTGTAATGACTAATAAATACTTTACTTATTAGTCAATATGTGTACATGATGCCAATGACAGCACTTGATAATGCTTTATCCTTTACTTATTTTCTACTTAACAACAAGAAGAGGTACCATTTACCATCAAAAAACCCAATTTCTTTCAAAATAACCATTCAAAAAGACCTTTCAGCTCAAGCTCCAATAACAATGTGCAGCGTTCACACAGACCCATCTTATTCACTCACTGCCATTGTCCCTGTCATTTTTTCCCTCCAGTATAAAATCTCATAATGACCTAAGTCTCATGACATCAAGGGGTTTTCAGAAAGCTTCCCCTAAAGCCATATAAGATATATATTTCATATGATATCACTGCGTTAACATTCTATTAGCAAGGAGTGAACTAAAGTTGATGTGTAAAATGGGTTTCTCTTCAGCTCCTCCTTAAGAAAACACAGTAAGTGCAAGACAAATGATGTGGAGATAGATAAAAAAAAAAGAGAGAAAATAAAGTAAAGAAAAGGAAAGGCAATATGAGAGAAAGTGAGGATGGAAAGATAGGCAGAGAGATGGTAAAACACAAAGAAGCACACAAACCTTAATTGCTGCTAAATCCTCAGTAGCTGGCCCTGGGGGTCATTAAGTGTGTGTGTGTGTTGGCTTTGTGACTGACTAACAGACAGTGTAATTACCCTGCACCGCAAAACCCCATGTGGGGGAACAGCAGCACAAAACAACGACAACAAACAATCCAGTCCCTTCGTTCCTGCTCACAGCGTCTGGGCAGTAATGGCTCGGTTTATCAGGGACACTTTCACCACTGATTACTGCACACACATGCACACACAGAGCAGACAAAACACGGCATGCTTAAGCACACACACCTCCAACCTTTAGCAGACCAAACAAACATGACATATTGTGCACATATTAACAGAAAGGAGAATAAATTGGTTGTACATATCACAGTAAGGTCACACACTTTTATGAAAGGCTCAAAAATGCATGCCCCCCCCCACACACACACACACGCCCTTCCCTTCCCTTTCCTTCCCTGAGTGATCGGCAATCTCTGCCCTCATCTCATTTCTTGTGCTGCTCTGCTTGTTTGGGTTTTGTCAGAAATGCCGGCTCTGGGTTGAAACAGAGACACAAAACAATCTGCTGATAGGCGGGACAAAAACCCACTTATATAACCTCCGTGTGTTTACCGAACGCTCCTGCATGGCACTCCAATGACCTGAGGTAATGTTGTGAGGACAGTGAGGAGAGATTTACAGTTCAAACTTTAAGTCGTCTGTGCAGTCACACTCATGTTTCAAGACAAGTTGGCAAAAGAAAAAAAAAAACACCTAAATCTCAGTCACTGTGTGTAACAGTTCATCCAAGTAAGCTTTAAAACGTTGTTGTTTTTTTATATTAATGTTACATTCTGGCATGAGCTTCACAGTCTTGTGGTCTAAATACTATTTCAGAGGATTTTCTGCCCTCAGAGAAGGAAACCCTGATGAAAACATTCAGTAGAGCCACTTGGAATTTCTTGGCACAATTAAAGACTTAAACAACTGTGTCCAATAAAGCTATCAGCAGCTTTATTCCACTAACACTACTATCAGCATCAGAAACCCTCTACTGTATTAATCATTTAATTTATTCACCATGTAAAATGCCAAACAGTTTCTCTGTTTTATATCAGGATAAAAGAATGTGCATTTTAGGATTTTTTTCAGTAGCTTATCCAAGTGAGAAGTGCTGCTTTCTTAAACAATATAAATTAAATGATTAAATGCCTGATGATAAGCAGAGGCAGTGGAAATGCATTAATCATGAAGGCAAAATCATCTGAACTGCATTTCATTCACTCTTTTAAGCATGATCCCTGTCAAGTATACGTCATGATGCATTTCTTCTATTGGTTATAATAACATTGACTTATCAAAGTAATGGTTGTAATCTGGGAATGTGAAATAAAGAAGCAGTTTGATGATCATACCAACCATAATTGTCTATTTGACAAAAAATTCCAGGTGCTTTCACTTGAACTGGTTGTTTTTATGTTTATGTCAGGTTATAAATCTGCCAAAAGCAACTGTAGATAAACGTCCCATTCTAAGATAACAAAAGTACAAGAATTCTCTTTTTCCTGTTATTATGCACTGTTGAAAACATCAGTTATCATTTCTCTAATACGATAATTATAATGAAGACTAGTGTTTTGTGTGCTGGTAAAATCCACTAAAGATGATGGCTCAGAGTTAACAACAAAACAACCCAGGGATCCATGATACTATAAAAATGCAAAAAATTCAAAAGGGTGTTTAGTCAGAAATTAAAGTAAGTAATCAAGCAGAAACCAGGCAAAAATATTTATTTTAGAAAAGAAAGAAAAAAAAATTATCAGCTGCATTTGCACCTGCCTGAGCAAGGTAAAAGAAATAGCACTTTTATTAAGAATAATGATCAAAATGTTTATTTTTCAACTAAATTTTTGTTTCAGTAACCAGTTATTTAAGTTTTGACATGGGTATTGTCCTCAAAATCTAGTATCAGGCAGTTCCATGTATTATATTAGTTAAGTAAGTGTCAAAATATCTGTGCACATGAGTTAAAGGAAACTCCACTTTCCCCGTCGAGCTCCGCTGATTGCAGCAGAACCAGCAGTCTGCTTCAAAGCTGTCCATTGTTTATGTTTGTGGAGATGGCTGCGATAGGAGCCTGGGTCTGATATGGTTAATCTCCAGCAAAAACACTGAATCACACCTTTATCAACGAACACACATCAACACCATCATTAGACACTATTTCAATCAATTTCTACATCTCTTGGGTTTCAGAGGAAAGGCAGCCGTTTATCAGATCAGACAGAGCAAAAAAATAGAGGAAGTAGGAGAGGGAGAGGGGACCGCCCCCAACTCAGCCCTCTATTTACTTGCCATTAATCCGCCTGCCAACACAGGGAGACTGATATACAGAACATGCAACCGTCTGCTTTCAACATTATAATCTTAATTTTGATGGATCAAGCGGGAAATATCTGCAAAGATAACTGGAAAGGTAATCAGCCTACTCACAAAGAATACTGTCAACACACTGAGAAATGTATCCACAACAAAACTCCACAGGATACTTTAAGCCTTTCCATACTGATGAGATGGATTCTAAAACCCATAGATCAGGGGTCCCCAATCCTGGTCCTCGAGGGCCAGTATCCTGCATGTTTTAGAAGTATCCCTCTACCAACACACCTGATTCAAATGATAAGTCTATCATCAAGCTCTGCAGAAGCTGACAACCCGATAACGACCGTCAGATGAGCTGGAGGAGGGAAACATCTAAAACATGCAGAATATTGGTCCTCGAGGACCAGGATTGGTGACCCCTGTCATACATTATCCTTTACTTACCACATGGTTGGTGCGGTCTCTGACGGGCTGGTAACCTGCTGCAGGAACACACTGTTCAGCGTGTCCGTTACAGAAACAGCTTCCCTTCACTATCAGGTCATAGATGGCGAAATGCTGTGTGGGAAGAGCTTCATGTGCAGAGGTAGGGTCTTTGGCCTGGCAGGGGCAAGGCTGGTGCTTCAGCAGGCGGATTCGGATGTTTGTCACCCTCAGCTGCTGCTGTCCCTCCACCCCAAACGGATCCAAGGACTCCCATTTAGGAAGGGTACGGTAAATCACCTGTGGAAAAAGACAGAACAGATATTTGGTCTGAAAATGAGTGACTGTCACTTCTGTTGGTACAACACGAAAAACTGACACATACTATGTGTCACTTTACACCTAAACTTGTATGTAGCAAAACACACTTTTGCATCAATCTAAGATGGTTTGACATGAAGTTGACAAATCAATTACAGACTGTTGTTAAATTGTGCCCTTGAGACTCACTTCCACATTGCAGTTGTGTGACAAACCTTTATCTTATTGTAATACCTTTGTGGGCTGTGTCTCTACTTAACACTGATCAGTTTGTAGATGTATATGTCATTGGCTCAGTTTTTCCTATTTCCACTTTTTATTTTTTTTTATTTAAATGCTACAAGTCAAATCAATTTCTGCAACTAGTCTGTACATTTGAGTAATCAAAGAAAAAAAAAAGAAGTTATTTCCCACCACAAACAAATTCAAGTATGGTTCAAGGTTGGTTGTCTGTTCTGGATTGTGGACTGGGGAAGGTCCTACACTACACATTTTGGTTCAGATCAAAATGAACGCACCAAAAAGTCTAGACCTAGAAAATGTCAAGGGTCTCTCAAAGAAGTTTGTATATTAAAGGTTGTTACTCTGTGGCAATGATACAATACATCAACAGCTGCTAACAATATTAAATTCAATACTACATTTTTGGAGAGACAATTTGTAAAAAAAAAACAAAAAACAAAAAACAAAACAACAATCTAGGCATATTTGGGACATTCAGTGGCTTTTGGCACCCTTATGAAGCAGTTGGAAGCTGTCTGTGAATTGTACTGCTAGATTTATATTTTTATTTATTAAAAACACATAAAACATACTAATATTCAAAATGATCTCTGTTGCTGTTGATGATTTAGAGCAATGTGTCACATGCATACAGTGACACAATCAGGTCCACTGGTGCTCCTCATGTTTCGACATCTGTCATTTTAATGGTTTTGGTGTCAGTCGTGCACTAAACTTTGGCCTTGTGACCCGCCGTCATTATCTACATCCTCACATGACCACGAGGGAGCTGGCTGTCCTCTTTCCCCCTCTCTCCCTCTTTTTCTTTACCCTGTCTGGTCCCTGGACATCCTTCAAATTGAAGATCCTTTTATAGGCTGCCATCACCATGGCTACTGCTGCCATTAGCAACCAACACCGCTGCTGTTGTCGGGGTGAAAAAGTTGGTGTCTGCCCCAACTCTCGCTGTGAAAGAAATGTGTGTATTTGTAGTGTGTCTCTTCAGCAGAGTATGTGTTGTCGTCACTGGCTGGCTGTCATTGATATTATTGGCAGAGCAGTGTGTGTCTGTGTGAGTGAGTGTGTGTTTTTGATAGAAGCTTTGGTTGAAATGTAAGCAAAGCCCCCATGCTGCTCCCTCATTGGCTATATGACTTGCCAAAAGTGTGATGGGAGGGGCACTATTAATTTCCCTGTTGTTGGAAAAGGTCATGGGGTCACGGCATTGTGGTCCGCAATTAAGAGAACACGACAAATAGGACGAGGGGCGCCGGTCCACGGGAGAGCAAGGACAGCAGGGCCAGACAAAGACAGGGATGGAGATGCAGCTTCACATAACTCAGAGCTGGACAAAAGGCCTGCGACAGCTCGGCGACACCACAGCAACACCAGCGCACACATACACCCGCACACAAGCAAATGCTGATAAAAACACATTAAGGCTGCATTTTCCTTTACACAAAAATACCACTACAAAAGGACTTCCTGGAGTTTTCACTACAAAGTCATGCCTCATACTTTTCCAAAATTAGCATGAGCAAACACACTGATAACACTCTTGTTTATGTTACTCTATGTGCTGTAAGGATATGAACCCAGGGACACTGAGGATCTTTGAGGGCAAAAAACACTGACAATAAACCACAACAAGACAAGAATCAAATCCCAGTTTACCTCAAGACATTCTCCATCTCTGTGCTCTGGTTTTCTGTCACCTCTTATACATAAAGGCACAAAAACCATACAGAAAAAAGGGTCATAGGCATTCTGTGGAATGTGTCGAAGAAACTCATTGCAACTAAAAAACTTCTACAACCAAACCCCTTTAATGTTTAATTATCCAAAGTTTGTATCAGCGTTCATGACATCTGTGATAAGTCAGTAGACTGACTTCTATGAGGACTCAACATGGTTCTCCCACAAAAATGATAATGGATGTTCCTGAGGTCTTTAAAGCATCTCTTTTTCTCCACTACAGCAGTAACACCTGCTAATGTTAGCATGGAAATTAGCCAGCTAATATGAGCAACCACAACACCCTCAAACACAAACCTAACATATACACAATATTAAAATAAATTTATTATATAAATAAAATTGCATGTTTACAACTTTACCTTTTAGGGTGACAATTGAACATCTGTCCAGGGACTGCAGATGAAAAAGGGCCAGGGGGCTAACTCATGGTGCATTTAGAGCAATGTCAATTAATGTACAATGTCTCTTTTAAATAAACTAATAAATGAAAATAAATAAATACACACACGCAAATCATAGGTATTGAACCCTTAACTGTTTAATACTATTTGATTATTTTAAGTAACTTCTCTGTGTGATCAGCAGAGTAGTTAGACAGTGTTTCCTCAGGTATCAGCTGTAAGGTGACATTTAGTATTAGTAAAATATTGATAGCAGAATACATCGTATTACTTTGTCTGGGTATTGATACACCTGCACAAAGCATCTGTATTTTGATGCATACATCTATATAGGAGTTGAATAGAATAGAATAGAATAGAATAGAATAGAATAGAATAGAATAGAATAGAATACTGTATTGTCATTATACGTCATCCGTACAAATCTTTGCGTCTCATATAAAAACTGTTCTGTACACATCAACACACACACATTCACACATTAAAGACTGTTAAGTGAGGTAAGTTGCAGTCAGTGTGTGTGTATTAAACACCTACAAGGCTAAAACTTGGCACTTTTCATACATTTTATGTCATTTGTCAAATTATGGGTCACTGACACCACAATGCAGTGAACACATACATAATTCCTGCTTTTTACCTTCTCAAGGGTTATTTTTCTTCTTCGGTCACTGAGTCACTTGTATGCGTCACAGATAATCACAACATATCAAGTATCACAGCATTGTTGTATCATATCCTCATTATCATAGGCAAAGTCTCATGATAATATTGTATCTGGGGTGTATGAGTATCATGAAATGTGTGTTTCCTACAATTAGTGAAAGCTGAACTTTTCTAATACTTTTGAACCATTTTAAGATATAAATGAAAAGAAAAGCCTGTTTTAATTCATACATTACATCACACTCGTTTGCTACAGAAGTCTGATTAACTTCGCAAATATTAATTATTAGTCATTAGACACTAAACATCAGAGTGTTGAAGGTAAATACATTAAAAGTTTTTACAACTGTGCTTCAGGCCAAACTTGTGGAACACTTTAGGATCGTCTCACAGAGACCGGAGGAAATGTGGGGTATTTGTCCACTTTCATCCTGTTTGAGGCTGAAAAATACAGTTAGTCTGGCTTTAACAGTCCTAATTCCATCAAAGCACTGTGGACTGTAATCTGGTAAACAGGCACAATGGGCATTGATGGAAGGAGAAAGACGGAGAGAGAAAAAGAGAGGGGGGATGGGTGTCTAGCCAACAGTACCAATATCCATCAGAGCAACAGCACTTCCTTCCCAGCAGACAGACGGAGAACTGACTGTATGTGTTTATCTGAAAGGGCACGGATGTGAGTGTGTGTGTGTGTGTGTGTGTGTGTGTGTGTGTGTGTGTGTGTGTGTGTGTGTGTAGACTGGTCTGCCTCACTCTCTTCCCTAAGGAGGTCAGTTTCTACAACGAACACTCACATTCTTACAGCCAGGCTGACCTCATAAATAAGACAAGGTGCCCTGCACAGTCACACACACACCAAACTACCTTTTCCCCACTTTACAGGTGAAAGCTTTTTTTCTCCACAAGAGATGACATGCTTTCATGTTTGCGGGAAAAAGCAGAAAGCTGAGAATACTTGCTCCCTGTAATCGCTGCCAGCTAAGAACCCCCCCCCCCCACTCTACACCCCTTCAAACCTTCACTACCATCCATCAAAGTTCCCACTTATCTGATCACTGAAGCACAGACACTCACATGCAGCTCAACATGCTTTGATACACACTACAAAGCTGCACGTGCAACACATTTTGCCAACAGCAATGCGTGCAAGTACCCTTTAAATCAAGTTATCTGTCAAGTAATGTGCTTTTTTTGTACGTTAAGTATTTGAATACATATTGCTGATGCAATTATGTCTTTGAGATCTTTAGTCTTTACTGTCTTAGTCTGAAAGACTGATGTTCATGACACAAGTTCATTGTGCAATAGTAGCAAAGCAGGAGCATGTGGTTGCACTTTGTAGATGACTGTGTAGATGTTCCACTGGAGGTATTTTCAAAATTGCTGGGTTTGTCCAAGTAACTAACGCAAAGATATCCAATCTATAATGGTGTAAAACAGAGAAAAGAAGTTTACATTCTTGCAGTTAATTTCTGCCAAATTATTTATTTTCACTATCAATAATTGTAAGATTAATGAGAAAGAAATTGTATTTGTTTGTAAAAAAAAAAAAAATTAATAAATTAATTAAAGAATTGTAGTAACAAACTTAATTTACATTAGTTTGATATTTAATCTGAACTAAATCAGGTGCACATTCATGCTCATAAAAGATATTTGTGCATTAAACAGGCAAAGTGAGACATTACAGCCACAAACCAACACATTCTGTAAAGACTTGCTTTGCTGTCATCAACCTAAACAGACCACAGACAGTTTATCTGTCAGAATTTTTGTACGAGTCACCTCCATCACAACAAAAACAAACAGAAGCAGAGAACATGTGAACAGATGAGCAGCAGCAGCTGTAGTATGTCTGTTAGAGCGCCACTTGACCTCCTCTGACCTGGAGGTCAATCAGTTGAAAGGGTCAAAAGGCAAAGATCGTGTTCCTGGCACAGGTGGCTGAGTCACTACGAAGCCAAGGTAAAAAAAGAAAAAAGAAAATAGTTGCTATTTTTACACCTTTCTGAAAAAAGGACGACAAAAAAAATCAGAAATGCATTACATGTTTTGTCTTTCTCATATGCAGAAGAACTACAACATGTGCAAACATGTTCATATGTAAATACCCAGACACTATTACAGGGTGTGTAAGATTAAGGGGGATTTAGGGATATCTTATTACACAAATGAGATATAATATGCACAATTATATTTTAATTGCTGTATAATCACATGGCCAAAAATAATTGTTTTTGTTAGTTTAGAATGAGTCCTTTATATTTAGAGAGGGAGCAGGTCACTTCTCACCATGTTCCTACAGTAACTCAGAGCAGAGTTCTTCTTCATTTGTTTTATAGTGTGCAGAATCCAGTATTAAGGTGCATTACTCAGAAACTCCAATGTTTGAGTGTGGACCATAGTTAATATGTCTTCATCTAAAAAGCCTGGAACAAAATGACAAACACTGACTCTGACAAAGGTTTTTTTCATGTATTGATGCAACTGTAATGGAGGGAGAGGTGAGTATCCGTTTGGTTGTAATCTGCAACTTCACTGCTAGATGTCACTAAAAATTACACCCTGAAGCTTTTAATACTCAAACTCACACAAAGAAATACACCATATAGAAAGATTTATGATAGAGCAGTAGTATAGGGTTGTAACAGCTGTGAGGAGGACATAGAGGGAGTGGTAGCAGGGAGAGCCCGGTGTGGACACACATCACATCCAACATCACTGCAGGGTGTTCTGAGCAGCACCACGCCTGGCATGAGCCTCCCCACACACATGTGCACCACAGCTCCCTACACACACTGCTTCAATTAAACATCAGTGGACTTCAGGAAGCCCTCTTGTGCTACAGTCAAAGTACGCCTATTAAACACTCACTCATGCACATGCACAAACACACTCACACACGGCTTCCCCCACCTGACTACGCTCTGCTTTCATTCTGCTCAGTGTGCTAAGTATGCCATATGACTTGTGTATGTTGCGTGACTTACTGCAGATTGAAGTGAATTTGTTCCAGTAGAAGGACGGACATTAAGAGAAAAGGCAGTTTGTCATTTGTTGTTTGTAGTCTATCCAGCATCATGATCTGCCTGTTGTAAATGTACCATAGAAAATGACACCAGAAGCATTTTGTAGCATGGAGGAACAAAAGGTCGATTTAAAACTTCCAAGTACAATGTCTTACTGCAGGGTTTTGGTCAAATGTTTCACAGCATCCAACTATAAATGAGGATTTTCGGTACCAGAACCTGGAAACAAATGCTGCCGTTGTACATTTCTTCTATGGATTTGAAAAATAAAACAAAACAATGTCCCCAAAATTTTGTTATTCTTCTTCTATAGGCAGGAGGTGACCATGTGCATGGTGGTTCATATCACAACTATGACAACCTGTAGGTGTTTAGATGTAGGTAATAAAAGTTCTTTGGTTATGATTAAGAGATGATACATATCTGTGATTTGCATAAATGTACAATGGCATCATTTTTTTTTGATCAACTGATTTAATAGAGTAAACATGTCCATCAGTATGATTTTGATATTATCGGGATATACATGTAACAATTTTCATTTTTGGTTGATTCAAACTTTTTAAAAATTATTTATGTGAAAATTAAATGCCAAAATTGCCATTCCCACTCATTTCATAATATCTTCTGTCAAAATGATCCCAATATGAGTCTTTCTGCATATTATACCTTGGAGTGATGGAAAGTCTCCTTTAACTGCAGGTGTGTATTGATCCTCTACTCCATTTGGCTTTAACATTGCTTGTTGATTGACTTAGGAAATCCCACCAGGACTTTTTATCAGCTGCCAAACCACTTTTGATGGATGCTCATTAATTAAAAAGAAATTAAAATGTGCACAGTCTATTCTTCCAAATGCCTTTTGGGGATGCACTGCATTTCATTTATTGTGTGTAGAGCCTGAAGGTAAATCAGACATCACTCATTCCTCACCTCTCCTCGGCTGCAGGGATACGCCCCTGAGTATTTGGACGTGCATGTGGCTCCATCTCGGCCCATGCCTGCCTTTCCCTCCTCTAGTCCAAAGCTGCCACTGCAGTTGCTGGCATAATACTGCAGCATCTTCCACGTTCTGCCAAAGTCCTGGGAGCGCTCCAGGGTCATGGCGGCAGGCCTTGGAGATCTGAACACTACGATGAGATGTGTGAAGTAGAACTCAGCTTCAAGGTCCAGCTGCACCGTCTCAGACTCGACCCCTTCAGCTGACTGCCACCAGGTATTGGGATGACGGAAGGATGAGTCGGACATGGCCCCGGCCAGGTGGGACAGCAGGGGTAAGCCGGCGTTACACTTGGCACACTTGGCGTTGCTGCAGGCCAGGTTGATGTTAGGGTCGGAGTAGGAACAGTAGAGCTCAGTGCCATTGTTCCCACAGACAGTCTGCGTCAGGACCCGGCGACCCAGGGCCAGGTTCCCCATGCGGGGGTTACAGGCCCGGCTCTCACAGCGAGGGGCTACACCTGCACGAAACACCTCCACTGTGAGGCCTGGATGGATGAAGAGACAGACAAGTAATTTACACATGTGCAATGTAAATATAGACTGAGGTGATGTAACAGCTTTGAACAAAGAAGAAGAAAATGTATCTGAGCAGTGGATGAGAGACCACTGACCAGTTTTCACTTCTTTTAAAAGCATTGGGTCTTACAATATAAAACCACAGATGTCAATGTCATCAGTTCATATGATGAATGAAACAAAGGAAAGAATGTCTTCCATGCAAATATAAAGAGACATATCTTTCATATGTATCATGCAGATGTCGAATAACTCACTGTCACAGTTTTCTGATAAAGGAGAAGAGGGAGGGAAAAGGGAGGAACCTTTCAACTTGAACAAATAAATCACACTGGAAAAGCAATTAGAACAGGTGCTACCTAAAAGCTGATAATCTTATGACCTATATACAATAATTGACCATATTAAGCAATAAAACAACTTGCTAGCCAGCGTTCAATGTCCCCACTTCCACTTTCTTTCTAAGCAGGTTTAAAAGTTCTGTGTAGTTTGAACCTGTGGCCGATCATCAGACTCCCCTAAGGGTCAGTTGTAGAAACAGAGTGTGTGTGTGTGTGTATGCAGGCGACAAACACTGACCCAGTGTAAGTGTGTGTGTGTGTGTACAAAAGATTTACCTTGATCGGAAATGTTATGCAAAAGGGATAATGGAGGCATTGTGCACCTGCCTGCCATAGACTGCAGCGAGCGTGGACTCTGACACAGATAAAGTTTGGCAGCACTCAGAGGATGAGCTGCTCTGAGACGCCTCCCAGACGCTCTGCAAGCCTGAGGGCCACAGTGTCATCTTCCAAACGGGATTTATTATCTTAAACCTGGCCCTCTCCTCTTTTTATGTCAGAGTCCTCATAGCTTAGCCATACTGTCAAGTTTTTTGCACTGAAACATTTCTAAGAGAATATCTTCTGTTACAAATTCAGGCAGAATTACATAACTGTCTATAGGTAGAGAGGCCAAGGTGGAAAGACAGGAACTTTTATCAAAATACTCAAGTGTATTAACAGTCTAAGTTCATTTACAGGTAATATATTATTGATGAGACAATATGAAGCAAGAAGTAGAACTCATTTTACAGGGGAGTGAAACATCCCAGTTTAGAGCCTCATGTGTAAATCCAAATGTAAAAACTGTTTTTAATTAGAAGCCATTTTAATAACAATGGACACATGCTTTGCACATTGCTCTGCTTTCCTTTGAGGTTCACGGAAAAATAATGATTCCACTATTTAGGTAATTATTCTATCATATGGTTAAAGTATTAATAAAAGTGGATGTATAAATGTGGCACTATAAAACAACCACAGTACAGAATAAAAAAACAACAACTACATAATAGAATAAAATACAAGAATAGATTAAAAGACATAAGACAACTGTACAAAAAATAAATAAATAAATAATGTGTCAATAATAAGCAGTAGAAAGTGTTGCTGTGACTGCAGAGGTTCAGGTAGAACTCTGTCCTGCTGCACTTGTCCATGAGAAGAGGAGCAACACATTGTGTCACTGATGCCAATGACTGACAACAGGGTTTAACAAGTGTGCTTATGTGTAAAAATAAATAAATAAATAAAATAAAATTATATATATATATATTACTCTCACCTGAATCTGAAATCACGGCCAGACTGATCAAAAATAAAATCCACATCGCTCCTCGTCTCAGAATAATCCGAATTACGTGAGAAATGGTGAGATAACTGAATCAGAAAACCGGTGGAAGTTACTGAAACATAAAGTAGGCACGGATCTCATCCACGGTGGCACCGCAGAACAAGACAAGTGCGCACGATCAAATCCAATGTGGACTTTCTCTTTCACTCAACTTCGACCCAAAGAAGCAGAAAAACCCCAGTCGTAGGTGAAAACATGATCCGGGACGGTGTGTGATGACAAGACTGAGGAGGGGAACGGGTCTGGCCAGCTCGTCTGCGTCTTCGGGACCTGCAGCGTGTTTCATTTCCCCACAGTGGGTCCGTCTGCTGGCCGCTCTGCCCCGTGGATCTATTTCTAAGGAGCGCACAGACACAGAGGTTGTGTAGTGACAGCGCTGTGCGGCAGCTCCGCCTCTCCTCCGGATTTTTCTGGGACTTAAAGGAGCCTTCCAGTTTGTGCAGAGCTGGCACGGATCTCACCACCCTTCTGCTCACAGCAGGAGGCTGCCAACGTGAGGTGCCCGGACCTCTGGGGGGCCCTTCTGGGGGCTTCACGGAGTCTTTGATTAATCCACAAGAAATAATATCAGATGCAACAGATTAACGCGTCTGGAGATGTGTTATACTTTGTCAGATCACATGGGTTCGTCTGTCACATGCATTAGTGGATGAAGCCTGTGGTTCTCTCAGTCCTCAGAAAATCATGTGTAAAACCAGGGCTGGACCTAGAACATTTTACATGGAGGGGCAAAGGGGTGGCGTGGAAGGCTGGTACATGGGACTCCACATGCATACAATATAAGGGTGGAAAAAAGTGTCTGGACCCTCCATGCATTTGTGAAGTATTGTATTAAGAATCAGTCTTCAGTCATTCTCCAAACCTGCATGTTCCCTTTGGCACATGCTTTGTTCCATCCAGGTCAAAACTGGATGTTTCAGCAAAATAATGAAACACATCCAAGACATTGCTATTTTTTCATGTTAATAATAAACAGAAACAACAAAAATCATTTGCATTTGTTTGTGTCTGACGCAGCCCCACCTTTTGAAACACAAATATAGATTTTTCTGCAAATATTTCATTATGATATTTGAGATTGTGCAACATTTTAAGGCTGTTTGAAAAGTTTTTTTTTCTAATATCCTCAAATATGCATACAAACTATTCATTTTTTACCATCCATCCATCCATCCATCCATCCATCCATCCATCCATCCATCCATCCATCCATCCATCCATCCATCCATCC
>JAPTYQ010000005.1:20358367-20371230 GCA_029814465.1 Ostorhinchus cyanosoma | reverse complement strand
CAACAAACTTAACATGCAACTGGAAGTATAGACTCCTAATAATGAACCGAAATCAACTTACAGAATGACAAAATTAAACTATATAACCTCATACTTTTGTGAAACTAGGAGTTCTCTCAAACAAGTAAAGTTAGTGCTTCACATCTATATTGTGTGATTGTACCATAAGTGCAACATTTAGCAAAGACTTTTGTAGTTTTGTTTTAGACTGGTTTACTCATCAAAGTAAAGCAGGGCCAAAAATGAAACTGGACTTTTGCTGGTAAAATTTATCAGGCTACTAAGAATTAAAATAGTATAGTTTTACTTAATAGGAACATTAAAGGTATGATGAAGCAGAGATAAATGTAATCTTAGAATTTCACTTTTCTTTGGAAACATTAAAAAAAAACCTGTTTAATATTCAGACAGTCTCAGGAATGCTTTTATAATGCTAATACTACACTGACTTTTCATCCAGTGATGGGCTGATTAAAGCAGTGGGGCCTGCTGACACAATCAAAGCTCAGTATCCAGAGGCTTCATTTGATAAAGTGATTGATGCGACAGGAATGTGTGTCCTGCCTGGTGAGTTTGAGACATTTTTTACATAGCAGACCAGGAAAAAATGTAAATTGCTCTTTCCATATGCACTTAGCACTGTGTATATAACTGCATAATGTCCATAGAGCTGATTAAAAAACCTTTTTGTTTCAGGGTTGGTTGATGCTCACACTCATCCAGTTTGGGCTGGTGACAGAGTGCATGAATTTGCAATGAAGGTACATTTTTATGACCCCAATGCTTTGCTCACTTTTCCTTTGGCATTCATCTAGACATTTGATGCATGTATGTCTTGCAGCTGGCAGGAGCTACCTATATGGACGTACATCGGGCTGGTGGAGGCATCCACTTCACTGTGGAGCACACCCGAGCTGCTCAAGCCTCAGAGCTGCTGTCCTCTCTGAGCAGTAGGTTGGTCCGGATGCAACGAGCTGGAACTACCCTGGTGGAGTGTAAGAGTGGCTATGGCCTGGACCTGCAGACAGAGGTCAAGATGCTGGAGGTGATTGAAGAGGCCCGGCGCACTCTGCCCATCAACATCTCCTCAACCTACTGTGGAGCGCATGCAGTGCCTAAGTAAGGACCATACTGGAAATGGTTAAATATCACACAGCTTCCTGAATTTTAAACACCGCTGTACTTCTTTTGTCTTACTCAGAGGGAAGACAGTTGCCGAAGCTACTGAAGACATTCTACAGGTTCAACTGCCTCGGCTCAGAGAACGCATATCGGCTGGGACTCTTAGAGTGGACAACATCGATGTGTTTTGTGAGCAGGGAGTATTTGACCTCAGCTCTTCACGTTCCATCCTGCAGGCAGGCAAAGACATGGGCCTCAACATCAATTTCCATGGAGATGAGCTCCATCCCATGAACTCTGCACAGGTATCATTAACTGACACTAACTCCGCAGAGAAACTGCAGACTGAACATATATAAGTTATAATATTTTTAATTCACTGTATTCAATAACATCACAAACTACACATTATTTAATGCATGCATGTGAAACAACCTAATTCTAACCTATGAGTCATTCTAAAGTAACTCAGTGAGGCCTGCTCTGGTCATGTCTCATAAAACCCTAACACCACATTCCAGATTCTTGGATAGATTTGTAGAGTTTGGTCAAATGAAAAGTGTAACTCTGCTTGAATATCTTCAGCAAATGTGAAACGTTTCTCTTAAAAAAAAAACAAAATTTCAGAGACATTAGGACACTGCAGTCGAAATGTGGATTTCCAGCTCTGCAGCAATTTTATTCCAGACCAAAAAATTTAAGAGATAAGATAACTTAAGATAGATATATAGTAATAGTACATGGATTTAAAATTTGGTTCCAAAAAAGTAAAAAAAAAAAACTGGAAATATTTAAAAATTCTTTGTTTGGGTTATCCTTTTTAATTTGATTTCAATAACTTAAATACGTATATGATCCTTAGGACTTCTTATTGTTTACTACAAATTTCAAACTAATTCAGTGAAAAATAACTGTTGACTCTTTGAATACACATACAAATGATCAGATTTACCGAGGGCTACACAAAATCATAAGTAACATTGTATTGAACAAAGCTTTAGGATTTTAGTACTTCCATGAACCTAATGGATGTTTTCAGATTATTTTTTTCACGTGGCTGCTGACACTAGTTTAGGCTGGTGACTTCAGTCTGAAAAGCAAAAAAAAAGGCTTTCTTCAGGCTTGCAAGGAGTTTAGAACTGCAAAAAACAACCCATTTGATCTGTATAAACTTAAACATAGTCTGTGGGATTGTTCACCTGAGTGTGTTTGTATGTCAGATGGGGGCAGAGCTTGGAGCCTTAGCCATCAGTCACCTGGAGGAGGTCACCGATGAAGGGATTGCTGCCATGGCAAAAGCAAAAACCGCTGCAGTCCTTCTGCCAACTACAGCTTACATTCTGAGGTAATTGTAGTAGCCACATGTACATGCACACTGCAGCAGTTATCTTTTATGGCTGTGAACTGTCAAATGATCTCTGTGTGTCTAGGCTTCCCCAGCCCCGGGCCAGGGACATGCTGGATGCTGGAGTAATTGTTGCCCTCGGCAGTGACTTCAACCCTAACGCCTACTGCTGCTCCATGGTGAGTTCAGCAGGAATGGTATGAGAAGTCTGACATCATGAGATCAGAGGTTAAAAGCAGAGGGGTCTAGTGTGTTTCTGGCCTTAGGTTTGTCTGTCTGTCCTTTCTTAGCCAATAGTCATGCACTTGGCCTGTGTCAATATGAGGATGTCCATGCCTGAGGCTTTGGCTGCAGCCACCATCAATGCCGCCTACGCCCTTGGGTGCTCC
Source organism: Ostorhinchus cyanosoma (assembly GCA_029814465.1). Lineage (NCBI taxonomy): Eukaryota > Metazoa > Chordata > Actinopteri > Kurtiformes > Apogonidae > Ostorhinchus > Ostorhinchus cyanosoma. The sequence goes on along the minus strand of JAPTYQ010000005.1, from coordinate 20,368,374 downwards.
CACACACACGGCTCCCTGGAGGTCAACAAACATGGAGACCTTCTGGTCCTTAACACCACACGGTAAATCACTCAGCACATAAAAAGATGCAGACGACTGGAGTTTGATGTCACAACAGATGTGGATTAACTATTTTGTGATCACCTGCTCATTTAATTGACTCACAGTGGAAGAACTATTTGCAGCCTGTACTTAAGACAGAACAAATATGATACAGAAAATATCTCACTAGGATTAAAGGTTTTTCCTCAACTAGAAAAAAAGGGTTAACAGTAAAATGTAACCTGTGAAATGAACATTGTGCAGTCAAGTGACCGGCCAGTGTTTCAATTTTATTAATTTTGACGTACATGTTTGAGCTCATTTGAAATTCTTTATATGGTTTTTGTGCTTACCCAGCAAAGCATCATATTCTATATCATTATGTTTGTTCTGTCAATGTTCAGTAAGAGCCACATTTCTCTAAAAAGTCCAAATTCTCATGAGCACAGAACATCAGACTGTTTTCAGCTTTGTTGCCATGCATTTCCATTAGATCAAAGAGGGTTTTTGCATAGTTTATTTTGAATGAACAGTCTGTTCTTCAGTTTATTGCAAACTAAAAATCTGAACATTTGCACTTATGTGGTTTTCATTAGACAGGAAGGGGATAAAACATGTATCTAATAAGTAAAACAAAAAAACTAAACAGTTCTGTGTAAAAACTTCAACAATTCAGGGTACAAATATAAAGCTACAGAAAATGTACCTGAAATTGGTGCTCAATACACAGACACTGTAATCAACACTAAACCTGGTGTTGTTTTAATATTTAACCAGCAAAATGAAACAAAAATCTGAAGAACCACTTGATCCGTTTTTAAAGAAAATGACCTTATTGACGTTTAAATATAACTAAATGAAACCATAAAGATATTTTGTTGTTGTAGGATATATTTGGCAGAAGTTTGTTACTAGTACACTAGAATAACAGCTTTAACTCCACACCTTCCTTCTGTTTTATTGCAGATGGGAGCACCTGATCTACCAGCTGGGTGGTCATCAGGAGCTCGTTCGTTATGTCATCATCAAGGGCAACATTATCTACGACAACGACAAAATCACAACTTTATAACCAAGGAACAAAGATTAAGAATTCTGCCCAAAATCAGTGAAACAATGTTCTATCCTGACAGTAATTAACAAATCCTGCTGATGCTCAGGTAGTTTAGATAAATGTCATATCAGCTGACATTGTGTCTCTGTGACGTACGTGCCTTCTTCTTTGTCCACAGAATGAATAATATGTTTGGCACCTTAACAGGTTCGAGGGTTTTGTTGACTGAATGGATTTGACCTGATGCTAACTATGCTTTTATCTGACACATTTAAGAGCCGGTGTTTGGCTACCAGGGTGAAAGCAGATACCGAAACCTCTGAGTGGGAAAGGAGCAAGAAAACAAAAGTAATGAGGTCAATGAAATAAAACCCTATCATTAACTCACAGGTGAAGAGTGCTCTGTTTTTATTGAACATGTTAGTACACAATGATTGTTGAAACAGATCCACAGGCTTTTGACAACCAACCACTGTCTTTTCTAATTCAGAGACCAATCCTCATCGCATATTTTACATAAAAACACTCTTAGGTGTGATAATTAAGCTAACCACAGGAAAAACTAATTCACATGCTATTCACAGCCGTAAATGGGAGAATAAATGAGAGATAAAGGCAGTAGTGGCACACACTATGAGTATGCATCTGGCGTATTTATACCATAAACAAAAAGTGAGGCAAACACATGCAGTGTGTTGTGGGATTGGTCATAATATATTTTATATATTAAAAAGTAACCATTAAGCGTCGTACTTCTTTCCTGATCGATGGATTTGTTGGTAAAGTGTCATGGAGAAAGCCATGCCAAGCAGCTGAGGAAACAGAGCACAAACATATCATCAACTGCTGTTTGGGGAATACAGTCACACTCTATTTCAGCGCTGAGATGTAAACAGCTACTTACCTGTATGACCAACACACACATAGCGATGGTTCCCAGAAGGTGTTTGTTGTCATCCAACCATTCCTCTACCTTCTCATAGCAACCCTGAAAATACACAACAACCACAATTAGAGGCTGAAGATCAGAAAATATTCAGTCTAAAGCCAAGACTTCATCAGTTCATATTCGTATTAGCATGTTTCAACAGGTAACCAGAAGTTAAAGCTGCAGGGTTTGAGAGGGTTTTTTTTGGCGCCACTGGGCTAAAATTCCATAATTACCTTTCATCATATTGTAATTGAAGTGTTTTGAGATCAAACAAGGATTCTACCAACTGTGGGGTTGTTTTCCAGCTATAGACTATTCACCCTGTGACTTTGTGGAGTTTTCATGCAGGTAGAAGGGTTAACTATGTGACTGACAGCTGGAGCTACTGATCACTGTTAATGTTCCCTCAGACAAGACTACCGCTCTACTCAGTGGCTTAACATGGAAACTTGGAGAAGTGTGTTTTTCCTAATGTTTTATAATGGTATATAATGAAAATTTATGTTTTGTTCTCAAGATTTCAGCCCCTGCTGCTGCTTTAATGTAAAAAAAAATCAAAAACACTCAGAAATGCACTTCGTATGCAGTGTTTTTGAAAATATTGTTCGTACTTGTATTATATTTCAACATAATTCCCTGCTGATGGTTTTTATTCAAGGCAAACAGTTCCTAACACACATGAAGGAAAATATGCTGATTACAACACTAACTTGTAAGTGCAACTACCATAGTCAGCACTGACTTGACTTTTCTAACACTTAAAACATCAGTATCGTGAAAGGCATCTGACTTTGGATTCTGTCCTGAACACAAAGAAAAACAACACACACACACAAAACCAAAGCAAACAAAGAAGACTGAAGTTAGTGCTAAGAATTTTATATACCTAAAACCAAGACTGCCTTTATTTTGCTTCTTAGTGTTTTCTGATGAATCTGTCTGGAGCCATAATGTAGATGTATATCTGTAATATGGAATATATGCATCTGTTTTACAACAATCTACAAATTTAGTTTTCTTATGAGTATTTTGTAACAATAGGAAAGTGACCCTGTTATTGTAATAATTTTACACCCAGTGTAAAATTCAGAGAAATGAGCAATTTTGGTCATAATGGACAAAATAACCAGAAAATATCAGCTCTGAAATACTATTAAGTAGTTTTGAAATTGTTAAATTGGTTAAGTCAAAGTTATATAAAAGACTAAAACATGGTTTTTGAGCTGCAAACAGAATCATATGACTTGCTTTTAATGAAATGCATCAATGCTTATGGTAATGCACATAAAATACACAAATATGTAAAAATTGTGCATTCTGTTAATGACTTTATTTTTTTTTTTTTAATTTAAAATCTTCTTGACCCTTCCCACCCATTTCAAGCTGTAAAAATGCACTTTCAGTATTGTGTTGTATTGCTCTTTTTCGAACCCCAGACTCACACAAACAGTGTAAAACCACTGCCTCAGCTGGTGTGTTTGAGTCCAAAATAATGTTTTAAAACACCACAATAGCACCACAACAAGCTGTAGAGTTTGTTTTGTTAGGAAAATATTGTAGGTTTAAGGTATGACAAGGAAAAATTATTTTAAATATGGAATTCATGTACATTGACTTTTAAGTGGACTTCAAACCAATACACACAGATGTCATGTTATTCTCCGTCATACCAATATCCGTCAACTGTTTTCTTACTATGTAGTAGTTTTCAGAGTCATGAGTTGGGTGGAGTTATACACAGAAGTGGGGGAAAGTTATGCTAAGTTGGTTTGGGGTATTTTTGTGGGACTTAGAATTCTAACTGCCCGTACTAATGATTTGGTCACAGACACATACTGACCCGTGTCCAGAAGGAATTGGAGGAATTGCGGCCACAGCCTGGGAAAACATGTTGACAGCACTGATCAGGAACCACGTTGACCTGCAGGGCCGTGTACCAGTCAGTGTGACCCATCACTCCACAACAGCTCCACTGAAAATAAAAGCCATACAAAGATGTGTTACAATAGGAATAATAAAATGTATTCATGTTTACAAATGACAGGGGAGGAAAAACAATACAGATGGTCTCAAAAGAACACAAGTTGAAATGACTGCACAAAATGTACTATTTAACAGCTGGAGGACATACAAAGTCATTTTTGTCGTACCTCTCCTTGTATGGTGTTCCATGCATCACTCAAGCCTGCGTTATTATCTGTGTTATAGAGCACCAACCCCTCTTTCAGGTCCTGTCTGGCGTTTTCATTCACCTGCATGGACAGAGGTGGAGAAATGCGATGTTTAGGCACAAAGGTGGATAACTGTAAGTAAATGTGAGTGTTACTTAAGACAGCCCTACCTTGTCTGTGTAGACGAAGAACAGGATGAGGAGGATAAGCTCGGCCAGGAGGATGACCAACAGAACAATGAAAAACTATACAGCAACAAACAGTGGGAAACAGTTTAGATTAGGACTACTATAACTAGAACTGTTACATAAACTTTAATAGGAACAGTCATGACATACTTACTCTATAATTACATTATATATCTATTCTATTATATATTATCTCTAATTATTCACCAATAGCAGAATATTGATATTTTTAACTCTTGGTTATCATCATTCTTATTTTTAATTCTTATCATTATTATATTGAAAATGTCATTTTGGTATCTGAAAAATTGAAAAGTGGTTTCTTTGGCCATTTTGGCATTTTAAAGATAGAACAATAAAACAAGGGGTTCCAGGCACAACAAACCCCGCCCCTCACATATATTGTAACTGAACAGTGTGAGTTGTACTCTCTTCAATCCATATTGAGGACAACATATGGGTTTAGGAGTTGTGCAAGTACAGTGTTTGAAATGAAGGAGTGGTTGTCTTCCCTAATATAAAAGCATGATAAAAGCCACACAAAAAACATTTTTACTAAGTGTCATTATGCCCAACTAGGACGAGCTCTTTCATCAAGAGTTCCCAGACCTCAAACCAGGCAGTAACTCCAGAATGCACAACAGGCAGAGTGGAGACAACGTCCCCAAGACAACCTAAGACGCTTAGTCAGGTCCACGAGGAGACGTTGTACTGCCTGTGTGGATGTTCGTAGGGGGTCACACACAATACCGACTGTTCTTTTGAGTTCATTTTTCAATGTGTGTTCTATTCATTCTTGTTGTGATTTTTCATTTACAACTTGTGCTCGTTATGTTTAATGCATCTGTTTATTATCGTCCAAATCAGCCCATTAACACATTTAATTTATCAGAGTCAACCCACCCAACATATGTGAATTGTCAAAATAAGAAAATAAATTTAAGCCGCAAAAATATTTGAATCAAAACTGCTGTTGTGTTTTCATTGCCTCCGAGTATAAAATGTATACAAAATCATGACAACTGACTGTTTAACTGTAGGAAATTCATTTAATTAAATCAGAATAAACACTCACACTCAGCAGTAGGCATTTGTTTTCCTTTATGGCACCCAGGCAACCCAGGAAACCCGTCACCATGACAACAGTGCCCAGGGTGATGATCAGGTTGGCGGCGGAGAGAGACGGGAATGAGGGTGAGAGGGTGGCAAAGCTGCCCTGGGACACCGACAGCCACACACCCACACCCAATAACCCACATCCACTCAACTGAAACACACACAGGAAACTCAGAAACTTCCTGAAACTGCAGATTCACTGATAATTAAGCACTTTGATTGGACTCCTGATTTGTAGTAACATTTACAAAACATCTGAGTCACAGTGTGTCGAGTGTTATAATTACCCAAAAGAGCAGGTTGAAGAGGAAGAGCATGTATTTAACGCAGCAGATGCAGCCGCGAGCCATGACTGAACTGACGGAAACTTTGGACAAAAAACAGAAGACAAAAAAAAAGGAGGTAATGAATAATCTGTAAAGGCTGCTCACAGGACTGATACACTGATTAATAATCTAAATATACTAATACCCTGTAGGTAGTTAAAAATAAGCACACATGAAATAAGTTTGGATAAACATGAACATTCATAACACACCTAGTACAAGTTAAGGAAGATAGCTCGGAGAAAAAAAAAGCTTGAACACACTGATTAAGATCAGGCATCAAATGTCTATGATGTTTGTTTCCTGTTTCAGACACAAACTGTAGACATTTCTCTTTCTAGAATTGATAATAAGACTTACTTACCACTTCAACAAGCAGATGAATTGAGAAGCTCTGATGATGAACCTGTGACACAAACAGTTACAGAATACTATAAATGCAAAATAGGACTGACGCAGGTATGGAGACGATTCACCAGGATCTTATCAGTTTATGCCATTTCAAGCACTTTTATGTTTAGAAATTATAGTTAAATTGGTCATTTAAATAAAGCTGGTACACACTTAGGAAGGTCTTCAGAAATAAAACATGTGACACAATATTAAGTGATTAAAATAAGTTACTCGTAATCCTTTTGGGTGGCATAAATGCAGTTCTGACAGTTGAAAGTACTTGTGCTCAATAATAATGTAGTAACGTACAAGCAATGCACATAAAGCCTAATCTACACGACTGCATCTAGTACTGAAAATATGTAACTGTGCCTATAAAATACACAAGAAAAACAAAAGAAAAAAATACTACTGCAAAAATCAATTAAAAAATATTCAAATATAAGTAGTACAAATATTAGTAAGAAATAAGTTCAAACCACGGCACTCAGAAAATAAATAAAAAAAATCTCTATTACAGGACGCCACTTCTCTAATAACTCAAAATACACGGGTGAAAGTATTTTTATTTTTCATACCAGAGTTCAACAGACACCAGACTGGCTGTTATAAACTAGCACTGCTAACTTTCTGAACATTATTAATTTTTTTTTGCTCTTGTGTTTTTCATACATTCCACCCCTGTCATTCCTTTACATACATTATCATTTTTAGTTTACTGACCCAGTGATGCACCTTTTTTTCTGTATTTACTTTGACAGTTGTGGTTCACATCACCCTCACACATGCAGCAGAGTTGTGTAGACAGTTTAGTCACCTTAGACATTTCAGATTTCTGATTACACTGGTCTGCTGTCTGTTTTTTTTTTTAAATAAATAATCCATGTCAGAGGTTAAATGTGCCAAATCTTACATAAATGAATACGCTTAATTGGAAAACAAATGACAAAGGTGTTGGTTAGCTGATGTTTTTAATGTATATGGTAAAGTATAACAATTAGGCACGATCAAGCGGTTACATAGTGTAAAAAAATGGTTCAGGTGAGAATGAGTGGGCCTACATTCATCTGGCATATAAGTGTAGTACATGGATGGAAAGGGTATTTATAGTACTTTGAGGCCATGGCAAGACATTTATCAAATTCATCCATTTTCAACAAATTCCTTATGAAAAACATCCCGGTCATGTAGGATAAAAAAAAAATTCCATAAAAAAATGGCACATTTTTTTTAATGTATAAAAAGTTGGTGTTTTCACTTGAAGTTGCCAAATTAACATTACCATAGTGTCAGGTATATTGTTGACTGCAACTCCTATAATTTTGGGGAAAAAAATTAATTGGTCTAAGACTGGGGGATATCAATATGAAGGGAAGTCTAATCACGTTAGGTAAATTCTCAAGTCCTCAAGACTGGTAACCAAAATGATCTGTCAAGAACAAATGATTGAATATCATCCCATTATCATGCTTGGAGTGAATAATTATAAGTATATATAATGTTTAAAACCTGTAATCATTATGGTTGAGATATAAACCAGTACTCTCTTGGACAAGTAAAGTATGAGACAAAAATGTAAATGTAGACATCAAATACAGTCTTTTACAACAATGAAAATCAATCAGCTCTCATTTTTTGTTTTGTTTTGTAGACGTCCTTTAGAAACAGTCAAGTTGGTTTTAGGACTCCCAAACACTTATTTATCAGCTACAAATGACAAAATAAGTCTATTATACAGTTTTTACTTCACTCAAAATGTTTAGTCCTCTGCCTGTGTCCAATTACAGATCCTATCTATTGGTTTATGCAGCTACATTTATTCAACACATTTATAAATCATCCTCTAAAACAAACCTCTGAAGTGAATGTATTGTAATATACAGACTTTTTTTTAACTAGATTTGGTAGCTCTGAGACAAACGTTCCTTTAGAGCAGGGGTGTCAAATTCATTTTAGTTCAGGGGCCACATTAAGCCAAAATTGATCCAAAGTGGGCCAGGCCAGTGAAATAATAACATAATAATATATAAATAATGTCAACTCCAAATTTTCCTCTGTTTTAGAGCAAAAGAAGGAAAATTATGCAATGAAATTGTTTACATCTACCAACAATCCTTTAAAACAATGTGAATAACATGAACAAACTGAAATTTCTTAAGAAAACGAAGTGTAACTAATTTTAACAATATTATGTCTCTGTTTATCATTTACACATGTTAATTACAACTTACACATTACAGTGGATCTACAAATACACAAAACATTTAATAACAGGCAGAATATTGGTAAACTTACACTTACACATATCAAAATGTTCATATTTGTTCAGGTTATTCGTGTTTTTGTGTAATGACAGTTTGTTTTAGTGTAAATACAGTAAAAATGACATGAAAATATTTACATTTACAAAGAGAACAATTTGGAGTTGTGAGTATTTATAGGTTATTATGATAGTATTTCACTGATCAGACCCACTGGAGATTAAACTGGTCTGTATGTGGAACCTGAACTAAAATTATTAATATCTTCCTCTGCTTTAAAGTAAAACTCATTCTCTTGTTAATTATCAGAATTTCACATTATGACCCAAGTCTGTGTCTCAGAAACTACAGCCAACCACAATTTTTAAGTGACTTTTTCTATATTAGTGACTCAGATTTGGTAAAGTTTGACTACTTTTATTCTGGCAGTTTCCTTTAGACCAGTGTTAACAGTGATCCAGCAAATACTAGTAGATAAATTAATCAACAAATGTTCTTTACTCATTTCTGTGTTGGCTATTAGGCATGGTTCAGACATTGATAATGAAGCACCCTCGATCAAATAGTTCACAGTTCATCTTAGAGCATGTGGTTCTTTAGATGGGGCCAGAAATCCTGAACAGAACTGGTCCAGATGAAACAGATGAACGCAAAAAGTAGCGCATATTAAACTTATTTATTATCCTGGATAACACATAAAATAATCAGCTCCAACAACCAGTACCTAATTCAACAATACTTCCCTGGGTCAATGACGACTGTTTACATCATTATTTATTTATTTAGTTTTATTATTTGACGCAACAGATCTCTGGTCTCGGCGTGACGTCACTGGAGCGAACTTCAATCTGCGGTTTTTACAAAACTTTGTGCTAAAAACAGACTAAATCGTTGAAAAGTTGATAAACCATGTATTTATACGTCGCAATAAAACCAACAGACCCGTATTCGTTGTTCTGTCGACAGTAAAATGTGCTCAGAGCTGATGAGGCCGTGATTGTTTTCACCCTCGGAAATGAGACAAGAGAGAACAGAAGACAGTGTCCTACCTCTGCTACCAACTGGAGACCATCCTTCTGCTACTGAGGCAAAGTTTCTGCTGCAGAAGCCTTCACATGCCTACTTCTGCTGCTTTTCCTCACTGCCTTTCCAGAGCACAAAACCTAAATTCGCTGGCTGTAAACTCTGTGGTCGGCTTTGAAGTTCCGTCGATGGCTGGAGAAGAAAAGAGGAGGGTATTTTCTTTGGAGGGGGCGGAGCCACAGCCCCGAGGGCGTGTTTTTCCATGAACAACCCACCAAAGAGCAGCTGGAGTAAATGTAAAAAAAAAAAGTCACATATTTGGAGTTTCTTTTCTGTCTAATTTATCAGGGATAATGTTATGGAGGAGTGACTCATTGGTGCCTTTTTTATCTAGTGGCTGTGCGTGGTATTGCATACAAACTAGTGTACTAGTATCAACTTAGAGCCACCTTCAGATAAACTTATACAGCTACGGAAAAAATAATCAAAAACAGTGGTTATG
>JAPTYQ010000005.1:20344889-20354973 GCA_029814465.1 Ostorhinchus cyanosoma | reverse complement strand
AGTTGATACTTGAACTTGTACAGAAGTCTGTTTAAACCCTAGTGTGTATACTTCTATCTGAGGAATGAATGGGAATAGTTCTCACACCTCTGAAAATACACACACCTTATTGGCTATTGCCCGCAGTTTTCTCAGCAGAGTTGGCCTCTGGGCATAGACCACATCGTCATCAGGTTCCTCTCCCTCATCCAGGGCACAACTGTCAGCAACTGGCACCTCACCATCTTTGTTGGCAGACATCACCAGACGAGAGTATTTGTACTCCAGCCTGTCCACAGACCACAGGAGCACCGTAAGCATGAGACAGCATATCATCAGGTGTAGATCAACACAGAGGTGTTTGGAGTTGGTTACAGAAGTTTTCAGACTGAAGTACTTTGCTATGGTGGGAAAATTTAGGGAATATTTATAATATTTAATGCAGTTTCTGCTTCTAAGGGTCACTGAATCAAACACATAAAAATGTAATAGTAGATGAAATTAAGTTGAATGGGTGTTATTTCCACATTCACATCATATGTAGTTATGAACACTGTTTTGTGCAAAAGTTTTAGGGCACTTAGTTATTTTATGAAGTTATAATGAACTTACATATGCAAAAAAGATATGTAGTTTTCACTGGATGGGGATAAAAAACTAAACACAAACTTCCTGTGAATTAACTAGAACTATCAGGCAAATACAGTGCAGTAAAAGTACGTCAAACTTAGGAGGAGGTACTTAATTACATGAACACAGATAAATAATGTCATTTTTTTGACAAAAAAAACAAGTGATGATACATTTTCCCTCTTTCTCCCTGAGACCATCTTACTTTAACAATTCAAGGTGCTCTTAAAACTGTCCATCAGCCTGCACTCATACAGGTTGTAGTGTTGAAATGGCAGGTGCCTCTTACCTCTGGTTTTTCTTCCAGAAGTAACAGGTGAGGGAGATGAGCAGTGCAGCCACAAACGCTCCAACACCAACCCCGACCTTCAGCCACAGCTCCACAGACACACAGTGGGTGGAGCTACTGGGAGGCAGTGACACTCCTTTTGTGCACACCTTTGGCTCATTCCACATGTAGAGTGTTTCCTGGAGACATTGAAAATGTCTTGTATGTTGCCTTGTGCTGTGTATTGATGGGTTTTATAAAAAAGGCCATTGTAAACCGTGTTAATTCTGATAGTAGAGCTTTTCACACTGTGTTAGTGAAAGTTTAAATGTTTCTACTATTTTTGTTGCTGTGTACTAATTGAATACATTGTGTATATGTGGTGGCAAATAAAGAACATCCAAATGACAAGATCTGTGTGATTCTGACTGATCACCAGCTGTGAGTTCTGCCTCAGCGATCCAGTACATTCAGTAAATATAAGAAGCACATCCCTTCTTAATAGGCTTAATAATGTACCTGGAAACCTCCCTTGCATGCTTCCTCAATCTGATGGTAGTCATCCTCGGCGCACAGTGGGCAAGCACTAGAGCTCTCCCACAAAAAGTGGAATGTGCATCCGTCACATGTTCCTTCAGGACAAGTGCTGCAAAAAAACACAGAAGTATTCAAATGTTTTATTTTCAGTGTATAATACAGTTATCTGAAGGTATACATCTCAGCCAAGTGTCATAAATAAAAGCTGAGATGAAACATTTTCTTCCATCATTGTAAATTGCTTAAACAAAGTAGTTTGGCAAATTAACTAATGGAAATACATGTGAAAAAAAATATTCAGAATAGCAAAGATCCAAATGTGAATGCATTTAACCAAGGTATATGACATCAACTGTATCTTAATTAACAGTTTTGGACATCATTTACTCATTTATAGTGCAGTGTTACCTTTGTTTCATTTTTATTTTTACATTCTCATTATATTGCTTATCATGTTCATTCATATTCAAATAGAAAAAAAAAAAAACATTTGTAAAAAAACACACAAAAAAACAACATGATCACCCAACCTGGGTAGAGTGAGCTCTCCCTGTCCAGACTTGTTGGGGTTACAGCGAAGAGTGATGATTGAACTGCGACCGTTTTCACAGGAGCCTGTTGGCTGCATTGACCTGAAATAAAATAGATGTGGGTGAGGCTTAAACAAAGCCTTATTATTGAATTGGGTTAAGAGTCTGGTCTTGACCAGCTTTAAATGTAAAGTGTCATGAGATAACTTTTATTATGATTTGCTAAATAAAATAATGTGATCACTGTTTGCTCATAATTTACACTGTGACTATACCTGTAAAAAAAGTTTATGTCTGGGACTTGGTTTGAGGCTTTAGGGAAAAGATCCAAATCTGCCTTCACTCCATCCAAGGCTGTGTCTACTGTTGCTCCTGTGATAAAGCGAGAGAAAACGCATGAGAATCGAGCTGATGAGGATAAAACTACACATATGGTTAGAAACACATACCAAGGAAGATGTCTGCAAGGGTCATGGAAAGGGAAGAAATGGCCAGCCTGAGGCCCCGCCCATCTGTCGGGATGATGGTTGATTGACAGATGAAGGCCTCCACTGAGGTGACGAACCGACTGGAGTCACTCTGGCCGTCTTTGGACATGTCGGTGACTTCTGTGATGTTATTTCTGCAGGTAGCGGCTCTCTTCCCCTGTAACAGATGTAAATAGACAAAAAGTGTGTGACCATCAGTTTCTCTGGTAACACTTGACATTTCCATTTCTATTTTAATCCCATTACACTAGTGACAAGCCTGCGTTTGAAAACATAATTTGTTTTCACATTGCAATTTGATCAAGATGGAAAAATTCAGTTTGTGTTGTGTGTAGAAATATTAATGAGGTGGAAATGAGAGACAATTTGCACCACAAAACAATTTACTCTGACTTCATTTACCAGGTGAGCTTTGATTAGTTCAGTGCTATTGTGTTTATCCCAACTTACTTCTATGGTTGAAATAAAAGGTGTTTAGGTGTTTTAAAGCTTTTAAAATTCCAGTCAAATATTTAATTTTAGAACAAATAAATGTAATATTTTTAAAGACGGTATAGCAAATACAGATATACTAAAAACAAAAAGCCAATGTGATTTAATGCCATTAACTCTCACCTTAAAAATCAATTTTTATTACATTTCATGGCTTTAAGTTGACCCCCCCCCCCATTCAGCACTGATAACCGTGAGTGAAACAGCAGAACACTGAGAACTACATCAACACACATGCAAAAATATGTAAGACACTGGGAAATGAGACCAGACAGAGGAATGGAAGTCTGACTAAAGAGGTCAAACAAACTATTTGGATAAAACAGTAAGTGAAGCTGCAGGTGTGTGTGAAGTACCTCATTTCCACAGAGGCTGATATTAAACAGGTGAAGATACTTGGTGCCTTTAGAAGTGAACCTTGGCCCAGCGGTCAGTGAAGCCACTTTGTTCATAGCGCTGAGGTCAAAGGTCAGTGTACGGTTGTTTTCTGTGTGGCTGAAAGAACAGTCGCTGTAGCAGTGGGTGTGTTCCTGAAAGGGAAAACTATATATTATATCATTAAAACAAAGATAATACAATAACTGTGTTACAAAGCAAAGACTGAACTGGCTCTCAGCTCATAATGAAGCTACAAATATCTGATGCAATTATATATTATGTAGAAGATTGTATTACATAAATTGTTTGCATAAAATATTACATAAAATGGTGAAAATTATGCCAATTCTGTCCACTGTACAATTATTCAATACCTGTCATAATAATTTGCAAAAAAGCTTTCAACTGGTATAGTTTCTTAGTCTGTAGCCGATAATGACTTCTGAAATGTTTTAGCCAGTGGTTTAGATGTGCGTTGGAAGCCCTTCTGGTCCTTGAGCCTAAAACTATTATCCTAAATTTCTCAAAGTGAGACAAATTGAGGTTTTGGTTCATGGAAGAATTACTCAGTGGTAAAAATATTATACTGCATAACATTACAATGACACACAGGACATTTTACTTTTGATATTAAATGTGTAAAACTTGGTCATCTGCAAATTAAAACTGAAAGATAGAAAATAAGTTCTGTCTTCCATACAGAACATTTATGTTGTAATATCATGTTGCATATCCTATATTAGAAAAGGGCAATGGACTCTGTGTGTCTCAGGCATCACCAGAAAGAGCTGACTGCTGTAGTTTGGCAAACTTTTATATTTTTGGTCAAGGAAGAGACTAGTAAAATGGCAAGTTGATAGGACTAATATATTGGGAGATATTAGTAATTTTGGAATACAATGGCCTCCCAAAGGCCAATCACATTGCTATGCCCAGAATCATAGAATTATCATTGAAGTGGGTTACCTAGCAACAGATAACCAGTAGGCCCACGTTGCCATGGTGTCATATTTCATGTGCAGAAACAGACGTGCCAGCTGAGAGGTTATTCAACTGAAAATGACAGTAAAATGTACCGAAAAAGTAACAGAATGAACTGTATCAGAGGATCTAGAACCACAGGTCAATGCAGTAGTGATGTGATATGCCTAACATTTTTCATATAATATCAAATGCATTTTCTGAGAAATTTGATTTATTGTTTTTCATTATTATTACAATTATTTTCATTATATTCTTAATCTGAAGTCAAATTACTTCACTAATGTTAAAATATGATTCACTCATTGACATCTCATTATTTTGTTCATATCCTCCAGCCCTAAAGGAAACCGAGGGCATTTCTGTACCTTGTTGCTTATGCTTCCAGGCCCACATGCAACACAGGCATCCTGGCCGTAGGTGTGACGTCCTGCCAGGTGAGTGTTAGGTGGGCACTCCAGGCAGCGGTTGGTGTCTCTGTCAATGTAAAAACCAACAGGACATGGAACACAAGTGGCACCAGCTTGCTGGGAATTCTCAGGAACCAAGGCGCAGGCTCGACATGACGCCGCCACCCCATCCAGGACGTTAGTCACACTGATGGAGTACAGCTTCACTGTGTCACTGACGAAGCGTCGCATCTGCAGACAGAGGTTTATGGGGGATGAGGATGAAAAACATCTGTAGACATTTAATTCAGCTTCATTTGTTTTACATGTTGTGGATGTTCAAGTCTTTGTTTTTGTCAGAGTTTATGCTTGTTTTTCCAAAGCCATAGTCCGCTTGTTCATTTGTTTCCAGATTTTTATGGTTTTACACAAGAAAATATTTTTAAGAAAAAGAGGACTGCAAAGATACATTTTAGACTTCTTCAAGGGGACGATTTGATGCTTTTCTTACGCGAGTCAACAGACTATCTTTGATTATTTAGAGGTGATTAAAAAATGCTGTTCATTTGAAAAAAAAATTCCAAAAAATAAGATTAAGTGATTGTTTTAGTGTAAAAATACAGATTTTTTTAAAACTCTCACTTGTATAAAATACCATTGAATGTAAACCAAATATCATATCCAAGTCAGTGATGCATTTTCGGTGTTTGTGTTTACTCACATCCTGGGCTCGGTTTGTCCTCTGAAAGGCCCATGTAAATGTAACAGACGCATTCCTCGTCATGGTGTGTGAAAATGACTGTTTCTCTTTACTGCCCTCCCACGACTCCACCACCGTGGTGCTGTTCTTAAACATATCCTGCAGGAGGGGCCAAAGTAACACAACAATCAAAGTGGCAATTAAAGAACAACATGCAGAACAGACATAATAAACTTGTGCAACGTAACTGTGCTGGCTTGTATGTAAAATCAGTCACTTAAATACAAACACCAGCTGTGGGTAAACTCACACACTCTCACACACACCATCATGAAGAAGAGCTCACAGTCGGCAGAGCAGATGGTCTCAAACACAAAGGTTATACGTCCAAACTCGCCATCAGTCATCCCTGAGAGTGAGACTGGGACCCTGCCACAAAAACACACCATCAGCATACACTTCTCCCAGACAGGATGTGTGTTTCCTAATTAGAGCCAGAGATCTGTGTTGAAAAAACCCTACTTTTCAACATCACTATCAAGTAAAAACCAAACACTTACTTGAATCCTGGCACATGCAAGCTGAGGATGAGATAATCATTATCTGAACTGCCTGCTCCACTTTGAATATGGTCTCCTGCTACTTCCCATCCTGATCAACACAAATGACCAAAAACCACTGTCACTCATGACACCATTCACCCACACATTAATGTAATGCTCATTTTGTGTTCATTTGCAGCTTTTTATTGGTTTAAGCCACAAGATATGTCTAGAATGACTTTGTGAAAAGGGTTTAGAATGTTATATGTCCTATTTTATAGCAGATAGTGAGAAGCAATGCAATTAAAGCTGATAAATTGAGATTTTCCACCATTTTATATACACCTGCAGGACCTTAAATTTATATTATTACATTATGTGAGTAGATCACATTGCAACAAATACTTCAAATAAAAATTAAGACTATTTTCTTTGTGTAGAGGTGCAGGGGATGTTTTATGAATGTACATGTGCTTCTGAGGATAATAGACCTGCTGGAGAGGTATTTCATAGACTATGAAGTCTAACTTATATTTCACAAAATACATTCAACTAGGAAAAAATTTTGACCTCTATATATTAATGAACTGGATATTCTGGTAAAGCAAGTTCTTTTCATACTCACCGTTCATGCTGTTACATTTGGAGTTGCCCACGTTGAAGCAGTAAGTCTTCATGTTGAATGGCAGCACATTCCACCACTTATACTCATAACCCAACACTGGCTCTGTACCGGCTGGGCACTCTCTGCACACTGGACAAACACACAAAAATTCTAAATATTTCCCCTTACATTTCAACATTATATTTACTTTAAAAAAAAAATCTTTTTAGGGATATCGCTATTAAAGTGTATTATTACTGTAAAAGTACAAATTGCACTATGTTCTTTTATGGGTGGGTTATCACTGTGTTTGTAAGGGGTCTCTTATCAATAAAACCACACAATACCCTGCAGTGCTTGCTTCAACCTGAAAACAATAAAACATTTTCATAATTTATCCACTGGAGCTTTACTGTTTCAGTTATGTTATTATATGAAGGTATATGAAATATTAATGAAGTACAGGACATTCAAATCAGTTTATCAGTTCATCACTTTTATCACCAGCACTATATAGACTTAATCATTTTCAAAGCTGTGTACTTATCTTACATTTTCTCATAATTGCAGTTCTGTAATGACCTGTATAACTCAATTATGACGTATTTTTAATATAGAAACGCATTTTTTCATGGTTTGTTTTTTTTACTCTTAAGATACTGCGGAGACTAAGCTGTGTTCTGGTACTTTTTTTTTTAAATAAATGGATGAGTAATGTTTTAAGATTCAAAAGGACCCTCAGCACTGCACCAGCCTGCTTTGGTACAATAGATGGCAGGTGTACAGGTGTGAGCAGGTATACCATAGGTGCCGTCAGAGTGGGTTCCAGATGGGCAGGGTAAACAGGTGGAGTCGTTGCTGTTGTAGTAGCCAGGGTTGCAGGGAGGGCAGGGCTCTCTTTGTCCTGTTGCAGGCAGCTCCACAGCACCGGTCACATTCTCCAAGCAAATCTTTGGCTCCACCCAGTGATACAAAATCTGTGTCTGTAACCGGAAAAGCATGAGGTTACAATTAGGAGTGAAAATGTAGGCATACATGTTTATTTTCCACATAAAAACTACAATATAATTGGAGTCACGTTAATTGACAAAAAAAAAAGATGATAAATCATGACAATTAATTATAACAAATCACAAACGGATCTCTTTCTTCTGTTTTCTAACAATTGTCACTTGGCTCAGTAAAAATGTGCATCAATGTGAAACAAAACGGACCAAGGTCATGGAGGAGTGCCATTTGGGATCCGGTGACATGCAAAGCTTTGACTAAGCTATTCATCATTTCCTCTGGTCACATTGTCTCTTGATGCCTCGCCAAAGGACAGCTGAGCAAATGTGTTCAGTGCTTATTCTTCATCTAAATGTTCAAACCATTCCTCAGTCAACACAGAAAAAAATTTTGACTGGATAAATTAACAGGCATTTATCTACTAAAACCTACCATTGTTTTTAAATGAGATGGACAAGTATACTGTCAAAGAGCTGCACGTGTTGACTTTGTCTTTATTTTTCAGTGGTTTTACCTTTATTTGGACAAAAATCAAGTAAAAACTCTGTGTGTGTTTGTCTTTGTCCAGCTGACCTTTCCTTCGCTGTCACAGGCTGTGTGGATCTGAAAATAATCCTCCTCTGAACATGGTGGCTTCACTTTGCATTCTGCCCATCCTTCATCTGAGAGCAATGAAACACAATAGAATAAATATAACAAAACAAATTCAGTTTACTTGTCTTTTAAAGCTGGAGAATTTTGGACAGATTGGACATTTTATTACACTAAAATGAAATGTAAAACTTTATACATTTTAGTGTAATATTTGTATTAAAATCTAAATTTACCTTGACCTACTAAAAGTTTGTTTGTGATTCCTTACACAGTGTGCAATTTGACTCTTAGTCTAAAAGTGTTACAAACAACTCAATAAAGCACCAAATGAAGAGGCCACTTCTGCAGCAGAAAAACAGTACAATAGCAGAAAAAGCTGCAAAAACAAAATAAGAATATCTGCTTTTCCATAAACTTTTGGTAGTGCATAAACTGAGCTACATGGTGTTGTCAGTATGCAATGATAAAGCCTACATGTCTGGAATAAATGTAAAAGAGTTCCCCAAATGAAATGTTGTTTCAGCCTCTTCTGCCCAAGAGCCTTTTCTATCAACTGTGTTTTCATGCTTTATGGAAATAAATAAGCAAAAAAATACCTCAATAATCCAATTTCATAAGCATTTTATAATAAGAGACTTAATAAACATTTATGTGTTTCAGTGCAGTTAATCAAACTACAATAAAACCTAACAACCCTCAACCAAAATGGCTTTTTGGAACAAAATGATCCACACATGCTCCATCTGAATTATTCTTCCACTTCAGCAACAATACTGATTTACATACATGGTGCCTTTTCAATGGAAGTATTTTATCAATAACTGTTCAAACAAAGTGCAACTGCAGAAACAAAGTGCAAAGCAGATTATTGTGTATATACTTCTGGTGTTTATTTTCAATGCATAGTTACAAAAATTACAAAGGTCCTGATGTTGATGCATTCTCTTTGTGCATAAGCAATGTACAAAAACTGGGAACATGGGTCTGATGTCCTGTGTTTACATACGTGAGTAGTGGTTTTCAGGACAGGGAGTACAGGCGGACGCCCCTTTCACAGAGAAGGTGTCGCTGGGACATGACTGACAGGACGAGGAGCCGGGAGCTTCACTGAACCACCCGGGTCGGCATGGGAAACACTCTGAAGTGTATGCTACACCTAGACACAAGCATAACCATGTACTACAGCAACAGTACCACAAAAACTACATAGACACAATACTGGGTATTTGACCATCCTCACTTTACCTTCTATCTGGATGTTCTTGAGGAGCACAGGTTTTACCTTCGCCAGGATCCCTGTGGTTCTCCAGTATAATATGTTTGTGCCAGGCTTCAGATCTGCCTGAAGAGGGTGAGAGAACATGCTTGAGCATCAGATAATATGTAAAACTATGATATGTCAAATATAGGACAAAAAATACACTACATTATGTAATTATTTCAGTGACATATAGCTTTCTCCCACACTAAAATTTGAGATGCTGTTTAAGATGTCAAATCAACATAGTTTCCACCGTTATTTTGCTGCTTCCCTACTAGTCCAATTTATGTGCTGCTAGCTTCATGTGTCCACATGACCCCTGAAAAAGTTGCACACTAGATCGTAATATGTTAAATCTTCACCATAGTCTTACCACTAAAGTCAG
This sequence comes from Ostorhinchus cyanosoma, assembly GCA_029814465.1. Classification (NCBI taxonomy): domain Eukaryota; kingdom Metazoa; phylum Chordata; class Actinopteri; order Kurtiformes; family Apogonidae; genus Ostorhinchus; species Ostorhinchus cyanosoma. The sequence continues at coordinate 20,345,207 of JAPTYQ010000005.1, read as the reverse complement.
CTTTTTGTTGAGCATAGAAAGACTTCTCCTTAAATGTGAATGAATGTGAGAAAGCACTGGAAGTGTCAACAGTCAAAGATTGTGAATGAGCACTGAAAAATACATTGAATGGAGCAGGACTTTAATGGATTACATTATGGACAATGATATGTGCCCCCACAAAGCTGTGTACACATAGAATAAATGACTCACAGTGTGTGTGGCCCATTCTCCATTACTGGAGATTTTCCACATCAGCTCATCAGTCCGGACAACTTCCTGGCATTGTTCACTCTGTACCTGAAAACATATTTATAGGAAAGTTTAGGGAAAGAGTGT
>JAPTYQ010000005.1:20331121-20344832 GCA_029814465.1 Ostorhinchus cyanosoma | reverse complement strand
ATAAAAAACACATTGAGTGGTTATTTAAGTAATCAAACATAATGTTAAAAATGATCCCTTACAAAAAACTCAAAGAAGATGGTGTTGTCGGGGTACTGGTAGGTGAAGGAGACGGAGCCCTGTTTCTCCAGATGGACGGCATAAAACAGAGACACTGTACACTCATCACGATTTGACTCCAGATACACCCCCTGCGGCGTCCAGGAGGAGCTACAGCAAAGACAAAGCAGACTCAGCAAAACACAAATATGCTGTCAACAGCACAGAGCCTCATTAAATATTTGATTCCTATTTATCATAAATAGGTTCTCAGTTTTAGAGTGTACACTCAATCTGCCAGTCTGTGGGTATCTGTGTCACCTGTTACAAGGTTCAATGAACCCTGGACCATCTCCACTTGGTCCAGGATCCAAGTAGAATGCCTGACTGACAAAACCTGCAGGGATGGTATCCCACTGGTCAAAACGAATACCACTGCCCAGAGAATAGGAGCCAGCATCACACGGTGTGCACTCCTGTGTAGACATGTCTAAAAACTTCCCAGCTGGACAGGAGAAAGCTGCAGTGCACACAACAGGACAGAGGACATGAAGATATCATGTGGAAACAGACATAAGTAACACAAAAGCTGACAGTACTCACAGCAGTCTGTTCCTCTGATTGGAGGTGGAAGGTCTGAACAGGAGCCTGGACTCAGAGGGATGGCCACCCTCCACCGTGACCCTGTGCTGTCACACTGTGTGTACTGGTAGTAGTAGTCTGTCTGCAGAACACATAAAAACATCAATGTGTAAACAACAATAAACTGATTTATATGGTTTTATCTGAAGAAATACCATCATTACACATAACTGTGCACACATTCATCTCTCTGTAAAACCAGTTCTTCCACAGACAGCTCTGGACACTCACGCCCTGATAATGCCACAATGATTACAAAAACAAAAAGCTGGTCATACAAAAAACAGGGTGTATTCAGAGTCATGACTGACCCCGATCACCACGGTAACAGACCGCTAATGGTCCATTAAGAGCAGGACATCTATACACATACTTTGTTTCAAGGACAGCAATTTGTGACATTATTTCTCCATTGGAATTAATAGGACAGTGCATTAAAATTCATTTGGGAAGCACTTTGGTCCAAATGGAAATTCTGACCTTGATTCGGCCCGAGTACAGAACATAAAAAAAAAATCACCCACACAACTACAAGTTCAGTACAAGTACCAAAAACATAGTGCAGACTTCCTTCAACATGATTTTTATATTCTGCATTTATTTTTTAAATTTTCTTTTACAAAAGTTATCAAAACACAATGGAAAAAAACTGACAAATGAAAGTCATTTAGACCAATACATTTTTACTTCAAATAAGCCTTTGGGAAACTTTATACTGTGTGACACATTTCATTCATTGCCTTTTCTCAGGATTAGATCATGAAACTACTCACAAGATAAGTTTCATTAAAGTTTTTCCACACAGTGGCACTTTTGGAAATTAGTTGGATCATAGCTGCAAAAATGTAGGACAGTAAATAGATTTAATACTGACATTCACTTTGCTTTCTTTGCCTCTGTGCACGTTTGGAAATACTTGTAACAATGTAAACCTAAATTTCAACACAAAGCAGTTTCTGCTATGTGTAAATCTTGCACAAAACCTGAACTTGTAAAACAAGCTTCCTTTGTATTTTTAATGCAACTTCCTCTGAGTCCAATAACTTGCCCTCACAGATTTCAGTTGCCTCATGCTGCTCAGTCGAGTTGACAAAAGTGCAGATAGCTGGCAGTAGCAGTGCATTGAATTATCTAAGTAGCAGTGAATTAAATTGATGCAACTGCAGTAGTGACCTGGAGATTGTTCAAGAAAACTAAGAAGTGGGAATCAGTGGTGGCTGGTGAAATAATTTTTTGGTGAGGTACAGTATACAAGTCAGTTTTCGGATGCGCTATAACCAAATATCATCACTAGGATACACCTAAGCATAAGAACCACTATTTTAAAATATTAATTTTATTTCAAAATAAAAATACATAGTATATGTTTTCAGTCTGTCATTTTTTCTATGTAAATCTCACCCATCTATTCTTCATACATACAAATTTGACCATAACTCTGGTGTTAAAGTCAGGCATGTCCCTGACAAGTGTCTTGTGACATAATTTCTCAGGAAGGTCTTGATTCTTTTCAGAGTTGAAAAGCACCTCTCAGCTTCAGCTGTTGATAGGAGTGGTAATTAAGATCTTCAGCAGTGTCACAGTCTCTGAAAAGATGTTCTGAAGGTTGTTCTGCTCAAAGAACTGGATCAGAGCCACAGCACCAGTGCAGTTCCTGAACTCTTCATTGCTATAAATGAGTGACAGCTCAGTTTATGTTCAGCATTGGGTAAGCCTCTGTGGTGGTGTTGAGTGCTGCTTCGTGGAGCTCCTTTTTGTACTTATTGAAGGCAAACCTCTTGTTCACATGGTCCAAGATAGGGTCACAAACCTAAAAAAATAAATAAATACAAACTGATAATAATCGAATATAGAGCTCCACCATGAATGCATTGAAAATGGCAAAAAATATAAATCTATATGTATATTTTTAAATGTAAAATATGAGAAAAACAACAGTTTTATTAAAGTATGCAATTAAGAGCTTCTATCTCACCTCTGCAGCTATTCTCTGAAGTTCAACTGGGCCCACTGAATGTCTGTTTTTTTGCCTGCTGCTGCTGCAGACTCTCTGTCATGTGCATCACAGAGACCACGGAGGGGCTCTCTGAAAACAACCAGGAGAAAAAAAGTTAAGCTTTGGCAGTCAGCAAAACTAATCAGAAATGTTGCACAAGTGTCAATATCAGTACAGCATTCACATTAATTTACCTGATCTTCTGCACATTGTCCATGAACTCCTGCATGACTCTGCTGATAAAGTGGAGTGTCAGTGGAGTGCTTCTGGAAGTGGCTGTAAAGAATATCCACATTACGCCTGATGAGATGGAACAGCTCCAGGAAGAAGCTGAATGTCTCATCCTCCAGTATCCTCCCAAGCCCTCCAGATTCTCTTATACTGGCATGATCAAAGTTGTCAGTCGCTGATGTTCTCAAAACATTGCAGGAGGTCATCTTTGTGCTCATAGACAATATTCACAGCACGACTGCTGAAGTTTCATCTAAATGCACATGGAAAAACCCAGATAATCCAGTCACATCAAAGAAGAACTGCCTCACTTTTGTGACGTGTGATGTTGCCTTCTGCATGAAATGGTTCATCTGGTGGGCATAACAATAGATATAGTGTCCATTCTCATACACATCTTTCTTCTTCTTCTGCACACCACCTGTGGGTCCTCTCACAACACTTACACCATCATATGACTGAGAAATAAGCTTGTTCTTGTGGTCACCAGTGATAATGGAGTTCAGTCTTTCCAGGAGTGCTGTGGTGATGGAATCAGCTGTTGTATTCTGTAGAGGTGCAAACTCAAAAAACCTTTCTTGAACATTGTGGGCTTTGTCGATGTAGTGAATCACAATCACAGGTTGAAACTGAGTGGAAATGTCTGTTGTTCCTTCAACCTGGATGGAAATAGGAGACACTCCTGACCTCATCAATGATCTGCTCTCTGAGAGCCACGGTGAGCATGCCGTCCAGAAGCTCATTCTGCGCTGTCTTAGATATCCCCTTAAACACAGTAACAGTCTGCAGATGTTCATGAACTAAGGCATCCAAGGATGCAACTAAGTCCACCAGCCCTCTAAAAATGCCAGGGCTTTCGAAGTGTTCACTTTCATCGTGGCCACGCAGTGCCAGCTCAAACGCATTACAGAATTTAACAGTGTCTATTATCATAGACAAAATGTGTCCGTTTTTGTCAACCTCCTCATTATGTCGCTGGATCCCTATCCTGTAGCCCTCATTAGCTGCATAGCCACACTGACTTTGCCAAACATTGCAACATGCATCGCATTTTTGATGTGGCTCTTGGTTTGTTCGTGCTTTTGGGCTTTTTCATCAAATTTTAAACATGTAATACCCGCTTGTTTGGTTCCTGGCATCTGAAAGAGGAGGCAGGGAAAACAAAACACAACACATGTCTCACAACAACCAGTTAGACAGACCGTCTTCTCAAAGCAGCTCCAGCAGAAGGAGTTGCACTTTCTTCCTCTGTCTTCTGTTTGTTCTGTATTTCTGGTTGGTCAGGTCCAAGCTCTTTAAGCTGGTGTTCTCTTATGAACGGTTCTTTTTTTTGGGGACAGAACTTAGTTGTTTTTCTCCATGGCAGAAAAAATTATCTAAAAACAGGATGTGATGTTTACTCCTGTGGGTGGGGCTTGGGCGCAAAGTTTTACACCCCAAACAGGTATATCACTTAACCGCTCACTCGCTCTAAATGATGGAAAACATTTTCAAATAACACTTGAATGCAAATTATACATGGTACTCACAGGCTGTATTATGAATAGTTCATTTATTTAAAAATTCATGTTTTTGTAAAACCATTTTCTGTTTCCTATTGTTTTCATGTGAGACAGGTTGAGTGGCGCCGTTGGGCCCTCTATTGATGAGTTACCACTGGTGGGTATATAGATATGGGCTACTGTGTGTGCTGTAGACCCCCCACCCCCTGATAACTAATCACCCCTTTGCAGCAACAAATATGTCTTTTCATGCTTCACTCCCTCCTCTTTACACACTAACAGACACACAGTGGCCTACAATGTGGGAGACTTCATTTATATGTAGTAAGCAAAATTTCACCTGCTGCGTCTGTGTGCAAAAGGACAAACAAGGGGGCTGCTGCCTGTGCGGATGTGTTGACAGAGGGGGAAAAGGTGAGACTGATAAAGGACACCAGCTAATGTTCTTTGCTGGTCTCCTGGGTGACTCACATTGGTTGTCATGGAGACTGATAGGAAGAAGAGGAGGGACAGGGGATACAATGCAATGCTATTGTAAACCAACCTGTGAGAAAAGATGCAGAAGGAAGATGTACATTTTTAAGGAGGATTTAGAATATTTATTTGGTCTAAAGATGCTGATAATTTTACTTATTACAACCATACAATGCTTACTTGTACTAATTTATATTCACAACCCGCACTTTCAGAAAGGTGTAGGCATTCTCAAAAACACAATAAAACTAAAATCTGTTATTAAGTATAAGTTGTTTGAAATTTTAACAGACAAAAGTACAGAGAAAAGATTTTTCACAGGTTTTCACAGACCCACCCACTTATATTCTTAGATTGTGACTGCTGCAATGACATCTTAACTGTGTGGGAACTGAGGACACTAGTTGTTTTTTTTTTTGTTTGTTTTTTTTACTTTTTTCCCCACTCTTGCTGTTTAATAGACTTTAGCTTCTCCTCTGTGGCTGTGGTCTGAGTCTCCACTTCATGATGTTCTCTTTGCCCTCACACATATGCAGGTCAGCCATCTGGGCACTGATGTCCCCCCCCACCACCACCCACCATGACAAATCTTTTACACCTACTGCTCCATAAGACTATTCAACAGACTTGTCCATCAGGCCATCAGGGCACTGAACTCGGCCCACCACCTGTCCCCTCTGCCCCTTACCCCTGGACTGTAACTCATCACCTCAAATGGTTTGTGCACATAAGACTCAGTAGACTTACATTCTGTGATATTTCTCACCTCTGCTGCTAGACTGTCTTCTGCACTTCAGTGCAAATTGCACTACTGTCATATCTGCTGCTGCTTTGTTCAATTATGCACCTTCTCACTTAACCAACACTGTATTGCACTACTACTACTACTGTAAATCAGTTTGGTTTAGATATATTACATTGCAGTTTATCTTTTATACTACTTATTTATTCTTACCCTATTTTTACTTTTTTTTTTTAACTGAGATGAGCCCAGAGAACTCAAGAGCACACATTGGAACACACAACCCAACAAAGGCAGATGTTACAGCAGAATGTTCTAATGCATCCATCCACATATGCACAATGTGTAAGACACAGAACAGCCCTTTCCAGTGTTCACACCATGAAATCAGTCTGCTGTAAGCCTGATTCAGGAGCAGCAGACTGGACAACAGACAGCCTCGGGGTCCTGTCTTGGAGCTGGCGGATGGAGGGATGCACAGCGCAGGGATGGAGGCCAGTAGACGGCCTCATCTCGTTACAGTGCGTGTTGACAGTCAACAGGACCCGCACTTTTAAGCCGATCAGTGACGGGAAGAGGACCGTATGTTCTCGATTAGATCCAGACACTGCTGTGCTACTATAAAGCTTTAGATTCACTTGTAGGGTTGAGCATTACAGTGTTGTTACATCTACATCAACGCCAATTCCTTCACTTTTAAATTACATTTCATTGTAAAAAAAAATTGCTGTGTATATAGATGATCCTTTAAGACTTCGATTTCACTCCTTTAAAAGCACCCTCTGCCTTAGAAAAATCCGGATAGTGGCAGATGATGCTACAGAACAGACAGGCGCACTCACCTCATCGCACGGCCGCAGGTTTCTTTCGGCGGACACTGAGCTCTGAGCGGTGATGAGGAGGAAAACGCAGCGGGGGAACCAGGAGGCCCACACCTGCTCCGGCATCCTCAGGTCGGATCACAGACAGCCTGATGTCCGCTGCCTGGAGCCAAAATCATGAAACAAGCCGAGGGATGAGGGTTGATTTGATACCGCTGTCATTGATGCAATGGATCTGACACTCTCCACCCACAGCAGCATCAAGTCCAAGAAGGTTCAGCCTCTGCACTTCCGCATTCAGCCTTCAAAGTCAAAGCTGTTTCAATACAACTTCACTGACAGATTAATAATTTCCTAATTTACGATTAAATATACTTTATATTGTGATTTAACTTTAAATAAAAACAATAGCATTCAGATATGTAGCCTTAAAACGTTTATAAAATCCATTAGGCTATTTTATCGAACGCCAGGAACAGACTTTTATTTTGAATTTGACAACACTGTTTTAATTTTCCGTAATTGACTTGTGTTTCTATCAAAGCCCTCACTCGGACAGACGCCATGCGTGATAACTCACGTTATCTTGATTGACAGGTAAAGAAAACTGATCCACTGTCAGCCAAGCTAATAATAACATCACTATCAGTATCACTCGGGGCATTGTTTTGAAAGCGTGAAGGCAAAGCATCCATGAACTGCAAACATTTAGTATCAACTAGATAGAATGTAAAAAAAAAAAGACAAAAAAAAAAAAAAAATTCAACAAAACCAAAGACCCCGGATCCACTATCAGTGTAATCAAAACAAATTTATCAGTATGTGCACCTCCTCTGTGGCTTTTCTAAATTGAGGGTAGGATAAAGGCTGAAGGGTTCCACTCCATAAATAATGATAAATTATGCTATAAATTAGACTACGGTACCAACAGATGTGTAGCCTATTTCAAGCAGACCATCTGATCAACGCAATAAAAAATACAAATAAACATATAAACAAACAAAGAAATGATTTTTTTTTTAAATAAACAAAACCAAACACAACATATTACATGTTCTCAGACAAAATTCAGTTTGGCAAAAAAAAAAAAAAAAGTGAAATCGAATAGGCTACTTTTGCACATTTGATACCAGACTATTTATAGATGTTGATTTTAGATAGAATTTCCAGTTAAACTCAGTCTATATTAACCGGCTTATTTGACAGTGACTAAGATATTCTAACTCAGCCAATGAGAGGGCTATGGAAGTGAGATATCTAGTTTTGCCTTGTGGATACACAAGAACTCACATTAGGATGTTTTCTTTAAAAGAAAGCATGCACTACACACCGCTCACCTTCCCTGCCCTACAACAGTGGCTAAAACAAAGCCAGAGGAGGTCATGTTAATCAACATGATACATTAACAGTGACGTCCCGGTGACGCGCACACATCTTCACATACAAACAAAGACATACGGGACAGTGGCAGCCTTAATACATAACCCACTTGCAGGAAAATAGTGCAATTATGAAGTATTATACAAACAATCTCATTATACAAGAACCTGATATGGCTGTTCAGTAGGAAACAGACTAATAATTTATATATCTTTAAGTTCACATTCACTCTTCGTTTAAGTGACTGACTTTTTGTCGACTATGGGTATAAAGAAGTGGAGTAACATGTAAAAATATAACTGTAAAAGCTTCTTAAATGGTCTGTAATGCTATTAAATTCCAAGCAAACACATTTTTGATTAAACACTAGAATAGGAAAAAGGAGCTATTCGTCCACTGATTGATAGGTGGCAGCAGCATGCGCCAGACACAGCTACACATTTAACACGAAGAAGAACAAAACCCGGAAGTTACGTTAACAGATCAAAACAGTTAACATTTGACAGCTCAGTGTCATTCCTCAGAAGGATTATAAAATGCAATGGAAGGTGTTACAGCTTATATTAAAATCGATGTGCACAACTTAGCCGACATATTTACTCTCTGAACTGAGTTTTTAGACGACTGTCGAGGAATGCTAAACGGTGGAAATGTATTTTTGCTTAGTTTATCTAGTAGCAGTAGCAGCTCCTTTGTAGCTAGCTAGTTAGCTTCCTCAACCAGAGAAAGTTGTTCCATGGCGATCTATGGGCTGAACATTACCATATATAGACCGGCTACAGACCCCCCTCGCCGGTGAAATGTAAACGGCGAGTCGCTCTAAAAGCTGGCAAAGATCAAGCAGTAACACAACTGAAGACTGAGCCAGGACGAAAAAGAAAAACAAAACACTATCACGCTAACTCAAAGATGTCATCGGAGCAGAATGTTGCCATCGTTATGGATGACAAAATCTACGAGGTGAACAAGAAGAAGCTCATAGAGAAGAGCGACTACTTCCGTGCACTGTACAGCTCTGGTATGAGAGAGTCTACGGAGGATTCGGTGCAGCTGCAGGGGCTCAGTGTCCCTGGTCTGGAGCTGGTCCTGGAGTTCATCAACACCTCCAAAGTGCAGGTTGTCAATGAGACTCTCGAGGACCTGATTGAGACCGCCTCCTTCCTACAGGTCACCTCCATCCTCAAACTCCTCACCTCGGAGATCCGGCTGGAGAACTGCGTGGAGCTGTACACCCTTTCTGAGGTGTACGGGACTCATGATCTCCGTAATGCTTGTCTCAAGTACATGAGCTGCTACTATCACCCCATGCTGAGGCGGCCAGAGTTTAGCACCCTGCCCTTGGCTGTTAGAGATCAAATCAGAGAGATGCGCATGAAAGGCACCGCCACCCTTGTGGCCATTGGAGACTTCACTTGTCTGTCTTTAGATGTGCCAGATCAGGATGAGCCTTGGTCTATGCTAAGGTACGGCGAGGTGGAGCAGCGCTGGAAACCTCTTGCGAACAATCTGCCACCAGACATGATCAATGTCAGAGGGTATGGCTCTGCTGTCCTAGACAACTACCTCTTCATAGTGGGTGGCTACAGGATGACCAGTCAGGAGATCTCTGCGGTGCACTGCTACAACCCCTGTAGAAACGAATGGAACCAGGTGGCTCCACTTAACCAGAAAAGGTAAAAACAACAACTGTGTGTGTGTGTGTGTGTGTGTGTGTGTGTGTGTGTGTGTGTGTGTGTGTGTGTGTGTGTGTGTGTGTTATATGTACACACACTCCAACCACCAAGTGTTGCTGTCTTGTTGCATTCACTATGGCCTCTCTTTAGGTCCAACTTCAAGCTGTTGGCAGTTCAAGGGAAGCTCTATGCTGTCGGAGGCCAGTGTCTTGGCACAGTGGAGTGTTACAGCCCGGAGCAGGACTGGTGGACCTGTGTGTCTTCAATGCCTGACCCACTGGCTGAATTCTCTGCTTGTGAATGCCAGGGTATGATCTATGTCATGGGTGGATATACAGCAAGGGGTAGGTATAGCTACATGTGATTTTCACCATTACATATCATTGCCTGTGTATTAAATGCTAACAGGGGTGTGTGATATGAGGTCATTTTATATGCAAATAACAATACATGTCACGATATAGCGCATTTTGTAATTAATAAGCACATGATCAGAAATGACCATGTGGAGTGGCCTGTTTATTATTACAGTTTTAATTAAAACGTATTTGCAAAATGTTCTAAAATATCAAAGTTCTCAGTATTGTACAATAGGTTTAACTTGACTTGTAGCAACACACAAAAGTTTATATAAAAAATTTATATAAAACAATGATATAACTATATAAATTATGACAAATAAACAAAACACTATCTATGGAAAAATGCAAAATGACAAAACATATTTCTCTAAAGAGTGTGACTAGTAACACAGCAAAATAGAAAATAAAACGAAACTATACAATTTAGTAATTTTTCATATTGTACAGCCCTAGATAGTAATCTGTCATTTGCAGGGCTGGTGCTTTGAACTCTTTCTGGTTATTAACATAAGCTTTAAAAAGTCACTGAACCCGAAACTGCTCCCAGTGAGAAGCACTTTTACTGCCTACCGTGTTTGTGTTGTATAAGAACACGTTTTTACATGTTTTCAGTTAGCTTATTTGAAATTAAAGCTTAAGTGCTCAAGCAAAGTCCGTAGCGAGTTTAAGATTATTTTGTGAAACTTTTCACCTAATTACCATTTTGAGTGGCCAGGTGAGTGAGAGAAAGTGAATGGAACATTTACCCGGAAGGTTTTAGTACAAAATGTACAAAGCAGATACAGTGAATTTCCCATAGACACACATATTTACAGTGTTGAAAATAATTGCAAAAGAAAGATGCCAATGTAAGATAACTCTTAAGTCTTTCAATTTATTTTAGTAGATTTTGATGTAAAGTGGGAGTGCAGTGAACAGCATATGTCCACAGAATACAAAATTGTTGTAATTTGAGCAGTCTTTAGCACAATGTTTATCATGCGTACTCATATATAACTTATAATCGCACCTAACTTTATTTATTGAATGCATAGGATATTACAATAGTCAGGCTTCATTAAGTTCATAAAATGTCTTAATCTGTGTTTGATAGATAGGAACACAAATGTCCTCTGCTACTGCCCAACTTCTGACACATGGACCATATTTCGATCCTGTGTGGCACACATCCGAAAGCAGCAGATGCTCTCTGTGGAGGACACTATATACCTGGTGGGTGGCTACACCCATGAGCTAGAGGCCGGCCGACGGCAGCGTCGACCCAGCCAAACAGAAGACGTGCTGACAGTACAGTCGTACAACATCGCTACAGGGGAGTGGATCCAACTGAAGGAGAACACGTCCAAGTCGGGCCTGAACCTGACATGCACTTTGCACAATGATGGCATCTACATCATGAGCCGGGATGTTAGCCTGCCAACCAGCCTGGAGCACCGTGTATTTCTGAAATACAACATCTTTTCTGATGCCTGGGAGGCTTTCAGACGGTTCCCAGCGCTGGGACAGAACATGCTGCTGTGTTCTCTTTACCTCCCCAATGTATTATAATTTGCAGGGATGGTGGAGCCTGTGCACCTTTAATTTAGGCCATTGTGTGGCTTGCTTTTTTTTTTGCACAGATTGAAGCTCTGTGGCATTACTGAACAGGTGTGGGAACATTGTACGGTTGCACCAGGTTCAAATCCTGGTAACCTCTGTGCCTCAAAAAATGCACTACGTTGTACATACTTATGTGGATTAAAATACAAAAGTTACAGTGACAAGTATGAAAGTGATAAAGCGCCATGGCCTGAGGATCAACAGCATCATAATGGCATGCTTTTAAATCTATAGGCCACAGTATTCCTGATGTTTACACTCCAAGTATGGCATTGGTATTCTTTATCCATATTTCACTACAAACCTTAAAATATCTCAGAATCAAAAGACATTATTCGTTATGTACTGTAAATAGCAGATAATCATGAAAATGGCTTTGGTTTTACACTGCCAGTTTTATGGGTGTTAGAGGGGTTACTGGTTGAGATGCGATGGCTCAAAGGGAGCTTAATGTGTTGAACACTTGCACAGTCATTTTTCAAAGATACACTAAGCAAAGCTTAAAGCGCTATTCCATGAAATGATGCACATGTGCCTTCTGCAACCTCAGTTAGGAACTTGATACAAAAAAAGCACAAAATGCAAGACTTTGTTACATTTCCAGCCACTGACCAAAACTGCTGTGTTTTATTTTTTCTCTGCTAAAGCAGATTTGTTTTTCATTAAGGTACTTTTTAGTTCCTTGATTATTAATAGCGGTGTGCAGAAAAATGAAGTGAAATTCATTTATGAAACTCTTGATGATGTTTTGAGTAAAGATGGTACTTAATGTTCAGTTTGATGGATTTCAGCTTCTCACTGCATTACTTATTTTGTTTGACACTTTGGAAATTTAGGTCATGACAATAAAGATGATGTTCAGGGATATGTTTTGCTGTCATATTTTTTAATCTGTTGAATAATGTTTTCTTTTTGCTATTTGAATGCTGTTATTTTTTGTCTGTGAGTTTTCTTATTTTCTTCCAAGCTATTCATAATATTTTGTAATATAACACGTGCAGTCTGTGAAGTTTCATCTCCTCTGCTATGGTATTTGCCTTGTTGGTCCATTCGAGTGAGGACATGACCCTGCATGTGGTCCTTTGAGCTCCATTCCTTCTCAGGAAGCTTGGCCAAACAACCCAACTAATCTGCATCCATGTCCATCAAACCCCTAGGGGAGCCATGCTGACTCCACATCTCAACACCCCATGTAGGGAGCTAAGAAATGCTTTATACTCAAATGTCCATGCTGTTAATTGTCCTGCTGCTGGAAGAAGTTTTTTTTTTATCAGATGGAGGTTATAAATGAAGACATTTTAGGTAGAAGAGTTGCTGCAAGCATGCAGAATTTGGCCTTGTACTGTCTTAAAAGATATTGTGGAGGCTTAAAACTAAATCTTACAGATTGTTTGTCTTGGTGACCTGCCAGACAAGACTTGTATGAATGTGTAATAATACCACTTAGAGGTATGTAATATACATTTGTTAGTGTATCATTGTTTATTATAAAACATTGCTTGAGCCACATTCCTAAAAACAAACAAAAAAACACCAAACACTTAATCCCTTTTAGGAGTGTTGAGCTGTTGCATTTTAAATCCACTAAAGTATTATTCACTCAGACTATTGTTTCCCTTCATTAAGCTAATCAGGCTTCCACTCAGCTGCACAGGTGAGTACAGGCTGTGTTTGAGTCACATCTTTGCCGTCACAGACATAATAATTGATACACTCTTGTTTTCAGCATTTTACATTTTGAAGCCATGGGACTGTAACTAATTTAACAACAATAGATGGAAATGATTATTTCACATTAATGTGGTGAACAAATGATATCCAAAATGTTTTCCAGTGTTTTTTTGGTAAATTATTTAGCCCCAAAACTGACTATGTCTAAGAATGGTATTATTGATGGCAACTGATAAGGTTTAATAGATTAATATGTCAATGGTAATTTGAGTAAAAGTGATTTTTTTTAATTTTTGTTTTGTAGTCATTGTTTTGATTTTAGTGTAATAGGCATGTAGCAAGAATTTAACCTTTTGTAAAATTACATCCTTAGATGATTTTTTTTTTCTGAGAACTCATAGCCATATCTGATGTCCAATCATATCATAACAGTATTTGATCACCAGATGAATAAAAGGCCGAAAAAACAGAAAAGTAAAGAGCAATGACCAGCAGGGGGCAGCACATACTAAACTTTTTCCCATCTCACCTTCACAAGGACTCCCTATATAAATAGATAAATGAAAAAATAAATAAATG
>JAPTYQ010000005.1:20287083-20315542 GCA_029814465.1 Ostorhinchus cyanosoma | reverse complement strand
ACACACACACACACACACACACACGCACACACACACACACACACGGAGAGACACAAATACACACACACACACTCACTCACACAGAGTAGGATTTTCAAAATAAAAGCTTTATTGAAAATGCTAAATATTGAGTATGAATAAATGATTAAAACATATTATCTCTTACACACACACACACACACACACATACACAAAACGTAGGATTTTCAAAATAAAAGCCTTAGTAAAAATTCTGAAACATATACAACTGCCAAAAAATACCATACAACGGGTGGAGGAAGGCGTGATGGGTAACAGGTGGTGGCATGGGAGGCTGAACACGGGTAGAGTGTGAGGTCCCGCCCAATGCTGCTTGTAACTTTAATTTTAATTATTATCTGTTTTATTGATTGTTTTAATCATAATTGTGTGTTTTTTAACTTGTCTCTCTTTTATTTTTGTAAAGCATTGTGAATTGCCCTGTATATGAATTGTGCTGTACAGTACAAATAAATCTGCCTTGTCTTTATGTAACTAATTTGTGCAGGAAGTCCTCAAGCTTTATGATTAGAATTTCATCCTGAGGTGTTTATTGAACATGCTCTTGAACACTACTTGATGTGATGTCTCAGACGACTCATTCTGCTCTCTCTTCAGCAACCTCACAGCATCGTTCAACGCCGCCTTCTGGAAGGTAACATCACACGGCTGAGAGGGGAGGCCCGGGACCCCAGCACCAGGGTTCGCTCCCCACTGGCTGACACTAAAGATGGACCCACTGACCTAGAGGAGAAGAGCGAGAGCACAGCTGATGACTCCACAGAGGAGAGGGAATCTCTAGAGGAAAGTGAGAGGAGCCTACGGTCAGACGAGGAGGACGACAGCAGTGAAGCTGGGGCCAGACAGACAGCTGAGAAAAGCGAGGCCGTGGAGAGCTCGACCCCGCTCACAGCTCTGCTCATTCAGTGCAAGGTACTGCTCTGGTTAAAATGGACTCTCATCACCTACATTCAGCTCTTTGACACCCTCTACTAGAGCATAAAGCAACTGAAAAGCAGAGAAGATAAAAAGACAGCAACACAGTCTCTCTAACTCAAGCCTGCTCCTCATTTTATTTCATTTCTTTTAAAGACAGATGCTTGACAGATTGGTGTGGTCCAAGAAAACAACAAATAAGAAAGTCTCTGGTATCTAAAAATCCAACCTGCACACATAGGGCTCAAATGGATTAAATCAGGTTACATGGGGCAGCAAGTGTGAAAGTGTATGTAAAAATAGAAACCTGTGTGGGCCTCAGGACAAAAAGAGGAAAAAAAAACAAGACTAAACTGGCATTAAATTTGTTTTGTAGCATGTTTACTCCAGGACACAGATAACCCTCTGCTAGTGTTGTAAGACCCTCTAAACAGAGACTAAGACCAGACCAAATACAGCATGGGCTTTATGGCATTCAGGTTTTCAGTTAGTTACAAAAGGACAGACTCTGACAAAGACTGAGGGATTGAGTGAACCACAAGTAAAATTAGCCAATGCAGATGTAATTTAGCTTTAGATACAGTACCTAACCAGCTAAGTCTGTCCATTTCATTGTTTGTTACACACCAAAAAAGGAATTAACAAACAGCATTTGGTCAGTATATGTTCTGTCCCCTCAGTCTCTCCAAGGTAACATTATTAGCTGCATCCATTACTATATAATAACCACATTTTAGTAACCTGCACATACAGTTTGGTGGAAAATATCTGGCATGCAACTAAAACTATCACCCTAGAACATACAGCTGCCTATGTACTGAACAAAGGTGTTTAATATGTATAGTTTTTTGTATTTTGTTTGTTTTTTTTTCATTATTATTATACTTCTTCCATCTCTTTAAACTGGAATTTGACCCCCTAAACATGCTCAAAAACTCACCAAATTTGGCACGCATGTCACATCTGGCAAAAAATTTGATAAAATGTAAAAATTAACCCCTTACATGCCAAAATGTGCTGTATAGTTTATTATTATTATTCTTTTTGAAGCAGGAATTTTCCATCAAATCACCACAATTATGCAAACAAATGAATAAAACATTAAACAGACAGTTTAGTGCAGTGGTTCCCAACCTTTTATGGCCCGTGACCCCATTTTAACATCACAAATTTCCCATTTCCCAAAATGCCATCTATTCTGGGTCACTGACAATCTAGAAACCCAATTTGGTATGAATTCAACCAATAGTTTTGCTGCTACAGATGTGAAATTTTTCAGATTATAAGTAAATGGGGGAAAAAAAGATTTGAAAAATTCATTTAAAGTTTGAGCTTTGACCAACTTTTTCCAAAATGTAATCAAATCCATTTTGACTCACTGGAAGTCTATAAGCTTAATTTGGTATGAATTCAATATATATTTTTGCCGCTAGAGTGTTAACAAACAAAGAAACAGAACCAAGAACAATACCCCTTGCCTCCCCTTCGGGGGGCAGGGTAATCAGATTACAAGACAGTTGTCATTATTGGGAGGATGAAAATGAGACAAAACAGACAATTAGCAGAGATGATTACTGAATCTCTGGACACTGCAGATATATTTTATACTGTCATGTTACATTTGAAACAGAGTAAAAACTGCATCATACATTAATGTAATGGCCCAGTATTTTAGTCATTATGATCAATACTAACAAAGCCAACATTTTGTAATTTTTCTTCTGATTGGGATTTAAGAGAACCGCAGCCATGTGTGACTTCAAGGATAAAGCCATTTTTCATCCTTTGTGAGAAATCAGCAGTGTTGATCACAGTTTACTGCTGTTCCCTGTGGTGTTAAAAGCACAGTGTTTGTGAATCCTGCATGTATGTTAAATTTACATTTTGTAGAGCACAGACTTTTCTAGAGGATTCAGCACTTTCCACTGTAACTCATTGTCCTTTGCTTGGTTTCATCATCAACTTATTAAATGCAAAGTGTTCCTTGGTTACTCATCAGCAGCTATTTTTAAATTCAGGGAGATGGGGGGGATTTTTGCAGTGCCTGGACTGAGACAAAAGAACAGGTTTATGGACTTGCTGATAAGCCTGTGAGAAACTGAGGACAAAGAGGGTCTAGCTCAGTCTGTACAGAGTGTGAGGTACCAAAACAAGCCTCATGGAAACCATATGTGTTTATTTCCAAAGGGGTGAATATCCTCAAGCCAAGTAGATAGAAGACACTGATTCATGAGAGATGACAGGCAGAGAAACATACACAGACATGTCCTCAAGAACTGGAAAGGGGGCTGGACAGTTAAAATGACTTCATATATTATAAAAATGTCTGAATTTGAGGCCACCAAAAGGTGTCTCTTAAGTATTTTTTCCCAGTTAACTATATAAAACACACATTCACAGAAAAAAAATAGAAATCTCCAAACCATTAAAAAAATGATCAAGGCCTTAATAAATTCCTCTTCCTTGAACACTAGTTTGTCTGGAAGTAAAAATATGAAAATATAAGGATATTTTTTATTTGTGACCATGTATAAGGGTGTACCCGCCTCTGTTCAATGGTTTCTGGGATTGGCTCCAGCACCCCACAACCCTTTTGAGGACAAAGCGGCTCAGAAGATGAATGTATAAGACCATATTTTTGGGATTAATCAGTATTCTTAGAGGAAAAAATGTACTTTATGTGCTTTGGTTACACTGCTAATGGTGCAGGGTGGCTGCCAACATACTGCTTATTTCACATGCATGCAGAGCTCCCATATGCTCTGAATACATAATATGGACGCCTGTCCTTCCCTCCATTATTGTGTTTCCCTTAAACATATACTGTATGCACTTGTGGACACAATGAAAGACATCTACCAAAAAACAAAAACAAAAATGACCATTAACCCATAAAGACCCTGTGCCAGGGCTGGAGTGGGTCTTTTTTCAGCCCAGTGGTTTCATGCCTGGACCCATCTAATCTACTGTGATGTATGGGCTGCACTGTCAGATGAATAGAGAATGAATGCAAGAAGAAGAGTAGTGACAGATAAGTGTCAAATTATTTTTCCCATCGAGCCGACCCAAACTCGACTTTGACATGAGGCGGCCCATCAGGAATCCTCCCCAATCCCCTGATTAGCCACTCCGGGCCTGCCCAGTGCTACTTTTATGGCAGTTCCCAAATGATTTTTTCTCTCTATTTAACCTTTCTTTATTGATTTATCACCATTCATTATAATATTATACTCTGCACTTTGCATTCTTCACCATTAATCATTTATTTTCTTATATTTAATTTCCTATATTTAATTTAGACCTTCAAGAAAACTCAGTAACTTCAAAGGTTATTATATCAAAACAGAGAAAACTAAGGAAAAAGGGACATTTTCAGCAAACATATCATTGACTGAACATATAAAAAGGGTCTCCATCCACTGTCATTTACCAGACTCCATGGGTTTTATTGAGGAATCAATATTGTAGAAGATGACGGTGTTTCTATGTTCACTACGGGGGCTGTAAACATCCAGATGGGTCATATCTGATGACCATAAAAAGATGACAAACTATATTTTTCACCAGTTATTTACATGTATTGATAGGATTAGTGGATCAATAGTTCTTAAACAGTTTATGTCAGTGGATGCTTTTGGTTGCTGGTAGATGTTTGGGTCCTTATGGGGTTAAGGAGAATGTTCTCTATACGCCTTTACAATCTGCTGTATGATAGACTTTCCTCTGCTTCCCATTAAACATGTTGTTTTGACATGAAGTGCCCTGCAGGCAGCAGAGCAACTGTGAGAAGCAGAAGAAGAGAAATGTCACTGGAAATTAGGACAAACTGCCAGTTAGCATGGCTACTGTAAAACCTATCTTGTAGGATTGGATTAAATTATATTAAATTAAAGCAATAGTTCAGCCTTTTTTCTCAATATTAAACCACAACTTAGAGAAGGTTAAGCAAGCCTTGGATGAAACTAAATTATAAGCATAGCCCTGTCCAAAGGTAATAACATCTGCCTTTAATTACCCACAAAAGCTCTGTAGTTAATAGGTTATGTCCTTTCTGCATAGACTTTATGCTGTTACAACTCTCATCATCAATACAAGATTTTGGCCAAAAATTAGTGCAACTCCAGACAAAAATAAATGTGACATTTTCTGTGACACTGCATAAGATTTACATAGCACAAATGATGCCATGGTAAGTACAACCCATAATCAAAGCTAAAGGTTGTTAAACAGGATATTCTTTTTGACTTTTTTTTTTTTACACAGTGGTGTTGTGTTTATCTTTACTATACCAATCTTGAGAATGTGAATGTCATTTCTTTATTTGACCTTCCATGCTTTTAAATTTTGTTATAAAATAAATCATGCCACAGGTCTTATTTTACCCTTTGTATTTGTTCAGGTGATGTGATGAGATAATATTTCATGCTCTGGTGATGCATTTCAGATCATACATGTTTAAAAGTCAAAGTGCACTTAGAAAACTTAAGAATCAGCATCTTAACGGAAGACGCAGTCAGCAACATGAACAGAAGACATCAACTAAGTGGTCTTTTGGTTTAAATTATTAACTAGACCACTGAACCAAACACCTGTAACTATTAACAAACTAAAACACAGAGTCAGTGCAGATCATATTTCAAGCACAAAGTAATATTTGGCTCAAGAAAACATTGTAAGAATGAGATAAGTAGGAAATATTTCATTAATGAGATATTTGTTTATGCAAAATGGACTGTTGCCGCCTCTGCCTTAATATTGTAGCTTGAGAGTTTCACAGATGTTTAGCAGTAGACTGGGTTTGTCCAAAAGAGAAGAGATCAGTGAAGACTCCCCAGAGTTGTGTTAATGTGTTATTGTCACTGCTTGTTTCCTTGCACGCAACAGTGCCAGACTGAAGTGGAAAATCTCAATGTGCCACCAAAATCCCCTTTTGTCTTCCCCACAGTGCTGTGAGACTGAAGTTAGGGCATCCATCAACACTGGCAGCCAACATAACCACATTTCCAGCTCCTGCTGCCAGAGGCTGGGGTAAGATACACACTCTAAACTGAAAATACACCGTTTACACATAATAAATATGCAACTTACATTTTAAAACGTAAAAAAGAAACAAACAAAAAACAGTCATGGAGATGCATTCAAAAGCGAAAACTGTGGAGTAAAACCAAGAAAACCTATAAGGATAAAAAAGATACAAAGAGAAGCCAATTTTAAAGCACGACTAAAAAAGAATAAAAAGGAGGGATTTATTAACAGCAGCTCTTAAGCTCTAGAGGAAGGAATTCCTCCCATCACCTTCATCTTAAAACCATGACTCAAAAAAGTTCCAAAAAAAAGCTCTGCCTGCAGATTAGAGGCTGTGCAGTGGTGCAGGAAAAGTGGAAAAGGATGTGATGTTTGGTTTTCATCTTAATTTCAAAGCAGCTCTAAAAGTAAGACAGAAAGTAAACTGTGATACTGTTTGTCTTGAATTGAATTCCCATCTGCACAAACTTTTGATCGACAGTTGTAATAAAAAAAAAAAATGTTCATCAATTTGTCAATGACTGACATACGGCAATATGAAATAATAATTGTATCCTGCTGAGAATAATGCTTTGTTTTTCTGTGGGTGTGGGTATTTTTAGACTGGTACCCAGTGAGGACAGTTCACCATGTGGTGCAAACAGCTCAGTGTCGGGTCTACAGCTGCAGCTGGGAACACAGACAGTCCAGTGTTCAGCCTATGTCAAAGGTACGGCCAGACCAGACTCTACAGCCAATGAATACATATTTTACAGTGCATATGACTTAAAACAGGTGCTAATGTTCTTTTTGTACTCTACCATGAATGCCCTTTCATCTCTAGGATGAGAAACAACTTCAGAACTGTGTCATTTCTGCATAGATGCTGTTAAGAGAAGCTTAGAGTGTGGATATATCTTGTCTGTGTTCTTGCATTGAGAAAGCACACAATCCAAAATGACCATAAAATAATGGAACTGCTAGGTAGACCACTACCATTTTAAAGTGGGAATTAATTAATTAACAGATGCCTCAGATAAACACACTGTTTAAAAATGTGTCTGTATGAGCAGTAGATGTAGTGCATATTCACAGAGGTACTCAGCAAAGATAAGTCAGTAGTTCAAACTAGGCCCAGAGAGTTAAAGGCTAATGCCAAAATGATGATGAATTTAAAAAGGGCTTTAAAGCTATTAAACTCAGCATTTATTTGAGAAATGAAGCAAGAATTAATAAAATGTCAAGCTTGATAAAAAAAAAGGTGTATCTGCAAAGCATCAACACCATGTATCTGTTTCACAATGAAAGTTTTGTTAAGGAACGAAGGTGCTCTGTCCACTGAACCAAGAAAACATACATTTTACATAAATGAGAAAAAGGTATGTTAAAACCTTAAATTAACTAACCAAATTAAGTGTAAGAGATAAACGGTCTTTCATTCATTCTTAACCTTGGTGCAGGATAATCATACATTTACACAATATCCCAAAAATCCCTCAGAAAATGAACATTGTAGGCAACGTGTGATATAATTGAAGTGCACACATGAAAATATATAACCTACGCCCTTTTAGATATTGTAATGCAGAGATGTACACACAGCTTTCAGATTAAGTCATAATGTAAATGTTGATAAAGTTCAAAACAGCAACATCAAACAATGCATTAAAAGGTACAGTTCACAAAAAAACAAAACCAATCACCAGAAACCAAACTAATGAAGTAAGTAAAGTTCAGTCCAAATGTGGAATTTCTGTTTCGGATTTTTCTTGTGGTCATATTGGGTGACATTTGCAATGATTCTTGTATTATACTGTGTTTTTGTATAGTTAAACATATCCTGTAGGACTGAAATATGGAATCCTCCATGGATGCTGAGAACATGAAGTGTATAAAACTGTCATAAATAGGGCAATGGGCTTCTTAAAAGTTCATTCTGCATGCATATTTTCTCCTTCGCTGTGAAGGCTACCAAAGTATTTTCAAGTCAAATCCTGTTTCCTAGAATTGCCAACCATAAAATGACACAAATATCCCTGCACATGATTTGGTCAAAAGTGTCATCTGAAGCTGTAAGTTAAAGGACATTTAGTACACACAGGAGAAGAACAAGTCTACATAGTGTTTTGTCTTCCTTCAAGTAGATGTTTATATTTATTCAGCTTCTTGCTTCTTACATAGACATAAAATTCACACCAAGACCCTAAACTAAGCTGAATTTGCTGTAAAAAAAACAAAAAAAACCACAAAAAAACCACAGTCCCAATGAGTCACACTCATTAAGACATGAAAAAATAATTTAACTGTGTGGATGATTTAACCTCAGCACTGGTTGATGTATGCATATTCTGGGTAGGGTGTTAATGAATGGAAACTGGAATGGGTTTCATAAAGCAGTAATAACATTAAGTTTCTTTCATTTCTATCCTTCTGTCCTTATCTTTCTTCTTTTTTCCCTGTCAGAGGATGAGGCGTTTGAGCTGTGCCTGGGTCTTCAGACTCTGCTGGATCTTAAAGTAAGTTTCTCATTTGGTTTGCAAATATTTTGGCTGCTGTCATGTGTCTATTGGTGTGTATCCGACCCATCACCCAAAATGGTTCACATGGCTTTAAGCAAGCCAGAATATGCACTGTATGTGGTATTATCTCATGGAAAGGCTTGGGAGTGTTATTGTAGAGTTACAGCTACAGTATCTATCAACTGCACAGTGAGCAGCTGACAGATAAAATGAGTTAAGGGCTATTGGAAAAAGAGCAGTGTCAGTCCTATTCAATAAATACCCAAGGCTTTTCCGTGCTGCATTGATCATTTATCATACAAACAATCTTTTGGTGTCATGCTTTATTTTGCAGCTTCATCCTTTTGGAACTGCAGGAGGCAGCTGTTTGACACACCCACACTTGACTGTATTTGACAGGAAATGTAAGGCAGACAAAGTCAGAAATGAACAGGAGAAAATAATGGAGCATTTAACACAAAGATTCAGTTATTTACTTCACAACAGGCAGATTTAGTACCTTGAGTCCTCCATTGTTACACTGGCACATTTCTACAGTAGCTCAAAACAGCTCAGAACTCTTCTTTTTCTGTTTTACGTGACTGTCAGCTAGAAAGTTTGCATGTGGACTGGGGTAAATATTCCTATAACTCAAAAACTTAAACAAATAAAACAATCAGTGGCTGTAATGAAGGACTTCTCCACTGCATGTGAGGTGAGGATACATTTGGTTTGGATCTGCAACTTCACTGATAGATGTCTAAAAACTGAACCAAAATACAGGGGGTTAACTGTACTTGTTTCATCTTCTGTCCAACTAATAACCACTTGTGATGCCTTGTCATAATTATATTGGTCAATAAGTGAATGATTTCCACGAATCAACCATGCATCACTGTGTTTGGTTTTTTTTCTCATAGTGCTGTTTGGATCTAAACAGTCGGGTCCTGAAGCTGACGGGTTGTGGAGAGGAGCTGCCTTTCCTGAACCCACCGACTGAGAGCCAGTGCCAACATGACACCAATGAAAACCTGTGAGCCTGACAGGATGGTGGAGGCCACTTCCTTGCACCTTGACTGGGTGTCGATGTGTGGTGCGAAGCCGTTTGTGTCTGGACTGTCTGATCACAGCGTCGCACATTGCCAGAACATGGATGAGCATTCGTCACCGCCATTCTCTTGAGTTTACATCATTGTATTTGTAGAAGTATGAAATGATTATCTCTTACGTTCAATTAGTCTAGTTTACAGAGCAGATAAAAGACCGTTTGGAGCAAATCTGATCTCTGTGAGTTTGATAAATCTGTTGTGTACTGTTTGATTGGGCTGAAAACCAAGATGTTCAAACATTACCTTAAATCAATTAATGACAAAAGCTTTAATAGCTTCTTGATTTTATAAGCTTTATTTCACAGTTCTCATCCTTTCTAGGTATTTTATGGAAATTTTACTAAATGAGTTGATGTTGAAATGCTAATTAAAATGATCCCGTACAAATCAGTGAAAAGTTGCTACCAGTGTCCACATATAATATTTTGCATACTGGTTGAAACACACATGCACCTGTTAACTGAATGAAAGTACTTTAGTTTGGAGCTTCAGACTCAGATGATGATTAACAAACAATATGCAGCATAAATGTCAACTAAATGCACATTTACAAAGGTGTTTATGTGACAGCCTAATGTCACAAGTAAATACAAGTTTTTGTTAATCTTAAAACTCAAATATAACAATAACTCTGGTGTTGCAAATATACTTGTAATTAACACTCGCAGTACGTAACAGTGAATCTTTAAAAAAATTATTGGATACGTTTGGTGGAAATTACTTGAAAAAAGCAGACTCAAGAAAACAGCTCATTTCAGTTCAGATGTTTTTAAGAATCAGCATGAGTCATAAAACCAGTTGGAACTCAGGACGCCTATTTGAGTGCGCTTTAAGGAAATTTAGAAGTTTTCTGAAGTCTTGTGTAATTTGGTATGAATAAGCCTACCTCCTTAAGAGACAAAATCACATTTAGAATTTAAAAAAAAAAACCCTCTGAGGAAAATACCCTGCTTTTTGAATTATGTATTTGCAGCTTTGTAAAACCCTTTTACTCTTTTTTTTCCCCTCATCAAAAGACTGCTGTGGTTAGGTTTTCCAGCACTGTCAGTCAATCAGTCAGTCAGTCACAATGTCCTGGACTAAATTAGTTTCTTACAAATCCCCTCTAATTCAAAATAGACTTCAGGCCAGCCAAATCTATTTGAGTCAGACTCAGCTACAGGAATATCAAAACATTCCATCTGCATGACTTTGTAAAGTTCTGCCTTTGTATAAGTCTGCATGTTTGTGTACTAGTCTGATTGTGTCACGTTGAAGGGGCTGTACGTATGTGAATCTGTGTGTGTCACCAGTCAAATGAGACTTTTCCATTACAGGAGCTTACCGATCCGTTAACTGGCGCTTCCCGTAATCTGAGCCTATTAGAACTCGTATGGAATTAATTCGTTTTTCCATTTTTTTTGTCATGAAAAATTACAGGCATGTCTTTAAACACACCAGCAAAGGTTTAGGTATGGATGGTACTTTTACCAATTCTGTCAATCGAAACAAAAGTTAACATAAAAATACTAACATTGCAATAGTTCATTACTATTTTTCTTTTTACCCATTTTTAAATTCAACCATACATCCCTTTTGTTTTCCGTTTAAAAGCCCCATGTTTCCATCTGGCTGTTTCTATAACTTTTTTCAACTCAAAGTACCCATTATGGGTTCTAGGGACATGCATGAGTTGAAAGGAGAGACTAACCAAGCTAGTGCTAAAGCTAACTTAGTGGTACAAAACTGGCAACTCCTAAAACATGACAAAAAAAAGTTGTAGTTAATGTATTAACCTATCTCCAGATTGCTGTACATTTTATTAAATAAACAGAGGCTCCACAGCTTCACCTTGGCAGGTGGGTGAGCTCTCAATCACTCCTCTCAATAAAAGTCCATGCTATTAATCCTGAAATGTCAAACATAATTCACAAAAAGTACATATATTAGATCGTCCAAATACAGGGATTTAGACCATATTGGTAATATGAAAAAAAATGTGATTTAATATTTCTAAGGGGAAGTTCAGTGGAAGTGAATTGGAGCCAAGGTCTTTTGGCCGTCTAGTGGTATTACAACATAAGATATTTAATGTTTGATATGATGAGGTTATCTTGTCAAGCAGATGAAGTGTATGGCCACGAAAGTCAAATTTACTGAATGAAGCTTTGGATTTTAACATGGCAAAGTACTCTGGGTTTACACCTCAAAACTGAACATTATTACTTACTGTTTTTATAGATAAATATTGCTCAGACTTTAATACATGTTTATTATTGTAAACATGATGATGAAGGTCCATTTTTTAATTCATTCATTCATTTTCTGAACCTGCTTTATCCTCATTAGGGTCAAGGGGTCACTGGAGCCTATCCCAGATACTTATGGGTGAAGGCGGGGTTCCCCCTGGACATGTCACCAGTTCATCGCAGGGCTGACATATAGAAACACACAATCACCTTTTTCTTTATTCCTTTAATCTGAATTCACAGTGATTTTTGTACCTAGTTCTTCAGGTTGGTGGGGAACCTCTATCTCCTATAAGTATGTGGAATTTAATTTAGTGCCACATCCTGAAGGATCACCCCACAACATGAGGACAGTGGAAACACAAACAGAACCGAGGACAATTCAGTTACGGGTCGGAAAGTTCTTATAGTGGAAAAGCTACAGGGTTGAAACAGGACTTTATTGCCTTGTTATGGTTTGTGTTTCACATGGGCAAAGGAGGTCCTACTTGCCCAACCGGTCCATTGAGCTCCGGTCAGAACAACCTGCCAAAAGCCGACCCCAGCTGCCTTCCCTCTCTGCCTCTTTCAGGAGATTTTAACCACTCGGCTGAGGCTCCTCTCTGTGCCAAGGCTGCTCTTCAGGCTCATCTTTTGAGCTCCATCTTTATTTACACACCCAGTTTCTTTGTGTATCTACCACCTTTTGGCAGATGTTATTCATGCTGACACCTTATGTTAACCAATTAGGTCTTTTATGAAACCTGTCACAATGAAAACTACTTCATCCAGCCCACTGCAGTGCCACCTGCCTCTCTTGTCTCTCTCTGTGTTTTCATAGTGTGGAGAATCAAGAACCGCCTCAGATGTGCTTACCGAAGGCCATCATGCTCTGCTTTAATGACATCTGAGCCGTGCCGTGCTTTTGACTGTGCTACAGTATCCATTTTAACCTCTTTATAGAGATCATTCACATGTAGATTTGGCAATGTATGTTTGTTTCTCTTTGATGTACTAGTGAACTTCCTACACCGAGTGAGAGGAATCAGTGTATGACAGAAATTTATTTTTGGTGTTTCTCTTCCTCTAAACAGTATTTTCTCTGCCTAATAAAAATACGTATTCTGGCTAGCCCTGTTTGTCATCGTAATTTTTCTATTCCCTGACAGAGTTTGGGATATGAGTGATGGACTTATTTGGAAACCAGAGCAACATGATGTGAAAGGGCAGCCGTTTAATATGGCTAATCTCCATCTATCTGGATAAAGTGAATTGCCAGACTGTTTGTGGGAGGGCTCTGCTGCAAGACACGCAGAGAAGCCAGTTCCTAGTTTATTGTAGACTCACACTGATTCCCATGGTCTCCACAAGCAGAACACTCCATAAGTGCCCTTCACTGGTACATCCTGCTAAATAAAGAATCAGCAGATGTTTCAACAGTACCAGGGGGCTTCTTCAATAGCTGACCCCTCTGACCATTGAAGATCTTCATCTTGCTGTATTATTACTATTTAGTCTCACAGACAAACAACTTGTAGCAAATCTAAACAGTTCTGTTCTCATATGTGGAGTGAATTTGAGCAAACGTTTGAAAAGTCCTAAAAGTGAAAATGCAAATGATGTGTTTTCCATATACTGGTTTGTAGCTAATAATTAAGGCTGTGTTTTCCATGTAAAATGGAGGAATAATTATCCTCAGTCTACACTATCTGTTTTACCATATAGATGTTCACACTTGCCCTTTCAGCTGATTAGTCACTTAACACTGGAAGCCAAAAACTGAAAAAGAGGACATCCATTCTAATTTGCAACATGATAGACTGCATGCATGACAATATCTCTCACAATACAAAAGCCTCATTCTGAGTGGAGGAAAAACATTTCTTATTTTTGTGAGATTATACACTCATGAAAACATAATTATGAATATTGGGTTCCATTTCTGCAATTAGATCGCCCTGTAGCTGACACACTGGACCTGTAAGTAAAACATTTTATGTCATAAATATCCACCATAAACAGTGCAGTGTATGCACAATGAATGCACACACAGGTTTGTGCCCTGAAGGAACATGACCAACAGCTTCCATTACTGAAGTCAGGCTAATTTTCAGTTAACCAACAGTAATGTTATTTAGTATGACAGGTCATGATTACTCCATTTTTCAGTATGCACAATCTTAACATGCACAGTATGGATGTTTTTCATGCATTTAAATGAATTATAGAAAGTGCATATACAATTATGAACTGTATGACAATAACATAATGTACACATAAGTATCCATGTCATGGAAAATATTCCTATAATATTCATTCCACTGACATGAAATTAATGCAACCTAAATATGTTATCATAAAATATGATTATCTGTAATCTTAGCGGAGTGTGATTTATAGTCGCAATAAACGAGATACTACATGCACCATGACATCTTTGCAAAACTAATGTAACAAATTGTAAACAATGGGGTATAAAACTAAAACATGCCAACAGCCAAAGAAGCCACCTATTGACATTTTCTGTTGTTCAGGGGCACATATGCATTAATTTTCACTTCTGGTTTGACATGTCTACTCCCTCAAAAACAACGAACTGCATTCATCTTGTCAGAACTGTCGGGTGATGAAATATTTTGTGATGCCTTGTGTGACAGCTCACTGCACCATTAAACCAAAGGAACATCAAATAGGAAAAATAGGGGAACACAAATTTACAACAGCTCTTTTTTTGACAAAATCCCCCCCCAGTTCACCCCTCCCTTTTGCACACCACATCCTGTTAACAATGTAGCTGGGTAACACCTTTTGTAGGAAAGTACCATAAGTCAAGTATACACAGAAATCTTGATGTGTTGTCACTCTTTGCTTGTGCTGGTAACTTAAGACAGGCAAAAAATTCCGTCTCACACCATCGACTGATCTATGAAGACATCACCAGTCTTAAAACAATGAAAAGGTTATGTTGATGCCCGTAACCTTCAAGATGAACTTAAAGTATACAGAAAAACAGTTGTATAAAGCAATGCGTTTATGATATATACAGTAGATTCTACTCATTTAGAGTGAAAAATGTTATCTTGACAAGCACACACTGATGTGAAGCAGAGAATGAGGAATATAAATCTCCACCCAGAGGACTGAGCACACAGAGTAACAGTGATCTCAGTGCACATGAGGGATTAGGACTCTGGCCCCATAGATACACAGTAAGTGGCTTGATGCCTGGTGACCTGTGTAACTGTAGTTGTGGCTAATTGTTGGTGAACAGGGTCAGACGTCTAAGTGGGAATGTCCTAACAGGGTACAATTAAAAACAAACACCCACAGTATTATGAATCAAATTGTTTGACCCTTCCTCTGTTCCTCTGCCTGTTTACAACAGACACTACAGAGTCACAGAGTTAAACTCATAAGGAGGTTATGTAATTGGCTGGTCTGCTGGTTTGAATGTTTGCAGGATTATACAAAAACTACAGCACTGATATTAATTAAATTGGGTGAAAGGGTAGGGCATGGAGGAGGACAGAGCCGCTACATTTTGTAGCAGATCCAGAAAAAAAGTTACATAAAAAAAAACAAAAAAACGCCAAATGGAATATTAAAAACCTATTTAATAGTGTAGTGAAAAGCAATGCATTAGTGTACTGTCTAGTTTGTCTAACCAAAGGAGTCCTCTAACCTTATGAGAACTGAATTACAGCTCTGTGGGGCCTTGCTCTACCGAGTGCCCTCTCAGTTTACTATTATAATATTTAAAGGCTAAAAAGATGGAGACATTACACAGTGTATTTGGTTCATATCAACAAACCCAACCTTGAGACTTGAACCTATATGTAGTCCTTCATAAACAGAATAATTTCTATGTACCTGAATGTGTACAAATGGCAAATAAACTAGCTTAGTTTATCTATCTTATCGTATCAAGAAGTCATATTAATATGTAAAAAAAAAAAATGTTACAAAACAAACAAAAATGTTGATATTTAATGCCTTCCCAAATGACTGTATTTCAACATATATTTTGTCTTGACACAGATGATCTTAAAGCGACAGAGGATTTTTAAAAGCAAATGGCCAAAAAAGGAAAGAAAAAAGACATTTCACACCTGCATGTGGAATCTAGTTTAACCTAGTAGAATTTCCACTCCTCTGTATATGACTAAAGACTGTTCGCGGCATGTGGGCTGGAGGCTTTGCCTTTGTGTCACAGACCTTCCATATAAGCACAGCCTGCGCCCCCATCAAAACCCTCCTTATAGCCTGTTCACTCCCACACCATAAGACTGTCTCTGAACCCAGCCAGAGAAGAAATTATTTACTTTGCTTGTCTCCAGAAATAGCTTTCTCTCTCTTTTTGTCCGCTGTCTCTATCAATAGGATCTTCTCTTTCCATCTGGTCACATACACACAGAGACACACACCCAGTGCAGCTCTGCAGGCTCTAGTAACTCAGTGGGAATGACCCACAAGCCTTCACCCCATCGAGTGAGGTTGAAATGCTGTGAGGATAATATTGATTAGACTAGACCCTCTGTGGTGATGCAGCTGTTATGTAACATGCAGCACCACTAAGGGGGAGATCCTCCAGAGAGGGTTGAAATGACAACAGAAACATCTAAGCATTTGCCTGAAATTATTCACATTTTAATTAATGTTCAAAAGCACTAATGTTAAGCTATGCATGAAGCAGTAGAAGACACACGGTGCTATTGAAGTCCTTTCAGGATTCATCAGGGTTTCCATTTACCAACATACACACTGTTCAAGGAAAATTACAACTGAAAACTAGCTACAGCCATATCTTTATCAAATTCACAGTGACACGACTGTATATTACTACTGTATATATATATATATTCGGCAATAACTTAATCCTCAGATATCCATCATACAGCACCTTGTGGAGAAGAAAACTATTTTGCATGGATTTTACTTGTATAGATTGACTTGAAATTTAAGACATGTGATTTTTTAAAATGAAGATGGTACATAAGAGGCAGAAAAAAATGCATATGTAAAACCTAATATGTAACAAACTCAGCATGACAGACCTCATGTCTGTGCAAATATAGACTTAAATTCTTTGTTGAATAAAAAAAAGTTAATGAATTGAGATTAAAAAATGCATCATGTGAATGTAGGATATTATTCATTTTCTTTAGTAATATACTTATGTAGACGTTCATGTTTAATGTCAAAGTAACAGCCATGAGTTACAAAGAAGCATTAAGACACAATGTTTGTCTGATCAAAATAGACCCATCAAATGCATTTAACAGAAACCAACGAGCCTACTTGATGACTACAATGTATAATCAAGCAGCCAGTTAGATAAGAATCCTCCCTGCATCTGCTGAGATAAAACCAGTGGCTTTTAAAACTGCCTGTCATGCTGTTCGTCCAGCCGCTACGACCAGCATGTAGGGCTGGATAATGAAACTGTACTGAATTAAATCTGACACAGACAAAATTGGGTGCTGTTAATCAGGGGTGTCAGCTCTCCGAGTGACTTGGAGCTGTTGATGGAACATGAAGGAGCTCTAGTTGAGCCCTTCCCACTTTGGGGGCTGGGAATCCAGCTGTTTGTCACTCAGGATCAGATCGCCATAGCCCCATGTCCCACTGTGCCACCACGGCCAAGCACAGGCACAAAGACAGAGTTTAAACCAAAGGATGCTCATCTGAAGTGGCAGAAGATTGCAAATCCATGCTAAGATATACAACTAGAGTGAATCAGGCTGTAATTACAATGTCAGTTGGTGCAATTATATAATCACAAACAGGCAACACTTTAATTAAATACAACCTATTGTCTGTTTTTGTGAAGTTTGCTTGTTATTATTATACGTTACGTGTATGATTCCATTTATGAATTGCAATGGTGATCACAAATTGAAATATTGTCCACAAAAATCACAGTATGACTTTTTTCACTAAATCCCACACCCCCTTATATGATGTATACATTCCAAAACAAATACACAGTAAAACACAGGCTCGAATATAACTAGTCAGTTTTAAACACAGAGAAGGTGAGATTTGTTCAAGTGGATTTCATCGCATCTATAGGTAGCTTCATCTCTTCTCACTGAGGTTTTCCTTCAAACACTTTTTTTTAATATTCAGTTCTGTATTCTCCTTGTTTATTTAAGATACAGTGAATTATTTCTCATTGTTAGGCCATTTTGCTCCTGGTATATAAAGAGTGTAAATACAAACTATCATTGTGTGTCAATTAAAAACTGGCTCTTTGTTTAACAAGGACTATGCCATAAAACACAACAGTTACATATATTTTTTTTTATCACATCTTCCTCTGAATGCTGATATACTGTATGGTGAATATGCATCAGGTTAATCTTAGTCTTTTGACTGCTAAGGTTTAAACCTAAACATTAGTATTTATAGTAACAGGGAGAGTCACAGGAACTACTGAAGAAGTAACGAGAGGATTTACCATAATCCCTTTCCTCATTTCTTAAAAAAAGGATCATCCTTAAGTAGCTATAGAAGAGCAGATTCTCCTGTCTATGAATTCTAGAACGCCTTCTGAAAAGCTTTGTTTAACAGCATATATTGTCTAGAACTGGCAAAAAAAAAAGTATGGAAGCAAAGAGGTGACAGCAGCTCTGTTGTTGGGTTATGAAATGCTGCAGTGACTCTCAGTTCTTGGTAATTTAAGCTGTTTGGTAAAAGTCAACACATACACAGTCTGGACCAAAAGACAAAACAAAAAACATTCTTGAATCCTAACTGATGTAGTGAGTATCAGTAAACTGTCAGTTTGCTACAGAGCATAAAGGCTGGACTGTGCTTCAATGGAAAAAGGTCAAGTGGACTTATCAGTCCAGACTGCCCCTGTTCCAGAACGATGGACACATCAGGGGGATGCTGATGAAGTGATTACCCATCATGCCTAGAGTCTACAGTACAAGCCCATGGGGATGGTGTGATGATCTGGGGTTGGTTCAGTTGGTCAGGTCTAGGTTTAACACCATTAACCTATATATCCAAAACATAACCAGAATAAATGCTGTGACATTACATGAACTGGCTGAAATGATGTCATGGTGAATACATGCTGTAATCAAAGCTAAAAGGCAGTCTAATGAAAGAGTGTGAGACTTTTTGGG
Source organism: Ostorhinchus cyanosoma (assembly GCA_029814465.1). NCBI lineage: Eukaryota > Metazoa > Chordata > Actinopteri > Kurtiformes > Apogonidae > Ostorhinchus > Ostorhinchus cyanosoma. Next base: position 20,296,634 of record JAPTYQ010000005.1, on the reverse strand, counting down.
GCAGACTGTGTATTTCCATGGCAACAGAAACACTCTCCAACAGAGCTACTTTTCCACTATTACTGATTCAAAACACTTCTCAAAAAGCACCACAGTTTTGTGCTTTTCTTTTAATCTATAAGCCACTCTGTTCCTGTCTAACATCCTATATTCATATTATATTCATATATTCATATGCCTATATGAGAAGTGAAACCTAACTTTTGTTCGAAGAATAGCAGTGTATAGTAGTACCACTGCCATTTTGGACTGAGAGTTGTTAAAATGCTTTGAATCTTTGCGTCAACATTCTATGGTTGAAACAAAATGTATTTTTCAACCAAGTAATGTCAATAAGAAAAACACAAATGTACCATAAGTGATTGGACGAATATTCACCTTGTTGAAAGTGACTGATCTAATTCAACAGAGGTCCAACAAAATGGTGCAAGTAGTCTCACAAATGGTGTAACGAAGATCACCTGAATGCAGTGAATGTGTGTCATGTGAACGTAGTAAAAAGACACCTGTGTCTGGAAGGTCCAGTAACTGGACAAATGCCTGGCTACCATTACACCACCAAGAGCAAAGAACATTTCAAAGTCAGGGGATGGATACAAAAAATACAGAAAATACACAACTAGAAATACAGAAAAAACAACTTTGAGTTCAGTGAAATCCATCATCAAGAAATAGAAAGAATATGGCACGTGGGCAGGCCGACCCTCACAAAGTGAGTGACCATCAAGAATGAGGGTAGTGAAGGAGGCCACCAATACAATGACTACTGTGAAGCAGCGACAGAGTTCCAAGCTTCAGCAGCTGAGTTGGAAAAGACTATGCAGACAACAACTGTTGCTTGGATTCTTCCCGTCAAAGCTTTATAACAGAGAGGAGGAGGTCGCTGTTGAAGGAATTTCAACTGGAGTTCACCCAAAGACATGTAGGAGACTCCAAAAGAGATCTATCTGTGAGAACTCTAAAGGATGGTATTTGTGTATTAATGACCAGTTGTAAAGTGTCTTTGTGTAAACACAAGTCTGTATGAAAGTTTAGGTCTCTGTCTCATTTTAATCTTTCAGATCAGAGCAGCCTCTCTTTCACTGATTAATGGATGAGCATCTTCTGTCACCAACAGCTGATGACTGGGAGGACACTATGTGGACCAGGAGGGGCTGGCCTATCAGTTCAGGTTTGTCTAATGAGAATCTTCTGTTATTTGGAACACATTTTTAGTAAATTAAAAATGAAATTTTAGAAAATAAATCAAAGTTATGTAATAATTCATTAAATTGTATTTTATTCCCTCTCTATTCAGTCCACATAAAGCCCAAATTCAAGGCCTTTCATTTATTTATATTCATAAGAAATTTGTGTTCAGACTCTGGCGCAGCGCAGCTGGTTTTAAAATGATCAGCTAAATATATTCTATAAATACTATCACACGTTTACAGAATACTGCAGCATCAGTTTGTAGGAAAGCATAGAGCATTTAGCCTGAAGGCTGTGTGGTTGTACACTGTCAAGATCTATAGACAGGGTTCTAGTGATGGGCTTATTACTCACTGAAATGTCTTATGGCAGTGGTCTTTTATAGATATTACAGGGGTGGTATGGCTGCCTCAGTCTCTCCGGGCAAGTGGCCGCTGCATATAAAGCCATATCTTAAATGTCAGATATTAATCTTTCACAAAAAGTTATCTTTTTTTTCCTGTTCACTTTTCTAGCTTTCTCATTTTATTCATTTAGTTATTTCACATTCAAAAAAGCTAATGTTAAAGTTATTCATGAAATGTTGACTTTGACATTTAATAAATCTAACTCATCCAACAGATCACAAAAACATAATACCCAGAATTAGAACCCATGGTAGAAGACAAATCAACTCTGGAGCAATCATATTTTCCTTAGTGCTCCTAAGAGGATAAGCACAAAATGCTTCATGAATCCAAGCAATGCCTCCTGGGAGATATTATCATTTACAGATCAACTTCCAGATGGTACTGCTGCTAAAAAAGGGCAATATATAGTTAATATAAGAAAGGATGTGGCTAAAATAGCTACAGACGAAGCTGTACACATGCACAGTCAAGGTCAGCTTGATTGTGACAAGACCATTACCCTTGTGTGGTCATGTCCCAGGGTCAGATGTCTGAGGCATGTTTTATGTCCAGCCTGCCTGCTTGGGGAAAATATCAGAGCAAAAGTCAGAGTCACACAGGATTCATCACAGGAAAACCAGGGAGGACTGTGCATAATAAACAGACTGACATTTTCTTTGGGAAAAAGGGATAGAATGGATGATTTAAACTCTGCTGATATCAAACTAACTGAGTCTGGGCCACACAAATTAAATCCATGTCTAACAGGTAGGATCTATTAAAGCAACAAGATGATATCTGCCTGACCATGAATGGTCATAACCATGTATCAGAGTGAGCTTAGTGCAAAGGAATGCTCTCCAATTATATGTGCAGACTGCAGCTAAAAAGCCAACGTGTTGATTTGGTGATTCTTCAGTAATCACCAGTGTACATGAGTGATTAATGTAAACACACTCAAACATTTGTGAATAACTTCCAGAAATGCATATCATGATAATGTGATATAATGCATAAATAATTGCAGCAACTCTGATACTGGTGCCGTTCCAGCTCTGCCCTGGTGAAACAAGCTATCAATTCAACATGAGGAAATTACCACGAGTGTGGAAAGCTGGAGAAGGATGTTTAGCCATCAAAACATTTCCAACCTTCAACAAGTGTCCAAATGTTTTTTTTGCCAGATAACTTCTCATGGAAAATTGCCTTAATAGAGCATCAAATTGTGATATCTACTGCCCTTTAACATTGTTTTTATACACTTTCGATTGCATGCTCCCTGTGGCTTAAGCCTGCTCTTGGCACGTCTCTAATGGGCAGAAACACAGGAGAGAAGAGAGACTGTAGCCTATCAGGATACCTGAGCCAGAGTTTACCCTTAGGCACACAAACACCCTCGCATACATGAGACCAAGACACACACACAAACATTTATATTGCATGAGTAAAAGAGAGGCTGTTATAGGATCTACCCGTTGGGAACAGTGGGTGATTCCCCCAATAATTCCAGTCACACCCTGCAGGCAATTTGCTGCTCAGCCAACAAACAATACCATCATCTTGCTGCCATGCAAAGCTCATTATGTAACAAACGTTGGATGATGTAATATTTCTGCTGCTTCATATCTTCAAGATCATACATCAGATAAAGAAAGAGAAAATTCTGTCTTAAAAAGTGACAGCCTGCACTGGATGAAAAGCTGTTTGATAGAAAGAGCTCTTTTCATCCATTTGTCGACGCTGACTGACAGCAGTATAATGCCTGCTGATCCTTCTCTCTCGCAAATTCACACACTCACTGGTGAAAACAGCAGGTTAAACAGTATAGTGTTTCCCTGGCATTGGGCCTCGTGCTTTCATTGTTTCACAGGCTTGTTGAAAGCAACCTGGGTGAACAGAATACCAATGACAGAGGCAGAGATTAGAGCCAGCCGCGAGCAGATCAGAAACCTGAACTGACATGTCTATCTGCAGGGAACACAAATAACAAGACCAGCAGCATGGGGGGGCAGACATTCAATGTTTATTAACGGAGTATTTACAGTCAGAGGGGAAATCAGAGACAGCAATGTGTGGATATGTATGTCACAGTGCTACATCTGCGAATCCTTGTAGAGTAGGTTTGTCACCAGTGTTCTCACTGCTGCTGGGTCTTCAGTATCTGTGGAGGCAAAACACAAATGTGCCACTGACCTCTGGCTTTGGACAATGAGGAACACATAAACCTTACAGAAGCTTCTGAACAGATAAATAAAATCTTCATCAGTAGTAAATCTGACTGTCATATTTCTACCTCTGAAACAGGGCGTTACTTACACAACATCACATTGATTTGTTTTCATGACATTTGTAAACTGAAGCTTTCACAGGTTATTTTGTACCAGTTCATCCAGCACAACCAAATTCATGTCATGAATATTCTTGAGAAAAAAAAAAAGAAAGAAAGAAATTATATGGACAACAGGCTCAGTAAGTCTTACACAGACAAAACCTTGAAGCCAACGTATTATAAACATTTACTCAATGGGATAAAACAACTAAATGCAAAATGTAACATTATGGTCACTGAAAAGTATAGAAAAAAATGACCCTTTTAGAATAAATGATGAAAAAGTTATAGAAATATTTTCAAAGTTTCAAGGAAAATCAAGTAATCCTTTGAAAAATACAGCCAAAATGCTGGCTTTTCAGCTTTGAAATAGAATTTAGCAAGTATTTAACAATATGTAACTGGTACTTAGACACACAACCTTTACACTAGTTTATGGCATCTGCACAATATAAACTGTTTACAGTTTATTTCAGATCGATGTTCCTGCTCTTACATTAACTGATCCAGGTCTTCTATGCTCTGTTCTATGCTCTGTTCTATGGTCTGCACTCGTCAGCGCTACAGTTAAATCTGTTCATTGCATTGTGAATTTAATTTGGAGACAAGCTTAACACCAGATGCACCCACTTCATGGTAAAAATTTTACAGAGGCACCTATATATTTATTGTCATCTGCTAAATTCCCAACAATGTGTTGGTTCCATTTTATATAGATAATAAAAATATTTTATCATTAAGCCCATCATGGTTCCTGGCTTGGAAATTAAACAGGCCTCAGGTATTGCTGTCGGCTGCAGATTTATAAAAAGCCAATAACCTGAACAATAGATAACAAATAATGTCACTGGCTAAATGGGTTCTGTAACCACAGGAGACTTTCATACACATCTAAAAGTGCAGCAGCTGCCTACCACATGTGCCGTTTGTTTCCTTCTATCGATCAACAGGACAATTAACTAATGAATGAACTGTTTAATCACAAATGAGGTTAATGACATGATGACATGACATATTTAAAAACATATCACATGTACTAATGAAGTGACATGCTCTTAATGATCACCCTTTAGCCAGAAAGTGGTTATTGAAATTAAGAAGTAGCGCAGAAGAACCTAAAAGGTGCTGCTGACATTTCTTATAGGTCAATGACAGACAGTTACAAGCAACCACTCACTGTTTCCTGTGAATCTCAGACATACTGTTGTGTTTGCTCAGCTTTATTTTAGTGACAGTATGTTTTAGTAATACTGCATTCAATTTAAGCAGTTTCAAGCCTTTTTAAATATGGTTTTATAAGCACATAAATATATCCTCCCCCACACTTTATAGATCAGACATTTTCTACACTTTTGTTTGTCCTCCCCTCTCCTTATCTGCCATCCCCCACTGCTCCTCACTTTCCTTGTCCCTAGGCTGGTACATCAGACATTTTTTTCCACAGTGGGTTAGGTAACAAGCCTGTGAAATCTTAGTCAAAAGAAACACAACAGGCCCAGAAGTTGAATTATTAACACAGGCAGCAGGAAACTACACAAAGCCACCGCTGGGCTTAATAAAAAAACAAAACAAAACCAAAAAAAAAAACCTGAAAAAAAACTGAAACCCACATCTTCGGCTGAAAACGTAACGGTTCAGTAAGTCCTGCTAATGTGTTGTAGTGTAACACCCCCACACGCACACACACACACGCATGCACACACACACACTGAATAAGTTTTCACACAATGCATTTTCTGACATGAAGCAGTTGACTTGCTGGTCATCCATGCAGATCAAATTGCAGACTCTAATTTGTTATTTAATCAGATGCATCCTTTCCATCTTTATTATTAACTGCTTGAGCCAGAAGTTAAAATAACTGAAAATTCACAATGGTAAAATTAAAAACGATGGCATAAAAGAACATCAACAAAGGAAATCAACAGGAAATAAAGAACCCCTGTGTGCTCTCACAATGATTAAACACATTAAAAAGTAAGTCAAACATGCCTGTAAAGAGTAGAAACGCACTTTTCTTGAGAGGGGAAAAAGACTGAAAAATACAAATTCAGGGAGTATTTTTATGGCTTACAGCTCCTCTAAAAATACTTCAATCTTTTTAGCTCAGTGACTGCCAGGCTATGAATTTATATATGTTTGGATGTAGGGAGGCAACAAATTTCTTCTCTAATCTCTTTCCGTAAATGTACTGGTAGTAGCATGAGTTTAATTTGCTGAGGAAAGGGAACAGACAATAAACTTGGTGGAATCTTGTTAAGTCTGTCAGATGGGTACTGTTTCAGACTTCCATTAGTATTCAGCTCAGACTCTAACATTTAAGCTGCAAACAAACCAAACTACAAAGAGTCACAGTTGGTCTCTGGTCCAATTACAACAACAAACAGAGGAGATGTCTCTTTGAATTTAACGGAGGATGCGCTCATCTAAACCAAATCAGCTTCCTAATTACTAACTCGGAGGTAGTGTTGTCTACTCACCCACTCCCAGCACCTTCAGGTGACTCTTGAATTCAGGTTTCTCCTCCAGGACCCGCAGGAGGTTAGTGGACTCCATGCGCTCCAGCCCCACCTTCCAGTAGATGTAGATTTTGTGACTGAAGCTGACGTATACCAGACAGGGACTGTTTTTACCCTCCTTGCATGTATATTGACCTGCAATTACACCAAAACATAAACAACACAATGATATTTGTTGTGTTAACCTGCTTTAAATCCAACATGTGACAAGCAGTGCTACCATTGAGCCTGTTACATAAATCCTAATCTGCAATATTCAGCTGTCTAGTTACTTATATGTATGGCTTTGGTCATCATCAGCATCCACACACAGAGAGAGAAACCAACCTAATCTGCCTTCATGATCACACAGAGCAGGCAGACAGCGGAGGGGTGGGCTGACTCTATTTATGCACATATTAGGCACAGAAAAACAAAACCAAATGCTATCAAGAAGATCAAACAACCTCCCTAGTCTCTTTCTCTAATCCACTTACTACTATACATGTTATATTATCTCCCTCAAAGAAACTGTGGCTTGTGCAAACACTGCAGAAATATCTGAAAGGAAGGAGACAAAGTCTGAGGCAGAAGAAAAATACTGGCTTTAAAGCTCCACATTGCCCCCTACTGGTGTTAAACCATGTTTGGAGACTTAGCTACTGTATTTATGTGACTTGTAGCTGTATCACAAGTGTAAAAGAAAAGCAAACACAAGGAAATCAGACCTTATTATATATGAGTATAAAGTTCCTCACCTGCACAGAAAGCGTTTACATTCTCGTCGAACTGGAACCGCACCACTGTTCGATTGTGGTCAATAATATAGGTTTGACCGTCCCATGCACACGCTACCACCTCTTCTCTGCCGTCTCCCTTGAAGGAAACACATATAGAATCTTCATATAAATCCAATGGAAGTAAATGTGTTTTAAGATTTAACAAAATATCACTATTTATACGTATCAATAATACATTAACTCCTTATGTCACTGCCAAACAGCTCCTTTTAAAATGTGGTTTGAATGTTTCATCCGTTAAATTATGGTTATCATTATATAAAAAAAGTCCCCACCTAAATTTAATTCAGCAAATAGTTCAGATCCTTCCATTTGATAGTTACTGTTTCAGTGTCAACAAGCTATTTAACTCTAACTGATGGAATGAGTAGATTCTCATCTTTGAAACTACAGTCAGTTTAATAGAAAGAATAAAATTGGACTGTGTTTCAATGGAAAAAGGTCATGTGGTCTGATGAGTCCAGACTGACGGACACATCAGGGTGAAAAGAGAGCCGGATGTAGTGATTACCCATCATACCCAGCATCTACAGTCCAAACCTGTGGGGGAAGTGGGGGTGTTTGGATCTAGGGTTGATTCAGTTCATCAGGTTTAGGTTCAGCAACGTTATGTGTTAGAAATATGAGGGAAATAAATATTTTCACTTTTTTGCCCTCATTGATTGGTGTTATATTTCTTAATAGTTATTTAATGTATCTTAAAGGACTGTAATTTCTATTATATTGATGCATCTCTCACCTCATCCTATTGCTATTTTCTGCTAATGGAATACAGAATGCACATCTCAAAAGTGAATAAATGTGCTTGGGGCCAGATAATGTACCACAGGTAGAACTAGAACAATGGCTAAATGCCTTTAAGGAGATTCAACACATAACTTGGAATGGATTTGGGGGTATTTATGATAGCTTCTCATTATATGTTTCTCTACTCTGAAGAAAACCACCAGTACCTGAAACATTTCAACCCTGTTCGGGTATGCAGATTATATTCACTGTTTAACTCCCTTTTCAGATGATGAAATCTGTTCCAGTATCATCATATGATCTAAATACAGAAGTCCATCATCACCTCGTCATATTAAATTGTTAAAACTATAGTAAATAATGTAACTAACATTAATAGTGTCACTTTTTTGTATTTATATATTAAGCCTCCATACATTGCCTTCTCATGTTAGCATTCTTGAGTTGTGTGGTCTGTGTTATGTTTTTCTTTGTGAAACCTTGGATGTTGGCCACATTGCCCTTCAAATAAGTTTGACCTATACTCCCACCCTAGAGGGTAGGCAGGAGTTTAATAAGGATAAAGGAATGACTCTAATTTTAATATTCATCGAAAATGCCAGGAAAGACAAGATAAATAGATGTGGCATTGATATGTGTCAAAATGACCAGAGTAAGTGAAGGTCTATATAATTATACACAGACTCACTGTGACGTCCAACTTCTGCAAAGCAAAGAGCTGATGATCCACCTGCACGGACCACAACAACTGCTCTGAACTGTCCATCAGCTTCAAGGTGCCTTTAATACATTTAAGAGAAGAATACAAAATTAATAAACAGAACAAACAGATATTAGTACACATACAGCTATGATATTTAGTCCACAAATTTGGTCCAAACAATCAGTTATACATTGATTATAACTACGAATATGATTCCATCACAAAGCCTCTGGAAAACGAATTCAGCTCTTTGATCTGAAAGTCAATGATGCTCAGACGACTAAGGGAACTTTCACATTCTGATGTACCTGAAAATTAGTCTCATACTTCTGACAAGATAACTGACATACAACCAGTGCTAATGTCCCTGACTGTTGAAAGGATTTTCTTTACTTGATTTTGGCACATCCGGGTGTCAACAACAGGGAGAATGTCAGGGTAATGCTGGAAGCTGGAAGCTCTCTCTCATTATAATCCGATTGGATCCATTCTCCTTTAAATATTGATGGACTCTCCAGCTGCTCTCAGGGCTGTTTGCCAGTTCCCTGATCCTGGCAGGAGGATGGTCTACTTTGGCAACCATCCATCCTGTATACAATCCAAGGTTTACATCTTCCTCAGGCCTGTAACAGCACGTGGCTCACACGCTGTGTGTCACCTCATGTTTTAGTCTTTTTCTTATTTACTATAGCGTTTGTTGAACGATTAGTGTTACTATTATACATCATATTTACTGTGTGAGGAGTGTTATGAGCCCATGGCATTTTAATTAATTTTAACTAATAAAATGATCGATCGATCGATCGATCGATCGATCGATCGATCGATCTATCTATCTATCTATCTATCTATCTATCTATCTATCTATCTATCTATCTATCTATCTATCTATCT